>JASDDO010000024.1:309213632-310413632 GCA_030015575.1 Agapanthus africanus
AAAAACGAATAGAGTTAAATAAATGAAAAATAAATTAAAATTTTCATTAATATAAATCAAATTATAATTAAATAATACAATTTATTTTTTTAACATTAGAGGTCAAACCCACTCGGACAGCCTACGTATCCCTCCCAAATATTGAGCTCAATGAGAGGGAATCAGGTCTACATAGTTCTTTTTCTACTATTACTAGTCCAGTAGTTCCTACTCACTACTCGTCGCCGCCGCCGGTTGTGGTTTCTCTTTCGGTGTTGGACTCTTCCGATCCTGTAAGCTTTTCAGATAGATAATCCGAGTCCAAAATGACTTGTTTTTGTTTCCTAACAGCTGCTGCTTCCCAATTTTGTGAGCAAATCATGCATTCCATAGTATCATATGCCATCCTTTTCGATTAATATCATGCCATCTGTACTAAAAACACTTTCCGACGCTACTGTGGACACTGGAATGGTTAGTAAATCATGAGCCATAGTAGAAAGCACCGGATACAACTGTCTCTAGCTTTTCCATCAGGCTAAAATATCAATCTCATCTATAGTATAATCTACGTCTAACACAGTCTGTAAATATATTGCTAATTCATTTAAAATTGACAATGACAAGGCCCCGGGGCCTTGTGCCCTTTTCGACTGTTGAATAAGTGCAAATGCTGGAATCAAAGCACGTAAAATGGTCGTGGCCGGTACTCTAGTACTTCTGCCAGTAGAAAATTGTGCAACATATAAATCAAATACTTCATTTAAATTATGTTTAACGGTATTAATATAAGCATTAAAATCTAAAGTATGCCTCATGCATCCATGAAATCCCTTTAAAAGAGCCTTCAAACTTTATAATTTAATTCTAAAGAGTCCATCATCAAACACAAACTGTAAACAATTAGAATTTTAGAGTAATATTTAGAAATCTTAGTTAACATTGCAAGTATCACGGGATGAGGTATCTCATCAGTACAATGATTAAAAAAATATTGAACTATATTATACAATTTAGAGATAATAATATGAGAAGAAGGGTTATAAGTGGCAAAAAAACGTTCGGTTGTTATTTTAAAAGTCATAAGAAAATCCTTGAAAAGTTCTGTAGCTGCCCAATGATCATCTATTAGGTGGTTTTCTACAGGCATTTGCTCATTTCACATATTACTAATAATTCCGCTAGTTTTTGACGCGGTATGATGTATGTCATATGTACTATTCCACCTAATGAAAACATCTTTTCTAAGAGACGACCCTGCAGCATGGTATCTAGTTTTATATTCAGATTTTCTTTTTCTAGAACTTTTAATAGATCTGCATGCATCTTTAATTGCTTGAATATTTGAAAAACATACTTGATATGTATCATTTACAATAAAATTAAGTATATGACAGGCACATCGAATATAAAAAAAAGCGACCATTGCAAACTGGTTTGCACAGCCTAATAAGTCCAATAATGACGGAATTATTGTTGCTAGCATTGTCGAAGGAAATAGAAAAAAAATTATTTACGCATTAATATTCTTTTAAAACAGATCTAATTTCAGAAGATATATTAAAAATATTATGCGGGAATTGAAACTGTCTAAAAGCAATAATTATTTTTTACAAATACCAGTCAGAATCTATCCAATATGCAGTAATACAAATCCAGAGAAGTTCCCTTCTATCAGTCCAGACATCAGAAATTAATAAAATACTAGTATCTAAAAAAGCAAGAGTAACAATTAATAGTTGTTTGCTTTCGTTGTAGAGCCCAAAACAACGACTTTTAAGCGTACTTCTAGGAATCTTTTTGTATCCCGGTTGTAATGCCCTTTGAACGTGCCGCTCAAAAGCGTGGTTTTCTTCGAATCCGAAAACGTGTTCATCTGTCAAAACAAATCTTATCATTTCTTCAACATTTAGATCATGATTATATTGAAAAAGATCTTTACCGGAGAAATTAATTTGTGATTGTGTAGAGGAAGAACCGACCGTGCTTTCTAAGTGTTTTTAAAAAAAAATGTTTATGTAAAGTACCGGTGCCAGCGCCGTCCTTATGTTTATACGCAGCGACACAATATTTGCATATTACGTATCTAACCCCTTCCTTATATTCAATTGTAAAGTGTTCCTAAACATTACTTCTAAATACGTGTTTTCTAGTTTCTCTAGATGTTTGTGTGGGTTCTTATCTTTCTGCATGCATTTCTAAATCAGGATTAGGAACCTGTGTGTGATGTGTATCAGACGAGTCCCATATATGATTTTTTTAACTAATTAAAAAAATTAAATACTAAATATTACCAATACCTATTTAACCGTAAGAACAAAACTAATAAAATAAAAGTAAGAATAGTTAAAACGTTTTATTAAAGAAATTGAGTAGAAGAGCAGCAGAGTAGAATAAGTCAGTTGGAGCGTCGAAAACTCAGAGTCGGAGCTTCAATTCTTAAAAACTTGAAAGTGGAGAGCAGAAACTTGAGAGGAGGTGTTTTTTTTATAATTTGAGAGAGAAATAGATTTGGTGTGAGATGAAATGGGTGTGGGGTTGTATTTATCGGGATTTCAATTTTTTTAAAAAAAATTCAGCCGTAACGAGACGAGACGAATGATCATAAAATCCAATGAATCCGACCGCTGGAATTGGATTTCAAGACAAGACGAGACAAATTTTGACTGTTGGATGTGGGTTTCGAGGTGATTCATTTGCAATCCCACTGTTGCCGATTGTTGGATTGGAATCTCGAGACGAGTTGAGACGTGAGACGAGACGAAACGAACTGGAGCGAGTCAGTAAGGAGAGACGAGTCTAGACGAGTCAGCTCACAAGTTGGCAAGGCGGGGCAAGACGATGGATAAGTTAGGCGAGCGAGGCAATATCGAGAAATTTAGGAACTGACCCATTTCATCCAACTCGGCTAGACGAGACGAGTCGACTAGCCGACTCGTCCACGTCAGCAACGAGACGAATAAAATTCGCCTCATTGCGATGCGATGAGAGGCAAGTCGCTGTCGACTTGCCTCATTTGCCAGGCCTAGCCTATGATGTTTGTTTCTTGGTAAACTTTTGGGTAAACAAATTGTGGCGGAAAAAGTATTTTTGAAAAATTTATTCTGCATCCATCCCCATCTGTAATAACCAAAATTTTTAGCAACAATTATAATATTAATTGTTAAGTGAGTCAAATGTACACTTGAGGAATGGAATAAAAATCAGAATAATTAAAATATTAATTAGCCATATACACATGGAATCAGAATCATATAATTATTCCTAATTGTTTTTATTTCATAAATTAGAATTTGGATATATTGGGTAATGAATCAATTAGATTGAATGATTTATAAATTTATTTCCATCTCTAGAGGAGCCCTAGTTAATACAAACCTTAACATTAATTATCTTCTCTTCATATCCCTTTTTTCCACACCTTTAGTCAAAAGAAAAAAAAAAGAGAGAGAGAGAAACAACCAGAGACATAGAAATACCTTATAGCGGGTTCGAAGCGTAGGAGGTAGCTAAGGCGGTCGAAGGAGGGACATCTCATCATAGAACACCTTCTCGAAGACCTCGATCTGTTGAATCTTGGGTATAAGGTTAGTTTTTCTTTCCTTTTATATAATTTCGATTTCGGGGAAGAGGTGATTAGAGTTTGGGTTCGAGATTCCTTCTCGGTTCAGAAAGGAAAAGAAAGATAGCGAGAGAAGAAGGAGAAGATGTGCTCGAGAGAGATTTATTTTGGGGGTTTGGATCTGATTTAATTTAAGATCCTATACCCGATCCATTTAACTCTAAAATCTATGATAAATCCTTTAGGTTGTGGGTTTGGATTCGAATACAACTTGATCCGATTCGCATCCATAATTTGAAACTTAATAGAAAAATTTCAGATCAGACCCTGTAATTGCTTCAATATTATTTTTTAACCCCTGTAGTTTGTAATTTTCCCTTTGATATATGCCTCTCTAGAATTTTATACTAAGCCCCTGCACCTGTAAATTAGTAGCATTATCCCCTTGCAGCACCCTACCTATTAACCAATGTAGTATTTAAGGATGGAATCTTCTGTTTAAGTCCTTGAACTTTTTTGAATTAAATATTAGGGCCCTGAAATGATAAAAAATGATTAGAAAAATATAGGGATAATAACAAATAATATTTTTTTTAGGCGTAAAGATCTTATAAATGTATTTTATTAGTATTGGGAGTCTACATAGCATAATTAATTTGTCAAAATACTACAAGTTATTAATTCTAGCATTACATGTTAATTTAGAGAATTTGCTTGGAGCTTAGGAGAGATGTCGAATTCATCAAGTCAATTTTGCTTTTCGGTGAGTGTAAGTTTGTGATACAAGTTTGTTAATTTATTGTTTATCGGCATTCGTGTCATATGAAATGTGTTTTTTTGCTTGGCTGATGATATGTTATTTATTTCGAGCAAGACCATTTTTTTGGTATTACGAAAGCATGTTTTTCCATATAGAAATTGATATGCATATGACTTGGGGTTTGACTATATATTTGTGCACCAAACACGTGGATATGTTATATATATTTATGCCTTGGGCATACAATTAGTTACTTTAAATAACATATATCTCTATTTTTGAAAAGAAAGGGGTCGTATGAATTTCGTAGGTGAGTACCGGTATGAATTGGAAAAACAAGTAGGTTACATCTAGGCTAGTTGTATAGTCCCAGTGGGATTATAGCGCGCCGTTGTAGAGTGTTTTTTGTCACCCCATTGAGATAGGAATGCACACGCTTGTCAGGCGTATTATAAATTCTCCCTGCCTATGATAGGCCGGGGTTTATTGATTGTGGGGATTCAAATCTTCGGTATCCGTAGACTTAGCTGCCGTTAATTACCCTTTGTTTTTAAAGTGAGAGAACTTCCGATTGACGGATCAAACCGATCATGCGAACTCAATGTACAGTGTACGCATGTGTGTGTCTTTAGGGGTTTTGGGTATATTGGGGGCCTCACAGAGTTTACGAGAGTCCCGCTATCCGGACAATGGGATTGGGTCAAGTGGGCTAGCAGCTCCCTTGCGGGGTGTGGGGCAGCGCCCCATTAGAAATTTTTTCTAACGGGGGACGTGTTTTGAGTGTGTGGAGTGTGTGGAAAAAAGAAGGGTGAGGAGCGTCCTAAGGAAGTGTGACATGGCACGCTGGCACTGGGCGCCAGCGGGCCATGCACCGGCACGTTGGCGCCTGGCGCCCGTGGAAAAAGGGGTTTAACCCCTGGACTCGGAGTTGAACTCCCGAGTGACTCTTGGAGTTAAACTCCTAAAAAAAGGATCTTTTTGTGGAGTTAAACTTTTAAAAGATCTGGATGGATTTTTGGGGTTCAACTCCTTCGAAGATTTGGATCTTAGAGTTGAGCTTCTCAAAATTTGGTTTGGAGTTAAACTTTTAAAGAAGAGATTTTTGTTCGGATTTAAACTTCCAAGAGATTTTCGGAGATGATGAAAGGGAACCCCTTTCTTCTCCCTTGAGCCCTGGATCTTCTCTTGAGCCTTGGATCTTCCTAAAGTGGGATATTTGGAGATGAGTCTCTTTCTTCCTCCTCTTTGTTGGCTGGATCTTGGAGAAAAAGAGAAGTGGGACTTAAAAATCTTCTATTTTAGAGATTTGATGGGAGATCTGAGCTCCCCTTCAAGGATTTTATGGTGAAAAACTTTTTCTTTTTGGAAAAGGAAGAGTTAAACTCTTGATTTAATTCAAAAAAAGAAGAAGAAGTTTTAAAACCTTGAGAAAAGAGAAGGAGGCACAGAAACCTAGAATTTTTGAGAGAATAAAAGCTGTTATTGATTTTCTCATTATGTTTACCTTTTATAGGCTATACAGTTTACATATAGCCCCTTGGGCTTTTCTAAATGGCACTTGTGCCTCCCCATACCTCATGTGCTTATTTGTTTATGCACATAAGCCATGGGGTTTACAAAATTTTGGCTTTTTTCCCATTTTTCATACATTAATTTCTAAAAATTGAATTTAAACTAATTTATTGTCTCCTTTTTGGCAAGGAGCCGGCCCCTTCCATGCTTGGTCTTGACTTGGGCTTAGGCCCACTTGGCTTGAGTTTGTACCCGCTTGCTTGGGCCCACTTAGCTAGGGGTTGACTGACTTTGACTTGATCAACCGGGGTGTAATTTTTTACCCCAATAAAGTGCCCCCATCAATAAATGCACACCGCGTGCATGTGTTGTGTGCATAAAATTGATGGATCTTGTTCTATATGGAGATTGATTTGGTTTGGTCCCCTGTGGAGGTTGGTGCTGCCCGTTTTAGTGACTTGGACAGTCAGTGCTTCTATTTTTGCGACTTGTGGTGCTGCCATTTTTGTGTTTTGGACGGTCAGTGCTGAAAGTATTTCTTAGCACCTCTACTAGGTTTCAATGAGCATCAAGTATGCAATTTAAAAAAATATATAGGGATAAGTATACTAAATAAGAATCGAACTAGACAATTAGGATTTCAAAGTTAAGCAAAACATGTTCTAAACTAAGTGAAGAGAAACTACAATTTTTGTAGTCTAGTTATTCACTTCAAATGCTCCGAGTAGTAGTCCTAGAACTCTTCTTTCACTCCACTTGAAGAATGGAACGAGATTGCTCGAAGTCTTCGTCATCGAAGATGATCCACCTTGAAGTTTCTCACACTCAAGCTCACACTTCACTAATCAAAGTATTAGTGAAGTTAACAACCTATACTAATTTGTTAGAGTGGTGTAGATTGATGAATTAGGAATTTTGCTCACAAAAAATCTTTCTTTCGTTTTCTTTTTCTCAACCTAGAAAAATCTAGACAGGAGATGAAAAAAATGAACTTGGAAGTGAGAGTGTGAACCATAAGGATAAGATGAGATTAAGAAAATGATAAATATATTTATGAATAAAACAAGGAAAGAAGATGAGGCATGACTTCTCCATGCTTCTCCATGCACCTAAAGAATGATTCATTCTTCTTTTCTTTAATTCATAAATCTTTATCATTATCTTTATTCTAATGTGATTCTCACACATCCTAGTTCTATGTATCATCAACCATGATACAAATGAATATATATATATGTGTGTGTGCGCGCGCGTGTATTTGATATTAGCCGGGTTATATATATATCAAATCATTGAATCAACACTTGATTCAATAATCCGGTTATATTATATATAACCCGGCTAATATATATATATATATATATATATATATATATATATATATATATATATATATATATATATATATATATATATATATATATATCAAATCATTGAATCAACACTTGATTCAATAATCCGGTTATATCATATATAACCCGGCTAATATATCAAATCATTAAATCAATACTTGATTCAATAATCCAGTTATATCATATAACATCAGATTAGAATACGATATCATATACTCGTATTTAATCAAGCTCCCGCACATATCTCCATACGTGCCCTACTTCGTTTCGCTTGAGCTAGGAAACCTCTATGTGGGGCTCTAAAGACTTGCCAATACGCTAGCAGTAGACAATGATCACATCAAAGACCTATAAGCCGTCAGCGGTACTAGCTGGATGTAACGGCTACCCAGGTATTGAACAAATAGAAGATCAACAAGCAAACTTGTCCAAACTCCCGTAAATCCTATAAGCAACGCTTACCGTTTAGTCCGGTCTCTTCGTTTGATATGTCGCATATCGCGTCTCGGGGGTGGAATCGTCAGACCCCAATAACTCGATAAGTCATGCCGATGTGTGGTATATAACTTTTCAAGAAACTACTGATAACACTTATCAGTAAATCTCATCAGCCATGGCCAGAGACTTGATGTTATAGCCAATCGAGTATAGTGCAACATCAACTCTCAATACAGGAGAGAGACGAAACCCTTCCTATCGCTCACTGCCTCCATGTGACTCGGGGCTGTACCCAAAAACCACATGTTTGCACGACTCATTTGAGCCATGGTAGGAAGGAAATCAAAGCACAGTGGGAACCACACAAGACACTATGACGATCTCGGGTCTACAGGCTAACCTGTATAAGTGTCACCAGAGAACTGCTATCTGACAATAGGTATAGTACCATCTAGGAGTTCTCGGTGAGTCATGTTCGGTGTACTCATTCTCCAATGAGCACCTGCGTATAATCTTTGATATCAAACATCAATGGTTATGGGATCAACCATCGCCCCATACATGGTCAAGAAACGTACACACTAGTCTACTCTGGAATATCGATGCCCTGTCTCGATACTCCCTCGACTAGGAACTATTAAGGATGTGCTTGTAGACTACACAAGCCCCACTAGTATGATCTGCATCATAGTCCTGGTAATCAAACCAACATCCTAAGGGCTTTATCAACATGTATCAATGAGATAGTAAACTAAAATAGGTGAACATATTAAGATAAAGAGCAACCAGATATCATAATATCATGTCGAGCAAGAAAGTCATATGTGTGTGTGTGTGTGTCCACTATAATATACAATAATGGCCTCCAGGGCATACATATCCCTAACAATCTCCCACTTGCACTGTTGGGGTAAAAAATTACACCCTGGTTGACCAAGTCAAAGTCAGTCAACCCCCAGCCAAGCGGGCCCAAGCTCAAATGAAGTGGGCCCAAGCCTAAGTCAAGACTAAGAATGGAAAGGGCCGGCTCCATGCCAAGAATGAATCGATAATTTAGTTCAATGAAATTTTTTTTAGAAATAAATGTATAAAAATAGGCAGAAAGCCAAAATTTTGTAAAACCCATGGCTTATGTGCAAAAAAATAGCACATAAGGCATGGAATGGCATAAGTGCCATTTGGCAAAGCCCAAGGGGCTATATGTAAAGTGTGTAGCCTATAAAGGCAAACATGATGAAAAAATCAATGACAACTTTTCATTCTCTCAAAAATTAAGGTTTTGTGCCTCCTTCTCCTTCCTCAAGGTTTTAAACCCTCTTTTTTTTGAATTAAATTAAGAGTTTAACTCTTCTTTTTTCAAAAAGAAACAGATTTTCACCATAAAACCTTTGAAGGGGGGCTTGGATCTTCCATCAAATCCCCAAAAGGTAAGATTTTTAAGTCTCACGCATTTTTCTCCATGATCTAGCCAACAGATAGGAGGAAGGAGACCCATCTCCCAAAAACCCTACTTCGGGAAGATCCAGGGATAAAGGGGAGAAGAAAGGGATCCTCTTTGATCATCTCCAAAGATTTCTGGGATTTCAACTCAATTTGTCCAAAATCTTTTAGAGTTTAACTCCATAAATGAAATCCTTTTGGGAGTTTAACTCCACTCAAAATCCTTTCGGGGGTATAACTCCATAAAGATAAAAATCCTTCCATTTTCTGGGAGTTTCCAAAGCCCCTCAGGAGTTTAACTCCAAATCCAAGCCTTTTAGGAGTTTAACTCCAAATTCACATCCAATTTATTACATATGAGTTTAACTCCAAATCCAAATCTTTCGGGAGTTTAACTCCAAATTTATACTTAATTCCTGTTTAGGAGTTCAACTCCAAAGCCCCTCGGGAGTTCAACTCCCAACCCAGGGGCTAAGCCCCTTTCTTTGCTGGTGTTTCCAGCGGTCGTGTGCCGCGCACGTGACCCGCTGCCGTCCAGCGCCCGCGTGCTGCGCATGTGACCCGCTGGGGCCCATACGCAGGGCACGTGACCCACGGGCGCCGAGCGCCCACGAGCCATTCATGTGACCCGCGGGCACCCAGCGCCTGCGCGCCTGGTGTGTAGCCCGCGGGCGCCCAGCGCCCCCGCGCCACTCACGCGACCCGCGGCGCCCAGCACCCCCACACCACTCACACGTCCTTAGGACGCTCCTCAACCTTCTTTTATCCATACACTCTACACTCAAAACACATCCCCCGTTAGAAAAAATTTCTAACGGGGCGCTGCCCCGCACCCCGCACTAGCCCCCTTGACCCCCAGCCCGCTATCCAGGTAGCGGGACTCCCGTAAACTCTGCAAGGCCTCCGATATACCCAAAACATCTCAAGACACATTTACGCATACTGCACATTGAGTTCGTATGACTAGTTGACCCGTCAATCGGAGGTTCATTCTCTTCAAAGGCGAGGGGTAATTAATATCAGCTTATTTCGCGGCTGCCGGAGATTCAGATCCCCACAATCAATAAACCCCGGCCTACCATAGGCAGGGGGAATCTGTATACGCCTGACAAGCGATGCCTATTCTCATCTCAATGGGATGACGAAAAACACCCTACACGCACTAAGTCCAGTTGTTGTAGTATTGCGTACCCAACATCCCAAAAAGTCTCTTGAACTGTGTCTGGGGAAAGGCCTTTGTGAGTGGATCCGCCGTGTTGTCCTTCGTGTCTACTCTCCTGACCTCGATCTCGCGGCGATCAACTATCTCCCAGATCAGGTAATACCGCCTCGGAATATTCTAGATCGCTGATGGGACTGGGGTTCGCTGGCCAAAGCCACATCTCCATTGTTATCACAATACAAGGGTATTGGATCCTCAATGGATGGAACCACACTAAGTTCAATAATGAATTTCTTCATCCAGACAGCTCTTTGGCAACATCGTTAGTAGCGATGTATTCAGCCTCCATCGTATAGTCTGTAACGGCATCTTGCTTGGAACTCTTCCAACATACCGCCCCTCCATTGAGGGTGAAGACAAATCTCGAGACAGACTTGCTATCATCCTTATCACTCTGAAAGATCGAATCGGTAAAGGACTCCCCTTGGAGTTCTCTGTTACCATATACCATGAACATCTCTTTAGTCCTTTGCAAGCACTTAAGAATGTTCTTCACAGCTATCCAGTGCTTCTCCCCTGGGTTTGATTGATACCTACTTACCACACTAAGTGCGTAAGCTACATCACCATTTAGAAAAGTGGTGTCATATACACGCTCTCTTCTAAATCACCATTTAGAAAAGCGGTCTTGACGTCCATCTGCCAGATTTGGTATGCAACAATGACAAGTAGGATCCTGATCGACTTAAGTATAGCCACTATAGAAAAGGTCTCATCATAGTCGACACACGCTCTCTTCTAAATCACCATTTAAAAAAGCGGTCTTGACGTCCATCTGCCAGATTTGGTATGCAGCAATGACAAGTAGGATCCTGATCGACTTAAGCACAGCCACTATAGAAAAGGTCTCATCATAGTCGACACCTGGTCGTTGACGAAAAACTTTTGCTACAAGTCTAGCTTTGAAGGTCTCAACCTTTTCATCTACACCAAGCTTCTTCTTGAAGATCCATGTCACGACCCAAATGAGGAACGTGACCGTCACTTAAATCACGCAACGTCTAAGGGCGTAACGTAATTCAAGTAAGCCGAAACTCAGAATCTAAACTATGAAATAAAGTAGAGTGGTAAAATATTTGTTTCAAAATATCAATTTTAAAAGTAGAAGAGTTATATCAAACCTTTTAAATCTCAAGTTGTTACTAAAAATTTCGGCAGCATTTCCTTTGTAAAAACCGATCCAAACAGATACATAAGAAATATAAATAAAAACATCCCCACTTGGGAGCAATCTCACGCCTCTAGGCGGAACACAAACACATAGCAGATATATGATGCCATAGGCGAAGAAATAAGAAAATAAGAAAGGAAACAACATTCACAACATAGCACAAAAGTCGGCTCACACGAACACGACACCCAGAGTCAAATATAGTACAATCTCTCAGTCTCGTCTCCAAGTCAATACATACATGTGGTAGATGGAGTATACTAGATACAATGAAAAGAGTACAAAGTAGAAGGCACATGAATACTCGCAACCCGCCTACAAAATATATCACGCTCAAAAGTAACGGTAGCAGCAGTAGTAGCAAAAGTAGTGTGGCCCGCCGAGACTACACTGAGGATCGGTCCTGCAAGACACTGTAGCACAACGGGGGTGAGTTGCTAGCTCGTGAGTAGTAAATAACATCATGCATAGTAATCGCAAGCATGAACGTCGCAGCGACAAATCCTAAATATAAGATTATGATGGCATATATAACAGTATGAATGCAGCATAAATAATGAGCAAAGTATAACATCAGGGTGTAACAACTATATGAAATATGGCATGTTATAATAAGTTCTGAATGTGGATTAAAACAGAGGTACCATTGGTAAATCATCATAAAACCGATGTCAAATATCGACACTCAAAATCCCAATATCTCAGGCGCTGTCACTCTGATTGGCCCTCATATCCATCAATCATATAACTCCGGTTGGTATATTTCGGATATCCGCCGAGTTTCCATACAATCATCGGCAGGTAGTGTTCCCCTGCCGGGCTCAACATCTTTCTATACGATCTTGTTGTCCCGGGATACCGTACCGGGTCCACCATGTACCCACAGATGGTGCATCCTCACTCCTATAATCGGGTATACTCATCACTCAGAACCAAGAAAACCCATGATGGACACCAAATATCATATCAAGGGAAAACCATATTTTTAAATAATCCAAGTTTTTGAAAATGTTCTTTACGATTTCCCAAATCCACGAAAACCAAAATATCACGAAACATCATATGAGAATATGGTGCCAATAGCAATGTATGTTAGTCATAACCTACTAGTTTTTCCGTGCATGAAAATTATATTTTCACAAATTACATAATTTTAGATAGTTGATGATTATCGATATTTGTTATTTCATTGGTATTTAACCTTGTTATATAAATTGCCAGATTTGTATCATTTTCTTACTAAACGCCGTAACTTATCCATCTTTTATTATGGCTGCTAATCAAAATGTAGGGAATTAGGTTGGTTGAGCCTCATCATAGAAAATTAGAATTTTTCCTCATAGTGGCCTGCAACAGTTATTACCCTGCATAGGAATGCGTTCTTGCGGCGAATATTTAGTTTCTTCTTAAGTGGTTTGATCATTGGAACTTATCAGGTTATTTTCAGAAAATAATGGTATAAGAAATATGTTAGCAATTTCAACCTTGTTGCTTCAAGAAATTTTTTCTCTCTTTAAGATTACATGTTAGGCCTTGCGGTCTCATTGTCAAGATCGCGCCATGTCACACAATTATGGTTGTTTTTATAAGTGTGGATTTGGGGCATGACAGAAATGGTATCAGAACGTAGACTGTAAATTTAAAGGAATTTGATAACTTCTAGGATATATAAAATAGCTCCGATTTCTGATTTCGAGAATTTGTTTAGGCTAGAATGCAAATTTTAATGATCGATCAAGAATCGATTTAGAAATAATTTTGCATCTTATAATATTTGATGTTGTTTAGAGTTGACTTTCTATGATAGCCATTATGTTATATGAAGATCATGAGAGAGCTTGGTAAATGATTAGTTGCGGAAAGGAAAAAATTAGATTATAAATTATGACAATTGAGAATCCACTCGATGGAAATTGTACGTTTTTGTTCTATATTTGTGTAACGACTCTAAAATTACTGTACAAAAAAAATTCTTGTTTATTGTATAGAAAAAGGTATTACAGCTTGTGTAAGAGTTAAAAGTTATTTTTGTTGAATAAAAGCAAGAAGTAACTTGTAGCTCACTGGTAAAGCCTCTACACTGCTGCGACATAGCCTGTGCGTTCGATTCCTATCATACCCAATTATTTTTAGATTTTTCTTTTTAATTTTTTGGAAACCCAAAAGTTACACGTGCAATTCACGGAGAAACGAAAAGTTTCAAAAAAAATCAAACATGCGCACACAGGAGTAACCACCCAACTTAACACGTGACACAAATCTCAAGACGGATCATCAAGATCGA
Source organism: Agapanthus africanus (assembly GCA_030015575.1). Lineage (NCBI taxonomy): Eukaryota > Viridiplantae > Streptophyta > Magnoliopsida > Asparagales > Amaryllidaceae > Agapanthus > Agapanthus africanus. The sequence goes on from JASDDO010000024.1 coordinate 309,227,353, forward strand.
ACCGCCCGTTTTCACCAAAAGGTCGGCGCCGATGGGTGAGATGTGCCCAATTGCCTCCGTGCTTTGCATACTTACCCCTTCAACTTCCCTCAACTCCTCTGCACTGTTTGATTTTCCTGCAATCAAACAGAGACTCTTCAATTCACCATTTAACACCATTTAAATTCTTTTTAATCCATATTTTTAATTCCCAAACCTTAATTCTTCACTATAAATACCACCTCATGCCCTAGATTCCCTCTATTCTGAAAATTTCTAGCAAAAATTATCCCAAAAGTTCAAGTGAAGTTAGCAACCAAGATTCTTCCATCGAAGATCGAAGTCATTTTCGGAACTTCCGCGACGCCATGGAGCCCCTCTCTCTTTTCCTTGCTCCTTACTTAAAGTTATAAAGCCGTTAGTCCCCCTTTCTCTCTTTTCTTTCATCTCAAATCATCTCCTAATAATTGTCACGACCCAAAATAGCACGCGACTGGCACTTGAATCATATGAAGTCCATTGGACCCCATCTAATCCAAGTAAGCCAAAAGCCCAGAAATCTAAAACCATTTTTAAGAGTAAATAAAGAAAATTGGTTTTTAAGAAGTAGGAAAACATGTTGAAAAACAAGGTTTTTAAATAAGTAAGCCGAATATGCATTTTTAAAATCCTCAATGTCTTTCCTGAAAATTTCGGCAGAGTTTCATTTATAAATACTGGCCCCGAACGGGGTACAACATGATAAAAGCATATATACAATGATAAAAGGCATCCCCAAGTGGGAGCTAGCTCTTCGTCAATCGACGGTTGATCAGTCGAAAATACTGCATTTTTAACACGGCAATTTCCCTATCATTTGCACTCATACAAAAGTGTTCGGTATTCATATTGCACATATTAGCAAAACAGCCGTAAAATACCAAATTATATGTGTTATACTTTAAAACTGACATTTTGAGGGAAATTGAGTGTTTATCATGGCATCGCATCATTCTTGTGTAGCGCAACACTTGTTTCGAAGTCTGTGCAGGAAATTTCAGGAACCGAGCCAAAATTATCAAAGTGCTAATCAAAATTACGCCAAGTCTAAGATGTTTTATCTGGCATTAATATAGAGGGAATTATACAATTCAACATATCAGATAAATATCCTAAAGTCAGTACAAAGCAGCAGAAGAAATATCAAGCATTGAGGCTCCTATTGGGCCGCGGATCCGCGGCAGGAGAAGGCTTACGCCGCGGATCCGCGGCACTATGACGTCATCAGCGGAGCTATTTTTCTGCACGTGTCTCCAATAATGGCTCAAGCTTCCAGAACTCTCCAGAACTCCACGTGGCTTCATCTAGAAGGCTCGACCTAACAACCTTACCCAAGAATATTCCTCATTCTAGAATATTCCCTCCAACAACCTTCTTCTAGAAGGCTCCCTCTAACAACCTTCTTCTAGAAGCCTCCTTATAACAACCTCATTCTAGAATATTCCCTCCAACAAACTTCTTCTAGAAGATTCTTTCTAACAACCTCATTTTGGAGGGAAAATTCAAATGAGGTAGTTCATTTTGGAGGGAAAAATTCAAATGAGATGGTTCATTTTGGAGGGAAAAATTCAAATGAGATGGTTCATTTTGGAGGGAAAAATTCAAATGAGGTAGTTCATTTTGGAGGGAAAAGTTGTTCATTTTGAAGGGAAAAGTGGTTCATTTTGGAGGGAAATTTGAAATTTGAATTCTAGATCTAGGGTTTTGGATGGCTTATAAAAGGAAACCTAGATCTAAGTTCAAAGGGCCTTCTTCTTCAATTCTTCATCCCCCATCTACAAGTTGAGTGACACATCTTGTAGCCCCAAATTCTAAATCCAATTCCAAATTCAAGATCCCGAGTACCAAATGCAAGAAGCCTTCAACCTTTTAGGAGCCGAGCCGATCTTCAATCGAGCAAGTGATCTAAGCTGATCCGCGACTCAAGGAGACGAGCGAAGCCAAATCGACGATCGAGTTCCTCCTCTTGTAGTTCTTGAGTGATTGTAATGGAATTGTTGATATAAATAAAAGGTGAAATTCTTTAATCTTGCTTTCTTTTAATTCTTGCATCATGATTAGATCTCAATTTGTGATTGTGGTTCTTGTTATGATGTTTGAGTAAAACTCCGCTCGTAAAGGAGTCGTGACGATCAATAGAATGATGATGATTTAGATCTTTTTACAATTCTTAAATCCTATAACGATTGTAAATTCTAGTGAATCAAATGATTAATGACCTAGTTTCGAGATGATCCTTTCTTGATTGTGTTCACTTGAAACTAGGGAACAACAATTGATCATTTGATTAACTAGAAGCTAGAATTTGAATGAGATTTATCGAAAGGACAAAGGATAAGACGAGGAAACCTTACCTTCTTCGCAAGATCCTTAACCTCGAAGAATCATCATCGATCTAGTATCAATTTGTTAATGGATAAGAACATGAAATCTTTAGATCTCATCACATCTATAGATCCGATCGATTCCTACGAGCCTCATTTCAATTCTTGACATTTGGTTTGGAAAAATCATCACTAACATCTCAATTCTTGATTTTATCGTTTTAATGCTTTCTTAGTTCTAGATATTTTCTCTTTCTTGAATTTCAATTACAAATCATGAATTGTTTTCTTTTCTTTGCCTTAAAGTTTCAACTCATCTAATTCGAAAGACGAACGATCACACTTTCCCTGTGGACGATCCGCACTTACTAACGCGCTACATCCGACACCGTTATTGATTGCGGTCAAATAATTCTTTGATTGTGAATTCTATTCAATTTTCTTAAATCGACACAACAAGAATTTCATCCAATCAAATGGCGCCGTTGCCGGGGATCATTTGATTTGATACACACAACGAGAAATTCATCCAATCAAATGGCGCCGTTGCCGGGGATCATTTGATTTGATACACACAACGAGAAATTCATTCAATCAAATGGCGCCGTTGCCGGGGATAGTGCGCTAATTGTTCGTATTTTGAAATTTGAGTTGAAAAATTTATTCCATTATAATTTTTAGATCTTAACTCGCACAAACCCTAATACGTGTGTTGTGATTTTATTGGGAGGAAATCTAGAATCATTGGAGCTTGGATAAAATTTTTGTGAATATTCCAGAGCTAAAGGGAGGAACATGAGCATTGTGCTAAATTTCTGTGCAGAGATCCCACCATCCCACCGCGATTCCGCGGCAAAGACCCCCTTTCTGCGGCGGTTCCGCGGCGCCTTTGCTGAGTCACTGCACCAAATTCTCAGGTAATCTCAATCTTTCTTATCTCCTTCCTAAAATCTGCTCCAATCAACATTTTGTGCAGGTTTCTTTGCAAATAATCGCAGCGCCGCAAAAGCAAAATTAAAATTTGTGCGTGTTTTTATTTTTGGTTGTTTGCATATTAATACGGATATTAAGGGGCACGACCAAATCCAGATTAGGTGGGGAGTTCATTACCCTTCGTAAGCCCCGAAAATCACAAACTTGCATCCGCATTTACCCTCATTAATTAAAAGAAATCTAGAGATGACTCTAAGGACCTTTGCGCTCACTTAGGACAGAAGAAGGCCGTGGGTAATTCATTGCTTATCCGCGTTTTCTTGTGGTGTCTAAGGCAAGTGTGTCGAAGGCTAGTGGTTATTAATTAGGCCCACTACTTACGTAGTGGAGTACCTTCCCACTTACCTGGCACTTACCTAGCCACAAGGGGACAAAGAGGCAGTGGAGGATTCTATCCTGCGACTTGTCTTTTGGCAGTTAGGAGAGGTCTAGAGATTTGACCTAGGTGACTCCTAAAATTAGGGTTTTGTGTGTTGCATTTGTTGTGTTGCATCATTTTTTCAAAAATCCGTATCATTTTTCAAAACAAACACCAACACTTCATTTCCCCTAATTATAAATCACGCTGCCACTTGTACTAACCCCTTTTAGTGCAAGATAGGCTGGACACGGGATTCTAGTGCCCGTTTAGTCCGCGTACCCTTTATCGACTCCAAAGTCGGTATTTCTCCATTTACCTTTCTTTTACCCACCACACCCACATCGATGGATCCGTCTCCATCAAACTTCTTTTCCACTACCTTGCCGCCGTCCGTTGGTGCGCAGAATCCAGCTCGCATCTCTCTCCAAGAGAGGTGCTATCCAACACGAGGCCCCCTTTCCACCTGTCTTTCCATTCCACCAGCCAACGGGGAAAATTTTCAGATTAAACCCCAATACATCGACCTTCTACCAAAATTTCACGGTCTCGAGTCTGAGGACGCATACGTGTTTATCACGAAATTTGAAAATGTATGCGCACTGATGGGTACTTCACAGTTGTTTGTGGATGCTATGCGTCTTCGTCTTCTCCCATTCACTTTGTGCGATTTAGCCGAGAAGTGGCTATATAACACTACCGCACATTCCATTTCAAATTGGGACGAATTCGTCAAAGCATTCCTTAAGAAATTTTACCCACATCACAAAACAGCTCGAATCCGTAGCGAAATCAATCAATTCACCCAGCTTCCAAATGAAACATTTTCACAATGTCTTGAACGCTTTAAGGATCTGCTAGTTCAATGTCCACATCACGGCATCCCCAGATGGGATCTGTGCCGAATCATTTATGAGGGCATTAATCCTAACACAAGACAGACCCTTGAATTAATGTGCCAAGGCAATTTCATGACCAAAGATGATGGGGAAGCATGGAAATTTTTAGAAGATTTCGCTGAAAAATCTTTACAGTGGGAGGGTGTGAGTCAATCCTCTAGGGCTGGCAATAACCAATCGGAAGTTTTCATAGGAGTTAGAGCTGAAATGTCAGCTATGCAAAAGAAACTCGAGACTATGGAAAACAAATTTTTAGCTGCCGCCCTAAACCAAATGTCACTCTCCAAAACCGTATGTGGATGCTGTTTTGATCCATCACATCTCACGGAAGAATGTCCACAAAATTCTCCGTTTCAAGGTCACGAGCATATCAGTTCTGCTTACCAACAAGGACCTAGAAACGACCCATTTTCTTTCACACATAATCAGGGTTGGAAGAATCACCCGAACTTTGCTTGGAACCAATCACAATCTCAAAACACGGTTCCAACCCAAAACAATTTCCAAAGGGTTCCTCCACCACAAGAGCAACCACAATTGAGTCAGCACCCCTTTTACGCACAAAACTTCCAAAATCCAGTCAACACACTTGCACCGTCTAATCCTTTGCAGTTGATCGGTTCTGATGAATCCTCTTCATTCATGAACTTGCTTTTGACAATAAAGACTTCCGTCGATGACATAAAGAGAAACTCTGCGTCCCAAAGCGAGACTATTAAATCGATGGAAGAAGAAATTGCACGTTTAAAAGCTGAAATGATTGCAAGAGAGAGAGGGAAACTTCAAGCTCAACCCTTACCCAATCCTGGCTATTCACATCATGTGGATGCAATCACGTTGAGATCAGGAAGACTGCTTGACAATCACGTTGGAGAAGAGATTGATGACACTGAAAAATCTATCGATGATACCCCGGCTGAGACCTTTCCTTCCACTTCTACTTCCAATTCTAACCCCAGTTCTTTTACCCCACCACCTTATTCCGAGCCTATTCTCCATTTCCCAAAAGGCTCGCCACCTCATCCCACCTCTTCTACTCCTCCACAGACGATCCCCACTTCTATTTTGGGATTGGGGACACACACACTTCCTTCTCCTATGATGGACCCAGCGCTGATTGCTAAAGCACCTTATCCTAATCGGTTAAGGGCTAACACATCGAGTCCACATATGGAGAAGATTATGGACATGTTCAAGCAAGTTAACATCAACATCCCTCTCCTAGATGCCATCCAACAAGTTCCGTCCTATGCGAAAACTCTTAAGAACTTGTGCACTAGGAAGAGGAAGACTCAAGTGCCCAAGAAAATTTTCATGGCAAAGACCGTAGACACGGCTTTCCCCCAACAATTACCGAGGAAATGTAAGGATCCTAGATATCCTACTATTTCCATTTCTATTGGGGAAAAACACATCAACCGTGCTCTACTAGATCTGGGCGCTAGTGTTTACTTGCTTCCTTTCTCAGTCTATGAGCAGTTAGGGATCGGAGAGTTGAAGCCAACCCATTGCACTCTCCAGATGGCTGACCGATCAATCACCAAACCTAGGGGTGAACTGGAGGATGTGTTAATAAAAATCGGAGAATTCATATTCCCTGTGGATTTTATTGTACTTGATACACAGCCTATAGAGAACCCACGGAATCAAATTCCGGTGATTTTAGGTCGCCCCTTTTTGGCCACTTCCAACGCTATCATCAACTGTCGTAATGGCTCTATGACCCTATCCTTCGGAAATAGGTCAATAGAACTGAACATTTATAAGTTGGGAAGTGTACCCTCCGAACCTACTGCTCAGGTCTGTTCTGTCGACTTAATGGATGTCGACAACAGCGAATTTGACAATCCTCCTGATACTGATCTTGACTTTTTTCATAGGTTGTTGTTTGACTCAACTATGTATCATACACATACGGACTCTTCCATCGAGATGTCCGGGTCAACAACTAACACTGATTATGAACTGCTTTTAGAGTCTGAAGATCACCCCACACTTTGTGACGACATTATTCATCAGGGTATTGAGGAAATTTTCGCTGATAAACTCGCATTTTTGAATGACACGGGTGTTGAGATGAATCATGACCCAATCACTGAAATTGAACCTCCACCCCTTCCTCTGAACTGTAAAAAGAATGCGAGTTATCCATCACATTCACTGCTTCGTCTCTCCAAAATGAGACACACACACACTCTCTTCCACCCCTTACCCTTTCCCCACTTCTTCTTCCACCAACCTGAGCACTGCATTGATAAAATCTTCGAATGGTTGGTGTTGATCTTCGGTCTTTGCAAAGCTTGGCATCGACCAATGATTCTCGACCCCATCATGTGATTTTCAAAGCTTAACATTGGATAACTCAAGTTTGGGGGGGGGACAATTTTTCTGGCTCTTGGAAAGAAAATTTTTACAAAAATTTTAAGCCAAGAATAAGTTTGGGGGAGGGTCTTCACTTATATATTTTGCCCTAACTAATAAATTCCTCCCAAGCTTACAGGTTTTTCAAGATTTAGCTGATGGCAACAGTGAGGACACTGTTGAAAACAAGTTTGGGAGAGGTTTGTGCTTAGTTTTGCATCATGTGCATATCATTTGCATAAGCACAAAACATTTCTTTAAAAACCCATAAAAATTTTGTGTAAATATTTTTTGTAAATAGTTTTTCAAAACCCATAAAAACCTATAAAAATTTAAAAATTTTCAAAACTCATAAAAATTTTAAAATTTTTTCAAAATATAAAAATATTTAATATTTATGATAATAGAAGTTTAGATAGTGAAAAATTACATCCATGAGATAAGAAAAATTTAAGAAAACTAAGAAAATTAGAAGTTTTCTTATACGAACTGGTAATAAGTAGTTATGAGCCGTTGTCCCAAGGGTTAGTAAGATAGAGGAAGTCACTAATCTGAGGATAAAAATAAGTCTGAAAAATAGTTTCTATTCTGGAAGCCAAACATTTTGAACGTTGATACCCTGCTATTCGCACTTACACACGTCTTGAAGCCTGGGATAGTAGAGGATACCTTGAAATGCTCTTGTCTTAAAGCCGATGTATGAAGGAAATAAAAAAAATGAATAAAAAAATATAAAGTGGTGAGAAAAATGGACACTGGTTTTGTTATCATCAAGGATAATAAAAATATATAGCGAGGGTGCTTTTTCACCTAGTGCCCTAAGGCCAACTGGTCTGGGAGTCACTGCTATGCCTGAAGTGGTGCAAGACGAGAAAAATACACCAAGCAAGCACATGAGTAATCGGTCGGTTAGTACCTCAAGAAGTATTAACGGTCGCATGAAAGTGTGTGAGCACATCTAGATATTCATTAATTAAAAAGTATTGAGACTGATGGGCAAGAGTATGATAGCTTGAATTGAATTCTCCGGGTGTAGGGATGTTCTTTACACACACGCAGGGTGATATGATTGATGTTTGGAATAAAGATAGGAATGAAGAATAAGACGATGTTTTATTGAGGGAGGACGTGATTTCTGACATCTTTTCATGACCATTAAGATAGGGCTCATAACAACCGAAAAGCTAGCTTAGTTGGAAACCCTAATTTTCAAAGTCTTTCTTTTACAATTCTTTTCTTTAAATATAATATTCATGATCTTCCTTTTATTATTGGATTTTGTGGGTGCAATCCGCTGAAAACCCTCAGGAGACAACACTCCTCCTACTAGGGACACCTAGAGGTTTAAAGGCTTATTGCACGTGCTCAGTGCAATCGTGTTGCCTACGAAAGTGTGCTAGTTAGTTTTTCTCTTTCTTTATTTTCTCCTTCTTTTTAATAAACAGTTCGCTCGAGACGATCGAAAATAAGTTTGGGGGAATTTGATCAGTCGAAAATACTGCATTTTTAACACGGCAATTTCCCTATCATTTGCACTCATACAAAAGTGTTCGGTATTCATATTGCACATATTAGCAAAACAGCCGTAAAATACCAAATTATATGTGTTATACTTTAAAACTGACATTTTGAGGGAAATTGAGTGTTTATCATGGCATCGCATCATTCTTGTGTAGCGCAACACTTGTTTCGAAGTCTGTGCAGGAAATTTCAGGAACCGAGCCAAAATTGTCAAAGTGCTGATCAAAATTACGCCAAGTCTAAGATGTTTTATCTGGCATTAATATAGAGGGAATTATACAATTCAACATATCAGATAAATACCTTAAAGTCAGTACAAAGCAGCAGAAGAAATATCAAGCATTGAGGCTCCTATTGGGCCGCGGATCCGCGGCAGGAGCAGGCTTACGCCGCGGATCCGCGGCACTATGACGTCATCAGCGGAGCTATTTTTCTGCACGTGTCTCCAATAATGGCTCAAGCTTCCAGAACTCTCCAGAACTCCACGTGGCTTCATCTAGAAGGCTCGGCCTAACAACCTTACCCAAGAATATTCCTCATTCTAGAATATTCCCTCCAACAACCTTCTTCTAGAAGGCTCCCTCTAACAACCTTCTTCTAGAAGCCTCCTTATAACAACCTCATTCTAGAATATTCCCTCCAACAAACTTCTTCTAGAAGATTCTTTCTAACAACCTCATTTTGGAGGGAAAATTCAAATGAGGTAGTTCATTTTGGAGGGAAAAATTCAAATGAGATGGTTCATTTTGGAGGGAAAAATTCAAATGAGATGGTTCAATTTGGAGGGAAAATTCAAATGAGGTAGTTCATTTTGGAGGGAAAAGTTGTTCATTTTGGAGGGAAAAGTGGTTCATTTTGGAGGGAAATTTGAAATTTGAATTCTAGATCTAGGGTTTTGGATGGCTTATAAAAGGAAACCTAGATCTAAGTTCAAAGGGCCTTCTTCTTCAATTCTTCATCCCCCATCTACAAGTTGAGTGACACATCTTGTAGCCCCAAATTCTAAATCCAATTCCAAATTCAAGATCCCGAGTACCAAATGCAAGAAGCCTTCAACCTTTTAGGAGCCGAGCCGATCTTCAATCGAGCAAGTGATCCAAGCTGATCCGCGACTCAAGGAGACGAGCGAAGCCAAATCGACGATCGAGTTCCTCCTCTTGTAGTTCTTGAGTGATTGTAATGGAATTGTTGATATAAATAAAAGGTGAAATTCTTTAATCTTGCTTTCTTTTAATTCTTGCATCATGATTAGATCTCAATTTGTGATTGTGGTTCTTGTTGTGATGTTTGAGTAAAACTCCGCTCGTAAAGGAGTCGTGACGATCAATAGAATGATGATGATTTAGATCTTTTTATAATTCTTAAATCCTATAACGATTGTAAATTCTAGTGAATCAAATGATTAATGACCTAGTTTCGAGATGATCCTTTCTTGATTGTGTTCACTTGAAACTAGGGAACAACAATTGATCATTTGATTAACTAGAAGCTAGAATTTGAATGAGATTTATCGAAAGGATAAAGGATAAGACGAGGAAACCTTAGCTTCTTCGCAAGATCCTTAACCTCGAAGAATCATCATCGATCTAGTATCAATTTGTTAATGGATAAGAACATGAAATCTTTAGATCTCATCACATCTATAGATCCGATCGATTCCTACGAGCCTCATTTCAATTCTTGACATTTGGTTTGGAAAAATCATCACTAACATCTCAATTCTTGATTTTATCGTTTTAATGCTTTCTTAGTTCTAGATATTTTCTCTTTCTTGAATTTCAATTACAAATCATGAATTGTTTTCTTTTCTTTGCCTTAAAGTTTCAACTCATCTAATTCGAAAGACGAACGATCACACTTTCCCTGTGGACGATCCGCACTTACTAACGCGCTACATCCGACACCGTTATTGATTGCGGTCAAATAATTCTTTGATTGTGAATTCTATTCAATTTTCTTAAATCGACACAACAAGAATTTCATCCAATCAAATGATAAAAGGCATCCCCAAGTGGGAGCTAGCTCTTCGTCAATCGACGGTCATAACCACGCAAGCGGTATAATATACAACGCCAAAGGGTGAGGATCAAAGCTCAAAGGAAAACTCAAATCAGCTTGAAAACCATAATACTACAACGCGCGACTCTAAGGTCGAAATAATACATAACTGGTTTTCGAAGTCTGAAACAATATACAAGTTTGGTTGATGGAATTTCTAGATACAACTAAATAATACATATACAATGGTGGTTCTGATGCAAAAGAGTCCACCTACCAAAGCAAATCACCCGTGAGGGAAGCAGTGTGCCAGAAAGCCGCAATGGAACCTGTACGACAAAACCTGCAAGAAACTGTGGCACAACGGGTGTGAGTTGCCAACTCGTGAATAGAAAATATCATAGAGCAGAAATCGTATGTATGACTCATCCTAGGTCAATACGACCAGATAAATATATAAACCTCAAATGAATAAGTCTGAAGCATGATAAGGTGGCAATGTAACCTCTATACATGAGTGTAGTGCCAAGTGCTCGTGCCAGTGCCTCAGATAATAACATATCATAAATATGAGGTATGATCAATGTCGACTATATCATGAAGTCTATGAAAATATGGATATCATCCAACTATGTAATCAATGTCATCAATGTCAACATATGTATGTGGAAATCGTCCACGTGTCACCCAATGACAATAAACATCATGCATGTAAATATCATAAAGCATATGGATGGAAATATGAGGATATAAATCAACATGTGTCGCTCGCGACATATCAAAATCATGGAACCTGAGTGTCTAATATCGACACTCGAAAACATCATGAAACCTGTGCCTAGCATCGGCACGCATATCCTCCCGTCAGTGCGGATCGGCCCACATCATCTCTCGACTCCGGTCGGTATCCTCCGGATATCCGCCGAGCCCAAATACTATCACCGGTAGGTAGTAGTCCCTCTGCCAGGCTCACCGTCTATATACACAGCATCCCTTTCTTGCTCCGGGGTACCATACCGGGCCCACCATATACCTGCAATCGGCCCCATCTGCCTCCTCGAACCGGGTTTCACATGTCGTTCTCAGCACCGAGAAAACATATGGTGGACGCACTGAAATATCATATCAAGGGTAACCGGGTTTTTAAAACAATTACATTCTCTCTTTTGAAATATCCACGGTTCCCAAATCCAGAAATATCATGGAAACAACATATCTCAATGCGTATAATCAAAAACATGATGTATGCGACATGTAAAACAAATGTAAGCATATCAGTATATCATGAAATATGGAATAGTAATATGCACATATTGAGGGAAACCGCTCTTTTAAAATGAATCAGTTTTAAAGAGTATCTTGCGGTTCCCAAATCCCAAATCCAGCGAGAATCATCAATGTATGTGTGAATACGTATGTATGCACGTATGGGTGTACAATAGGTATGTACACAAGTATGCCATGCAAGGGATCATATCCTGAATGCAACAGTACTACAGTGTAGTGACATGGCAATTATCGATGATGAAGTGTATGAGCCGGCAAGCAGGTGTACATGGAACATATGCATCATCGATAATGGTGCTGGTGTCCTAACAGCATGAGTTTAATATAACAATAACCATTTGCACATGCAATGCGATGCGAATAACAAGAATATGCAGGAATCGACTAATAAACGCAATAGTGACGCATCTGCATCAATATAAAAATGTCATACAGTTTGCCTTTAGAAATAAGACGAATCGAGGTTTTTAGTAAAATAAGGGCTACGGTGTTTTTAAGAAAAGATGCGTCTTTTGAAAATATCCGTAGTATCCCTGTGTCTATCTTTGAAATACTCCCGATTCGTTAGTTTTGAAATAGGTATGACATCGGCCTAGCCTAACCTTTACTAGCCAAACTACAGCTCTACCTAGCAAGTCAATCAGGAGGGTATGAAAACCACCTAAATCTGAGTCGATATATATATATATATATATATATATATATATATATATATATATATATATATATATATAAGTATAATAGTCGGTGATCCCGCCTCAAAGGTACCGCGTACGATACAATATCATATGACATCCTCGAGTCATGAGTGCGGATCTATCATCAATATGAAGCTCGTACGGTAAATCATCGTACGACATCCTAAAAGCTGGGTACGGGTCAATATCACATTCCTCTCATCAATTATCAGGTATCCTTATCATGATATCTCATGATCTGGGGTACTGATCTAAGTCTAGTACAAATCGATACCATCTATATAAATATAATTGCGTGTGTGGAACACACGTCCAAAGGCCCGCTAAAATCACATGTCGTATCCCAAATACGAATCACATCATATCACCGATCTCATGGCACTATGCCCAATCTCATCGACTCATCTCCAAATATCATCCACTATCCTCATCATGTAGGTATATGTGTAGCAATAAGCATGTGTATGCATGTGAGTGTAAACCTATTCTAGGGTTCGCATCTAGGAAACTATACTAGTTTACATCTAAACCCTATTCTATCCATAGTACACCTACTCACATCTGAATATCCAAGTCACACATAACGCTATCATACATATATATAGTGTATATCTAGTATACTAAGTATCGAACCGCGGGGGTGCTATACGCCATCCACCCGACTTCCCCCGTAGATATAATCTACTCACCTTGCATCCTGCGTGTCGGTGTCGACGCCGCCTTCATCTTCTTCATCACCTCGAATCACCGTGGGGGTACCTACATGTCACACGTATCACATCGCATTAAAACCAAATCAAAACTAAAACGACACACGAAAACCAAAACGATACGCTTAAAAGCTTATAGGTTAGAACCTATGGACTACGCTTTCAAAACCCTCAAACGACCCTCGATCTCGTCGTACAAACGTCAAGTGATTGGGGTAAAACACAAATACGCAAATCCAGAATTCAAAATACGCAATACTAAAACACGAATCAAAACAGCAACTATAGAAAAGGGTCCCAGATTTCACCCTAGGTCAAATTAGACAATTTTGCATATGCCAAGGGTCTATTTTATAGATATAGGAGCTACAGAACAAGAACGAGCCAAAATGCTCCAGGTCTGGCCGCAAATTGCGGCCAGAAGGAATAAATCTGCGGCCATAATTGGGAGTTAGGGGATAGGGTTTTGGTGGTAGCTTCCTAGGTGCCTGCTGTTTCCTGATTTAAAATCAGGAAAACTTATGGAGGAGGCATCACGTGCTAGCACGTGACCAGCGGTCACGTGTTGACACGTGAAATTTAAAAGCAGCGGCAAAAGGTAGATTCGCCCCCTGTTTAAATCAAAGAAAAGGCTCCAGAAAAGGTCACGTGCTCACACGTAACCAGGGGTCATGTGTTGGCACGTGACGGCTGAGCAGCGGCCAGAGAACAAAGCGTAAAAGGAGAAGAAAGGCCCATTCCAGGGGTCACGTGCCTACACGTGACCAGGGGTCACGTGACCGGCTTTCAAAGCCTCTTTATTTAACAGAATTAAATTCCGAAAGCATTCAAATCTTTCCAAAAGAGAATGATTATTTGGAACCGTTGGATTAAAGATCTAAGGGTAATTAAATATCACCAATTTATGGAAAAATATCAGACTTGGAAAGATTTCCTCTTAAATCTAACCGAAATAACAAATAGATATCTTTGGATTTAAAATCCAATGGTGAATAAAATTCACCTAATAATCCAAAGGTCCAGATGAATGATAAATATAAATCAAATCTCTCAATAAACAAATCAAATCTTTCAATTGAAGATTCACTAAAACTGATTGATTTTCTTTCTTCTCCTATAAATAGGAGCCAAGAAGAATAGAAAAGGGAAGATAGATAGAGGGAGATACAGAGAGAGAGAACTAGAGCTTTGAGATTTTGGGAAGAATTCGATCCTCTGCAAAAGAAAACCTTAGGTAAGAGGGGAGAGGCTTAAAAAGGAGAATTTAATTCTCAAAGAGTTTAACTCTTATACAAAAAGAAGAACTTAGTTCTTTCTCCAGCAGAGGATCTGCAAAGTGCACATCTCCCCACGAATTGAGAATTTAATTCTCATTGGGTTGAGATCCTGCCATGCAGATCCAAAGCATAAAAGGGGAATGGAAGTTTGAGAATTTAATTCTCACAGAACTATAGGAATTCAATTCCTTTGAGATAAAATTAGGGTTCAACCCTATGATTATAGGAATTTAATTCCTTCAAAATGGACAGAACCAGGGTCTAACCCTAATTGAGAACTTACTTCTATTAAAATAACAGGAATTTAATTCTATGATAGAATTTTGTTCTTCACATCTATGAGGAATTTAATTCTTACAGAAAAGAAATCAGGGTTTAACCCTATCTAAGAATATAATTCTTCAGGAGAAAACAAGAATTTAATTCCTCTAAAGTTTATTGTTAGGGTTTAGCCCTATGAAGAATTTAATTCTTAAAAAGATAAACACATCTTCAAACAGGCAAAGAAGCAGGGTCACGTGCTACCACGTGACCTCTGAAAAGTTCCACAGAGAAGGGCTTTGAGGCAACGCCTCACATGCCCCACGTGACCCCTTAGCAGAAGCTCTAACAGACAAACGTTTAAATGCCCATCACGTGACAGCACGTGATGCTCCCAAGTATGCAATACTTTTGGCAGAATAAAATGAATTGAGGGCGCTCTCACGTGCTACCACGTGACCCCTCTTGCCTTAGTGTTTAATACTAAAGTTGAAACCTCTACATCCAGTGTTCAACACTGATTTTCTTAGTGTTTAAACACTAATTTGGAAAACTCTATTTACAGTGTTTAACACTGACTTTCTTAGTGTTGAACACCAACTTGGAAGACCCTGTTTCCAGTGTTTAACACTGATCTGCCTTAGTGTTAAACACTAATTTGAAATCTCCATTGCCAGTGTTTAACACTGATTTGCTTTAGGGTATAAACACTAATTTGAAAGCCCTGTTGCTTAGTGTTTAACACTCATTTGAAAACTCTTTTCCCAGTGTTCAACACTGATTATCTTTTAGTGTTTGACACTAACTTGTCAATCTTTTCCCAGTATTCAACACTGTTGGTCTTTAGTGTTTAACACTAACTTTAGCCCAATTGGATCAGTTTCTAGAGGCAAAGCCTCTCCTTCAATGGACCAACAGAAAGCCAATATTCTAAACATGATTGGACTTAGCCCAAGCTGGCCATAAGTCCTCAATTCAGACTTAACTGAGCCAATGGGCTCATAATATAATTAATTGGTCTTGGTTCCAAATTGGGCCAAAGATTATTTAATCTACCTCGGTTTAAGGGTACATCTCTTCACTCCTTTGATACTTGGCGTTGTAATTCCTCAACGTCTTCAAAGAGGTGGCGGGTCCCGATGACCATACATTGACATCGGAATGTGGAGTCTTTAAATCCACGGACTATGAGGTCCTTAACCTTGACCGTGATGTCTTAAAACTAACGTTGGACTGTGGAGTCCTTAAATCTACGGACTACGACGCCCTTAACCTTGACCGCAACGTCTTAAAACTAACATTGGACCGCAATGTCCTTAAACTACCTGTGGACTGCAATGTCTTTAAACTACCTATCGACCGCAATGTCATTAAACTAAACAACAGGGCTCCTTTAATTGCTCTCTTGTTGGATCTAAACGATCCCGTTAAGTCGATCTTAGTCTAAAAACTAGACTGACGTATCCTTAACTGACGTTTAAGTCGATCTTAGTCTCAAACGAGGCTAACGTATCCTTCAACACAAACCCCCAAACCCAAATCTAAGATAATACGGATTTGGACTAGTCCACGCCCTACGGGCGACGACATAACTCAGTCTCCGTATACAATCCACGGGCAACCAAACACAAAACAAACACACACGACACGAAGTAACCACATGGAGAAGGAGAAAGTTGTTACCGCGATGCGGTAGCGTAATTAACTGCAGGGGCTTGCGCCTGCAGGGAAGAGCGTCCCCATAATCAAAAACCCCTCAAGCGAGGGGGAATCTGACGAAGTCTGCTACATCGGACGCATCCGTTTAAACCTTCGATATATGGCGCCATAAATCAGCTTGGCACCTTCGGAGAGGTAGACAGATAGCACCAATTAGCATCTGCCCCGAATCTCAGGCAAGACATCATGTCCTGGCAGCCATTCGGAGGGGAACAGATTCTGGCACGCCCGGTGGGACTTTTTTCTCTTTCCACTCCACACTTCGTGTGTCGTGTTCGCGAGCCAAACACGGTTCGCTAAGGGTTGCCCTTGGGTTTCAAGGTACTAAGATTTGGCGTTTTGCTTATTGCAGAAAGCAAAGAATCAATGGCTTCCACTTGTGCGAAATGCTCCAACTGCAACTGCAACCGGCGCTCCGCCTCGCCAGGAGGTATAACCTACGGACCCCAAGCTGCTTCGCTGTTCACAATGCCCGTGGAACAGGTCACTCAAGCCACCACCGGGTTGTTTTTCAGGACCATGCTCCCGCCAACAAGCTTCACCGCTCCTGTGCTGACACCGGAAGCTCACAAGAAGTCGGTCTTTGATCGGCTTACACCTACCACGGCCCCTCTCAACGGGTCACTCAACATCAGCGCCTCGGTCTTCTCCAGACTGGGCCAGAACTCCTGTGGACCCGCAATGGGGCCTACAATCCCAGGGAAGGCTGCTCCTAAGAAAATAACCAGTCCTGCTCCTGAGGTTGTTAAGACGGCTTCTCCTGCTCAAAAGTCGGTCTTTACATGATTAACTGTTCCAGCTCCCGCTCCTGCTACCCAAAGGACATCGGTTTTTAACAGGCTGACGCCGGCAACGACCCCCACCTACATAGGGGCAAGACGAGGCTATCGCCCTCACCGAGCCGATTCCATCAGCACGACACGCTCGACGTCGCTACTGGCGCCGAGTGAGGAAGGCCGGAGGCAACTCCCCTTCTGGGCTAACTCCTCCAGCCCCGACGACAGAAGTTAATGCTGCTGTTCCAACTAAGAACAGCTTTGAGATGCCGAATAAGGTGCGTATGAATTCTCCTATCGCGGCGCTAAAGAGGTCTCCCCCTCCACTGAAAAAGGCCGCGGAAATAAAGCCAGAACAGCCCCAATCTCCTCAACGGCCGTCTTCCAAAATCTATAAAGTCTGGCGGTAGACCCGAGACTCGGTGATCGATCCAAATTTCTCCCGCCGGCACAAGAAGCTGAAAATTCAACAGGAAGTCAGTCATCACGCTAAGCCACGAAAAGCTGTCTGGGTGCCCACCTCAACGGTCCCCTCAACTTCCACTGCTCATAAAAAGAAGAGGCCGGAGAAGATCCCCAGGCCGGCGACGAGAGCTAAAGGCGCTGAGCCCAGACACCCTAAGTCTGGGGGCATGATGGTCCATACTGCATACATGGCGTCGGGGAAGGAAGATAGCCGTGCGTCTACAGGGCATAGACCGCTCATACGGTCGGTGACCAAAGCTCAGGAGCAACGGCAGAAGCTCCAAGAAATGATGACCGCGATGGCCGCACTTACTGGGCCGAAAGAAAGCCCCGAGGCGTCATCTGATCAACGCCAGGAGGAAGAAACTGACGCTGAGTTCCTTCGTAGGATACTGGAGAAGAAGGATAAAGAGGCTGCTGAACAAGCAGCCAATATATAACGAATGGCCCTTCTGTTCCAGGACATGGTAGGTATGATGATCCAACAGGAACCCCCACTAAAGATCCTCCAATCATTCTTGAAGACGACAGGGGAGAAACGTCAAATCCCCCACCCGCTCTGTCAATGGCTAAGGAGGAGACAATCTCTAAGGCTGACCTAGACGAATACATAGCCCAACAGATACGCGTTCACCAGGCGACTGAGGCAGCTGGTCAAGTTATCAGGACAGGAAGACCATATCTGGGCTGGTATGATCAGATTAAATACCCGCCGGGCTACACAATACCAAAATTCCATGTCTATAAGGGGACAGGCAATCCCCATCAGCATGTGGCCCAGTTCAGGGCGCTTTGTGGCAACACTGGTGGCGATGATAAACTATTGCTTCGCCAGTTCATGGGGAGCTTATCAGAAACGACGTTCGAATGGTATTCAGAACTCCCGAACGATTCCATCAAGACATTCGCTGAAATGGAATTGTTATTCACTCAGCGATTCGCAAGCGCTAGCGAACGCACTCCGATAACAACATTAATTAATGCAAGGGTGAAACCAGGTGAAACGTGGGTCCAGTACACTATACGCCGGCGAAATTTATGGTCGAAATGCGAACAACGCATTGAGGAAGCACCCGCGGTGGGCATGTTTGTGGGAACCCTAGACCCTCATGCAACTATCTCCCAGTTCATGATGTTCTTTAAGCCAACCACGTTCCAGGCTTTGATCGACAAGTTGGCCCAGATGGATCAGATGGGTCACAGACCGTCTCCCCCGAAGCCAGAGCCTCGGAGCGACAAGGGTAAAGGGAAGGCTACCTTCGCCGCGAATGCTCAGCAGCAGCCCAGTGCCCTAAAGCTGGCGGATCAACTAGAAGAAAGACGGTGGTATTATAATGAGAAGATGAAGCGTCCCTACTCGTTTCCGCGGGACAAAACGAAACGGTTATTCGAGCTGGCCGTACGCAATAGGCTTATCAACTTGCCAAATCCGACGCGACCGCCACAACCCACTGAGGTGAATAACCCCAATTATTGCCCTTACCATCAAACGGTAAGCCACCCGATTGAGGATTGCTTCGTCTTCAAAGGATGGATTTAGGATCAATACCTCCAGGGAAAGTTTGCGCTGTCCGAAAAGTGGAGGGTGAACCCGCCATAGCCGCATACTCCTAAGAAAGCGGATACACCGGGGGCAACCTGTTCTTTCCTTGAGGAAGCTCCATGGGAAGTCGTGCTATTAGCTAAAACCAGAAGGATGCTGAGTGATCTTCATGCGTGCCCAGCAGTCGAATGGGAGAACCCTCTTGAACCTCAAATCATCGAAGGGATGCTGAAGCCGCGTCCAACTACAAAGAGCGGTGGTGATGGCCCACGTACTCTCACCCAACCGTCAGAATCTTTGAAGAAAAAGAAGAAGAAGTCCAAGAAGCCCGTGAAGCCTGGCAACGAGCGCACAGACTTACAGAAACAGATTGACGTGCTGGAGGAATATAACCAGAAAGCACGAACTCCCATCACACTCCAAGAGTTCCTCAACCACATCTTTCAAGAGGAAGATGAGAGGGAGAGTTCGTCGGATGAATCTAAGGGATACGTGGCAAGTTGTAATGTGATCTCCCGCTCGTTTACCGATGGTGAGAAAACTCCTGGCACTAAGAAACTGGGGGCGGAGCCTGAACCGGAGCTTGTGTGGCCAACAGACGAAATGATCGACGCCTTTCTAGACGAGATTCGTTTGAAAAGTAAAGCCGACCAGGAGCGTGAGATGGCCGCATCGGAAGGAGACAAACGCAGGCGATTAAACGAAAGATTCGAAGCACTCCCGCCAGATCAAAAGACACCCGATGTGGATAAAAATATATTCAAGACGAGGAAAAGGTTTGCCAAAGCCATGTCGATGGGAACGAAGCTGCCACCCTCGGAAGAAAACACGTTCGATGGGGCGGAGAGGCACCCTAATTATTGCGCATATCATCGGAAGATTTCGCACCCCACTGAGAGTGCGACGCTTTTAAGATGTGGTGGTAGGGATATGTTGCTCACCGGCAACATTTTAAGCGCATGAAACGCAGAACTCGTCGGGAGCAGGGAAGAACTACCGACGGGCATAAAAGAACTACCGGCAACTGTCGCACGGTTAACGCCGGAGGATCATAGGTTCTCACCTTTGGGAGCGACTCTGAGGAGGAAATGGCTCTGGGCCCTCTCTTTAAGGAATTCGTCTTAGGGAAGAAGGAAGAACCGGAGGCCTGAGAGAACATTCAGCTGCGCAATCGCACACTCTCGGAAAAGAATCTTGGACCAGCAAATAGAAAAGATAAGGGAAAGGAAAAAGTCACTGAGGATATCGCCTTAGATGACCAAGCCATGAAAGAGCTGACTGCCAAGGACCCTCCCAGGAAGGGTAAGGTGAACTACAACATCCTAGCGCACCTAAGGAAGCTACCTTCTCAGCTCAGCATTCTCGACGCCCTCCTACTATCAAAGGAAGTGAGGGATTCATTAATTAAGGTGTTACAAGAACCCGAGCAATTCCAAGCCTTCCTCGCCACAGAAAGGATGAAGGATGAACTGGAAGAAGTGCGCACGGCCGACATCACTTTTGGTGACGAAGACCTTCTTCTCGGGACGTGCGACCACAACCGTCCCCTATACGTCTCCGGATATTGCCACGATATCAAGATAGGCAAAATTCTGGTTGATAAAGGATCCTCCGTCAATCTCCTTAATGCTCGGGTGTTGAAGGAAATCTGCATGAGCATGCAGCATCTCGCTCGTGACAAAATTACATCTCTGGTTTCGACTCCCAGTCATCACGGACTCTCGGATCTGTGATACTAACATTACGCTTCGGACTGCTTGTCACGGACATCAAGTTTCACGTCATTGACGCCAAGACCTGCTATAACGCCTTGCTCGGCCGTCCTTGGTTACACGAGTACAACATCATCCCTTCTACACAGCATCAGTGTATGAAGTATTTTAAGGATGGTTTCGAGTATACCGTAACAGGTGAGCTGAACCCATTCTCCGTGAATGAAGTCCGCAAGTACGAAGATGCAAAGTACTTTTTGCCAGATTTCGAGGATACAGAAAGGTGTCGCAAGCCGGAGAACAAAGCCGCCGCCACCATCCCTGTTTTTGGAAGCGATACCGAAGAAGAAGAAGAGATAGTTTATGCTGGTTCGTCTCGACGTAACAACCTGGGACCGTCCGCCCCCATGTTGATCTTCGGAAGTGACTCGGAAGATGAGGTTAATACCGTGTTCTCCAGTAGGCCGTCAATACAAGCATCCCCTGGCGATGATCAGAGTTGGCAAATCACCATGGTGCCGCGGGAACACTACAAAGACCTTGACGCGCTTGAAGTTTATAATGTGCAGGACCTGCAGGCATTTTACGTCCCTCCCAGGCGAAAGGGTGAAAAGGCGATCCTGTTCTATCGATCCTCGGAAACAAGAGTGGAGAAAGAGATCTGGCATGGCGCGGATTCTACACTTGACAAACTTCAACCTATCCGTTTGCCCAGATACTACACAGACGGGTTAAAAAGACTATTGAAGCGCTAAGGGGCACCCTTAAAACAGACTATCCGACAAGCTCGATTCTATAACAGGATTTGGGATGTCCCTGGGACCCAGCGCAAATTGCCCAACGGGAGAATGGAAACGCTCGGGCTTGGATACATGAGAGCCGGGAAACGGGAACGGGTCCACGGTAGTTACGCCATATATAATTTCGATGAAGAAGAGGACACCCTGTCGGGAGATGCTAACCCCTCGTCAAAAATAGATCCCGCGAGCGAAGTGCCGAGTCCGTCGTTTGAAGAACGAATGGACAAGCTTATCAGGAAAGCGGGTCAAAAAGCTCGAGACGACCATAGTCGCGAAATGGCCATCTACGAGAAAGCCAGGACGCAACGTCTGCTTCAACAGGCTGCAAAAGACGAAGATGCTCCTCCCTGTCGACCCATCGCGCAAAAGGCCCGATGTAGAGGTAGAAATAAGTCAAAAGGCCGAAAAAGGAGCCGACAGCAACAATGCAGGATTAAAGAGTCATGTGATCGGGTATTGCGCGGTCCGGACTTGTCCCTTATGAAAAAGATGGGTCGGGCGTATTCCTTCCCTCAAGAAAAGACACGGAAGATACTTGACCTCGCTTTAAAATATCGAATGATTACACTTCCGAATTCTAAACACCCTGAGCAAGCTAATGAGGTCTTTCATCCGGGCTATTGCTCTTATCACCGAGCCATAGGACACCCTATTGAAGACTGCTTCACCTTCAAGAACTGGGTCGAAGATCAGTATCAGCTCGGCAAGTTCACTTTATCTGACAGCTGGAGGGTAACCCCGCCGCAGAAGCATGAACCCAAAGCCACGAGAGCAGAATCAGATCCACATTGGTCTTTGA
The DNA here is from genome assembly GCA_030015575.1 of Agapanthus africanus. NCBI lineage: Eukaryota > Viridiplantae > Streptophyta > Magnoliopsida > Asparagales > Amaryllidaceae > Agapanthus > Agapanthus africanus. Next base: position 309,249,872 of record JASDDO010000024.1, read on the forward strand.
AACGAGCTCATACCTGTCGCATGATAACGATATCAAAGGAAGAGCCCGAGAATATGAATGGCTTTCCCTGGTGCTTCGAAAACAATGATGACGAGGTGATCTTAGAGTTTCCACCGACGCCAAAAGAGCTGGAAGATGGGATACACACTACTGCAGATAACCTCAAGAAGATTGAGTTGGGAACGACGAACGACCCACGACCGACGTTCGTCAGCGAGTTGCTATCTGAAGAAAGGGTGGCCGAGTTAAAAGACGTGCTTATGCAGCATAGAGATTGCTTCGCATGGAATTATTTTGAAATGCCAGGACTAGATCCAGAAGTTGCTGTGCATAAACTGGCGATATCCCCGGACGTTAAGCCAGTCAAACAGGCGCCGAGAAGAATGCGGCTCGAGCTTGAGATGAGCATCAACGCCGAAGTCAAGAAGCCGATCGACTCTGGGTTTATCCAAGAGGTTCAATATCCTGACTGGGTCGCCAACATCGTCCCGGTAATGAAGAAAAATGGGACAGTGCGCATATGCGTAGACTTCCGGGATCTCAATAAAGCCTGCCCGAAGGACGATTTCCCAGTTCCAGTCACCGAACTGATGATAGACAATACGTCCACTCATGAAGTTTTCTCTTTCATGGACGGTTCATCAGGATACAATTAGATAAAGATGCACCCCGAAGACCAGAAGCACACCGCTTTCCGGACCCCTTTGGGTATATTTGGCTACAAAGTTATGCCTTTTGGTTTAAAGAACGCCGGCGCCACCTATCAGAGGGCCATGACAAAGATCATTGATGGTCTTATACACGAGATCGTCGAATGTTATATCGATGACCTCGTAGTGAAAAGCATGTCATACGAAGAGCACTTAAAGCATCTGAAGACCGTATTTCAACGCCTTTGGCAATACAATTTGAAGATGAATCCCCTCAAATGTGCATTCGGAGTTTCCTCGGGTAAATTCCTGGGATTCATCATCCGACACCGAGGTATCGAAATAGATCCATCTAAGATCAAGACGATCATGGAAATGCCTCCGCCAAGAACTCTCAAACAGTTGCGGTCTCTCCAAGGGAAGCTCGCGTACATCCGGCGGTTTATCGCCAACCTGTCAGGCAAGTGCCGCCCTTACAGTCACCTGATGAAGAAAGGAACCCCGTTCGTCTGGGATCCCAAATGCCAAGGCGCGCTAGACGAGATCAAGCAATACCTGCAGAACCCGCCGGTGTTAGCTGCTCCAGTAAAGGGAAAGCCTCTTATTCTTTATACAACAGCCCTCAAAGGTTCCTTGGGCGCATTATGGGCACAAGAGAACGATCAAGGGAAGGAGAGAGCGCTCTACTATCTGAGTCGAGTCCTACTGGGGGCAGAAAGCAAATACTCCCCTATTGAAAAACATTGCCTGGCGTTAATCTTCGCGATAACAAAGCTCAGGCACTATGCGTTGGCGCATGAGGTCTATCTCATTTCGAAAGTAGACCCTCTTAAATATTTAATGTCAAAGGCTATATTAACGGGACGACTCGCTAAATGGGCCCTGCTCTTGATGGAGTTCTCGATAACTTATCAACCTCTCAAGGCAGTGAAAGGCCAGGCCATCGCCGACTTCCTCGCTGAGCATCCACTACTGGCCGACTCTCCTTTGAATTGCGAATTGCCAGACGAACATGCGTTTGATGCGATCGATGGCGGTGATATCCAATGGGAGCTGTATTTCGATGGAGCATCTTCCGTGAAGAAGCGCAAACAAAGCATCCCTATAATCAAATCAGGGGTGGGTCTTATCTTCGTAACTCCACAGGGAGGGATAATGCGCTTCGCTTTCTCCTTAACAGAGCCGAGGACGAACAATGAAGCCGAGTACGAAGCTTTGATAGCAGGCCTTGAGATCGCCATCGACATGGGAATTGAAAACCTCCTCATATACAGAGATTCCCAATTGGTCGTTAGTCAAGTAAACGGCGACTACCAGACATGCAAGCCAGAGCTGGTGAAGTACGGCGAGAAAGTGCAGCAACTGTTGACCCAAATCCCCTCCTACACCTTGGAAAGCATACCGCGTGCCGAAAATAGCAAAGCGGATGCATTAGCCAAGCTAGCTAAAGAACTAGCTGATGAGAACCTCGATGATGTAAGAATCGTGGTACAAAGCCGTCGGGTTCTTGCTCCGGCAAAAATATCTCCGGAATCGTCCGAGGAAAGGGAAGCGACCGAGCAGAAGGCCATGCGAATAAAAGACCAAGAAACGGCCGAAGATTGGAGAGAAGTCTTCATAGATTACTTCAAATGTCGTCGAACGTCCGAAGATGCGTCCTCAAGACATCGGCTTATGAAACGAGCTCTGTCTTTCGCCCTCGTCAACGATACTCTGTATAAAAGGTCGTTCAATTCTTTGTGGTTGAGATGCCTGGGACCTGTTGAAGCGAAAATGGTCGTTCAGGAAGTTCATGACGGACTCTGCGGTTCTCACCAAGCGGGCCCAAAGATGAAGTTGAAGATCAAACGAATGGGTTATTACTGGCCCACAATGATCCAGGACTGCCTCGAGTATGCGAAGCAATGCCACTCATGCCAAATTCATGGGGACTTCATCCACCAGCATCCAAATCCACTTCATCCAACGGTGGCTAGCTGGCCATTCGAAATGTGGGGAACTGACATAATCGGCCCCATCGAACTAGCATCATCCATGGGACATCGTTTTATCCTGGCGACGACTGATTACTTCTCTAAATGGGCAGAAGCAGTACCATTAAGGGAAGTGAAGACGGAAAATATTCTCCATTTCTTCAAGACGCACGCCATTTATCGGTTTGGAACTCCGCGACGGATTATTTCTGATAACGGACCAGCCTACAGAAGTCACAAGATCAGCCGCTTTGCGCAACAGCATAATATAGACTGGAGGTATTCCTCGGTTTATAATCTGTGAGCCAACGGTCTAGCCGAGGCCTTCAACAAGACCTTGACGAAGATCATGAAGAAAACGGTGTCCCGAAATAAGAAGGACTGGCATGAGAAACTGCAGGAGGCTTTCTGGGCATACCGAACCACGTTCAAAACGGCCACGAACACAACGCCATACGCGTTTGGTGTTTAGCACAAGTTAGTATAGCTTAATGGTGAGGCTCTGATACCACTGTAAGTCCACGGTAGCGCCTCGGCCGTCTAACAGACGCCAAATGCGGAACAAAAACTTTTTAGAAACTGGCGCTATCGTGTACCGTAACCCGGATCTGCCATTAAAGCTAAACTAACAAACTACAAAGTGGGTAGAAGAGTTATACCGAACGATCTGAGTCCTTCGGTCTTCAACCATCATCCCACGCTTGTTGCGGCTGCTCCGATCTCCTCGATCTCCAGTCTTGTCGTCCAGGTGGCACCATGTCGACGGATCTTTAAACGGGCTCCCGCCTCTGAACCGAGGCAACTCGATCGTCAAGTTTGCTAAAAGAGACGACCAAGATGAAGTAGAGAATGAGTAGAACACTTTGTCTCGTTACGTCCAAGGCTATGGACGAATGGTTAATGAAGTTGCCTTTTGGATCGGGTGAAAAGAGAAACCGATCATATCTAATTTCTATGCACCAAAACTTATATCTTTTTTCCAAATAACAACCATGCTTCTCACCAAGGGGGTGGCCGGCCACTTATAGGAGAGGAGGGAGGTGAGTGTAGGAGCTAGGAGGTGACCACAAGATTAAATGAGATGATGAATCACCAAGACACCTAGTATGAACATAATCAATGTAAACCAATCACAATTAACCTAGTCACCTTGTCATTAAATGCACCATTAATGACCTAATGACTCACAAGCCTTGTCACCCTCTCTAGAACCTTCTAGAACACTGACTCACCTCATCAAGAAAAGATAAATCCGCATTTAATCGACTGTTAAATACGGCTGATAGAAAACTGGAAACTGGCAATTTCCAAAAGTGATCCTGAAACGAATTTCAGGATAACCCCGTAATGGTATAAACATACCCGCATTTGTATTACGACTGAATACAAATGCATCCGAGACAAAGATATTATATCTACACAGTATAATACTCGGATCCGGCTTAAACCAAAGTCGACCAGTATTATCTGTCCGTAAAACGACACGTGCGAAAACGCATGTGCTTTTTCCGAACCTTGCCATAAAACCATACGGCCTCTACAACGTTTCGCCCGAACTTGGGAAAGTGTCTGTGGGGGACTCTAATGACTCATCAACACATTGGCACTGGGTATAACCACTAGCACGTCAGAGGTACGAGCTGCACGTAACGTTTTGCCTATGTATTGATTGGAAGGGAAGCTGATGAGCGAACTCATCTCTAAACCCTACTGAGCTTAACAGTGACAATATACATACAGTCCGGTCCGTTCGTCTATGAGTATCGTATATCTGGCCTAGGGGTCTAGTAACGTCAGACCCCCAATAGCGGTATAAGTCGTGTCAGAGAGTAGCCCAGAACACCCTGAGATACTACTGGAGTACCTACCAGTAAATCTCCTGCCTCGGCCGAGGGCTTTGTGTAATGGCTCTCCTAGACACAACGCGATCTCACCCCCAATACCGGGAGAGACGAATCCCCTACCGATCCGCTCACTTGCCTCCAATGTGGCTCGGGACTGTACCCAACTAAAACCTGTTTGCACAACTCCTTTGAGCGTGGTAGGGTAGTAATCTAAGCACAGTGGGAACTCACATGAGACAAATGACGATCTCAGGTCGATGAACTAACCTGTACACATGTCACCAGGGAACTGCTATCTGACGATATGTATAATACCAACTAGCATGTTCCCGGCGAGTCCTGTCCGGTGTACTCAAAACCCAATGAGCACATGTATACATCTTAGGTGATCCTACTGATACCAATGGCTTGTAAGACCGGCCATCGCCCCTCGTCGGGGTCTCGACTGTATACACTAGTCTACTCTGGAGTATCGATTCCCTGTCTCGAAACTCCCACGACTAGGGACACTTTAAGGATGTGCTTACAGACCCCATCTCCCACGTATATGATCGCCATCATACTGCTGGTAGTCAAGCAAGAATCCTATGGGCTCTATCATCATGCAATAGTGAACTAAAGTATGTATATGATGATAAAGACAAACCAGATAGCATACTATCATCTCGAGCAAGACTGTCATATCGGTATAGGTCCTGCCTCAATCATTGCAATCACGTACCTGTGATCCAATAATTGACTTTGAGGGCACTATCTCCAATAGAAGGAAAGCCATGGAAAAATATGTAACAAGTGTAAAATGATATGGTGCATGTTTTGCACAAAATATGCTAAAAATCCGATTAGCGATTTTTAATCGCGATTAGCACTAAATTAGCATATAATTAATCATAAAAACTTAAAATTTGCATAATTCACATAGAACACCCTCTTTTAGTAATTTCCATAATTTTCAAAAAATTTCCCAATTCTATCAGTATTTAATTATACCGCCTTATTAAAATATTCAATATAATATTATTAAATTATAAAAATTCCCAAAAATAATATTTTATTTTTTTGAAATGTTACAATCTTCCCCCCTTAAAGAAATTCGGTCCCCGAATTTAAATTTAAACCCCTCAAATACAAAGACATTTCAGTAAAAGTCCAAGTCGTCGGGGCTCCGAAATCATCAATACATAAAACGCAGTATAGCGCAATGCATGCGCATGAGAAATGAGCAGATAACTCAAAATCAAAACTCTGTCAAGCATCCCGCAATCATCGGAGTCATGGTAAAGTCACAAATGTCAAATCCGAAACAAAACCAATATGATATAAATCAGAACTATACATGTAGACCTCAAATCTATACATGTAAATAGTTGAAGGAAATGCATACCAAATCTTTTTAAGTCGCTGGGCGATGCGCATAACACTGCACAGTGGCGGACGTCTATTATAAGAAAATAACCATATACGTATATATCTTTTGTTTAATAGGTACGTTCCGCCGTTTTGAAAACAATTTAGAAAGGTTCCTTTGTTTTAAACCTGTCGTGTCATATCAGACACGTAGGTAAATACTGAGACTATAGCTCCCTTTTGGAAATCCCTTCGATAACTATCAATGCATGCAAAGTATATCCAGGTACTGTCCTCTGACTAGTCCTGCTCAGTACGAAAACAAATAGCAATATCATAAAAACGTACTGGTCCATAAGGAATAAATTCCAAAAATGTATATAAGAATACCCTGTGCGTCTGGTGCGCACGGAAATCAAAATCCACATATGTGCCATACATGTGCACAGAAACATCATCTAGGTGCAACGGGTGTGCACGAAACATCTGTCATAGGCAACGTGTGTGCCTGACAGCAAAATCAGGTGCATCTGACATGCACGAAGAATCCCGATTTAGTGCATCTGGTGTGCACTAAAATCGTATCTCAAAACATGCGCTCATCACGCGCGAAAATCCAAATCAGATGCACAGAGTGCAAGAAATCAACATCAATATCAGAATCAGGGTCGACGGTATACAATACGGCTCAATCCAAATCAGGTATACCGTGGTGTATAAGCTCGCAACCATGTGCATCAGCGTGCACAAATCAAATCAAAACACTAAAAGTGCATGAAACTATAATGGAAACGTAAATCAAATCACCGGCATAAAATAGGCATGAAATCACAATCAATACCTCAAGCGTAATAACTATGCGCAAAATATAAATACCCAATAGGTGCAACCATGGTGCACGAAAACAGAAATCATGGAACTCAGCCATCAAGACGAAATCATTCGAATAGATCGCCCAAAATACCGAAATCCAAGGTGACGGATACGTGATAATCGAATCACAAAATCACAAATCATAAATACCGTCGTCGATATATCCTCCTTCAAAGTCGAGAAGGTGTCGGTGCATCCAATGCTAGCAGCGCAAGATATCTACTTGCCTCTTGCTCACGGTCTGGCGTCCTCTGTCTCTGGGTCCTTATCTCCTCTGCGGATTAACAATCTCACAATCCATCAGCTCATCGGCCCTGTCAGGTGTGCTAACGGGGACGATTCCGTTCTGGCACTTCTCTGGTCATCTGCGTCCTCAGCACAACATTTCCTCTAAAACTGGTCGCATCCCAACGTCTCTGTAGACATATCCGACCTTTAACCTTAATGGGAAGTAACAACAGCTCATCAGCATCTCGCACGAACCTCTTGTCCCACTTGTTTATATCATAGTCTACTCCGACGTCACATCTCTATCTGCGCACTGCAATTGTTCTCGGCTACGGTCCATCCAAAGTCTCTCACATGGACTCGAAATCATGAACTCAGTATCTTCATCACTCTGTGGAAGATATCTAGCCGAACACGACCTCAGGAACTCATCCCAACCTGCGGAGGTACTCCATACTCGTCCGTTCTTGATTAATTCACAACGCGTCAGCGGAGTGGAACGTCATCTCATCAAGATCGCGTACGAATCTCTTACTCCACTTTTCTTTGCTGTCGACTGCTTCGGACTCGTCTCATCGTGGCTGCATGGACTGCGCTCTAACGGCTATGCTCGTATCTGGAGTCTCCCAAGCAATGTGTCCCATCACATGATATCCGAATGATGTCGAACTATCCGATCGATTTGTCAGAACCTCATAATCCCCCAAGAGATCAACATCTTGAGTACAGTTTAATAGTATTCCGTACATACCACAACACCTGTGGACCAACCGTAGAAGGGCAAACCCAAGCCTCACAAATGACACCGCTAAATTGCCGCAAACCCTAAGGTTCGGAGGCGTTCCATGGTCATTACGTCGAGTTAGGGTTTCATTCTTCTAGAGGGTCCATAGCATTACTTGCATTGTCTTCCGAATACTTTAAACTTGGAAATGGTTTCCTGATATTCGATCGTCTCTATAGACTCTCAACGAATCTGTGTGAAGTCGTCTCTAGCTGGAATCAATCTATCTGATGACCTCGCATCGGGGTAAGCGAATGAACCACATGTCCTAGTCCTTCATCCTCGGGTGACTAGCGACCTTCCATCATATCTCTAAGTATATACACATGCTGCAGTAGCTCCAACATCTGGGAAATATCTCACCATTTGCAGGAACAACTGGCTCATTCTTCTGTACGCTGAACAACGCCTCTATCATCATGAATAAGTGATATATCAATGGTCATCACATCCTGGCTGGTCTCTAGCAGTAGCCTGATCCTCTGGTGCCAATCAGCACATTCGGGAAATCTCGTAAAAGCGATCTGTCAAACGCTCATGGCGCGAAAACACAATAAAACGACGCCTTTATACGCGATCGTACGTCTCTGGAATCACGCCCTGGTCAGTCCTCGTCCGTGACGAGCTCATGCTGACGCAACTCTAGCCGTAGCTCTCTCTGCCCGTGTAATCGTGGCAGCAAAATCATAACCAGTATCGATGAGGATAGATCATAGGAATGAATATAATACCGTGCAAGGAAATGTACATCCTAAGGTTTCTTAAGCGGAGTAGCGTGTCATAAATATGCCGCGGAACATACGTACGGTATGTCACTCTACTCAAGCTATCTACTCCATCAACCAAGGGTCATCCTAAGCGACGAAGGTTTGGGTATAATACCCCCTCGACTAAGTCTAAGTTCCGTAAGGTCAAGCCTAAGTTCCGTATGTATATAAACGCTTTAGGCTCCACATAGTCAAATTTAGACTCGAACCAAGGTTAACCTAGCGCTCTGATACCAACTTTGTCACGACCCAAAATAGCACGTGACTGACACTTGAATCATATGAAGTCCATAGGACCCCATCTAATCCAAGTAAGCCAAAAGCCCAGAAATCTAAAACCATTTTTAAGAGTAAATAAAGAAATTTGAGTTTTAAGAAGTAGGAAAACATGTTGAAAAACAAGGTTTTTAAATAAGCAAGCCGAATATGCATTTTTAAAATTCTCAATGTCTTTCCGGAAAATTTCGGCAGAGTTTCCTTTGTAAATACTGGCCCCGAATGGGGTACAACATGATAAAAGCATATATACAATGATAAAAGGCATCCCCAAGCGGGAGCTAGCTCTTCATCAATCGATGGTCACAACTACGCAAGTAGTATAATATACAACGCCAAAGGGCGAGGATCAAAACTCAAAGGAAAACTCAAATCAGCTTGAAAACCATAATACTACAACGCGCGACTCTAAGGTCGAAATAATACATAACTGGTTTTCTAAGTCTGAAACAATATACAAGTTTGGTTGATAGAATTTCTAGATACAACTAAATAATACATATACAATGGTGGTTCTGATGCAAAAGAATCCACCTACCAAAACAAATCACCCGTGAGGGAAGCAGTGTGCCAGAAAGCCGCAATGTAACCTGTACGGCAAAACCTGCAAGAAACTGTGGCACAACATGGGTGAGTTGCCAACTCGTGAATAGAAAACATCACAGAGCAGAAATCGTATGTATGACTCATCCTAGGTCAATACGACCAGATAAATATATAAACCTCAAATGAATAAGTCTAAAGCATGATAAGGTGGCAATGTAACCTCTATACATGAGTGTAGTGCCAAGTGCTCGTGCCAGTGCCTCAGGTAATAACATATCATAAATATGAGGTATGATCAATGTCGATTATATCATGAAGTCTATGAAAATGTGGATATCATCCAACTATATAATCAATGTCATCAATGTCAACATATGTATGTGGAAATCGTCCACGTGTCATCCAATGACAATAAACATCAAGCATGTAAATATCATAAAGCATATGCATGGAAATATGAGGATATAAATCAACATGTGTCGCTCGCGACATATCAAAATCATGGAACCTGAGTGTCTAGCATCGACACTCGAAAACATCATGAAACATGTGCCTAGCATCGGCACGCAAATTCTCATATATCGGGCTCCGTCAGTGCGGATCGGCCCACATCATCTCTCGACTCCGGTCGGTATCCTCCGGATATCCGCCGAGCCCAAATACTATCACCGGTAGGTAGTAGTCCCTCTGCCAGGCTCACCGTCTATATACACAGCATCTCTTTCTTGTCCCGGGGTACCATACCGGGCCCACCAGGTACCCGCAATCGGCCCCATCCGCCTCCTCGAACCGGGTTTCACATGTCACTCTCAGCACCGAGAAAACACATGGTGGACACGCTGAAATATCATATCAAGGGTAACCGGGTTTTTAAAACAATTACATACTCTTATTTGAAATATCCATGGTTCCCAAATCCAGAAATATCATGGAAACAACATATCTCAATGCGTATAATCAAAAGCATGATGTATGCGACATGTAAAACAAATGTAAGCATATCAGTATATCATGCAATATGGAATAGTAATATGCACATATTGAGGGAAACCGCTCTTTTAAAATGAATCAGTTTTAAAGAGTATCTTGCGGTTCCCAAATCCCAAATCCAGCGAGAATCATCTATGTATGTGCGAATACGTATGTATGCACGTATGGGTGTACAATAGGTATGTACACAAGTATGCCATGCAAGGGATCATATCCTGAATGCAACAGTACTACAGTGTAGTGACATGACAATTATCGATGATGAAGTGTGTGAGCCGGCAAGCAGGTATATGTGGAACATATGCATCATCGATAATGGTGCTGGTGTCCTAACAGCATGAGTTTAATATAACAATAACCATTTGCACATGCAATGCGATGCGAATAATAAGAATATGCAGGAATCGACTAATAAACGCAATAGTGACGCATCTGCATCAATATAAAATTGTCATACAGTTTGCCTTTAGAAATAAGACGAATCGGGGTTTTTAGTAAAATAAGGGCTACGGTGTTTTTAAGAAAAGACGCGTCTTTTGAAAATATCCGTATTATCCCTGTGCCTATCTTTGAAATACTCCTGATTCGTTAGTTTTGAAATAGGTATGACATCGGCCTAGCCTAACCTTTACTAACTAAACTACAGCTCTAACTAGCAAGTCAATCAGGAGGGGTATGAAAACCACCTAAATATGAGTCGATATATATATATATATATATATATATATATATATATATATATATATATATATAAGTATAATAGTCGGTGATCCCGCTTCAAAGGTACCGCGTACGATACAATACAATATCATATGACATCCTTGAGTCATGAGTGCGGATCTATCATCAATATGAAGCTCGTACGGTAAATCATCGTAGGACATCCCAAAAGCTGGGTACGGGTCAATATCATATTCCTCTCATCAATTATCAGGTATCCTTATCATCATATCTCATGATCTGGGGTACTGATCTAAGTCTAGTACAAATCGATACCATCTATATAAATATAATTACGTGTGTGGAACACACGTCCAAAGGCCCGCTAAAATCACATGTCGTATCCCAAATACGAATCACATCATATCACCGATCTCATGGCACTATGCCCAATCTCATCGACTCATCTCCAAATATCATCCACTATCCTCATCATGTAGGTATATATGTAGCAATAAGCATGTGTGTGCGTGTGAGTGTAAACCTATTCTAGGGTTCGCATCTAGGAAACTATACTAGTTTACATCTAAACCCTATTCTATCCATAGTACACCTACTCACATCTGAATATCCAAGTCACACATAACGCTATCATACATATATATAGTGTATATCTAGTATACTAAGTATCGAACTTTGGTGGTGCTATACGCCATCCACCCGACTTCCCCCGTAGATATAATCTACTCACCTTGCATTCTGCGTGTCGGTATCGACGTCGCCTTCATCTTCTTCGTCACCTCGAATCACTGTGGGGGTACCTACATGTCACACGTATCGTATCGTATTAAAACCAAATCAAAACTAAAACGACACACAAAAACCAAAACGATACGCTTAAAAGCTTATAGGTTAGAACCTATGGACTACGCTTTCAAAACCCTCAAACGACCCTCGATCTCGTCGTACAAACGTCAAGTGATCGGAGTAAAACACAAATACGCAAATCCAAGATTCAAAATACGCAATACGAAAACACGAATCAAAACAGAAACTATAGAAAAGGGTCCCAGATTTCACCCTAGGTCAAATTAGACAATTTTGCATATGCCAAGGATCTATTTTATAGATGTAGGAGCTACAGAACAAGAACGAGCCAAAATGCTCCAGGTCTGGCCGTAAATTGCGGCCAGAAGGAATAAATCTGCGGCCATAATTGGGAGTTAGGGGCTAGGGTTTTGGTGGTAGCTTCCTAGGTGCCTGCATGTATCACTGCCGTTGCAAAATAATTTTCAGAGTCTCGGGGAGATAGCAGATTTCATTTTACCCTCACAGATTCCACAATTTTCCGATATCGGGTTTCTAAATCCGTATTCCGGGTTTCAAGTTTCTGGTTTGAGTCTTAATCCTAGCACTAGGGGATTTGTGTGGCCTCTACTGAGCTTAATTACCCATCACCACTCAAAGTTCCCTCAAACCCTAGCTAGAGTTTTCCTAAGTCCACAAAATCACACGATATCGGTTCTATCATAACATGGGGGTAAAAGTAATGGAAATACTAAGCTAAAGGTTCAGAAATTACCTCATTTGGCAACTCAAGAAAATTCTTGAGTTGCCCCAAGTGGCCAAAATCCTTGCTTTCTTGGTCCAATGTGCTTCCCTTGAGCTTGAGCACAATTTTTGTGAAATGGGGATAGGGTTTTGAGGTGATTTTCATGGTGTTTTGGGGGATTTTGTGGAGAGGGAGAGAGTGCAGCAGCAGCAGCAACAACATGAGGGAGAGGGAGAGAAATGAGTGAAAACAATAAAGGGGGATGGCTCAAGACCAAGTCAAACAAAATCCCTCACCTTTCTCTCTCATGTCCATGCCTACATATTCTATTCTTTTCCTTTTTCTTTTCTTTTTCCAATAAATCAACAACCATGCTTAAAACATGAAGGAGAGCCATGGAAAAATATGTAACAAGTGTAAAATGATATAGTGCATGTTTTGCACAAAATATACTAAAAATCCGATTAGCACTAAATTAGCATATAATTAATCATAAAAACTTAAAATTTGCATAATTCACATAGAACACCCTCTTTTAGTAATTTCCATAATTTTCAAATTTTTCCCCAATTTTATCGGTATTTAATTATACCGTCTTATTAAAATATTCAATATAATATTATTAAATTATAAAATTCCCAAAAATAATATTTTATTTTTTTGATATGTTACAATAATATATCGGTAAAGTGGAGTTAGCTCCGATACATGTTATTTTAAACTTGGAACTTCCCTTTTCTTTAACAAAACAAGTAAAACTAATTTTCTTACTTTACATGTAACTTTGTTTACAACCATTTAGTATTGAGTTTAACCAAAATTTTCATATGAAACAAGCATATAACGAACTTTTCATTAAAATACCATGAATTTTAGTATAACTCTTTTTTTTATAATTGTTAAATATACCTTTAGGAAAACTTCACAGGATAATGACCAATCCTATACGCACACTATGGTTGTATAGCACGGTATTATAAACATATGGATAATTTAAAGAATAGGTTTTATATTAAAATACCACACTTTTACAAAAACGGGTTTCTTTTAATCAGTTTTTTTTTGTAATTCATGGCACTTACACCTCTACAAGCCTCGTTAGAGGATCCGCTAATGGATGGTGAGAATTATTGCACATCTTCGAGATAGTAGAGCGAGATGCAGGACTCCTCACGGAGTATTCGGTCTCGAAAGGAAATAAAAAAAACACGGTTTTTAAGAAATACGACTTTTCTAAACAAAACTAATTTTTAAAAAAATTATATAAAAACATGAATCCGTATTTTCAATAAAAACATATTATGAAATTATATTTTTTTAAATGAAAGATTATAATTTTAATAAGATACCATCAAGTTACCAAAAGAGCTAGTTTTCAATAAAACACCACAAACTTTTAAAAAGGCTAAGTTTCATCACCAAAATACTATTTAAATTAAAATACATGTTCATGAAAACCCTAAATATTACAAATCACTCTCTAGGTTTATTTTTAAACTATATTAAAGTATTTTTCATAAAACCCCCTCGAGATATGCAAACAATATTTTAAGAACTATAGATTAATATAGGCTTAAGCGGTATCATTTCTCTTGAGCCTCAGGGAGCCGGAGAAAGTGAGTGCTTGCCTATTCAGGCTAGACAACGTAACGGAGTTATCAAATGGCAATTGTCTTGGAAAAAGACACAAATCCTGCCGTCCATGTGCAGCAGTTGCCGATTACTCCCGAACTTAAGATATTACAAGAACAAAGTTCTTTTCATAAGATTTTAACTTCAATCTGAATCCAAACTCAATCCGGAATCCAAATCAAACACGAACTTGAATACTTGATCATGAACATAAGCACTCGAAATCATATCAAACTCAAACTTGAATACTTGACTCGACTTGACCGAACCATGGTTATAACTTGACATGAACTTGACATTAATACTTGAATACATGATTACATCTTGAACATGAACTAGTACCTAATATCCATGGATTCGGCTAATCTTAATCTATACAATACAATACGCAGAGATATAGGGGTAGATTGGTACGGAATGTATATCGTGACACGAGAGGTCACTTAAAAGACACCTACATGAATTCTCGTGCCATTGTCCCGTGCGTTATGACGGGGCCTTGTACTACATGTTACCATAGTCCACAGGGTAAGATGGACTCCTCTCGTATACATGAATACCTTCTTTATCAAACTATAAACAACCATGTTAGAATAACTATCATATACTTGTGGATAATCATATACAACTGTACCTTTTGGTTTCTATTCTCATTATATACTATCTTCTCTTACTTCTTTTGGGATTTACTGAGCGCTAATTCGCCGACTACATTCTTCTCTTTTTTCTTTCTTTGGAATATTCGTCAGGAGGACCGGACTTTGAAGACGTAGAACCGAGTCAGGAGGACTTGGACCAGTTTGCAGCTTAGTCTGACTGCTATCTCTATCCAGCCTGCACTTACTTTCAATATGCCATTGTTTAGGTATTTGATTTTATTATTGTATCTTTTATTTTTAGATAGTTGTATTGTATCACCCTAGCACTTTTATGCTATATTTTATCTGGGGTATTTCAAATCTTGCGGTAAAATTCTTGATTATTGTTTCTTAGGTTGCGGATAGTGAAATTAGTAGTTGTGGTTATTATCAGATCCAACCCGCATGGTTGAAACCCAACATGGTTCAAGATTACATCAAATATTTACTAGTACCGAGAATCTATGCAAATCTAGATATGATACACGTATATAATATATTTTAGTATCCGCATATCTTTTATAATACAAAATAAAAACCAAATAATATATTTTGATACCTATCCATACATGTCATCACACCCCATAACATGTGGTTGCACCCATATATCTTGTTCATATCCTAATTGCTAAAACAAACTCGTTTTTTATCGCTACGTATATTTACGTAGATCCGTACTTGGGGATATACATTTTTATTAACAGGAAATCGCATTATGGTTTAAACTTTTACGTATATTTTCCATATTTAAAAATTAGGTTTTTGGATCGTTATGGGTAATATTCGGAGCAATCTGGTATTAGCTGTAAAATCACAATATATATATATATAATATTTTATATAACTATACTGTTAAAAACATATATTATATATTAATTAAATTAATTATTAATAAATCACTCTCTCCGCCTCTCTCCTCTCTCTCTCTTGTTTCTCTCTGTCTCTCTCTCTCTCTCTCTCTATATATATATATATATAGAGAGAGAGAGAGAATAATGGAGAAAAGAGGCCATAGGAGGGGATTTTTTTCCTATGGCGTCGAAAAAATACAACCTCCACCATTTTTTCCGACGATTGGCATCTATCATCATCATCGTTATCATCTAAAATGTGCATACAACAAATTTCATGTGATTCCACCACCTTTTCACCGTTGAATTAGCAATGTAAAAAGTTTTATTGTCGGTAAACCATTAATTTTGCACCAACTAAATCAATGGTAAAAAATGGTATAATCACATAAAATTTGGTGTATCCACATCTTAGATGATAAAGATGGAGGTGATATATTCCGATCGTCGAAAAAAATCATGGAGGATGCATTTTTCCGACGCCAGAGGAGGAAATTCCCACCTATGGGACCTTTTCTCCATTAATCTCATATATATATATATATATATATATATATATATATATATATATATATATTATAAAACCTATTATTAAAAACACATACCTCTCCCTTTTCTTTTCTTCTTCTTTTCCCGAGCACATCCTGCACCTTCTCCCAGACGCCAAGAAACCCTCCCTCCCCGGCAGTCCCTCGTCGCTGTCACCTCGTCGCCACCATCCCCTCTATCCTCGCCAAGTACAGAGAACCCCACAACAAATCTTCTTCTCTTTTCTTTCTTCTTTCTTTTCTTGTTCTTTCTATTCTTGATTTCCGGTCGTCTCGCCGGAGTTGCGCGCGTAGCCGACGGTCCAGACAACCTAGTCACCGTCGTCTAACCCAGTCACCACGTCACGTCACTGCTCAGCCAGGTTCAGTCTTGCGCACATAAGTTATGCATCACATCGTTATTTCGACGTCAGAGCGTGACATCCGACGTAAGATCCGATCAGGCAAGTTATAAACTTGCAGCATGCTATGTTACTATATTAATATTTATTTAATAAATAATAGTGCATGCGTTTTAATAATTCAACAAATAGTACCGGTTTACGGTTTTACAGTATCCGTCTGTATTCGTACCGATAATAGCTTATCTAGTTGCATGCCGGAACGTCACAACATCATCATACTACTATATTAGTTTAATACGCTATCTAGACTACATCATATATAGTAATAGACGTGTAATGGCTATTACAGATAGATACATATACACCCTGGCATTAATAGTATTTCGATATAGTTTTACATTTGGCATCTATTGGTTAAAATACATTACATGACATGTTCACGACCCACTACCAAACTTGTTACTTGGATCTTATTATTAATGTCGACAATCCTGACTTGTTGACCTGACGGACGTGACTTATTGTCTACATAAATAAGACATGTACCTGCTTGATCCTGTGTTGGTATTAGATTTATATCATCAATACCCGACTTGAATATAAAACCTGGGGAGTAAGGGGAAATCAATAATGAAACCTGACTTGTAACTCAACAGCTTGATACTTATACTGATCAGTCTTTACGGGTTCAGCCAGCCCCGGAATGATGCTACTGACATCATTCATCTGCACATGTTACCTGTTCACGACTTAGCAGCACGTCTCGGATTTAGCTCGAGAGACTTGACCGTGGTTCCGGGCACGCACGGGATACTATTGAGTAACATCGACGATTCCATTAAATTGATTTCAAAGACTTCTAAAATAGATAAGCTAGAGGCACTGACTTTAGGATACACATTACATATATGCAGCTCACTGTTTTATACATGTATTTATTATTCGTACACATGTTTAATCATAGCATCACATCTTTGGTTATTATTAATTTTTTAATATTATGACGCACTGACGTCTGGGTTTTGCATGGCCCAGTTCCTCTACCTTTATCGCAGGCAGATCAAGAGTACTATAGCAATCAAGCCGAGTAATGAGAAGCTAGCTATTTAGTTTAGAGACTTTTAGTTTATTTATTTCAGCACTTTTATTTCTATTGATGTGAGCCCATATTAGGACGTGATTCATATGCTATTGTTTATTGGATCTTGATTCGTTTCCGCTATATGCATTTCTTGATTTTATTTATCGTGGCAGATGGACATGTGTTAGCTAGATTATATACTTTATTATTCTTGATATCCGATAGACAGCTGTAATGTGACCGTGGAGGGATGATTTCTAGCCACAGGTAGCATGGTTGGCTCTGTCACGTGCCGTAGTTACGTATCTTGGGAAGCGGAGCGTGACATGTATGTAAAGTTGAATGTAAATAAAGTTGTTGTTTCAGTTTATTACTCTTGTCATTCTTTTTCATTGTTATATTACTTAATTACGCTAAACGTATTTTCATAAATACGTTGCAGGCTTGCCACATTACGGTTTCCGTATACTGGGAAGCGGGGCGTGACAAGTTTTTTTGGTGGCCCATGTATAGGGTGTTTTTCGTCACCCCATTGAGATGGAAATACATGTCGCTTGTCAGACGTATATAGATTCCCCCTGCCTAGGGTAGGCCGGGGTTTATTGATTATGGGGATCCAAATCTCCGGCAGCCGCAGACTAAGCTTCCATTAATTACCCCTCGCCTTTGAAGCGAAGGAACCTTCGATTAACGGGTCAACTAGTCATGCAAACCCAATGTGCAGTGTGCATATGTGTTGTAATGACTCTGAAATCATTGTACAGAAATTTTCTTGTTATTGTACAGAAAAGAGTACTACAGCTTATGTAAGAGTTATAAGTTAAATTTGTTTAATAAAAGTAAGAAACAACTTGTAGCTCACTGGAAAAGCTTCTACACTGCTGTGACGTAGCATGTGTGTTCGATTCCCATCAGACACAATTATTTTTTCTGATTTTTTTTTTAATTTTTGGAAGCCCAAGAGTTGCACGTGCAATACACGGGAAAATGAAAAATTTCAGAAAATTTAAACATGCGCAAAATAGAGTAAACACATATATACCTACATGGCACGAATCTCGAGGAAAAATCTCAAGATCCAACCGTCCATTCTCCTCATATGGCCGGCACCGAAGGTCAAGATGAGCCCAATTGGCTCCGTGCTTTGCGTACACACCCCTTTGACTCTCCTTAACTCCTCTGCACTGTTTGATTTCCCTGCAATCAAACAGAGACCTTTCATTTCACCATTTAATATCTTTTTAATCCAAAATTTTAATTCCCAAATTCTAATTCTTCACTATAAATACCACTTCATGCCTTAGCTCTTCAACATTCTGAAATTCTAGCAAAAATTCTCTCAAAACTTTCTAAGTGCCAAGTGGAGTTAAGCCCCTCAAGTTGAGTAGTGAGCCAAACTCGACTACTGGAGCATCTTCGATGAAACCACGATCTCCAAGAGCTTCTTCGATCTCTTCTTAATCATATTAAAAACCGTAAGTCCCTTCAACCCTCTCTCTTTCTATCTCAAAACTTATTTTTAAAACAAACCGACAAAAGAGTAGTTATTTCCGATATAGTTTTCTTTTTAACATTTGTAAGCCATGTGATAAGCGAACGCGATCAAACTAACATGCTACACTAATCCTAACCTTATTCACATCAATTAGTTTTTAGTTGTAACAAATTTTCATATGAAAAACAAACATATAAGGAACTTTTTTTCATTAAAATACCATGAACTTTAGTGTAACCTCTTTTCGATATCTAGTATACCCAAACCCTAGAACCTTCACGGGGTAATGACCTACTCCAAACGCACACTATGGTTTCATAGCACGGTATTCTAAGTATATGGGTAATTCAAAGTAAAAGAAAATTTTCATTAAAAATACCACACCGTTTCAAAACGGGTTTCTTTAAATTGGTATTTCGAAATCCTTGGCAATTACGCCTTTACAATACTCGTTAGGGGACCCGCTAATGGATGGTGCAGATTATCGCACATACTTAGGACAGTAGAGCGAGATGCAGAACTTCTCACGGAGTATTCGGTCTCGAAAGGAATAAAAAATACGGTTTTTAAGAAACGCGACTTTTCTAATAAAAACTATTTTTTGGAAAAAAATATATAAAATTATGAAATCCGTATTTTCAATAAAAACAAATTAAGAAACTATATTTTTAAAATGAAAAATTAGAATTTGTTAATAAAATACCACCAAATTTCTAAAAGAACTAGTTTTCATAAAAATACCACAAACTTTCAAAAAAACTAGGTTTTATCTCCAAAACACCACAACAATTAAAATATATGTTCATAAAAACCCTAAATATTATAAATCACCCTCGAGGTTTATTTTTAAACTATATTAAATTATTTTTCATAAAAACCTGTCACGCCTCGCTTCCCAATAGATGGAATGACCTACCCTACACGCACTGATTGATACGAAAAAGTGTGTTTGTAGTGTAACCGCAATCAGAACGGTGTCGCGCGTAGCTAGACCGAGGAGAGTACGGGTCGTCCTCAGGGAAACGTTGAATATTTTAATCTTACTTTAGATGTGTTGAGAAAGGGAAAAGGGATAAAGAATTTTGAAGAATGGTTTCTATATCTACGTTAAGCAAGAAAGCAAAATATAGATCTAGATTATTTTAGGGATGTAGTTAATATAATAAGGGGGCTTGTAGGGTTCGTTAGGATTTAGTAGTCATGGACGATTAATTAAAAGTTACCATTTTTATCCTTTAATAGATTTAAAACTAGAACGACGGTGATGCGTGTAGATTAGGGTTTCTGGAGGGAAAAGGAATCCCACTCTTAACCCTTATCTCGACACGGAACTCCGTTCATATCTAGCCTTTACCAAAACAATCATTAATCTAATCTCTAATCACGGTCGGAACTAACAAAGAATTGTTAGCACGCCCAATTAGGATGTTAATAATTCTTTTGATAAAGTTCATAAACTTTATAGGACTTAAAAAGGGTTTAGGGATGTTCATCATCCATTAGCCTATCCTAATCCTACGAACCCTAACAAGCGGAGAATTACTCGTGCATGTTGGGAGAAAAAGAGATGGAGAGAAAATGCATAATTAAACTACGAAGAAATAGAATAAGAAAAAGAAAGCTACCTTTATTAATCAACAATATTCATTACACTTTGATTCCTTAGAAAATGATTACAAAGACTAGTTTGCTTCTCGATCTCTTCCAAGGAGGTAGACGAACAGTTAATGATCAGCCTGGATGCGTGAGCCGTCTTGGACTTCGTGATCTCGTCGTCTTGATAGCTTTTCCAAGAGGCTCTCGGTGCCCTTTTATAGTGCAAAGCCAGAATCTTTTAGTTGGAAACTTGGTAAAATTCTTCATAGATTCATGCCAAGAAATCTCATGCTCTAACTCCCTATAATTGCGGCGGATCCGCGGCCCAAGGGTGGGTTTGGCCGCGGATCCGCGCTCAATGGGTGAGATCATTTTATGATTTTTCTTGGGCTTGCATCTTGTGATATGTGGAAATCCTAGGCACCTTCAGAATTCAGAAATCTTCTCTCGGTTGCTTCCAGACTTGGTCTCCAAGTTTTGCTTCTTAATTTGGCAAGTTTTCTTCAACAAATTGATTTGTTTGATAAATTCTGCATAACAACTTGGAAAATTCTGCACAACAACTCAAATAAGATTTAGTAGACCTAGTTCTACTAGGATTAGGTCAATAGATTTATTTGCATACATTTTCCTACCAAATGATAATAAAAATATATTAACACATGGAAAATAATGTTTTTACACATAAACCCTCATATGTGTAATATATCATATTAAAGTCCTTTTTTTTAATATAAAAATGGTAGGAAAAATGTACTACAAATGTGCAGTTTTATTGACTGAACAAATACCCCCAAACTTATCTTTGATCGTCCCGAGCAAACTAGTTTATTTAAGAGGAGAAAAAGAAAGGAGAAAACTAAGCACACTTTCGTAGGCAGACACGATTGCACTGAGCACGTGCAACAAGCCGTTAAACCTCTAAGTGTCCCTAGTAGGAGGAGTGTTGTCTCCTGAGGGTTTTCAGCGGATTACACCCACAAAATCCTATAACAAAAGAAAGATGGTGAAATTTACATATAAAGATAAGAACCATAAAAGAAATACTTTGAAAATAAGAGTTTCCAACTATACTAGCTTTTCAGTTGTCATGAGCTCTATCTTAATAGTCATGAAAAAATGTTAGAAATCACATCATCCCTCAATAAAACATCGTCTTTATTCTTCATTTCTACCTTTCATCCAAACATTGATCATATAACCACACGTGTGTGTAAAGAACATCCCTACACTCGGAGAATTCAATTCAAGCTATCATACTCTTGTCCATCTACCTTAGTACTTTTAATTTGATGAATATTAAGATTTGCTCACACATTTTCATGCGACCGTTAATACTTCTTGAGGTACTAACAGACCGATTACTCATGTGCTTGCTGATTTGGTGATAATATTTTCCTCGTCTTGCACCACCTAAGGCTTAGCAGTGACTCCCAGACCAGTTGGCCTTAGGGCACTAGGTGAAGAGACACCCTCGCTATATTTTTTTATTGCTGTCTTGGCGATACAAAACCAGTGTTCATTTTTTTCTTTTCACCATTTTTATATTTTCTTCATTTTTTTTTATTTTTTCATTTCCTTCATACTTTGGCTTTTAGACAAGAGCATTTCAAGGTATCCTCTACTATCCCGAGTTTCAAGACGTGTGTAAGTGCATATAGTAGGGTATGAACATTCAAATGTTTGGCTTCCAGGATAGAAACTATTTTTCAGACTTATTTTTATCCTCAGATTAGAGATTTCCTTCATCTTACTAACCCTTGGGACAACAGCTCATAACTACTTATTACCAGTTCGTTTAAGAAAACTTCTAATTTTCTTGGTTTTCTTAAACTATTCCTATCTTTTGGATGTAATTTTTCACTTTCTACTCTTTTGTTACAAAAAATTTTAATGCCCGGTGTCAAAGATAATTCAGTGAATACAAACCTCCCCCTAAACCTGTTTTCAGCAGTGTCCTTATTGATGTAGCCTTTTGAGAACAAGGACATGTATACTAAGGGAGAGATATAAGGGGTAAAATAATAGTTAATTGAAAAATTCCCCCAAACTTATTCTTTGACACGCACAGATATTCAATCAAATCCATTTTTTACTCACCTCCATTTCTTAAAATGAGAAAATTTTACCAAAACATGGAGGTGAGGCGGAGGAAATTTAGTTTTGATAAAGCGGCTCCTGTAAAAACAGGAGCTCCTCCGCGGGGTCAGCAGAAAAATACGGTTTTAATCTATGCCCATTTACTTTAAAAATCGAACCGTTTTTCAAATTTTCGACTTCAACTGCCCCGTGCGGGTGTACATACCGCACCACAAAAGGTCCTTTCCAACAAGATTTAAGCTTACCCGGATGAAGATGGAGACGGGAATCGTAAAGAAGGACTTGTTGCCCCGATGTGAAGGTTTTTCTAGAAAGATTTTTATCGTGGAATACTTTAGTCCTATTCTTTACTATCACCGCATTATCATAAGCTTCATCGCGGAGTTCGCTTAGCTCATTCAATTGCAGCTTCCGATAGCTGCCTGCATGATCAAGATCAAAATTAAGCTCTTTAATAGCCCACATTGCCTTATGTTCGATCTCGACAGGAAGGTGGCATGCCTTCCCAAACACAAGGCGGTATGGAGACATACCAAGATCGGTCTTATAAGCGGTGCGGAATGCCCAAAGAGCATCCGTCAATTTGGTTGACCAATCCTTACGGTTTTTGGAAACCGTCTTCTCCAATATCTGTTTGATCTGCCTATTTGAGATCTCAGCCTGCCCGCTTGTTTGGGGGTGATAGGGCGTAGAAAGCTTGTGAGTGATTGAATATTTCCGCATCAAGGCCTCGAAAGACCTATTGCAGAAATGTGTCCCGTTGTCGCTAATGATAGCGCGAGGGTGTCCGAATCGCGAAAAGATATTTTCTTTAAGGAACTTAATGACAACCTTGTTGTCATTAGTGCGACACGGTATAGCTTCCACCCACTTCGAGACATAATCAACCGCTAACAAGATATATAGATTCCCAAAGGAGTTGGGAAAAGGGCCCATAAAATCAATCCCAAACATCAAATATTTCCACAACCAATATAGGTTGGAGCGGCATCTCGTTCCTTTGTGAAATCCGACCCAAATGCTGACATCGCGGATAAGTTTTGCAATGTTCAAATGCATCTTTAAATAGTGTTGGCCAATAAAAGCCACATTGCAAAACTTTCTCCGCCTTTTTTCGAGGTCCAAAGTGACCGCCGCATGCCTGATCATGACAAAATGATAACACGCTCTTGAATTCATCGTTAGGGACACACCTGCGAATGATTTGATCGGAACAATACTTGAATAGATTTGGTTCATCCCAGTAAAAATATTTTACTTGGGATAAAAATCGAAGTTTGTCTTGTTTTGACCAATTGCTAGGTATAAGTCCCGTCGCAAGATAGTTCACGATATCCACGAACCAAGGTTCGTAGGATACATTCAAGAGCTGTTCGTCGGGAAATGAGTCATTTATCGGCACGGTCACAGTTGGCGAAGAAGTGATGCGTGAAAGATGGTCGGCTACTACATTTTCACATCCACTCTTGTCTTTGATAACAAGATCAAATTCTTGTAACAATAGGATCCAACGTATTAGCCTGGCCTTTGCATCCTTCTTCGTTAAAAGATGTCGTAGGGCGGAGTGATCTGTGTAAACCACAATAGGCGAGCCAATCAAGTAGGGCCTGAACTTCTCTAATGCAAATACAACTGCCAAGAGTTCTTTCTCGGTAGTTGTGTAATTTATTTGTGCATCATTCAAGGTCCTACTTGCATAGTAAATTACATATGGCATCTTATCAATATGCTGTCCTAAGACATCACCAATAGCAAAATCTGACGCGTCACACATAAGCTCGAACGGGTGGTTCCAATCCGGAGATGATAGAACGGGGGCTGTAGTGAGTGATTCTTTAAGCGATTCAAAAGCAGCCTCAGAATCCGAATCGAAGTGAAAAGTAGTGTCCTTGGCCAATAGAAGGGTTAAGGGTCTAGCAATTTTGCTAAAGTCCTTAATAAATCTCCTATAAAATCCTGCATGACTAAGGAAGGATCGTATATCTTTAACGCAATTGGGACGAGGGAGGTTTTGAATGACATCTATTTTAGCTCTGTTAACCTCAATGCCTTTATGTGAAATTATATGTCCAAGTACAATACCTTCTTGGACCATAAAATGGCATTTTTCCCAATTCAAGGTCAAGTTCTTATCCTTACAGCGGGTAAGAACAGCGTCAAGATTACGAAGGCAGTCCTCAAAGGAGTCCCCAAAAATGGAGAAGTCGTCCATAAAAATTTCTAGAAAATTTTCCACCATATCTGAAAATATCCCCATCATGCACCGCTGAAATGTAGCGGGAGCGTTGCATAACCCAAAGGGCATGCGTCTATAAGCAAAAGTTCCGAAAGGACAAGTAAAAGTGGTTTTATCTTGATCCTTTTCGGCGATGGGGACCTGGTTGTAACCAGAGTATCCGTCCAAGAAACAGTAGTATTCGTGTCCCGCTAATCGTTCCAACATCTGGTCAATGAAAGGTAGAGGGAAGTGATCTTTCCTCGTCGCGGCATTGAGTTTCCTGTAATCGATACATACGCACCACCCAGTTTGGGTGCGTGTTTGGATTAACTCATTAGCCTCGTTAGTGATGACCGTGATACCAGACTTTTTAGGGACCACATGAATTGGACTTACCCATTGACTATCAGATATGGGGTAAATTATTCCACTATCAAGACACTTGACGATTTCTTTCTTTACCGCCTCCTTCATAGCGGGATTTAACCGTCTTTGTGGGTCTCGGGTTGGTTTGGCTTCATCCATCAGATGTATGTAATGTTCAACAATTAAGGGACTAATCCCTTTGATGTCAGCCATAGTCCAACCAAATGCTTCCCGATTCGATCTCAACACTGCCAAAAGTGCATTCTCTTACTCTAAGGTTAGAGAAGCGGAAATAATCACTGGCAAAGTCTCATTCTCTCCTAAATATGCATATTTAAGATGAGAAGGTAGTGGTTTGAGATCGAGAATTGGCGGAGAGACTATAGAAGGTGGGGTAAGCGAATGATATTCGGACTCCCGAAGAGGTTCAAAACTTGCATAAGATATTGACTCGGAAAGTGCTGCTGACTTTTGCAATGAGTCAACGGGTTCAATCTCAAGGTCTGACTCATTGAACATATCCTCACTATAAAGTGGTGCAAGATCAAACGATGTCTCATTAGTGTTGTCGAGAACATCAAAGCAAAGCTCCTCATCCATGCAGCTTTCGGAAGCTATCTCGTGGATGGAACAAACATCCAGCAATTGAGCAGAAGGTTTTGATGGCTGACTTCCTAGCTTGTAAATATTAAGCTCAATTGTCATTTTCCCGAAAGATAAGTTCATAGAACCGTTACGACAATTAATCACAGCGTTAGAAGTTGCTAGGAAGGGTCGACCAAGTATCACCGGGATTTGATTGCGTGGGTTTGCCACAGGTTGTGTATCTAAAACAATAAAGTCTACGGGAAATATGAATTCCCCGACTTTAATTAACACATCCTCTAGTTCGCCCCGAGGTTTGGTGATAGATCGATCAGCCATTTGGAGAGTACAATGGGCGGGTTTTAACTCTCCAATTCCTAACTGCTCGTATACTGAATAAGGAAGCAAGTTGACGCTAGCGCCTAGATCGAGTAAAGCACGATTTATATTTTTACCCCCAATAGAAATAGAGATTGTAGGACAGCCGGGGTCCTTACGTTTCTTTGGTATTTGTTGGGTAAAAGCTGTGCTAACATTACTCGTCATGAAAACCTTTTTAGGCGCTTGAGTTTTTCTCTTCCTAGTGCACAAGTCTTTAAGGATTCTTGTATAAGATGGGACTTGTTGAATAGCATCTAGAAGAGGAATATTCACGCTAACTTGCTTAAACATTTCCACAATCTTCTCCATTTGCGGGTTAGGTCGGTTAGCCCTTAATCGGTTTGGAAATGGAGCTCAATCAATGAGTTTTGGGTCCAACGTTTGTGGAGAAGACTGTGGCGACGGATTCGATCCCAAAATTGGAGTGGGCATCGACTTAGATAGATTTGGCGAAATGTTTGAGCTTTGGGGAAAACGGAGAATAGGCTCAGACGAAAGTGGAAGACTAGACGAGTTAGGGGAAGAAGAAGAAGAAGAAGGGGTATCAAATGTGTCACTATCATCAATTTGCTCACCCACTTGGTTATTCAGCACTCTCCCCGATCTCAACGTAGTAATGGCATTCACATTATGACTTTGTGAATGGCTAGGATTCGGTAGGGGTTGAGATGGGAGTTTCCCTTTCTCTCTCGCACTCATTGCGGCGTTTAACTGTGCGATTTGGTTTTCTATTGATTTAATACTCTCACCATGGGAGGAGGAGTTTTTCGTTAGGGTATCAATAGAAGATCTTATCTCAGCCGAATTTTGCATGGATTGTTTCATGAACATATCCAAAGTTTGTGCAAGCGAGTTGTCAGTACCGGTCACTTGTGGTGTAGAAATGTTGGCCGGATTTTAGAAATTTTGTGACTGAAAGGGGGGCTGATTCTGTGGTTGTGGTTGCTGTGGAGGAGGTCTTTGATAATTGCTTTGTTGGTTTTGATTCCAAGCAAAGTTAGGATGATTCCTCCATCCTTGATTGTATGTGGAAGAATAAGGATCGTTTCTAGGTCGCTGCTGAAAAGCAGCATTAGCTTGAAACGATGCATTCATAGGACATTCTTCCGTTAGGTGTGAAGGATCCGAACAGCAACCACAGACAGTCTTGGAAAGCGTGACCTGATTTAGGGAGACTGATGAAAGTTTGTTCTCAATAGAATCGAGTTTCTTTTGCATCGCTGTCATTTCGGCTTTTACTGCGATGGAAACGTCGAGCTGGTGAATACCTCCCTTAGTTGAAGGTGGTCTTACGCTTTCCCACTGCAACGTGTGTTCAGCAAGGTCTTCCAGATATTTTCACGCTTCACCGTCATCTTTAGACATGAAATTGTATTGACACATTGTTTCAAGCATCTGCTTTGTCGCTGGATTAATGCCCTCATATATAATCCGACATAAATCCCATCTTTGTATTCCGTGATGGGGGCATTGGATAAGCAGATCTTTGAAACGTTCAAAGCACTTCCAAAATGGTTCATTGGGAAGCTGGGTGAACTGGTTGATCTCGCTCCTAACATGTGCAGTCTTATGATTTGGGTAAAACTTCTTAAGAAATGCTACGACGAATTCATCCCAATTAGTGATAGAGTGTGCGGCAGTATTATAAAGCCATTTTTCTGCCAAGTCGCACAGTGTGAATGGGAGAAGACGTAAGCGCATAGCATCTAAGGTCAATTGTGGAGTACCCATCATTGCGCATACGTTTTCGAATTTGGTGATAAAAACGTACGCGTCTTCCGATTCAAGCCCGTGAAATTTGGGCAGCAGATTGATATAGTGGGGTTTAATCTCGAAATTATCCCCGTTAGGTGGTGGAAGAGATAGACAAGTAGGAAGAGGACCACGAATAGGATAGCATCTTCGGGCGGTGGAAGAGATGCGTGGTGGATTCTGCGCACCTTCGGGCGGTGGCAGCGTGGTGTTATACTCTGATGGAGTGCCGTCCATCTCGGTCGATATGGTGTGTGGTGGGGGAAAAGAGGATGAAGAAGTACCGACTTCGGCGTTGATAGCAGGAACGCGAACAAGACGGGCACTAGGATCTCGTGTCCAGCCGAGCATGCACTAAGCGGGTTTAGTGCAAGTGGCAGCGTGTGTGTGATTTAAAAATTGGCTTGTTTTGAAAAAGTGGGACTCAAGACAAATCTCCCTAAGATGCACAAGCAACCCTAGAACTAAGGTCACCTAGGTCCAGTCTCTAGACCGCTCCTAGACTTCCAAAGGACAAGCCGCAGGATAAATCCTCTACCGCCTCCGTACTACCCTTGTAGCCAGATAAGTGCCAGGTAAGTGGGAAGGAACCACGTCGTGGGCCTAATTAAAAACCACTAGCCTTTGTCACACTTGTAGGCACTACAAAAGTAACGCGGATAAACGATAGATTACCCACGACCTTCCTCTGTCCTTATTGAGCGCGACAGTCCTTAGAGTCTGGTCTAGATATTTTTTAAATTAATGAAGGGTTGATCTATATGCTCGGTTTGTGATTTGTGGGGCTTAGGAAGGGTGATGAAATCCCCACCTAATCTTGATTTGGTCTTTGCCCTTTAAAGTCCGTATTAAATATGCAAAACAAAACCAATCACAAAACATTTGCAAAAAGATTTTTGAGCGGCACAATTTTGCAAAGAATCCTGCAGAAAATAGATTTTATTGGATTTGGGGAGAGAGAGAAGGAGTTAAGAATCTTACCAGAGAGTTATGTAGCCCTAATCCCTCCAAGTAGCCGCGTTTCCGCCGCAGGAAGCACCTTTGTGCCGCGGTTCCGCCGCGAGGTGGATGGATCGCTTGCTGAAAAATTTTCTGTGATCTCCTTTGCTCCTCTGGATCTCTAAAAATGTCTCCGTTTCCTGTTTTTCTCAATTCTGTGACTCCAGATCTTCTTGCAAAAATCCACGCACAAATCGTTAAATATGCAATTTGCAGTTTTGTTTTAATAATGATATGGCTCGTCTAAGATTTCAACACAAATTGTAAAAATAAAAAATTACGCACGTATCCTCGGCAACGGCGCCATTTGATTGATACGAAAAAGTGTGTTTGTAGTGTAACCGCAATCAGAACGGTGTCGCGCGTAGCTAGACCGAGGTGAGTACGGGTCGTCCTCAGGGAAACGTTGAATATTTTAATCTTACTTTAGATGTGTTGAGAAAGGAAAGAGGGATAAAGAATTTTGAAGAATGGTTTCTAGATCTACGTTAAGCAAGAAAGCAAAATATAGATCTAGATTATTTTAGGGATGTAGTTAATATAATAAGGGGGCTTATAGGGTTCGTTAGGATTTAGTAGTCATGGACGATTAATTAAAAGTTACCATTTTTATCTTTTAATAGATTTAAAACTAGAACGACGGTGATGCGTGTAGATTAGGGTTTTTGGAGGGAAAAGGAATCCCACTCTTAACCCTTATCTCGACACGGAACTCCGTTCATATCTAGCCTTTACCAAAACAATCATTAATCTAATCTCTAATCACGGTCGGAACTAACAAAGAATTGTTAGCACGCCCAATTAGGATGTTAATAATTCTTTTGATAAAGTTCATAAACTTTATAGGACTTAAAAAGGGTTTAGGGATGTTCATCATCCATTAGCCTATCCTAATCCTACGAACCCTAACAAGCGGAGAATTACTCGCGCATGTTGGGAGAAAAAGAGATGGAGAGAAAATGCATAATTAAACTACGAAGAAATAGAATAAGAAAAAGAAAGCTACCTTTATTAATCAACAATATTCATTACACTTTGATTCCTTAGAAAATGATTACAAAGACTAGTTTGCTTCTCGATCTCTTCCAAGGAGGTAGACGAACAGTTAATGATCAGCCTGAATGCGTGAGTCGTCTTGGACTTCGTGATCTCGTCGGCTTGATAGCTTTTCCAAGAGGCTCTCGGTGCCCTTTTATAGTGCAAAGCCAGAATCTTTTAGTTGGAAACTTGGTAAAATTCTTCATAGATTCAAGCCAAGAAATCTCATGCTCTAACTCCCTATAATTGCGGCGGATCCGCGGCCCAAGGGTGGGTTTGGCCGCGGATCCGCGCTCAATGGGTGAGATCATTTTATGATTTTTCTTGGGCTTGCATCTTGTGACATGTGGCAATCCTAGGCACCTTCAGAATTCAGAAATCTTCTCTCGGTTGCTTCCAGACTTGGTCTCCAAGTTTTGCTTCTTAATTTGGCAAGTTTTCTTCAACAAATTGATTTGTTTGATAAATTATGCATAACAACTTGGAAAATTCTGCACAACAATTCAAATAAGATTTAGTAGACCTAGTTCTACTGGGATTAGGTCAATAGATTTATTTGCATACATTTTCCTACCAAATGATAATAAAAATATATTAACACATGGAAAATAATGTTTTTACACATAAACCCTCATATGTGTAATATATCATATTAAAGTCCTTTTTTTAATATAAAAATGGTAGGAAAAATGTACTACAAATGTGCAGTTTTATCGACTGAACACGCACACTATGGTTTCATAGCACGGTATTCTAAGCATAAGGGTAATTCAACGTAAAAGAACTTTTTCATTAATATAACACACCGTTTCAAAACGGGTTTCTTTAAATCGGTATTTCGAAATTCTTAGCAATTACGCCTATACAACTCTCGTTAGGAGACCCGCTAATGGATGGTGCGGATTATCGCACATCCTTGGGACAGTAGAGCGAGATGCAGAACTCCTAACGGAGTATTCGGTCTCGAAAGGAATAAAAAATACGGTTTTTAAGAAACGTGACTTTTCTAATGAAAACTAATTTTTGGAAAATATTATATAAAATTATGAAATCCGTATTTTCAATAAAAACAAATTAATAAACTATATTTTTAAAATGAAAGATTAGAATTTGTTGATAAAATACCACCAAATTTTCCAAAACAACTAGTTTTCATAAAAATACCACAAACTTTCAAAAAAAGTTAGATTTTATCACCAAAACACCTTAACAATTAAAATACATGTTCATAAAAACTCTAAATATTATTAATCACCCTCGAGGTTTATTTTAAACAATATTAATATATATTTTTCATAAAACCCTCTCGAGATATGCAAAACAATATTTTAAGGACTCTAGAATTAATATAGCTTTAAGCGGGATCAATTCTCTTGAGCCCCAAGGAGCCGGAGAAAGTAAGTGCTTGCCTATTTAGGTTAGACAACTTAATAAAGTTATCAATTGGCAATTGTCGTGGAAAAATACACAAATCCTGCCGTCTATATGCAGCAGTTGCCGATATCTCCCGAACATAAGATTTTTAACAATTTACATCAATTCACATAAAAAGACATGAACTCGAATCCAAACTCAAATCTAAACTCGAACACAAACTCGAACCCTAACCTAACTCGAATCAAAACTCGACTTTGAACTCGAACTCAAACTACTCGAACCAATTTGACTCGAACCAAGATTGCAATTGACATGACTTGCATATTACTCGACTCACTCGAATACATTCTACACCTTTTGTAATCTATGGTTTCGATCAAGACATATTAATCAATCAATCAAATCTATTAAGTATATTAACCAGTTATATATATTATACTCGGGGTGCTTGGAATAGTTTCTTGTGTGAATCCAACGGAGCTTCAAGAGTCCCGTATTAACCTCTTTTTTTTATTTTACTCGAATATCAGTCGGGTTGACTCATCCACAGCCTAAAGCCCCGATGCTAACACATAAAATGGGCCCGTGTTTCCTTGCTCCTGGGGC
Organism: Agapanthus africanus; assembly: GCA_030015575.1. Lineage (NCBI taxonomy): Eukaryota > Viridiplantae > Streptophyta > Magnoliopsida > Asparagales > Amaryllidaceae > Agapanthus > Agapanthus africanus. The sequence continues at coordinate 309,281,969 of JASDDO010000024.1, forward strand.
CCCACTCTTGAGCTCGTGAATATTTCTACGGCTGCGTTGGCATTCACACTTGGAACTTAACGTTAACATAATGACCACCTAGAGACCTATAGTATATACTTACCCATGATCATATACTCTTATTCATCATATATATATTCTACTCTTGTCATTTTCTTTACTCTTACCTATCTTTGGGACTTACTGTGCGCTAGTTCGCTGACATACATTCTACCCACTTTTCTTCTCTTGGAATGTTCGTCAGATACGGTCGAGATGGGGTTGAAACCACAGAGGAGGACTACCACCAGATAGCTACTCAGGGCTAGCTCAGCTTCATTTTTCTTCAGTTTATGTATACCACTTGTTTAGGCATTTTCCTTATTGTATTTACTTTCTAGTATAAACTCATGTACATGTACATATTTGAAGTTGAATGTAAATAAAGATATTTGTTGAAAAATTTTATAGTCTCAATTTATTCTTGCATTATGTATTATTTTTTCAATACATTTAGTATATTTATTTAGGGAATGACCTTCTCTGGATAAATATACCGCAGGCTTGCCACGTCACCGTTTCCGTCTATTGGAAAGCGGGGCGTGATAGGTTTTATTGGTGTCCCATGCAGGTCCGTTCTGCATGAAGTCGTAAATAATATACCACAAGAATTAATAAGTTCAACAAACATTTACACTCCTTGCATTTCAAATTCCTTGAATCTATCTCTTCCCTATTCTCTTTCAAGTCCTTTCAATTCATAGGCATCTTATATCTATTATACCTAAACCTATCCCACACAACTTAGGTACAATCTTAGTAGCCTCCCTATCTGCTCTAGCGCTCTTTGACACTGGGGCATCACATTGCTTTATGTCGCAACGGTTCATCCGAACTCATGCGATCCCAGTTACACCGCTCGTATCCAGCTGGAATGTCAGTTCAGGGAACGGCATTCTAAAAGCAACTTTAGGATACGATCTGTGTCTAGTGATCCCAGTTGCAGTCTTATGGAGTTTTCATACAACAACAGTTATCAGAAAAGCATTGGGATGGCACCATTCGCAGCACTCTACGGATGGAAGTATCATTCCCCACTGAGTTGGGATGATGTTGGAATTATGAACTCCTTGGACTAGAGATGATCGTAGCAACTGTGGACGTGGTTCGCATGATCAGGGAAATGATGCGCATAACCAAGACCGACAGAAACATTGGGCAGATGCAAAGCGTCGACACTTGGATTTTCAACCCAGAGAACATGTATTCTTAATGATCTCTCCAAACATAGGAGTGATACGTTTTGAAAAGAGGGGTAAGTTAAGTCCAAGATACATAGGACCGTTTGACATACTCGAACGAGTTAGAGAAGTGGCATACCGTTTAGCACTACCACCCTCATTGGAAGGAGTGCACAATGTGTTCTACATATCCCAACTACGACGATATATGAGTGCCCCCAGCAACATACTTGATCACTCAGAGCTCACAGTATAAAACGACTTAACCTGCGAGCAACAACCAATTGAGATCCTGGACCGAAAGATGAAGACATTGCGGAACAAGGAAGTAAACTTAGTCCGAGTGATGTAGAGAAAGGATTCGCTAAGAGAACCAACTTGGAAAAGAGAAGAGAATATGCGTACACGATACCCTTATCTATTTGAAAATTAGTCCCTATGTAATTGTAAATTTCTAGGACGAAATTTTTATAAGGAGGGTAGAATGTAACGACTCTGAAATCACTGTACAGAATTTTTTTTGTTATTGTACAGAAAAGAGTACTACATCCTATGTAAGAGTTATAAGTTAAATTTTTTTAATAAAATTAAGAAACAACTTGTATCTTACTGGTAAAACCTCCACACTGCTGTGACGTAGCCTGTGTGTTCGATTCCCATCAGACACAATTATTTTTTCTGATTTTTCTTTTTAATCTTTGGAAGCCCAAGAGTTGCACGTGCAATACACGGGGAAATGAAAAGTTCCAGAAAAATCAAACAAGCACAAAATGGAGTAAGCACAGATATACCCACGTGGCACGAATCTCGAGGCAAAACCTCAAGATCCGACCGCCCATTCTCCTCATCTGGCAGGTGCCGATGGTCAAGATGAGCCCAATTGGCTCCGTGCTTTGCACACACCCCTTCGACCCCCCTTAACTCCTCTGCACCGTTTGATTTCCCTGCAATAAAAAAGAGACCCTTCATTTCACCATTTAATATCTTTTTAATGTTTTTTAATCCAAAATTTTAATTTCCAAACCCTAATTCTTCACTATAAATACCACCCCATACTTTAGCTCTTCAACATTATGAAATTCTAGCAAAAATTATCTCAAAACTTTCTAAGTGCCAAGTGGAGTTAAGCCCTACAAGTGAAGTAGCGAGCCAAACTCGACGACCGGAGTATCTCCGACGAAACCACGACCCCCGAGAGCTTCTTCGATCTCTTCTTAATCATATAAAAACCATAAGTCCATTCATCCTGTAAGTCCACGTTACCCGTCCCCGGTTCTTTGGGGTTGCGAAAATGGTGAAAAACGATTTTCTACGGTGGGGTAACATGGACTCAAAAATGGATCTTTGTTAAACTAATGTTCATATCAGATTTTTGCATTTTTATACCGCCCAATTTTTATCACATTGCATATCGGTAGGTACTTTTGAGCCGTGTTTGCTAGTCAATTGCAGGATACAGGTTCTCGGCTCTAAACGGTGAAATCCATGGAAAAACACGACAAAATCTGGGTTCCTGCCAACCACAGATAAAACACGGGGCTCCGCTCTTTATCCGTCTGTTGCCACACACCAGTTTAGGAGACAAAATGGCAAATCAATTGTCACCTTCATGCACAAGGCTCAATGGCAACACAAGTTCCAAGAAATCTACACGGAGCTCAAGAAAATCTTGACAAAAGATACATGTCCAATCACCTTTTGATCAATAAAAATTCTGGAAGAAATGTGGAGAGATTATCAGAAAAGACATATACCATACTGAAGTACAAAGAAGACCAGGGAACCACAGAAAAACCGACAGCTCAATTCCCCCAAAGAGCCGCGGTTCCGCGGCAATAGGAGGCTTAGGCCGCGGAACCGCGGCCGTATGGTAGCAACAGAGGCTGGGCTTTTAGGGGTAGATTGGTATTTTTATGATGGTTCTGAATGTTGCCCTAGATTTCCAGCTTCCTGCCTATCAATAGTCCAGAACTTTGTGAAGGAAGGGGTGCATAATCTTGTATTTTTTCTCTAGGTTTTAGAATACATGTTCTTCTTCCTCTTCTCATCTCTTCTCCATTAAAACTTGTAGTGAGCTTTGTGAGTGAAGAATGATGAATAAAGAAGTTCCGTTTATTATTACGCTTGTCTTGTTCTCTTGTTAATTGTTGTAATTTTCATTTGTTAACTTAGTTGTTGTTATTTCTTGTTGTTTCTTTCTTCTCTCTTTTTCTTTATCCTTAAAACAACCATGATGCTTACGCTTGATCCTTGCCAAATTGAGGTCGCAAATAGCTAGTTGTTATCTTCTAATCTCTTTCTTTCTATCTTCCTCTTTTGTTTTATTTTTCCGTATCATGATGTGTGAGTAGTTTCATACTTGTTAGGGTAGGATAAGGGAAGTTTGAGAGAAGGAAATCTCTCTCACTCTTTCCTTGCCCAACAACTTAATTCGACTCCCGTTAATTGAACCACAATCCGCTCCTTACGGCACCCTATCCTACATGATAGCGGTGATTCCGTAGTGAGACCGGTTGTGGTTGAATTAACCGGAGGTTATGGCTAAGAGCCTAGAACGGACGGACAAGCACCAAAAGGAAGAACTTATGCGTTGGAAAGCCTAGCTTATACTCGCAAGTTCCTTCCTAGTCGTGCTAATCCCCGTTGTTGCCGATTACCGTAACACCGATATTAAGAGGGGCAACGAAAGATGTGGGAGACTCCTAACTCAAACTAACCTAATCCTAACCCTAACAAGCTCTCTTTACATATCACTTTACCACTTAATTAATCTTAACAAAATCTGAAAAACTGGACCTAACTCCTTAAAGCACATAGAAAAAGACTCCCATCTCCCTGCGGACGACCCGTACTCAACCGGCTAGCTATGAGCGAAACCGTCTTGATTGCGGTAATTAACTAAAACTTGAACACGCAGAATCCCTAACAATCAAATGGCGCCGTTGCCGGGGAGACGGTAGTTTATTTCTTTGTGTAATTTCGGGTTAACTTGTGAATATAAAAACAACCGAAAAACAACAAAAAAAAATGTACTTTGTAAAAAAACCATCTTGTTATTTTTTATTAGTTTTTGTGCAAGCGTGCAGGAAAATACGGAGTTCGAGTTCAGTGCCAAAGACGTGGGAAGATAGACCCACATTTCGCGGCTACACCGCGACGGATCAAAACGAAGCAAACGGTCTACTGTAAAAATCCGGAGCAGATACAGTAAGCAACTCAAAATTCAGCATATCCAGACAAGCAGAGAACACCCAACAGAGCACCTACACAAAAATTGAAGGCCCATCTCACTGTTCCTACCGCGGAACCGCGGCATAAGGAGGCTTAGGCCGCGGAACCGCGGCCACTTGGTGCCCTCTGCATCTCAAATTTTCTGTAAGTGTTCCCTGCTTCTTCCTCACCCCTCTAGACTCCAATAAATTGTGTTTTCTGCAGCATTCTTTGCGCAAACTCTCTTCCCCCTTCCAATAAACTGTTCTTGTGCAGGATTCTTTGCGCCGCGCTAAAAAAAAATAAAAATTGTTTGCAGTTGATTTGTTACTGCTTTGCATTTCTTAATACGGACTTAAGGGGCTTGAAACCAATTCAGATTGGGTGGGGATTTCATCACCTTTCCCAGGACCCCAAAATTCACAAAAAGCATATGCATTGACCATTGTTAAAAATTAAAAAATACTAGACTCAGCCCTAAGGACTTCGCGCTCATTAGGACAGAGGACTAGTTACAGGCATCGGCCGTTTATCCTATCTGACTTTTGCGGTGCCTAGGCAAGTGTGACGAAGGAAAGTGGTTATTTAATTAAGGAACTTCGCGAAAGCGTTGGACAACCTCCCACTTACCTGACACTTATCTGGCCGCATTAGACGGAGAAGAAGCGGTTTGAGGTCCTTTTTCTAGCCCTCTGGAACAGTTAGGAGCAGGTCTAGTTGACCTAGGCGACCCTAGATCTAGGTGAGATTGTGCATATCTTATTTGTGATTGCTTAAAGCCGTAAGTCCGTACATATTTTCTGTAAAGCTTTTTCTAAAAAACAAAAAAGGAAAAAATCAAAAACTTTTATAAAAACTTGCCCTTTTGTCGCCAAATCCATTTTTCACCCACCACCCATCGTTTTCTCCATTGACGTTTTCTTACCCTCACCTTCTCCGCTTTGACTATACTAAACTCTTTTAGTGTATGTCCGCTTGGACTCGGGACACTAGCGCCCGTCTAGTCCGCGTTACGTTAGTCGCTACCGACTACGCGATCGACTCAGACGTCGATACTCCGTCCACTCCTCTTTCACCCTTACCTTTGCCGGCCAACTCCAACGTTGACCGGAATTCTGTTCATACATCTTCGCCTTCGCCTTCGCCTTCACCAACCTCTTCTTCCGTGATGTCAGGATTTAATCCGAACATCTCTTTGACTACCCCTGGATTGGCTCCACCTCCTACGGAGACCAATATCCCACCACCACCGCCTGTTGTAGCGCCGCAGCGAATCGCACTCCAGGACCGTTTCTATCCCACCCGTTCTGCACTTCCCACCTGCCTTTCTCTTCCACCGGCCAATGGGGATAATTTTGAAATTAAGCCCCACTTCATCAACATGCTTCCACGATTTCATGGGCTTGAATCTGAAGATGCCTATATCTTCATCAATAAATTTCAAAACGTCTGTGCCATGATGAAAACTACCCAACTGTCGGACGATGCTATACGTCTACGGGTCATTCCGTTCACTTTATGCGATCTTGCTGAAAAATGGCTGTATAGCACCGCTTCCCACTCCATAACCAGTTGGGACGAGTTTGTTAAAGCGTTTCTCAAAAAGTTCTATCCGAATCATAAAACCGCAAGGATTCGAAATGAAATCAACCAATTCTCTCAGCTTCCTTCTGAACCCTTCTGGAAGTGCTTTGACCGGTACAAAGACCTTCTTGTTCAGTGTCCTCACTACGGTATAGAGAAATGGCAACTTTGCCAAACCTTATACGAGAGACTGAACCCAGCAACGAAGCGGTTGTTGGAAACCATCTGTCAGGGCCACTTCCTATCGAAATCTGACGAGGAAGCGTGGCAGTTCTTTAACGACCTTGCGGAGCGAACGCTACAATGGGAGAGCACCAGACCGACTTCTTCTTCTTTTACCTCCACTTCTACCGGTCAGTCTAGGGTAGGAATTCACCAACTTGATGTCTCTATTGCGATGAAAGCTGAAATGGCTGCAATAACGAGAAAGCTTGAAGCGATAGAGAGCAAATTTTCTTCTCCTGCTCCTGTTCTCCCCCTTCGTACCATTTGCGCTTGTTGTTCCGATCCTTCCCACTTGACCGAAGAGTGTCCTTACAATCCACCCTCGCAAAGACAGGATCAGGTTAATGCTGCATTCCAGCAAAGACCGAGGAATGATCCATACTCTTCCACCTACAATCCCGGTTGGAGGAACCACCCCAATTTCGTCTGGAATCAGAATCAGAATCAATTCCAAGGCAACAATTTCCAAAGGGCCCCTCCGCCGCAACAACAAGCGCAACAACAAACTCAGTATCAGCAGCCCTTCCAACCCCAACCTTTTCAAAATCAGACGAACAACTTTGCACCCAACAATTCTTTTCCACCAAACAACTTTGTTCCGTCAAACAACGATAAGGTTTCCTCGCTCGAACGAAGTCTGGAGGCGTTCGTTAAACAATCGACTCAGTCCACCGCCAACATCCAGTCTTCCATTCAGTCCTTAGTGCAACACACTGCCGCTCACGGGCAAAGCATCAAGACCATCGAGGCCCAGATTGCACAGCTGAATGCGGCCTTAAGCGAGCGAGAGAAGGGGAAGCTCCCGTCCCAGCCACTCCCAAATCCCGGTCACCCACATAATGCACATGTTGCTCTTGAACAACAGAACCATAATGTGAGTGCCGTGACCATACTGAGATCGGGAAGGATGCTGCAAAACAACATTGGCAAACGAATCAACGATGACACCCCGGCCGCTGCTTCTTCTTCTTCTTCTTCTTCTTCTTCGTCTTCTGAGCCTATTCTCCGTTCTTCACAAGGCTCCCCTTCCTCTTCTTCTGCTCTGAACGGACCCACTTCTCACTCCACGAAAACACCTGTTCTGGGATCCGTTCCAACTCCACAATCTCCTCCTCCAGCATTAGACTCAACCAATTTTCAAAATGTTCCATTTCCAAACCGGTTGAGGTCTAATAAACAAAATCCTCAAATGGAGAAGATTCTGGAGTTATTTAAGCAGTTTAACATTAACATTCCTCTTTTAGATGCTGTCCAACAAGTCCCGTCCTACGCGAAAATCTTAAAGGACTTGCGCACGAAAAAGAGGAAGTCTCAGGTACCCAAGAAAGTTTTCTTGGCTAATGCTGTGAGTGATGCCCTTACCCAATCTTTACCACAAAAACGGAAGGACCCTGGCTGTCCTACGATTTCTATTACCATTGGGGATAAGAACATCAACCGCGCACTATTAGATCTTGGTGCCAGTGTTAACCTGGTTCCGTATTCAGTATACGAGCAATTAGGCGTAGGAGAGCTGAAACCCATGCACTGCACTCTCCAAATGGCCGACCGATCGATCACCCATCCTAGGGGTGAGCTAGAGGATGTGTTAATAAAAGTCGGGGACTTCATATTCCCCGTTGATTTCATTGTATTAGACACACAGCCTGTAGCTAACCCCTGGAATCAAATTCCGGTGATACTCGGTCGCCCATTTCTTGCAACCTCAAATGCTGTGATCAATTGTCGCAATGGTTCGATGAACCTCTCTTTTGGAAACATGACGATTGAACTCAACATTTTTAGGTTAGGAAATCAGCCCGCCGAACCTAATGCTCATATACTGGACGTCTGCTCGATCCAGGAGATCACCCCAGAAGAGTGTGAATTCGAGGAGTTTCTGTTTGATCACGATAATCTTGACGCCACTAGTGCGTTTCTCTTCGAACCTGCTGCTGTTTCTGCGCCCGACAATGACTACGAGTGTTTCACGTTTTCAAACGATCTTAGCCGCGCACAACCCGAGTTTGAATCTTTCGAATTTCCGGATGAGTTACCTGAACCATCCGACTCGGTCGCTTACACTCGTTTTGAACCTTTGCTGGAGTCCTTTGAGTTCGAGACCTTTGCACCAATCTTGCCTTCCATCGTTTCACCTCCAACGCTCGAACTCAAGCCTTTGCCGTCTCACCTTAAGTACGCTTACTTAGGTGAGAACGAGACCCTCCCTGTCATCATCTCGGCTTCTCTAGCTCCAGAGCAAGAGAAAGCCCTTCTCGCGGTCTTGCACAGCAACAGGCAAGCTTTTAGCTGGTCCATGGCGGACATCAAGGGGATTAGTCCCCTGATCGTTGAGCATCACATTCATCTGATGGATGATGCCAAACCAGCCCGGGATCCACAAAGACGTCTCAATCCAGTCATGAAAGAGGCTATGAAGAAGGAGATCGTAAAATGTCTAAATAGTGGTATCATTTACCCTATCTCTGATAGCCAGTGGGTTAGCCCCATTCATGTTGTCCCCAAGAAGTCAGGCATCACGGTCATAACCAACGAGGCGAACGAGTTAATCCCTACTCGCACCTAAACTGGGTGGCGAGTATGCATTGATTACAGAAAACTCAACGCCGCAACGCGGAAAGACCACTTTCCGCTACCTTTCCTTGACCAGATGCTAGAACGATTGGCCGGACACGAGTACTACTGCTTTCTTGATGGCTACCCCGGCTATAATCAGATCCCCATCGCCGAAAAAGACCAGGACAAGACCACATTCACTTGTCCTTTCGGCACGTTTGCATATTGTCGCATGCCCTTTGGGTTATGCAATGCGCCCGCTACCTTTCAGCGGTGTATGATGGGAATTTTCTCAGACATGGTGGAAAAATTTCTGGAGATTTTCATGGATGATTTCTCCATCTTCGGCGATTCCTTCAACGAGTGTTTGCTGCATCTTGACGCTGTCCTTACCCGATGTAAGGACAAGAATCTCACTTTGAATTGGGAGAAATGCCACTTCATGGTGCGCGAAGGTATTGTCTTAGGACATATCATCTCGCAAAATGGCATAGAGGTTGACAAAGCAAAGATTGAGGTCATTTCCAATCTTCCTCCTCCCCGATGCGTCAGAGATATCCGAGCCTTCCTTGGCCATGCCGGTTTCTATAGACGGTTCATCAAGGACTTTAGCAAGATTGCTAGGCCCTTGACTCTTTTGCTGGCCAAGGATACGCCATTCGACTTCAACTCGAGCTGTATGACTGCATTCGAGTCACTAAAACGCTCACTCACTTCTGCTCCCGTTCTTTCTTCACCTGACTGGACGCACCCATTTGAGATTATGTGCGATGCATCCGACTTTGCCATTGGTGCTGTCCTTGGACAACACATCAACAAGATGCCGCATGTAATCTATTATGCGAGCCGAACCCTGAACGACTCCCAACTCAATTATACAACAACTGAGAAGGAATTCTTGGCTGTTGTATTTTCTTTAGAAAAGTTCAGGCCCTACCTTATCGGCTCTCCAGTCATTGTCTACACTGACCATTCTGCTCTGCGCCATCTTTTTGCGAAGAAAGATGCAAAATCTCGGTTAATACGTTGGATCCTCTTGCTTCAAGAGTTTGACCTTGTCATTAAGGACAAACGAGGATGTGAAAATGTAGTTGCCGACCATCTCTCACGACTTCCTTCTTCGCCTTCGCTTCCAATTCCGATCAACGACGTTTTCCCAGATGAACAGCTCTTGACAGTATCTTACGAACCCTGGTTCGCAGTTATTGTGAACTATTTGGCCACAGGATTACTACCGACTGAATGGTCAAGTCAGGACAGACTTCGCTTCTTATCCCAAGTAAAGCACTTTTACTGGGACGAACCCTATTTGTTCAAGTACTGTCCCGACTAGATTATTCGTCGGTGTGTCCCCGACGAGGAATTCAAGAGCGTGATGTCGTTTTGCCACGATCAAGCGTGTGGCGGGCATTTTGGCCCCAGAAAGACAGCCGAGAAGATCTTGCAATATGGTTTCTACTGGCCACAACTTTTCAAAGACGCTCATGACTATTGCAAGACTTGCTCCCGGTGCCAACACATGGGCCGGATATCCCGGAGGAACGAGATGCCGCTCCAACCGATCTTGGTTGCGGAGATTTTCGATGTTTGGGGAATAGATTTCATGGGGCCGTTTCCCAGCTCTTTCGGGAACTTGTACATCCTTCTCGCTGTTGATTACGTCTCTAAATAGGTCGAGGCTGTGCCCAGCCGGACTAACGACAACAAGGTTGTCGTTAGGTTCCTTAAAGAAAACATTTTCTCCCGGTTTGGGCACCCCCGAGCGATCATTAGCGACAATGGAAGTCATTTCTGCAACAAAACTTTCGAAGCCTTGATGCGGAAATATTCCATTAATCATAAGCTATCCACGCCCTACCACCCCCAAACCTGCGGGCAGGCCGAAGTTTCAAATCGGCAAATCAAGCAGATACTGGAGAAGACGGTTTCCAAGAACCGTAAGGATTGGTCGCTGAAACTCACTGATGCCCTTTGGGCATTTCGAACCGCTTATAAGACCGACCTTAGCATGTCTCCCTATCGGCTTGTGTACGGAAAAGCCTGCCACCTACCTGTCGAAATAGAGCATCGCGCATTTTGGGCGATAAAGAGCTGAATCTGTCTCTCGAGGATGCGGGCAACCATCGGAAGCTGCAGTTGAATGAACTGAGCGAGCATAGGGATGAGGCTTACGATAACACGGTTGTCGTTAAGAACCGAACGAAGGTGTTTCATGATAAACACCTTTTGCGCAAAACTTTCGTACCTGGTCAGCAGGTACTGCTTTACGACACCCGACTTTACTTCCATCCAGGAAAGCTCAGATCTCGCTGGAAAGGGCCGTATTTTGTGCGGAATGTGTATCCGCAGGGCGCTGTGGATTTGGAAAATCCAAAGGACGGTTCATTTTTCAAAGTGAACGGACACCGACTAAAACCGTACCTTAGCGCCGAACCAACAGAGGAGCTCCTGTTCTTACAGGAGCCGGTTTACCCTGCCTAATCTTCCTCTGCCTACCTCCAAACTTCGGTTATCCAGCCAAGAACAGTGGACACTGTTCCAAATAAGTTTGGGGGTATGTATAAACCATTTTGTATATATTTGTGTATATTCTTTTTCTTTTTCTTTTCTTTAAAAACAAAAACAAAAAATTGTGTATCGCTAACCGACAATTTTGACCCTTCAAATGATCTCTTCATGCAATGACAGTGAGGACACTGTCCAGTTTAAGTTTGGGGGTACGCTCGGTACGCATTTCTTACCTTCGCATTCATATGTATATTTTGCATCTGCATATTAAAATCCATAAAATCCATAAAAATCTGAAATTTTTCTAAAAATATAAAAACTTTTCTGTCAAGTTAGCTTGTGGAAGAACTCTGATTCAACATTTCGACGGTTTTTGTTTGAAAAAATAGGAATAACTAAATCTTATGTTTAGATTTTGAAAACCTGAAAGATAACTCTCCTTTGAAATTAACTATAGCTGATATACGTCTTTACATCACACTACACGTGTCGTGAGTTTTTGGGAATTAGATGACAAGTCTTTTATGTTTAAAAACTTTTAAACAGATAAATGATTTTCTGAGGATCAAATAGGTTTGTTCTGAAATAAGTAATGTCAAGAATAGTTTATGAAGTAAAGCGAATATGAAGGAATGTTATTGATGCCGTAATTGGAACTAAGTCTGAAAAATAACCCATCTGAAACTTGATTGGAATGATTACACACCGAACCCACTAAACACGTCTTTTATCCAAAAAAATAATTGAACTGCCGGTTATATCTCCGTTCGTATTAAATCATCTGATTTTCACGCCAAACTGTCTTTTGTTTTTGGACCTAGGTAACTTGAGTAATTAAGTCCGCTGGGGTGTTTCTACACCTAATGCCCTAAAATCAACTGGTTTGGGTGCATTGGCCCAAAGCTCGCTAAGAAGCCTAGAAAGTCCAGATTAAAACAAAGTCAAGCAAGTGTTCTCTCCGAGTTAAAATTCCTAACGGTTCTTTGTGTGAGAATAATCTTGATAAAAGACAGGCTTTTATAAAAAAATTTAACGGAAATATGAAGGTTTTATTCTATGATAAAGACTATTGCACGTTCACAGAGGTGTGTATGAAATGAAAACAAGAAAAAGGTGGAGTGAAAAATACGACTTAGTTTCCTGTTAAGGAAGATAGAAATTCTGAAGTTGAAACCTCACTGGAAAACGAAACTTGAAAAATGCTTAACTCTTTATAAAACTTATGTGATCCTTTTAAAATTGTTATCTGGGCTTTATTGTACGACATGATGACTTTAATCGATCCTTCTGGAACTTAACGACACTATTTGCACTGCACGTAAAGACATATAAAATCTGTAGTTAAACAAGAAGCGAGGTGTGAAAAATAAAGGTTCGATAGTCTAGACTTAGGATTATAGAATTGTTATTTTCTGAAACAAAACTTTAGGGTTTGAATCTTAGTTATTTTACAAAACCAACTTGACCGGATTTTGTGGGTAGTATCCGCTGAAAATCCTCAGGAGACAACACTCCTCCTACTAGGGACACCTAGAGGTTTAACGGCTTGTTGCACATGCTCAGTGCAATCGCGTTCCCTGCGAAAGTGAGGTTAGGAAATTTTTTGTGAATAAATTGGCTTTGCTCGGGACGAGCAAATGATAAGTTTGGGTCAGATTTTTGCATTTTTATACCGTCCAATTTTTATCATATTGCATATCGGTAGGTACTCTTGAGCCGTGTTTGCTAGTTAATTGCAGGATACAGGTTCTCGGCTCTAAACGGTGAAATCCATGGAAAAACACGACAAAATCCGGGTTCCTGCCAACCACAGATAAAACACGGGTCTCCGCTCTTTATCCGCCTGTTGCCACACACCAGTTTAGGAGACAAAATGGCAAATCGATTGTCACCTTCATGCACAAGGCTCAATGGCAACACAAGTTCCAAGAAATCTACGCGGAGCTCAAGAAAATCTTGACAAAAGATACATGTCCAATCACCTTTTGATCAATAAAAATTCTGGAAGAAATGTGGAGAGATTATCAGAAAAGACATATACCATACTGAAGTACAAAGAGGACCAGGGAACCACAGAAAAACCGACAGCTCAATTCCCCCAAAGAGCCGCGGTTCCGCGGCAATAGGAGGCTTAGGCCGCGGAACCGCGGCCGTATGGTGGCAACAGAGGCTGGGCTTTTAAGGGTAGATTGGTATTTTTATGATGGTTCTGAATGTTGCCCTAGATTTCCAGCTTCCTGCCTATCAATAGTCCAGAACTTTGTGAAGGAAGGGGTGCATAATCTTGTATTTTTTCTCTAGGTTTTAGAATACATGTTCTTCTTCCTCTTCTCATCTCTTCTCCATTAAAACTTGTAGTGAGCTTTGTGAGTGAAGAATGATGAATAAAGAAGTTCCGTTTATTATTATGCTTGTCTTGTTCTCTTGTTAATTGTTGTAATTTTCATTTGTTAACTTAGTTGTTGTTATTTCTTGTTGTTTCTTTCTTCTCTCTTTTTCTTTATCCTTAAAACAACCATGATGCTTACGCTTGATCCTTGCCAAGGTGAGGTCGCAAATAGCTAGTTGTTATCTTCTAATCTCTTTCTTTCTATCTTCCTCTTTTGTTTTATTTTTCCGTATCATGATGTGTGAGTAGTTTCATACTTGTTAGGGTAGGATAAGGGAAGTTTGAGAGAAGGAAATCTCTCTCACTCTTTCCTTGCCCAACAACTTAATTCGACTCCCGTTAATTGAACCACAATCCGCTCCTTACGGCACCCTATCCTACATGATAGCGGTGATTCCGTAGTGAGACCGGTTGTGGTTGAATTAACCGGAGGTTATGGCTAAGAGCCAAGAACGGACGGACAAGCACCAAAAGGAAGAACTTATGCGTTGGAAAGCCTAGCTTATACTCGCAAGTTCCTTCCTAGTCGTGCTAATCCCCGTTGTTGCCGATTACCGTAACACCGATATTAAGAGGGGCAACGAAAGATGTGGGAGACTCCTAACTCAAACTAACCTAATCCTAACCCTAACAAGCTCTCTTTACATATCACTTTACCACTTAATTAATCACAACAAAATCTGAAAAACTGGACTTAACTCGTTAAAGCACATAGAAAAAGACTCCCATCTCCCTACGGACGACCCGTACTCAACCGGCTAGCTACGAGCGAAACCGTCTTGATTGCGGTAATTAACTAAAACTTGAACACGCAGAATCCCTAACAATCAACTAACTATCTAACAACCTAACTAAGAGTTTTACCTACTCGGTCAGGGGGTTATACCTTAACTTGAATTCCTTCTCTTCGACTCCTTGTGGTGGTCGGATGGTTCTCTTCTCGTCGTCTCCTTGTGCCGAAGATGGATCCACCCGAAAGCTTCTACCTTTGGCTCCAACCTCAATCTAGAGGAAACTAGAACACTTGGTTTGCTAGACCTTGTATACTAGGATGAGTAGAGAAGTGTTTTGGGTTTTATCTCCAAGGCAAATGGTTCTCAACACATGAGAGGTTTTTGCCTTGAACTAAAGAAAGAGGGAGAGCAAGAGGAAGAGGAGAGCTTTTGCATGAGAGAGAATGCAAATGGTAGAATGAGAAAGACTTTTATAACCATCCTCTTCATCATCCAAAATAATCATAACAAATAATAATAATTGAGTATTATGTGATGGTTGTTATCATATCAAATGGCAATATCATTTCATGCATTAAATGCAATGTGTGAACAAGCAAGCAAGCAAAAGTCTTTGCCATGAAATGATAGCCATTGTAATGATGATAGTCAACAAGTCCAACCTAGTCAACCGGTCAACAAAGTCAACAAGTCAACAAAGTCAAACTTTCAACCCAACCATGGCACAATAATACTTAATTAATATTATCATTAATCATATTTCTTATTCTCATTAGAGTTTAGCAAAAGTCAACAGTCAACAACCCTAATGAGAATCCTCTGCCTCTGTCTCGGTCAACCGTGCATACACACCCACATCCGCGTTCCGAGGAACACGAATACAAACGAGATAAAACCAATCCCAAAAGGTATACTAGGATTTGGCTTAACCCAAAGCCCGCTAGTAATAACTGCCCGGACACTAAACGTGCACAAGTGCACGGATGTGACCGAACCCTGTCGCAAAACCATGCGACCTCTACTCTTTTTGCCTAAAGGCGAATAGCTCTCTGTGTGGGACTATAAAGACTTGACACTACGCTGGCAGTGGGTTTAACCACAGACCGCAAGCGGCACTAGCTGTGCGTAACGGACCCTAGGTAGATGCCGATAAGAAGACTGATGAGGTGAACTCATCCGAACTCCTACTGAGCCTGAATGTGACAATCTGCGTACAGTCCGGTCTGTTCGTCTAAGAATATCATATGGCGGGCCTAGGGGGGTGGTAAACGTCAGTCCCCTAATAGCGGTACAAGTCATGTCGGAGTGTAGCCCAGAACACCCTGAGACAACACTGGAAACCTACCAGTGTATCTCGCTTGCCCTGGCCAGGGACGACTATGTGTAATGGCTCTCCTAGACACAGCGCGATATCAACTCCCAATACCGGGAGAGACGAATCCTATCTAACCGTCACTGCCTCTAAGTGCTTCGGGACTGCACCCAACTACTACCTGTTTGCATGACTCCTTTGAGCCGTGGCAGGGTAGTAATCAAAGTATAGTGGGAACACACTCGAGACGAAGTGACAGTGTCAAGTCAGCGGACTAAGCTGTACTCATGTCACCTGGGAACTGATAACTGACGATAGGTATAGTACCAACCAACAGTTCCCGACGAGTCCTGTCCAGTGTACTCGTAACCTAACGAGCACCCGCATACTATCTCAAGTACGACGTACTGACGACTGTGGGATAGACCGTCTCCCATGCTGGGATGAGAAGCGCATACGCTAGTCTACTCCGGAGTATCGATGTCCTGTCTCTATAGTCCTACGACTAGGGACCTGCATAAGGATGTGCTTGTGGATTACCCAGCCCCCACGAGTGTGACTGCCATCACAACGCTGGTAATCAAGCAAAGATCCTAAGGGCTCCACTAATGTGTATAGGCGATATGTTAAAAGAAACACATGTACACACATTGAAGTAGAAACAAACCAAGTAGCATACTGCTATTTTGAGCAAGATTGTCTATACAATGGTGAATATCCCAAGCTTCCATTAAGTAATATACAAACTAGTATGATACAGTAATGGCCTCTAGGGCATATACACTAACAACCTCCCACTTTCACTAAGGCCATGTACTGACGTATCGAAGACCTATTATCTCGATCAGCCACTCGAACTGAGTCTGGGGCAAGGCTTTCGTGAATGGATCTGCATTGTTATCATCTGAAGCAACCCTCCGAACTTCGATCTCCTGGCGATCCACGATCTCCCTGATCAGGTGATACCGCCTCAAGATGTGTCTGGATTTCTGATGGGACCTGGGTTCCTTCGCTAAAGCTATAGCCCCGTTGTTGTCGCAATACAGAGGTATTGGATCAACAATGGATGGAACCACCTGAAGTTCTTTCAAGAACTTCCTCATCCAGACGGCTTCTTTTGCGGCATCAGATGCAGCGATATATTCCGCTTCCATTGTCGAGTCAGCAACGGTTTCCTGTTTGGAACTCTTCCAACACACCGCCCCTCCATTGAAGGTAAAGACAAAACCCGACATGGACTTGGAATCATCCTTGTCACTCTGGAAGCTGGAGTCAGCAAAGGCCTCAATCTGGAGGTCTTTTCCACCATACACCAAGAACATCTCCTTAGTCCTTCTAAGGTACTTGAGAATGTTCTTTACCGCTATCCAGTGCTTCTCCCCAGGGTTTGACTGATACCGGCTTACCACACTGAGTGCATAAGCAACATCTGGTCTGGTACACAACATCGCATACATTATAGAGCCTACCGCAGAAGCGTAGGGTATAATAGACATGCGATCCCTTTCCAAATCAGTATTGGGAGACATCTCTTTGGAGAGGGTGATCCCGTGACAAGCCGGTAGATTACCGCGCTTGGAATCTTTCATACTGAATCTTTTCAGTATGGTGTCGATGTACTTGGATTGTGAAAGTCCTAATATCCTCTTGGATCTATCACGATGGATCCGGATCCCCAGAATGTAGAAGGCATCACCCAGGTCTTTCATGGAGAACCTGTGTGACAAGAACCCTTTGACAGATTGTAGCATAGGAATGTCATTTCCTATCAAGAGAATGTCATCCATGTATAAAACGAGGAATACGACAGTTCGTGCTACAAATCTACTATAGATGCATGGTTCATCTGGATTTTTGATAAAGCCAAATTCTTTGACCGTCTCATCAAAACAGATGTTCCAACTCCGCGATGCCTGCTTTAGTCCATAAATGGACTTAAGCAACTTGCACACCTTTCCGTTGCTCCCACTCTGAATGAAACCGTATGGCTGGTCCATATAGACACACTCCTCTAAATTTCCATTTAGAAAAGCGGTCTTTACTAAATCTCATAATCGTGGAAGGCAGCAATGGCAAGAAGGATCCGAATGGATTTCAGCATAGCCACTGGAGAAAAGGTTTCGTCATAGTCCAAACCAGGTCTTTACGAAAACCCTTTGCAACAAGTCTAGCCTTATAGGTCTCAACCAGTCCATTTACACCAATCTTCCTCTTGAAGATCCATTTGCATCCTATGGGTTTTACCCCATCTGGAGCAACGTCCAAAGTCCATACTTTGTTGGTGTACACGGACTCCATTTCGGTCCGCATTGCATCCAGCCATTTTACCAAGTCAACCCTCTGAATGTCCTGCTGGAAGCTAGTCGGCTCATCATAATCAATGATGCAATCCTCTCTATCCCCGTCTATGAGAAAACCGTAGTATCTCTCGGGCGGATGAGACTTCCTACTACTCCTGCGGAGCGGCGCAGGAATGTCCTTTTCTTTCGAACCCTCTGGTTCTACTAAGCTTTCAGTAATAGTCTGTGGTTCTTGAATTTCTTCCGGTTCTATTGCGCTCTCACTTATTTCCTTTTCTAAGAACTGGTGTTCCAGAAAGTGGGCATTACGAGAAACAAAGACCTTTTGTTCCTCTGCGTAATAGAAAAGATACCCCCTGGAGTTCTTTGGGTATCCCACAAACTTGCACAGTACTGAGCGTGCCTTGAGTTTGTCCGCATGTTGCTTTTTGACAAAAGCTGGACATCCCCAGATCTTCAGATATTGAAAATAGTGTTTCTTCCCACTCCATATCTTATATGGTGTGATAGGCACAGTCTTAGATGGAACTCGGTTCAAAAGGAATGCAGCTGATTTTAGCACATATCCCCAGAATGATCGTGGTAACTCAGTGTTACTCATCATGGAACGTACCATATCCAATAGGGTTCGGTTCCGTCTCTGTGATACACCGTTATGTTGCGGAGTGTACGGAGGAGTAAGCTGAGAAAGAATTCCATTCTCTTTTAAGTAATCCAGGAACTCGGCACATAAGTAGTCACCACCTCGATCAGATCTTAGTGTCTTGATACTTTTGCCTGCTTGTTTTTCTACTTCATTCTTATATTCCTTGAATTTTTCAAAGGCTTCAGATTTATGCTTCATTAAGAAGACATGTCCGAACCTTGAAAAATCATCTGTAAAAGTAATGAAGTAAGAATAACCACTTCGCGCATGTGTAGACATTGGACCGCACACGTCACTGTGTACGAGACCCAAGAGCTCGCTCGCTCTTACTCCGTGTCCAGTGAACGGAGTCTTTGTCATCTTTCCTTTGAGACAGGATTGACAAGTTGCATATGAATGATATTCGAACGGATCCAAATATCTTTCTGTATGTAACTTCATCAACATTCTCTCATTGATGTGACCCGGTCTACAATGCCATAAGAAAGCATGATTGATTTCTGGAGACTTTCTTTTGTGTGTATTCTGGACATTGAAAATCTGTGGTTGGTTTAATACGTATATACCATTGTTTAATGTAGCCGACCCAATCAAAACTTGATTAAGGTGAATGTTCACAACATTACTTACAAATACAAATTCATAACCTTCTTTAGATAATAAAGATACAGATATGATATTACAGGTTGTATTGGGTACAAAATAACAATCACGCAAAACCAAAACATGCCCATCTGACAATCCCAGGTGATAGTCCCCCACGGACTCAGCATCCATGCCAGCTCCGTTTGCAACCCTGAGGGTCATATCACCTGCCTTCAAAACCCTACGCCTTCTCAGTGCCCGCAAAGAATTGCAGATATGAGATCCTGATCCGGTATCCAATACCCAGGATGTAGAGTTTATTGATAGACAGTTTTCAATAACATACACACCTGAAGCTGAAGCCGCAACTTGCTTCAGATCCTGGTTTCTGGCCTTCCAAGCCCTGCAATCCTTTTTCCAGGGTCCACTCTTGTGACAGTAAAAGCATTCTTCCTTTCCCACATGCTTTCCCGCTACCTTTGTCGCCTTTGTCTTTCCCTTCGTATCCACTTTACTAACACCGCCCCTTGGTTTGGCGGGGGCTTTCTTCTTCTTTCCCTTGGCTTTCGCCTTGGACTTAGAAGAAGAAGATCCTCCTACAAACAAAGTGGATGTTTCCCTACCTTTCTGTAGGGTGCCCTCTGCACTCCTCAACATGTTGAGGAGCTCCGGAAGTTCAACCTCTTTTCCTTGCAAGTTGAAGTTCAGGATAAACTGGGCGTAAGTGGAAGGAAGGGACTAGAGAATCAAGTCCGTATAAAGCTCGTTCTCTAACGTGGTCCCAAGGTCCGCAAGCTCTTCAATGAAGCCAATCATCTTAAGCACGTGTTCCGCTACCGATGATCCGACGGCCAATCTCGTCGAAAACAACTTTTTCAAGACTTCGTATCTGGCGATACGGGATTGCTCTCCATACAGTTCTTTTGTATGAAGAAATATGGATTCCAGGTCCATATTCTCGTGCCTCCTCTGATGTTCATTGTCCATAGAGGCAAGCACGAGGCACTTGGCCTTCGCGTAGTCGATCTCCCATGTCTTATGGATTTCTATATCCGCGACGCTGGAGGTGGGACCCAGGACAGGGGGAGCTTTGGTGGTAAGGAGATACCCCAACTTGTCGTAAGTGATTGTCATTTTGACATTCCTGAGCCAATCTTTGTAGTTTGGCCCTGTCAGTATGTTTTTATCTAGAAGTAACTTAAGTCCGGTCATGATGATTGGTCGCTGCAATTAGGAGAGAGAAAAGAAACACTCAGCATGATGCTCTTGCAAGTTTAGAGTGGTTTTTAGTTTGTCTAAACATGATGGCTCCCACTGTTTCTCGAATCCCTCCTCAAACCAAAAAGGAAGAATTAGTCGGGATCAATCTCACCGTACAATACTTGCTTAACCGTTCAGCCAGGCCAATGTAGGTACTTCGAGGGAGGTTTTCCAACGCTTTCGTGAAGTTCCTTAATTAAATAACCTCTTTTCTCTGGGGGCGTAGCCCCGCTAACACCTTTCTAGACACCTACTTGGTTTATAGCATTGATCGTTAAGTGAGAAATTTCCCGAGGAGTAGCATATACTCACAGTAGGATCGGGATCCAAATATCATCGTGTGACAAAACTGAAGGAATCCTACCAGAATCATCACACTCCAAATGGTATGCAGTGCTAGCAAGTTTCATTTTCTTTTGAAACTCCCGATGTAGATTTTTGCCCCATACTCTTATGACCTTGGCGTAGGTCAAAATGTCATAAGTCACATGTCAAGTTCTACCCATCAATATCCAGGTTAATTTGAACCCACCCGTACCTACCCTTGACGTAGGCCAAAATGGCAGTACGACTGTCTCAAACCAACACATTCTATCTATGCAACAGATAAATATCCGGCAGCTATCAATCACTATGCCTTGGCGTAGGTCAAAATACATAGCTTGAATACTACCGAATATTTAACTGAAATGATGGAGGGCTACGAATGGTTTTGGTGAAACCGTGAACGTAGTGAATTTTATATAATCGATGGAACGAGATAGCTTTTAAAAAGGAGTGGTTCAAGCTCCGCATTTAAAAGTTGGTTTTTGAAAAGAACCGAGTGGTTTTGAAAGTGTTCCAACGACTTTTACTTGGTTTATTTTCTTGCATTAATTTTAATGCGTCCCATCATTTAATCCTACCATTGCAGAAAACAACGAAAATATGACGTACGCTTATGCCATCCACATTCGCCACGGGGCCCCGTCATTACCCGTTAGGTTACTTAACTAACGACAGAGCGGGGGCTGAACTAGCGCGGATGCAAAACATAAGCAACACCTAAATAGATATCATATATAGATATATACATTCGTCAGATGCAATAATAGCCATTCCAGATCACAGATGAACACATTGGATATATTAGGAATCCGCATTCCGTACGAGCCTGTAACGAAAAGCGGATTACACGGTCGCGGTGAATAGCCAATACCCCACCCTAGACCCCTACGGGTGCGGCAAACTACCCGCCAAATACCCGAAGTGAAGCAACCTCCCTCAACAACGTGAGTAAAAGAAATAATAAATAATATTAAAAGAAATTATACAATACGGATTGTGCACCCCTCCTTGGGTCTATCCTAGGAGCAAAAACAGTAAAAGAAATTATACAATAGCGGCTACAACCTCATCCTGGATGTGCGGCCATATAAATAATATTACATCAATTACAAATTACATGAATTGAAAGATAAAGAAAAACTCTCATCTCACAACCTCCCGGCTATTCATCCGCGATAATCCAATGAATTCATATACACATACCATCAATATTACTGATCACAGATATGTATAACCCCCACTAATCGACGTATAGCGATTAGCAGACGTTCAATACATATATCACATCACAGATATAACCCGTTAGCTAAAGTCTTTAGAAGTTCGATTAAAATACGGATTTTTAAACCCCAAAAATAAATTTTTCTTTCTGGAAAATCTGGGCAGAAAAATCATATTCCAAAAATCCCAAAACACCCCAAGAAACACACTGTAGCAAAACAGATCCACGACCGAGTCAACTCGGCCGCGGATCCGCGGCAAGAAGCTCTTCTTGCCGCATTTCCGCGGTGAGTTGGTCGGCTCTGTGGATCATTTTTCTACAGTGTACACTAAAAAGCCTGAGTCGATTTTTCAGATGTGTTAAATCATTTTTAGAGCAGTAAAAAAATCGACAGAAAGTTTGTGTCTTGGGCATGTTTTGTAACTTTTTCTCCGATCGAACTTCTAGTTTCTTTGCTAACATATTAGATAGTGTTTAACTAGGCTCTGATACCACTGTAAGTCCATGTTACCCGTCCCCGGTTCTTTGGGGTTGCGGAAATGGTGAAAAACGATTTTCTACGGTGGGGTAACATGGACTCAAAAACGGATCTTTGTTAAACTAACTATCTAACAACCTAACTAAGAGTTTTACCTACTCGGTTAGGGGGTTATACCTTAACTTGAACTCCTTCTCTTCGACTCCTTGTGGTGGTCGGATGGTTCTCTCCTCGTCGTCTCTTTGTGCCGAAGATGGATCCACCTGAAAGCTTCTACCTTTGGCTCCAACCTCAATCTAGAGGAAACTAGAACACTTGGTTTGCTAGACCTTGTATACTAGGATGAGTAGAGAAGTGTTTTGGGTTTTATCTCCAAGGCAAATGGTTCTCAACACATGAGAGGTTTTTGCCTTGAACTAAGGAAAGAGGGAGAGCAAGAGGAAGATGAGAGCT
The DNA here is from genome assembly GCA_030015575.1 of Agapanthus africanus. NCBI lineage: Eukaryota > Viridiplantae > Streptophyta > Magnoliopsida > Asparagales > Amaryllidaceae > Agapanthus > Agapanthus africanus. Next base: position 309,304,978 of record JASDDO010000024.1, read on the forward strand.
TTTGCATGAGAGAGAATGCAAATGGTAGAATGAGAAAGACTTTTACAACCATCCTCTTCATCATCCAAAATAATCATAACAAATAATAATAATTGAGTATTATGTGATGGTTGTTATCATATCAAATGGCAATATCATTTCATGCATTAAATGCAATGTGTGAACAAACAAGCAAGCAAAAGTCTTTGCCATGAAATGATAGCCATTGTAATGATGATGGTCAACAAGTCCAACCTAGTCAACCGGTCAACAAAGTCAACAAGTCAACAAAGTCAAACTTTCAACCCAACCATGGCACAATAATACTTAATTAAAATTATCATTAATCATATTTGTTATTCTCATTAGGGTTTAGCAAAAGTCAACGGTCAACAACCCTAATGAGAATCCCCTGCCTCTGTCTCGGTCAACCGTGCATACACACCCGCATCTGCGTTCCGGGGAACACGAATACAAACGAGATAAAACCAATCCCAAAACGTATACTAGGATCTGGCTTAACCCAAAGCCCGCTAGTAATAACTACCCGGACACTAAACGTGCACAAGTGCACGGATGTGACCGAACCCTGTCGCAAAACCATGCGACCTCTACTCTTTTTGCTTAAAGGCAAATAGCTCTCTGTGTGGGACTATAAAGACTCGACACTACGCTGGCAGTGGGTTTAACCACAGACCGCAAGCGGCACTAGCTGTGCGTAACGGCCCCCAGGTAGATGCCGATAAGAAGACTTACGAAGTGAACTCATCCGAACTCCTACTGAGCCTGAATGTGACAATCTGCGTACAGTCCGGTCTGTTCGTCTAAAAATATCACATGGCGGGCCTAGGGGGTGGTAAACGTCAGTCCCCTAATAGCGGTACAAGTCATGTCGGAGTGTAGCCCAGAACACCCTGAGACAATACTGGAAACCTACCAGTGTATCTCGCTTTTCCTGGCCAGGGACGACTATGTGTAATGGCTCTCCTAGACACAACGCGATATCAACTCCCAATACCGGGAGAGACGAATCTTATCTAACCGTCACTGCCTCCACGTGCTTCGGGACTGCACCCAACTACTACCTGTTTGCACGACTCCTTTGAGCCGTAGTAGGGTAGTAATCAAAGTACAGTGGGAACACACTCGAGGAGAAGTGACAGTGTCAAGTCAGCGGACTAAGCTGTACTCATGTCACCTGGGAACTGATAACTGACGATAGGTATAGTACCAACCAACGGTTCCCGATGAGTCCTGTCCAGTGTACTCGTAACCTAACGAGCACACGCATACTATCTCAAGTACGACGTACTGACGGCTGTGGGACAGACCGTCTCCCCTGCTGGGATGAGAAGCGCATACGCTAGTCTACTCCAGAGTATCGATACCCTGTCTCGATAGTCCTACGACTAGGGACCTGCATAAGGATGCGCTTGTGGATTACCCAGCCCCCACGAGTGTGATTGCCATCACAACGCTGGTAATCAAGCAAAGATCCTAAGGGCTCCACTAATGTGCATAGGCGATATGTTAAAAGAAACACATGTACACACATTGAAGTAGAAACAAACCAAGTAGCATACTACTATTTTGAGCAAGATTGTCTATACAATGGTGAATATCCCAAGCTTCCATTAAGTAATATACAAACTAGTATGATACAGTAATGGCCTCTAGGGCATATACACTAACACATCCCTCTCTCTTTCTATCTCAAAACTTATTTTTAAAACAAACCGACAAAAGAGGAGTTATCTCCGATATAGTTTTCTTTTTAATATTTGTAAGCCATGTAATAAGAAAACGAGATCAAACTAAAATGCTACACTAATCCTAACCTTATTCACATCAATTAGTTTTTAGTTGTAACAAATTTTCATATGAAACAAACATATAAGGAACTTTTTTCATTAAAATACCATGAACATTAGTGTAACCTCTTTTCGATATCTAGTATACCCAAATCTTAGAACCTTCACTGGGTACTGGCATACCCCACACGCATACTATGGTTTCATAGCACGGTATTCTAAGCATAAGGGTAATTCAAAATAAAAGAACTTTTTCATTAAAATACCATACCGTTTCAAAACGGGTTTCTTTAAATCGGTATTTCGAAATCCTTGGCAATTATGCCTCTACAACCCTCTTTAGGGGACCCGCTAATGGATGGTATGGATTATCGCATATCTTTGGGACAGTAGAGCGAGATACAGAACTCCTCACGGAGTATTCGGTCTCGAAAAGAATAAAAAATATGGTTTTTAAGAAACGCGACTTTTCTAATAAAAACTAATTGTTGGAAAAAATTATATAAAATTATGAAATCCGTATTTTCAATAAAAACAAATTAAGAAACTATATTTTTAAAATGAAAGATTAGAATTTGTTAATAAAATACCACCAAATTTCCCAAAGAACTAGTTTTCATAAAAATACCACAAACTTTCATAAAAAGCTAGGTTTTATCACCAAAACACCACAACAATTAAAATACATGTTTATGAAAACCCTAAATATTATAAATCACCCTCAAGGTTTATTTTTAAACAATATTAATATATATTTTTCATAAAACCGCTTCGAGATATGCAAAACAATATTTTAAGGACTCTAAAATTAATATAGGTTTAAGCGGGATCAATTCTCTTGAGCCCCAGGGTGGCGAAGAAAGTGAGTGCTTGCCTATTCAGGTTAGACAACTTAATGGAGTTATCAAATGGCAATTGTCTTGGAAAAAGACACAAATCCTGTCGTCCATGTGCAGCAGTTGCCGATATCTCCCGAACATAAGATTTTTAACAATTTACATCAATTCACATGAAAAGATGTAAACTCGAATCCAAACTCGAATCTAAACTAGAACACAAACTCGAACAAAAACTATTCGAATCCTAACCTAACTTGAATCAAAACTCGACTATGAACTTGAACTCAAACTACTCGAAACAACTTGACTCGAACTGTCATGCCCCGTTTCCCAGTAGACGGAAACGGTGACGTGGCAAGCCCGCAACGTATTTATTATGAAATAAATACGTTATGTGTAATTAAGCAATATAACAATAAACAAGAATAACAAATGTAATATAATGAAACAACAACTTTATTTACATTCAGCTTTACATACAACTGTTTGTAATTAAAAGATACAATGATATAAAGAAAATGACTAAACAATGGCATACAGAAAATAAGTGCAGGAAGAACTAGTAGTCAGGCTGAGCTGTAAGCTGGTCCAAGTCCTCCTGGCTCGGCTCTATCTTCTCAGAGTCTGGTCCTCCTGACAAACATCCCAAAGAAATAAATAGAAAGGGATGTTGTTAGCGGACCAGCGCTCGGTAAGTCCCAAAAGAAGAAATAGAAGATAGTATGTAATGTGAAATGAACATGTAAAATTGTATATGATCGTTCATAGGTATAGGATAGTTATTCTAACGTGGTTATTGTTGGATATGTATGCCCTAGAGGCCTTCATTGTATAGAATGCTAGGGATATGTATGTACATAACAATCTTACTCGATATGATAGTGTGCTATTTGGTTTGTCTTTATCTTAACATATGATGTGTTTTACATAGTATTTCATATCTTGTATACATGTTGATAAATCCCGTAGGATTCTTGCTTGACTACCAGCGTTGTGATGGCAATATTACTTGTGGGAGCTGGGTAGTCAATAAGCACATCCTTAAAATGTCCATAGTAATGGGAGTATCGAGGCTGGGTATTGATACTCCAGAATAGACTAGTGTATACATATCTAGACCCTGATGAGGGGTGATGGATTGGTCCCGCAGCTATTGGTATGGTGCACATAAGATTGTATACAGGTGCCCACTGGGAGTGAGTACACTGGACGAACTCGTCGAGAAATGGCAAGATGGTATTATACCTAGTGTCAGATAGCAGTTCTCTGGTGACATGAGTGCAGATAGTCTTTCGACCCGAAGTCGTCATTTGTCTCGTGTGAGTTCCCACTGTGCTTTGATTACTACCCTACCACGGCTCTACTGAGTCGTGCAAACAGGTTTTTGTTGGGTACAGTCCCGAGCTATATGGAGGCAGTGAGCGACTGTTGGGGATTCGTCTCTCTCGGTATAGGGATTCGATATCGCGCTGTGATCAAATGGCCAACACCATAAGTCCCTGGACAGGGCGGATTGAGAATTACTGGTAGTTGGACCGGTAGATTCTCAGATGGTCTTAAACCACACAGGCATGACTTGTCAGGTTATTAGGGGTCTGACGTTTTCCACCCTCTAGACCCGGCATGTGATACTCTCAGACGAACATACCGGACTGCACGGAGATTGTCACGGACAGACTCAGTAGAGGTTCAGATAAGTTCTCTCGTCGGCCTTCTTTTCGATAGGTACCTGGGTAGCCGTTATGTACAGCTAGTGCTACCAACGGACTTGTGGTTAAACCCACTTCCAGCGTACTGTCGAGTCATTAGAGTCCCACACAGAGGGTTTCCCTGGATCGGGCGAAACGATGTAGAGGCCGTATAGTTTTACGTGCAGCGTTCCGATCATATACGTGCACTAGCTGCACGGATGTTGTTCGGACGGATAATACTAGTGGGCTTTGGTTTAAGCCGGATTCTAGTATATATTATTGGATTATTTTTATCTCATTGTATTCGTATTTTTGCAGTACGAATACGGGTATGTATATACGGTGAGAGCATTCTTGTAATTTTACAAGAGATGCTTCTAGAAGGGGACACCTCATTATTGGATTTATCTATTTTTGGAAATAGGTTAATGAGGTGGAAAATTGGAGATATTTGTGGCCTGGTTGAAACATAGCTAATTCATTTGTTTATTGCATTTGACTTTACTATTCAAGCATGGTTGTTAATTTTCTGTTGAAAATATTGCATGTTTGATTATTGCGAATGACTTAGCCATTCCTCACTTGCCTCTAAATTCTTGCTCATTTGTGTTTTCTCTTTTTTTCTCCAATTTTTCTCTCCTCCTTCTTCCTCAAGCCCTAACTCTCACATGCGTTGTGAATCCTAGGGTTTCTTGAGATAAAATAGTCTAATTAACATTCTACATCTCCAAAGCTATCTAGATTAGAAAACTAGATACCTTAGTTACCTCATTCTTGAGGTTGAAGTTAGAACCAAAGACTCTAGGGTGGATCATCTTCGACATGAGGAGTCCGACGACCGAGTTTGATACAAATCGTCTAGGAGCTTAAGAATAGGAGAAGAAGACCCGAAGGACTTGAACTCTAGAGGTATAAAACTCTTTCACAAGTAGTTTAGAATCTCTTTATAGTTCTGCTAGTTAGGGTTTCCGTAAAGATCCTGGAGTTTTGGTCGATGTTGCAAGTTAAAAATCTTTTTTTTTGTGAATTCCACCTCCCTGTGAACCCGCTGGGTATGCAATATAGACTTACACTGGTATCAGAGCCTACTTAAACCTTAACTAGCTTGTTAGCAAGTAGTTAGAATTTCGATCAACGAAAAAAATGTCCAAAATTACATTTCCATTAAATGCTTGCTGTCGGATTTTAAAAGTTGTTCAAAAAATCATTTCAGTGACCTTAAAATACGAGCAGGCTTTTCTAGGACCAAGCAAAAATTTCGAGAACCTAACCCTTCAACTAGACCGCGGAACCGTGGCTAAATAGGTCATTTGGCCGCCGATCCGCGGCCGAGTCATGGGCAATGTTCTCCAAATTTTTTCTGTGGTTCTTGTGCATGGAAATATGATTTCTGGCACATTTGGTTTTTGCCCAGATTTGTTTATGTACTGGTTTGTGCATGGGGTAAACACAGAATGTTATTTTCGATCGAAATTCCAAGTTTTTGCTAATCTGTGTTTTGTGATTGCATTTGTGTTGCTAAACATATGCTAATTGCTATATATCGATTAGTGGGGGTTGCACATATCTTGTATCTTCTTGATGGTTTATGTATATGAAGAATTGGATCGTCGTAAATGAATAGCCGGGGGATGTTAGAAGAGTGTTCTTTTCATTCATTCATGTATATTTGTAAATTTATATAATATTCTTTTGCGGGGCACATCCGGGTTGAGATTTTAGCCACCGTTGTATTATTTCATTTATTTTTCTTGCACCTAGGATAGACCCAAAGAGGGGTGCACAAACTACCGGGTTCTTGAAGTGCCGAGTGGCCTACTCATTTCATTGAGGGAGGTTGCTTCACTTCGGAAATTTGGCGGTTAGTTTGCCACACCCGTAGGGGTCTAGAATGGGGTTTGGCGATTCATCACGACAGTGGAATCCATTTTTCGTTCTAGGCTAAAACGAAATACGAAAATCCTAGTATATCCAATATATTCATCTGTGTTGCTGTGATCTGTGATCTGGAACGACTATCATTGCATGAGACGAATGGCTATATATATATACTATATATAATAAACGTTGCTTATGTTTTGCACTCGCGCTAGTCCAGCCCCCGCTCTGCCGTTAGTTAAGTAACCTAACGGTGCATGATGAGGCCTGATTGATTCTATGAAAGTGTAGTGGTAATAACCGCAATCAATAACGGTGTCGCGTGTAGCCAGCCGAGATGAGTACGGGTCGTCCTCAGGGATATGTCGAATCTTTTAAGCTTGCTTTAGACGTGTTGATTAGAAAAGAGGAAGGAGAATAGAGAATAGTGAAGAATAGTTTCTAGATCTACGTCCACGGATGTAGAATATATAGTTTTAAGATCTAGTTTAAATACGGATATAGAATATATAAGAAGAAAGCTTGTAGGGTTTGTTAGGATTTAGTAGTCATGGATAACTAATAAAGATTACTCATTTTATCTATTGATAGATTTAAAACTAGATAGATAGTGATGAATGAGGATTAGGGTTCTTGGAAAAAACTAGGGTTTCCACACTATTGACCCTTGTCCTTTCATTGATCTCTATTCATGTCTAGCCTTTAACAAAATAATTGTTAATCTGATCTCAAATCGCGGTCGAGACTAGCAATAAATTGGTAGCGCACCCGATTAGGATGTTAATGATTCTTTTGCTAAAGTTTATAAACTTCATAAGACTTAAAAGAAGTTAAAGTATTTTCTCATCCATTGTTCTACCATAATCCTATGAACCCTATCAATCGGAGAATTACTCGCGCATGATAGAAATAGAAGAAGAACGGATAGAGAATGAGATCATAATGCAGAAATTAAATACTAAATAATTAATCTAATGATCTACCTTTATTAATCAACTTCACAATTACAAAACCTTCGAGTTTAGATTACAAGAGGAAGAAGAAGTTGCTCTCGATCTCTGCCTCGTAGGAAGTAAATGTTCCGTAGAATCTCATGTTGCCTTATCACGTCGAATCGTGGACCTTTCGTGGATCACTTGTTCTTTGACGGTGATTTGTTTCGTGTAAAAAGTGATGATTTCTAAGTTTAGCTCCCGGTCCTTTATATAGTCCCAAAACCAGAAACTATAGATCCCAAGAATTAGGGTTTACTGTTGAAAATCCAACTTAAAAATCCTAAATCCTAACTCACTGAATCGGCCGCGGATTCGCCGCATATAGCATGTTTTGGCCGCGGAACCGCGGCCGTTTGGTGTGATCATTGCTTCAAAATTCTGTGGCTGCTTCATTGTGACACATGGAGATTTATTTGACGTCTGGAATCTTCATATCTTTTCTGAGTCACTGCCAGTATTGATTCTTCGATTTTATTTAACTTTATCGGCAGATTTTTGATTCCCGACATCTCAATATCTCAATCTCCTAACCTGAGCTAAATCTTGCACAATATCTCAATGAATAATGTTAGTAATATTTGGTATTTTTGAGATATTATCCTAACCATTTTATATGATATTATATTTTAAGAATATATATTAAGGATATTTGATATGATATGCATACATGAATTATCAAAATATTATATAAATATTTTATGCATACATTTTCCGTTATAATGTTAATTATAATATATAAACATATGACAATAGATATTTTTACAGATAAACCCTCATATGTGTCATACTTATAATAAACACCTTTAAATATTTATCAAAAGTAAGGAAAATGTTATATCAAATGCGCGCTTTGATCGTCCCGAGCAAACTATTTATTCAAGAGAGGGAGAAAAAAGAAAAACCTAGCACACTTTCGTAGGCAACACGATTGCACTGAACATGTGCAACAAGCCGTTAAATCTCTAGATGTCCCTAGTAGGAGGAGTGTTGTCTCCTGAGGGTTTTCAGTGGATTATACCCACAAAATCCTATAATAAAAGAAAGAAGATGAAAGTTACGTACAAAGATAAAAACTATAAAAGAAAGAACTTGAAAATAAGAGTTTCCAACTGCACTAGATTTTCAGTTTCCATGAGCCCTATCTTAATGGTCATGAAAAGATATTAGAAATCACATCATCTCTCAATAAAATATCGTCTTTAGTCTTCCTCCCTACCTTTCTTCCAAACATTGATCATATACCCCTACATGTGTGTAAAAGACATCCTATATTTAGAGAATTCAATTCAACCTTTCATACTCTTGTCCATCTTCCAAAGTACTTTATAGTCGGTGAATATTTTCGATAAAATTGCTCACACATCCTTCATGCGACCGTTAATACTTCTTGAGGTACTAACCGACCGATTACCAGATGCGCTCGCTCAATTAGGCGTAATTCCTCGTCTTGCAACACCTGAGGCTTAGCAGTGGCTCCTAAACTAGTTGGTCTAAGGCACCAGGTGATGAAGCACCCTCGCTATATTTTTTTATGCTGCCTTAAGCAATTACAAAACCAGTGTTCAATTTTTTCTTCACCATTTATATCCTTTTTTTTTATTTTCCTTACTAAGGCTTTTAGACAAGAACATTTCAAGTTATCCTCTACTATCCCAAGTTTCAAGATGTGTGCAAGTGCATATAGTAGGGTATCAACGTTCAAATGTTTGGACTCAAGAATATGGACTATTTTTCAAACTTATTTTTATCCTCATATTAGTAATTTCCTTCATCTTACTAGCCCTTGGGATAACGTCTCATAACTACTTATTACTAGTTTCGTTTAAGAAAACATCTAACTTTCTTACTTTTCTTAAACTATTCCTATCTTTCATATGTAATTTGTTTCACTTTCAAATTTTCATTATCAAAATTTTTTGTGCTTATATATAGTATAATGCAATGATGCGTGAATAAGCACAAACCTCCCCCAAACCTATTTGCAGCAGTGTCCTCACTGATGTCATCTGTTAAGCTAAAAAAACTGTATGCTTGGGAGGAAAAGTTAGTAATTGGGACATTAATTAATGACAGTGAAATCTTCCCCCAAACTTATTTTTAGCTCACAATTTTGTAAAAATTTATTTTCTTTCAAGAGCCAAAATATCCCCCCCAAACTTCAGTAAAATAGTATTAAGCATTTAAAATAATGAGGGGGGTTTAAGTTATTGGTCAATATAAAGTTTTACAAAGAACAAAAGTCAACACCAACCATTCATAAAATTTATCGATATAATGTACAGGTTGGTAGAAGAACCTGTTATATGTAGACAAGAAGTGGGGAGGGGATAAGAGGTGGTATGGTTTACGTCTCGGTTGATAGAGACAAAACAGTGATGGCGAATGGAAACAAGAATGTGAATGATTAGGAATGGAAAGAATAGTCACATTCTCATATGGGATAAGAAAAAATGGTGGTGGTTCAATTTCTTCGGGTGGAGGTTGATTAATCAGAAAATCCGTGTCATTTAGGAATACGAGTTCGTCGGCGAAAATATTTTCGAAATTTTCATCGATGGTCCGATTGAACGTTTCAATGTCAACAAGTGTCACGCCAGAATTCAACACACTTGATTTGTCAAAAATTATGGAGGTAAGAGACTCGAAAAACTCATCTACCTCATTCTCAAAAGTATCTAAATCAAGTTGTCTTTCTAGAATTATCGAACTCGAAATATCGTATTGTGATTCATCAACACTCGCTAAATTAAAGGAAGAATAGAAGAAGAACCAGAGAAAGTGGGAGATGAAATGGGTAAACAAATTGGTGTGCCGAGTATTGCTGAACCAGATGTGGGAAATGAAGGCTGAATTTCATTCTGCTTTTCGGTTATACATTTATCATCAATTTCAAGACGCATATAGGGTTCGGGAAGAACAGTTAAAGGTTCGAGATGATCATCACACCGGAGTGAAAAGACCCGATGAATTGGTGGTACAGACTCATCCAAAATTTCGGGTTCATCATCCAATATATACCCAACGTCAATCTCCTCAATCAAGTGAAGGTTAAAGTTCTCAGACACCTCATCAAAAGCATGGTTTTCAATTAATTTAGGTTCTAGAGTGGAGGTGTAAAGATCACAAGGATTTGGTGTGGTTTCACTTGAAATGGATTCTTCGCAATCGAGTAATCAAATACTATAAAGTCACACAACTCATCAGACATTCTATCTTCAATTGGTGAATCATTTGGTGTACTCGATAGATATGTGAAACTGGAGTTGTGGATTTCAATTTGGGATGGGGAGGTTTGATTTGGAAGGGTGTACCGCTCTCTCTCACTACCCGAATTCTCGATTTGTCCTATTGCCGTATCATACATTGAAAATTTTTGAGCTGGTTCAAAACTAGTTGCTCGTTCGTTTTGTTGTATGGGAGCGACCATGGGTGCATTCAATTCCTCTATGGCGCGGCGCGATGCTACCCGATATTCTTCCACAGTCCGTTCAAGACCAGACATGGGTCGGTAAGGGATTTCAGTATAAGATTGAAATTCTTGTGGATAGGTAAAACTCCCAAATGACTGATTAGATGAAATGTCCAGAGAAGGTGTAAAAGTCGGGTAGGATTGATAGAAATCGAATGGTTGTGAAAATTGGGCAGGAGTAGGATCAACATTGTGATAAGAAGAATATTGATATTGGTTGGTTGGTTGGCGACTGGAAACAAATGCCATATACGCCGCAAAACGAGTAGCAAAATCTTCTTTAGAAAGTGGTGGTGTTTATTGTCCTAACGGTTTGACCGGATTGAAACTTTGTCTTTTAGCCCTCACCATATGCTCAGCGATGGACATGCGTTTAGGAGTTCCCTCACACGCTTTAAATAGAGTATTAACATAAAAAGATGTAGAATTTTGATGCGGTTGATAGGACCTGGAGTGAGGTGTCCAACTGTTTCTTTCCGCTTGCTCTATCCGATCTCTTAAAGACATGGTAAAGTCGGATGGTATACCGAAGCGATTAAGAAAACAAGAAATATCTGGTTCTGGATAGCAAAGCTCGGCAAGAGTTATTTTATTTGGGTTACCCATTATAAGAAGGTGAAAAGAAAAGAGGGTGAAAAGGGAAAGATTTAAGCTCTATTTGGATTGTTTTTCTTTGAAAGAAGGACTTGAGGGTTGACTCGACAAATCACAAAATTCACAAACAAACCCTAAAACTAAGATCACCTAGGTCAAGCACTAGACCACTGCTAGACTTCCAAACGACAAGTCGCAGGATCAATCCTCTACCACCTCTTTATCGCTCATGTGGCCAGGTAAGTGCCAGGTAAGTGGGAGGTATCCGCTATACGAATCACCGAAAATAACGGGCCTAATTAAGTAACCACTTGCCTTAGTCACGCTTGCCTAGACACCACAAAAGAAATGCGGATAAGCAATAGATTACCCATGACCTTCCTCTGTCCTAATTGAGCGCGACGGTCCTAAGAGTCTTGGTATAGATATTTTTTAATTAATATAGGGTTATGCGGATGATCGTTTTGTGATTTGTGGGGCCTAGGAAGGGTGATGAAATCCCCACATAATCTGAATTTTGGTCTTGCCCCTTAAAGTCCGTATTAAAATATGCAAAAACAACCCTCAAAAGAAAACACGCAAAAAGATTTTTGAGCGGCGATATTTTGCACAGAATCCTGCAGACACATATATTATTGGATTTCTAGAGGAGAGAGAAAGAGTTGAGAAATATACCAGAGAATTTTAGGGCCACAACTCCCCAATTTCGCCGCGCTTCGCATGCAATAGTCGCGGTTCCGCCGCGCTTCGCATGCAATAACCGCAGTTCCGCTGCGCTTTAGGGGTTCTTTGTTTAATTTTTTTTACTGTGGCCTCCTTTTCCCCTCAGGGTCTTGATGAATGTCTCTGAATCTTTATCTCCTCGCTAAAGTGACTCTAGATTCCCTCGCAAAAATCGCACACTAATCGTTAAATATGCAAGTTGCGGTTTTGTTTTATTTTTATGATATGGATCGAATAAGAATTCAACACGAATAGTAAGAAAAAATAATTACGCACGTATCTCCGGCAACGGTGCCATTTTTTGATTCTATGAAAGTGTAGTAGTAATAACCGCAATCAATAACGGTATCGTGTGTAGCTAGCCGAGATGAGTACGGGTTGTCCTCAGGGATATGTGGAATCTTTTAATCTTGCTTTAGATGTGTTGATTAGAAAAGAGGAAGGAGAATGGAGAACAGTGAAGAATAGTTTCTAGATCTACGTCGAAACACGGATGTAGAATATATAGTTTTAAGATCTAGTTTAATTACGGATATAGAATATATAAGAAGAAGGCTTGTAGGGTTCGTTAGGATTTAGTAGTCATTGATGACTAATAAAGATTATTCCTTTTATCTATTAATAGATTTAAAACTAGATAGATAGTGATGAATGATGATTAGGGTTCTTGGAAGAAACTAGGATTTCCACACTATTGACCCTTGTACTTTCATTGATCTTTATTCATATCTAGCCCTTAACAAAACAATTGTTAATCTGATCTCAAATCGCGGTCGAGACTAGTAATAAATTGGTAGCGCACCCGATTAGGATGTTAACGATTTTTTTGCTAAAATTTATAAACTTCATAAGACTTAAAAGAATTTAAAGTATTTTCTCATCCATTTTTCTACCCTAATCCTACGAACCCTATCAAGTGGAGAATTACTCGCGCATGATGGAGATAGAAGGGGAACGGATAGAGAATAAGATCATAATGCAGAAATTAAATACTAAATAATTAATCTAATGATCTACCTTTATTAATCAACTTCACAATTACAAAACCTTCGAGTTTAGATTACAAGAGGAGGAGGAAGTTGCTATCGATCTCTGCCTCGTAGGAAGTAGATGCTCCGTAGAATCTCACGTCGTCTTATTACATCGAATCGTGGACCTTTCGTGGATCACTTGTTCTTTGACGGTGATTTGCTTCGTGTAAAAGGTGATGATTTCTAAGTTTAGCCCTCGGTCCTTTATATAGTCCCAAAACCAGAAACTATAGATCCCAAGAATTAGGGTTTACTGTTGAAAATCTAAATTAAAAATCCCAAATCCTAACTCATTGAATCGGCCGCGGATCCACCGCATATGACATGTTTTGGCCGCAGAACCGCGGCCGTTTGGTGTGATCATTGCTTCAAAATTCTGGGGCTTCTTCATTGTGACACATGGAGATTTATTGATGTCTGGAATCTTCATATCTTTTCTGAGTCACTGCCAGTATTGATTCTTCGATTTTATTTAACTTTATCGGCGGATTTTTGATTCCCGACATCTCAATATCTCGATCTCCTGACCTGAGCTAAACCTTGCACAATATTTCAATGAATAATGTTAGTAATATTTGGTATTTTTGAGATATTATCCTAACCATTTTATATGATATTATATTTTAAGAATATTGATTAAGGATATTTGATATGATATGCATACATGAATTATCAAAATATTATATAAATATTTTATGCATACATTTTCCTTCATAATGTTAATTATAATATATAAACATATGACAATAGATATTTTTGCAGATAAACCCTCATATGTGTCATATTTATAATAAACACCTTTAAATATTTATCAAAAGTAAGGAAAATGTTATATCAAATGCGCGATATTTCGACTGAACAAGGCCCCGTGGCGAATGCAGATGGCATAAGCGTACGTTCTATTTTCGTTTCTTTTCTACAATGATAAGGTTAATTGATGGGACAGCATTAATATTGATTAATGTAAGTAATAAACCTAAAATCTGATGTCGTTGGAACAATTACAAAACCACTCGGTTTTCTTCAAAAAGAAAATTTTAAAAGCGGAGCTTAAACCACTCCTTTTCAAAAGCTATTCGGTTCCTTCGACTATATCAAGTTCATTACGTTAACGGTTTTTGCCAAAACCAGCCGCAGCCTTCCGTCATTTCATATAGGTATCTACTAGTATTCATGCTATGTGTTTTGACTTTCGCCAAGGCATAGTATTTGGTAGCTAGTGGGTGCTTATCTGTAGCATAGATAGATGCATTAATCTAGAACAACCGTACAGCTGTTTTGACCTTCGTCAAGGGCTTGTACGAATGGGTCTAGATTAATCTGGACAATGACGGGTTGAAATTGACTTGCGACTTATGATGTTTTGACCTTCGTCAAGATTATAAGCACTCGGGGCAAAATCACATCGGGAGTTTCAAACATACAGGGAACTTGCTAGTGATGCATACCTTCTGGAGTGTGATATTTTTGGTAGGCTTCCTTCAAAATTATCACACAATGATAGTTGGGTCCTGATCCTACTGTGAGTATCCGCTACTCTTCGGGAGAATTTTTCACTTTACAATCAATGCTATAAACCAAGTAGGTGCCCAGAACGGTATTAGTGGGGCTACGCCTCCAGTGAAAAGAGCTTATGTAATTAAGGAACTTCGCGAGCGAGTTGGAAAACCTCCCTCAAAGTACCGACACTAGCCAGGCCGAAAGGTTAAGCAAGAATTGTAAGGTGCGATTAATCCCGACTAATTCTTCTTTTAGGGTTTGAAGAAGAATTCGAGGAAACGGTGGGAGCCATCCTGTTTAGATAAACTAATAACCAATCTAAACTTGCAAGAGTATATGCTGAGTGTTTCTTTTCTCTCTCTCCTAATTGCAGAAACCATGACGGGACTTAAGCTAATACTAGATAAAAATAAACTCGCCGGGCCAAATTATATAGAATGGCCGAGGAATGTCCATTTGGCCCTTACATATGATAAGGTCGCATACGTCCTCACGACGAAAGATCCCCCTATTCCCGGTCCAGAATTCTCGGTCGCGGACATTGAGGTCCATAAGATTTGGGATCTTGATTGCACGAAAGCCAAATGCCTCTTGCTGGCCTCTATAGATAATGAACATCAGAGGCGGCATGAGAAGATGGACCTTGCTTCCATCTTTCTCCATACCAAAGATTTATATGGAGATCAATCTCGTATCGCAAGATATGAGATCTCGAAGAAATTGTTTCAAGCGAAGTTGGCTAACGGATCATCTGTTGGGGACCACGTCCTAAAGATGATTTCTCTCATAGAAGAGCTCGCGGACCTGAGAACTACGTTGGAAAATGAGTTGTATATCGACTTGATTTTACATTCCCTTCCCTATACCTATGACCAATTCATATTGAATTTCAATATGCAGAAGATAGAAGTTTCACTTCCTGAGCTCCTCAACATGCTGAGGGTGGCAGAAGGCACCTTGAAGAAAACTAAGGAAACACCCGCTCTATTTATTGGAGAATCTTCTTCTTCTAAATCCAACGCTAAGGCAAGGGGGAGAAGAAGAAGGCCCCTACCAAACCGAGGGGAAGTGGGCAGAAGGTGCAGGGAAAGGGAAAGGAAAAGAATGGGGGCAACCACAGAGGAAGAATGCTTCTATTGTCGAAAAAATGGACATTGGAAGGAGGGCTGCTGGGCCCTAAAAGCCAAGAATCAGGACACGAAGCAAGTTGTGGCTTTGACATCATGTGCATTCGTGATTGAAAACTGTTTCTTTATAAACTCTACTTCCTGGGTATTGGATACCGGATCAGGATCTCACATCTGTAATTCATTACAGGAACTGAGAAGCCGTAGAGTTTTAAGAAAAGGTGATATGACCCTCAGGGTTGGCAACGGAACCAGTATGGATACTGTTGCAGTAGGAGACTATAACATAGGATTGGCGAGTGGACATATTTTGTTATTGTGTAACTGCTTTTGTGTACCCAATATGATGTGTAATATTATATCTGTGTCTTTGTTATCAAATGAAGGATATAATTTTGCACTTGAAAGCCATGCCATAAACATTCACCTAAATCATGAAATGGTTAGGTCTGATACACTTAATAACAGAATATACATTCTCAATCAACATCAAGTTTTCAACGTCCAAAATACACTAAAAAGAAAGACTTCAGAATCAAACCAAGATTTCTTATGGCATTGTAGACTTGGTCATATCAATGAAACACGACTGACTAAGTTACATAAAAAAGGATACTTAAATCCGTTTGAGTATCAATCATATGCAACTTGTCAATCATGTATCAGAGGAAAGATGACAAAAACTCCATTCACTGGACACGGAGAAAGAGCTACCGAGCTCCTGGGACTCATACAAAGCGACATGTGTGGGCCAATGTATACGTGTCACGCTCCACTTCCCAGTATACGGAGAAGTAGACGTGATGAGCCGCGACGTATTTACTCAGAAGTAAACACGCTAAGCGCAAATAAGCAATATATAAATAAAAGCACAAGAATGAAAAGAGATGTAATATAAACAAAAACTTTTATTAACATTCATATTTACATTACAACTGATTTTGAAAAGAAAAATACAATGATGGAAAGCAATGCCTAAACAGTGGCATATGAACTGAAAAGTAAATAAGTACAAGTAAGCTAGTAGTTGTGTAGCTCGGGTATCTGCTCTAATTACTCCTGGCTGGGCTTGGTCTCCTGAGAGTTGGGTCCTCCTGACGAACATTCCAAAGAAAGAAGAGACAGAAACATCGTCAGCGAACTAGCGCTCGGTAAGTCCCAAAAGAAAGAATGGAATAGACAAGTAAAGAGAATAGAACTGGTAATTAGTATAAGTATATGTTTGTTATGTTAACGTAGTTGTTTGTAGCTTGGTACAGAATGTATCAATGTTTACGAGAGGAGTCCAACTATCCTGTGGACTACGGGAAACGGAAAGTACAAGGCCCCGTCAATACCCACGGGACAACGACACGGATGTACGGTAGGTGTCTTTTAGTGTCCTTCATTGTGCCACTTATAACACATTCCGTACCAATCTGCCCCGTTAGAACCCCGTAATATATATTGTATAAATATAGTTAACATGCTTGTCGTGACCATGAATACAAGTTGTTTATGTAAACGGTTTCAGGATGTATCAAGTAGGCCTATAATCAAGTCAAGTCATAGCCATGGTTTGGTCAAGTAAAATTATGTTTACAAGTTGGTATTGTTCTAGAATTCTGGTTCAGGTTCAAGTATTCATGTTATAGTTTGGATTCATATTGAATTAGATTCATTTTGTATTGGATTCATATTTGGATTGGATTCTGGTTGGATTCAGATTGAGTTAGAATTGGATTGATTTAGACTCAGACTTGAGTCAGACACTTTAAACAAATTTTGATCCTGAATTAAGTTCGGGAGTCATCGGTAACTGCTGCACATATACAGCAGGATTTGTGTCTTTTTCCAAGACAATTACCATTGATAACCCCGTTAAGTTTTTCTACCTTAAATAGACAAGCACTCACTTTCTCCAGCTCCCTGAGGCTCAATAGAATTGATCCCGCTTAAACCTATATTTACTAAAGTCCTTAAATGTAATTTATATAACTCGAGGGGGTTTAATGAAAAATATTTTATATACTTTCAAAATAAAGCTCGAGTATTTATTCATCGTATTTAGGGTCTCATGGATGTAACTTTTAAGATTTGAGGTATTTTAGTGAAAATTAACTTAGCTTGCATAATTCAAGGTATTTTAGTGTAAGACTTGCCTTGTATTGATACTTGGTGGTATTTTGGTGAAACTTGTCATTCTTTTATTTTTAGAAAAACATGGAATTTTATTATAACTTAAAAATATATGGTTTGATAATATTTATATAATTATTAAAAAATTTATTTTATTAAGTAGAAAATTATGTTTTTCTTAAAAATCGTATTAAAATCTTTCGAGACCGAATACTCCGTGAGGAGGTCTGCATCTCGCTTTACGAGCCCAAGAATATGCGATAATCCACACCATCCAATAGTGGGTTACCCAAAATAGGCTGTAGAGGCATAATCGCGAAGAGTATGATAATACAATTCAAAGAAAAATCGGTTTTTATAGTTCATGGTATTTAAATGAAATATTGTATTTGCCACGAAAATATGTTTTAAAGAGAATCATGCTATGTCAATATGTGTGTATGTGAGGGGTAGGTCATTACCTCGTGAAGTTTTCTAAGGGCATGATAAGCAAAATGTTTAAAAGATGACGTATATAAAATTCATGGTATTTAAATGTAAAAGTTTAATTAAATTTATTTAACATGGAGTTTTAGAGTGAAAATTGTTTCTAAAATATTAGTTTCATGTTTAACAATTCAAAGTATATAATATGAATGAGTAATACTTAATAAAAAGATATAGTTTCAAGGGTTTTAGAAACAAATATCGGTATAACTCCACCTACTGACATGTTTTATAAAAAGAGACTTTTTTAAGTATAAAAGAAGAAGGGGGTGGGACTACTAGCTAGAAGGAGGGAAGGAAGGTAGAAGAAAAGGATGGTAGCCTTAGTGGCGTCGTGGGATTACCGGAACTTGTATAGATCCTCGCCGAATGACATTCTTGGGTTAACTCCACTTCAACTCCACTTGTACTTAGAAAATTTTGATATTTTTTGCTAGGGATTTCAGAATGAGGAGGGGTTAGGGTATAGGGTTGTATTTATAGTGTGGAATTAGGGTTTTGGAATTGAAAGAATGAATTAAAATGCATTAAAAATTGGATTAAAAGTGAAATTGAATTCTCTGTTAAATTGCAGAGAAAACAAACAGTGCAGGGGTAATGGGGTGGGCCAAAAGGTTTTGTGTGTAAGACACGGGCACCAATGCCCACGGTTGGAACGTCGGCGCCGGCCCCATGCCCGATCTCGCCGGCACGTGGTGGGGTTGGGGTTGGATTGAAGCCACGTGTCCTACTCAGTTCATACAACATTTTGCACATGTTAGATTTCTCTGACTTTTCATTTTTACGTGTATTGCACGTGTAAACTTTTGGGCTTCCAAAAAGTTTAATAGAAAATCAGTAAAAATAATATGTGGCTGATGGGATTCGAACACAGGGGCTGCGTCATAGTAGTACAAGGCTTTACCAATGAGTTACACGTTGTTTCTTGCTGTTCTTAAACAAAAATAACTTTTAAATTGTGCTCAGGCTTGCAAACTCCTTTATGTACTTTAAAAAGGAAAAATTTGTACAGAAAATTCAGGATCATTACATTCTACCCTAAAAATTTTGTCCTCGAAATTTTTATAAGGAAGTTGTAACATATTCAAGAAAAATTTGATTACAGTGGTGGTGAAAGAGCAATTGAAAGTGCATGAAAAATATATTTGAAAGAACGAAAAGATGCAAGGGTAGTTTTCAAGAAAGCTGCGAGTATGCAATCAAATAGAAGAAACATAAATTGGAATTGGATTGTCAAGAATGGTACAAAGATATTTAAAATCAGGGAAGGATATGAGTTATCAAAGGAGATAGGATTCGATAATTATGGGTATATGGTAGAACATAGCTGAATCAAGAGGAAAGAGAATCCAAGGCAGAATTCTAAATCACTCAAGTAGAGTACCGCATTGTAATTATGCTGCAGTTCATAGTTACAATCACATAACTCCATTTAAATCACCCAAATCCTACCCTCAGAGTCAAGGTGATAAGGTTTTAAGAAACAATCAAGAAAATCAAAAGAAGATCAAGAGTTTGTAGTTTCGTGTTACGTCGAGACAAGATTATCAGGGAAAACAAGAAAAGATTCAAAGGAATGAAATCATATTGCAGGCATTACAGTCTACCTTCCTTAAAAGAATTTCATCCGTGAAATTCTCTCAAGTTGCGATATGAAGCATTGTGACGCTCCAGTGTCGAACAGTGCAAGTGCAGGAATAGTGGTTACTGGTATAGTGCTTAAGTTGTATGGGGCATGTTTAGGTATAGGAAAAGAATATATTTATGTATAAGGATTGAAAAGATTTGAAATATGGGAAGTTACCAGTGATAACTTGGCTGGTGGTTTCATCTTCTTCCACAGTTATCTTGAAAGCCTGACGCTGGGGTACATTCCTCCTTGTTGGGGGCATATTTCTATGTCTGTTTCTCTGTCTGGATGTTCCTCTGTGCCTGATGGAACTGACGAGAAGGTTGTGCAGGAGTTCCACGAGGAGGTGAAGCGGGTAGGGGAAGACAGGGTGTAGGAGCCTGAATAGCTGGACACTGCGGAAAAGTGATCGCTGGTCGGGGTGCGGGAGCTAGGGTGAGACGATGTGGGCAAGCTCCGATGGCGTGAATGGATGCACCACAAACTAAGCACAGGGCATTCGCACGCATGCAATCATTTACTTCATGTCCAAGTCTCTTACAATAATAGAAAGTCTTTGCTGGCAGTGTCCTTTCCTTCTTCTTGATATAACCATGAGCTGCCCTCAAGACCGCCTTAGTGCGAACTAGTCCTTAGTGAAGTAGAGCAGCCTGCTCCTACTGTCCCTTAACTAGACTCCTGGTTGCTTCAAGGAACGCCATTGATCTTATCAGTAAGTTCTCAATGGTAATGGGGGTGATAGTATAGGTGGTGGAGTGTTGCCATTCACGTTGGTGCTCGTGTTGTTGGAAGGATCCATGACCTTGATAGAAAGGAAAGGTTAGGATAGATTCAAGGAATTTAAAATGTAAAGAATGTATAGTTGCTGAATCTTATAATTCTTGTGATATATATTGCTTAGGATTCCATGCAGAACTAACCTGCATAGACAGCCAATAAAACCTGTCACCCCCACTTCCCAATATACGGAGAAGTAGATATGACGGGCCGCGATGTATTTACTCAGAAGTAAACACGCTAAGCTCAAATAAGCAATATATAAATAAAAGTACAAGAATAACGAGAGATGTAATATAAACAGCAACTTTTATTAACATTCGTATTTACATTACAACTGCTTTTGAAAAGGAAAATACAATGATAGAAAGCAATGCCTAAACAGTAGTATATGAACTGAAAAGTAAATAAGTACAAGTAAGATAGTAGTTGTGTAGCTAGGGTATTTGCTCCAATTACTCCTGGCTGGGCTTGGTCTCCTGAGAGTTGGGTCATCCTGACGAACATTCCAAAGAAAGAAGAGACATGAACGTCATCAGCGAACTAGCGCTCGGTAAGTCCCAAAAGAAAGAATGGAATGGACAGGTAAAGAGAATAGAACTGGTAATTGGTACAAGTATATGTTTATTATGCTAACATAGTTTTTTGTAGCTTGGTAAAAAATGTATCAATGTTTACGAGAGGAGTCCAACTATCCCATAGACTATGGGAAACGAAAAGTACAAGGCCCCGTCAATTCTCATGGGACAACGGAACGGATGTACTGTAGGTGTCTTTTAGTGCCTTCATCGTGCAACTTATAATACATTCCATACTAATCTATCCCATTAGAACCCCGTAATATATATATTGTATAAATATAGTTAACGGACTTGCCGTGACCATGGATACAAGTTATTCATGTAAACGGTTTCAAGATGTATCAAGTAGGCCTGTAATCAAGTAAAGTCATAGCCATGGTTCGGTCAAGTAAAGTTATGTTTACATGTTGGTATTGTTCTGGAATTCTGGTTCAGGTTCAAGTATTCATGTTATAGTTTGGATTCATATTGAATTGGATTCATGTTGTATTGGATTCATATTTGGATTGGATTCTGGTTGGATTCAGATTGAGTTAGACTCGGATTGATTTAGACTCAGACTTGAGTCAGACACTTTAAACATATTTGGATCCTGAATTAAGTTCGGGAGTCATCGGCAACTGCTGCATATGAACGGCAGGATTTGTGTATTTTTCCAAGACAATTACCATTGATAGCCCCGTTAAGTTTTTCTACCTTAAATAGGCAAGCACTCACTTTCTCTGGCTCCCTGAGGCTTAAGAGAATTGATCCCGCTTAAAACGTATATTTACTAAAGTCCTTAAATGTAATTTATATAACTCGAGGGGGTTTTATGAAAAATATTTTATATACTTTCAAAATAAACCTCGAGTGTTTATTCATTGTATTTAGGGTCTCATGGATGTAACTTTTAAGATTTAAGATATTTTAGTGAAAATTAACTTAGCTTGAATAATTCAAAGTATTTTAATATAAGACTTGTCTTGTATTGATACTTGATGGTATTTTGGTGAAACTTGTCATTTTTTTATTTTTAGAAAAACATGGAATTTTATTATAACTTGAAAATATTTGGTTTGATAATATTTATATAATTATTAAAAATTATATTTTATTAAAGTAGAAAATTACGTTTTTCTTAAAAATCGTATTAAAATATTTCGAGACCGAATGCTCCGTGAGAAGGTCTGCATCTCGCTCTACTAGCCCGAGAATGTGCAATAATCTGCACCATCTAATAGTGGGTTACCCAAAATGGGTTGTAGAGGTATAATCGCAAAGAGTATGATAATACAATTCAAAGAAAAATCGGTTTTTATAGTTCATGGTATTTAAATGAAATATTGTATCTGCCACGAAAATATGTTTCAACGAGAATCGTGCTATGTCAATATGTGTGTATGTGAGGGGTAGGTCATTACCTCGTGAAGTTTTCTAAGGGTATGATAAGTAAAATGTTTAAAAGATGAAGTATATAAAATTCATGGTATTTAAATATAAAAGTTTAATTAAAATTATTTAACATGGAGTTTTAGAATGAAAATTGTTACTAAAATATTAGTTTCATGTTTACCAATTCAAGGTATAGAATATGAATGGGCAATGCTTAATAAAAGATGTAGTTTCAAGGGTTTTAGAAACAAGTATCAGTATAACTCCACTTACCGACATGTTTTATAAAAAGAGACTTTTTAAGTATAAAGTGAAAAAGGGGGTGGGACTTACTAGCTAGAGGTGTTGGATATGTATGCCATAGAGGGCATTATTGTATATGTATACATGTGGATGCTGGAGATATGTATGTACAGGATAATCTTGCTCAGTTATATAGTATATTATTTGAGTTGTCTTTATCAGGATTTGTGTATTTGTTTCTATTGATATTTTATCCATCTTGCACATATTGATAAAGACTCGATACAGTAGTATATTGTTATAGTTTGACTTTATCTTAATATATATATATGTTATATATGTCAACCACATGTTGATAAAGCCCGTAGGATCTTGCTTGACTACCAGCGTTATGATGGCGATCATACTTGTGGGAGTTGGGCAGTCTGTAAGCACATCATTAAATGTTCTAAGTCGCAGGAGTATCGAGATCGGGCATCGATACTCTAGAGTAGACTTCCGTGTACGTTTCTTGACCCCGACGAGGGGCGGTGGTTGGTCCCACAACCATTGGTGTGATCACCTAAGATTGTATGCGGGTGCTCACTAGGGGTGAGTACACTGGACGGACTCGCCGAGAACCTCTAGATGGTATTATACCTATCGTCAGATAGTGGTTCTCTTGTGACATGTGTACAGGTTAGTCTTTGGACATGAGATCGTCATTTGTCTCGTGTAAGTTCCTACCGCGCTTTGATCACTACCCTACCATGGCTCTATTGAGTCGTGCAAACAGGTTTTGGTTGGGTACAGTCCCGAGCCAGGAGGCAGTGAGTGATTGTCAGGGATTCGTCTCTCCGGGTATTGGAAGTTGATATCGCACTGTGTTCGATTGACCAGAACCATAAGAGCTTGGCCAAGGCAGTTGGGATTTACTGATAGATTGATCAGTAGTTTCCCAGATTGGTCCTGAGCCGCATCAGCATGAATTATCGGGTCATTAGGGTCTGACGTATACCATCCCCTAAACCCAGTATGTGATACTCTCAGACGAAGAGACCGGACTGTACGGATATTGTCATGGATTGGCTCAGTAGGGATCCAGATGAATTTTCTTGTCGGCCTTCCTTTTCGACCAGTACCCGGGTAGCCGTTACGTACAACTAGTCCCGCTGACGTGCTTGTGGTTATGGATTTATCCAGTAACTCACTGCTGGCGTACTGTCGAGTCATCAGAGTCCCACACAGAGGGGTTCCCTGCTTTAGGCGAAACGATGTAGAGGCCGTATGGTTTTACGGCATGAGTTCAATTACATACGTGTACTTGTACACGTATGATGTTCGGGCGGATAATACTAGCGGGCTTTGGTTTAAGCCGGATCCTGGTATTATATTGTTGGATTAATTTTGTCTCTTTGTATTCATATTTTTTCAGAATACGGATACGGGTATGGATATACGGTGAGGGATATTCTTGTAATTGTGCTAGATACTTCTAGAAGAAGACACCTCATTATTTGTTTTAGCCATTTAGTTAAATGGTTAATGAGGTGGAGGGATGAGGTGTTCATTTGTGATAAATGAAGCATGGCTACTTGGTGACTCATGTAGTGACTCATGGTTTACTATTTGGGTATGCTTAATATTTTGTGTTGTGAAGATATTTTGTGGGATATTTTTTTGGTTTACATTATTAGTTCACAACACTTAGCCATTCTTCATTCTATGCTTATCACAAACACTCTCATCTCCTCCAAGTTTTGCTTCTTCTACCTAAAACCCTAATAGTCTCATGTGTTGAGAAATCTAGGGTTCTTGAGACAAACTAATCCATCATCACTCTCTACTTCATCTAGGCTACTTAGATTAGCATACTAAGTAACCTAGTTATCTCGGTTTAGAGGTAGGATATCAAAGTAGACACTCTCGGGTGGATCATCTATGACGCGAGAAGGCCGTAGATCAAGCGCGATCCGTACATCCTTTGAGGAGCTAAATGAGAAGAGTGAAAACCCGAAGGACTTGTTTCTTTAGGTATAACTTTCTATCATAGTAGATAGAACTCCTTTACATGCTAGTGTAGGGTTATGGCAGCGCCCCGGCCATCAATCCGTGGCCAAAATTGGAACAAAAACTTTTAAAACCCGGCGCTAACGGAACCCTAATCGATGGATCGTACCATTAACCCTATACTAGTTCTATAAAAAGAGTTTAGAGAGGTTATACGGATCGATCCTTGTCCTTTGGTCTTCAACCTCTGCCCCAAGCTCCTCGCAGCTTCCTCGATCAAGTTCGATCTCCGGTCTCCCTCGTCGAAGACGATCCATGTCGAGGATTAGTAATACGGGCTCCCGCCTCAAAACCGAAGCAACTCGAGCATCCAGTTTGCTAGCCTAGATACCCAAGATGAAGTAGAGAGAGTGTGTGATCATTTTGTCTCAATACACCCAAGGATTCTCAACTCATGAGATGGAAATGGGTGGAGGTTGAAGAAGAGGCCATGAGTGAAAGTGTGAGCAAAAGACTTGGCAGAAAGAAAAACAAGTGAAGAAAAAGTCTCTGTTGTTTTCTTGTGCTGCTTTGGCCTTTTTTTGTGTGATCATTTTTGGCACTTAATGAAAAACCCTTACCAAAAATTGAGCAGCCACTCTCCAAAATATCTCACACAAAATATCCTAACCAAAACAAAAACATTCATTGCACAAAGCCAAGAATTGCACTCACAATTTCCATCATAACAATTTTAAACATTAATTCAAATGTTTAAAGCAAGAAAAAGAAATGGCATCTTCAAAAGTAATCTTGTAACGGATTACAAGAATACCCCTCATCTGTATATACATACCCGCATCCGTATTCCGACTGAATACGAATACAACGAGACAAAAATAATCCAACAATATAATACTAGGATCCGGCTTAAACCAAAGCCCACTAATATTATACGTCCGATCATGAATCCGTGCACAAGTGCACGAATATGATATAACCCTGACATAAAACCATACGGCCTCTACATCGTTTCGCCCAAACCAGGGAAACCCTCTGTGTGGGACCCTAAAGACTCGTCAATACGTTGGCATTGGGTTTAACCACAAGCATGTCAGTGGCACTAGCTATACATAATGGTTGCCCAGGTATTGAGCGAAAGGGAGGCCGACGAGCAAACTCATCCTGAAACCCTATTGAGCCTGATGGTGACAATATCCGTACAGTCTGGTCCGTCCGTACAGTCCGGTCCGTTCGTCTATGAGTATCGCATATCGAGTCTGGGGGGTGGATAAAGTCAGACCCCTAATAACTTGACATTTAGTGTCGGCATGAAACCTATCACCAATTTAGAAACTGCCGATCCTAGATCGGTAGTTCTCGTCTACCCCGGCCGAGGATTTCTGGTGATGGCCACCCGTGTACACCGCGACATCAACCCCCAATACCGGGAGAGACGAATCCCCTGACGATCCGCTCACTGCCTCCATGTGGCTCGGGACTATACCCAAATAAAACCTATTTGCACGACTCCTTTGAGCCGTGGTAGGATAATAATCAAAGCACGGTGGGAACTCACACGAGACAAATGATGATCTCAGGTCGATAGACTAACCTGCACACATGTCACCAAGAAACTGCTATCTGACAATAGGTATAATACCAACTAGCATGTTCCCGTCGAGTCCGTCCGATGTACTCATAACCTAATGAGAACCTGTATACATCTTAGTCAAACCAACCGACACCAATGGCTTGTGAGACCGGCCACCGCCCCTCGTCGGGGTCTCGATCCGTATATACTAGTCTACTCTTGGAGTATCAATGCCCAGTCTTGAAACTCCTACGACTAGGGACACTTTAAGGATGTGCTTATAGACCACCCAACTCCTATGTATATGATCGCCATCATACTGCTGGTAGTCAAGCAAGAATCCTATGGGCTCTATCAACATATAATAGTGATCTGTAATGTCACCTGAAGTATGTACACGATGATAAAGACAAACCAGATAGCATACTATCATCTCGAGTAAGACTGTTCTACCGATATAGGTCCTCCCTCAATCATTGAAATCACGTGCCTGCGATCCAATAATTGACTTGAGGGCACTATAGCCAACAATCTCCCACTTGCAGTTAAGGCTTGTTATTGCGGTGTCGCATACTCACAGCCCGTGTGATACCGAACACCCAACTTCTCTACTAATCAGTTTCACAAAGCTTGTTTGTAAAACTATTGTGTTCGAGAAATAGTCTCGGTGAGTGGATCCGCTCCAATGTTTCTTTCTATGTCTCTCTTTATCTCAAGTTCGTGGAGAAAGCTATCTCCCGAAATGAGCAATACCTATCTTAGAATATGTCTGGATATCTGATGGGACCCAGTTCATAAATGAACTCCAAATCCGTAAACTTCTTAGACTGTATCGTCAACTGAATTTAATCAGTATCCTGCGCCATGCCTTCCTCAGTATCCACTTGGACCACCTGTCCAAACTACTGCCCCTCAAAAGAGGGAAAACTATAACTCTGACAGTCACTCTGTCATCCAGGTCACCTTGGAAGGCTAGAATGATAACCGTCTCTTGAAGGAGGCTGTCATTACCAAATCCCCAGAACATTTACTTATGTTCAAAAACTGCTTCCGAACGTTTCTCCAGGATTGGATTAATATATTAACTTATTGCAACTTGTGCAAAAACAACATCTGGTGTGGTACTTGACATCTCATGATTGACTCAATTGCCTAAGCAAGTGATATGCCAATCATGCACATCCCTCTCCCTTTTAGTCTGTAAGACACCTTTAGAGAGGGTGACTCTATCACCTGCAGGTACACCACCATGCCAGGAATCATCCATTCTAAAACACCTTTAGAATACTGTCTAAGTACCCAGATTGTGAAACTGTCCAAATCTAGATCTAAAACCATAGATCTAGTAACCAGAATGTCTGATATAATATTCATATCCTATGTGGAGAAACCACTGTATGACGACCACAGTATAACCGATCTAGTATAGGAATTTCACTTCCTACAAAGTGCATGTCATCCAAATACCAGGACATCATACCCTACTACCTTCTTAACAGATCCATCTCCTATTCTGATGAAGTCAAAACCTATGACTGTCACATCAAAAATAGACGATCTATCTCCGCTATATCCGCTTTAGTCTATAAATAGACATAAGCAACATGTCCACTATACTTCCGCTGCTCCCACTGACTACAGCAACCCTCTGGCGGAGTCATATACACGTGCACTTCTAAAGCTAGTTTAGAACGGCGCTATACTCATCCTCCTGCCGGGTCTCATAGTCTAGAACAGCAGTAATAGCAAGTCTGGGTAAACAAGAACCTCCCTGTCACTGTCTTTGAGGATACCAAAGTACCTCTCGGGCGCCTGAGGTTACCCACCATATGTGCGTTGTGGCTAATGGAATGTCAAACCCAATTGAATCTTTAGATTCTATTAAATTTTCAGTAATCGTTTGTGGTTCTGGAATCACTTTCAGTTCTACCATACTCCCACTACCGTTTTCTGAAAAAATCCATTTTGCTAAAACTGTGGCGAGTCAAGAACAATATCACTATCGATCTTCCAGATGGTAGAAAGTTACCCCTCGTCATAGCCCGAGATAACCCACAAACTGCCATTACAGAAACGTGCCTTGAGTTATCCAGAGTCTGGTTTTAAGCATAAGACGGACAACTCCATATACCTTAACATCGTTTAGATATGAACCATTCTATATACAATATAGAAACAAAGGCACTGATTTAATTGGAACTAGATTCAAATCATGCAGCTGTCTCCAGTGCATGTCAACTAAATGGAGAGAGGCCGATCAACATTACTCAACTTAGGAGTGAATCCAAATATGAGTAATCTGAAAGAGAAGCAAGTTCTCTAAACCATTACTATCAACTGAATACCAAACACAAATATCTACATCTTCGATTACCTTGAAGAATCCTGATACTTGCAACATATGGTTCTCTACTTTATTCTCGTAGCTATAACTTCTCAAAAGTTGGACATTGTATTTCTACGAAACACTTGTCATAAACTTGAGAAGTCACAAGTAAACAGAATATAGTATGAGGACCAACCCCTTTGTCCTAATGGACACTGGACAACATACAATATTTTGTATAAGTCCCATGAGTTAAATAACTCAAACACTGTGCGTCGTAGGTTGAAAAATGTACTATGGTTAAGAAAAATTACACCGCTGTTTAATGCTCCTTACCCAATATCAACTGATATAGGTAAATGTCATGGACATAATTTCAAAAAGTTATATCTCACTTTATAAAATAAACGTACAGATATATCAGTTCGAAATTGGTGCATAACAATGGATATTCAAAACCAAATATTTGCGGTCCGGCAAAAACCCAGGTGATTTCCACAAATATCACCAATTACAACGAATTCCGATATAATGAGAATATACTCACCTAATTCCCAATAACTTACTCCCACTCATCATCTGTAAAACCATACAGATGCGAGAGTCAAACCTGGTAAATACATACCCTGGAGCAAGGATCTTATTGGAAAATCGGTTTTCTATTAACAACGCACAGTGAAACTGAAACATGAAAATGTTTCGAAGGGATAGCCGGATATTCCTAGTAATGCCTTTTCCATTATCTATATTCCTGACTGTAACCGTAAATTTCTTTGCCATCTCTCCAAATCCCTTTATTTGTCTTTACTCATTACCTTTTGTACACCATTTTTAGGCTAAATGGTTTTCTTCCTTCCCTACCGTTCGGCACCAGCCTATGGTTTAGAACAAGAATATCCAGTAAGCGTAATAGGTGTACTCTCCTAATCCAAGGAGTACTCGTAACTTGAGAGAAGGTAAAAATAAAAGACAACTGAATAAACCTTATTCTATTTCTCCTGAATCAAAATCCATTCTCGAACTGGAACAAGTTCCTTCGAGTTCGTATATAACTATATGATGGATTATCCAATAAATGCGGATCTTCGTAGTGATACGGAGTGTTCTGGAGAAATTCAAAGGTGAAGTAGGAGTGGCGATGAACTACGCGATTTGGTCGTGGATGATAGCAGTCACATTTTACTTTGCTCCCTTTCTAATCCCTTTATTTTGTCTTTACTTATTACCTTCTGTACACCACACTTAGGCTAATTGGTTTTCTTCCTTCCCCACTTTTCGGCACCTGCCTATTCTTTGGAAGAAGACTATCCAATAAGAACAATAGGTGTACCCTCTCCTAATCCTAGGAGTCCTCACAACCTGAGAGAAGGTAAAATAAAAAGACAACTGAATAGTCCTATTCAATTTCTCCAGAACCGGAAACCATTCTCGAATAGGAAACAAGTTTCTTCGAGTTCGTATGTAACTATACGATGGTCATATCCAATAAATGTGGATCTTCATAGTGATACGGAATGTTCCGGAGAAAAGCAAAAGATAAAACTAGGAGTGGTAATGAAGTATGCAAATCTGACAATCCAAAAGTCAGTGTGTGTTAAGAAGGTTCGGTTAACTTGGTTACTGAGTTATAGTCTAGGGTCGGGACATGGTCGCTGCCAAAGAGAGAGAGAAAAGAAACACTCAGCGTGCACTCTAATCTATATCAGAATGGTCAATCGCTTTATCTAATCAGGATGCCTCTCACTGTATCCTCAAATTCTTCTCCAAATCTGAAAGAAGAATTAGTCGGGATCATCTAAAATTACCCGAGGAGTAAACCAACTCATCAGTGGGAATCGGGATCCAACTATCATCGCATGATAACTTGATGGAATCCACTCAAGTTATCACACTTCAGAAGGTATACTGTAACCCTTCGAAAATCGTTTAGGCAGTTTTTCGGTAAACGGCTAATTTTTCGGCTTTTTCCGTAAAAAGTCAAAATAGGTATTTTTCATTGTAGACCTAATTATACAAAATTTAGATAAGATATTACTATAATTTTGTCACTAAAATGTCACTTATAATTCTCTAGTTAAATAAAAAAAAATCGTAATTAATTATTTTTTTTATTATTTTAAGCCTTTTTAAATACATTAAATTAGTGATAAATACAAATTTAATTGGGTAAATTTCATAATTAGGAGTCTTTATAAGCTAAAATATGGTGTTAATAAAATTATATCATGGCTTGCAAACTTTTAGTTTTTTGGTGGGAAAATTATGAAAAAATGATGAAAAATGGGTTTTTTTGTAAAAAGGTTGACATGAAAGCATTAAATGATAACATGGGGTGTTTATTGACCTAGAAACTTCTCCAAATTTCCCCACACCCTCCTCCTCTTCCTGCTGGTCGAATTTCAGCAGCTCCCCCTTCATTTCTCACTTCATTTCTTGCTTCTTTTTCTTGCTAAAAATTCAATAAATCCACAATTTCACTCTCCCATTCAAAGCCTAACCCTAATCCACTCCCTCTTCAACCCAAATTAGTTCAAAAAATTGATGAAAGGAGGCTTTCTTGGTGACTTGATCATGCTAGGATTCAATTGGTGAGGTAAAAATTCTAAACTAGTTTGCTAACTAGTAGTTTATTTGTGCTAAAATCTAATTTTGAAGTATTAATTTAGTGTAAATCCTTGTTCATGAAAAATCAAGAATGGGTTTTGATGTTGAGTTAGGGTTTGAAACATGGTTGTAAAAATTAAGTTAGGGTTTTGGTTATCTAATTGATTAGAATGGCTAATTGTGAAATGATACGCTCGCTAAATCGATAAATTTCGATGTTTGTAACGAATCGGTAAACAAATCGCTTACTAGTTTTTTTCGAAAGTAGAATGCGACCAAATTGCGTTATGTTAGCGATATAATTAGCTTCGTATAGGACTATTAGAGTGCGCGAACGCGGGGTTTCGTCTAGTCGGGTTGTAGTTTAGTCGATTTTCCCGAAATGACGATTCTAGTTAAAGGTTAGCGATTTTCGTGCGTTTCTCCGCGCACCGAGTGCATGCTATGATTAATTCGAGAGCGTGGATAATTGTATGTTGTGACTTGCATTGTGTTAGGTTTTGTAATCTTATGCTTGATATTGTGCAAATATAGGATCGGTCGGGGAAACTTCGGACACGGCGCGAAAAGGCAAGGCGGTGGCCGGAACGGATTAGCGGGGATTTCAGGTGAGTAGATGTATTCATCTATGGGGGAATAGTCTGGATGGCGCGATGCGCCCCCCTAGTTAGGATTACCCTACTTTTTGCAAGATTTATTTTGTTAGCTAGCTTATCCATTCATGTACACTGCATACCCTTATAGCGAACAGTGTATTAAACTGCATCGACATTCATCTATACTTATGCTATATCATTTCGTAGGACACGAAAACCTTACCATTGGCATCTGTTGCACACGCACTATTCATGTGACACACACGCCTTTGGTAATTGCCATGCCACGTGCACTATAGAACATGTTTATCTTAATATCGTCACCTGCATTCATCCTTGATATATGAAACTGCATCGCATGCATATATCTCGCATCATCATCATATTTACATAGAACTCTAGGTAAAATTCACATCATACACATTGATACCATAGACATTTATCATATATAACATGTGGACATTATGATTTTCTTGAGGATTTCAGTATTGCTGCGATTTCTGGATTTTGGGGAAAACCGCAAGAATTTAACAAAACCTTATATTTATCATTTTCAAAACAAAGTTGCGGTTTTCTCGTGATGTATGTGTCGTCCACCATGAGTTTTCATGTTTTCTGTTGGATTTCGAGACCCGATTCGAGGAGTGGATGAACCGTCTCGGGTACATGGTGGGCCCGGTATGGTACCCCGGGGCAAGAAGATCGAGTTGTAGACGATGAGCCTAGCAGGGGAAGACTACCTACCGGTGATGTCTGGCGCGGCGGATATCCGGAGGATACCGACCGTTGTCGTGAGATTTATGATATGGGCCGATCCGGACTGACGGAGCCCGATATTGAGACAGATATGATTCCTATTTGGTGTCGATGCTTGACACGGGTTTTCAGATGATTTCTTGATGGTATTTAGCTATTATACAGATATTCATGTTCTAAAGTTAAGAATTCAATACCCTTAGCATTTAAAACACTTAAAGACTTAATAATGATATTGCATACCTGTGCATGCACACTAGAGATAGTATATCACATATGGACATACATGTTGTGGTGCATTGCGTGCATTCTTACGATTGCCTTATTAGATGTTATATTTACTCACGAGCTGGCAACTCACCGCCTTTGTGCCACAGTGTCTTGCAGGTTGGACTCATCAGTCTTGTAGCGGCGGCTATCTTATTATCAGCTCCTTTTGCTCAGACTCGCGACATTGCCCGTAGGTGGATTGCGAGCACACTTTATTTCTTTTTGCTTTATCATTGTATCTAGTATTCTCCATCTACCACTTTATATTGTATATGCGACCTAGTGATGAGACTGAGAGACTTGTATATTTGTGGTTCTTTTGGGTCGAGCTCACTTGAGCCGGCGTTGTGTTTTCGGATACTTTGCGTTTCTTTCATGCTCTTTTCTTGATATTGCTATTATATTGCATGTGGTTGTGATCCGCCTTGGGCGAAGAGCTAGCTTCAGCTTGGGGATGCCATTTTATGTTTACAGGTTTATTATCTTGTTGTACCCATTTTGGGGGATAGAAAATACAGGGGAGACTCTGCCGAAATTTTCGGGAATTTATGATGTTTTTTTTAAAGGGATTCTATGCAACTTAATTGATTTCAACACTGTTTTCATTTAAGGTTTTCCTTCACTCTCTTTTGATTTTGGTTTAGATTCTTCTGGGCTTTGGCTGACTTAGGTTACGGTACGCCTTTAGACGTCTCGTAATCTAAGTGCCAGTCGCGTTCCGTACTTTCGGGTCGTGACAAAGTTGGTATCAGAGCGTAGGTTTTACCTTTCTGAGTGTAGGACGACCTTGGTAGATGGAGTAGGTGACTTAAGCAGAGTGGCGTAGCGTGGGTATGATCCGCGGCATACTTACGATACGGTACTCCGCCTAAGTAACCTTAGGACATAATTGCTTGTATTTCCTTTCTTGATTCCTTGCATTCCTTGATTCAATTGCAATGATCTTATCAGTCCTGTTTCTTATTCTAGCTTCGATGCCGCCAAAGACTACGAGAGCTCAGCGGGCTGCCGCTAGGGATGAGATTCGGGCGGGCCCGTCTGAGGCGAGGATCGAGCGGGAGGATACGCCTACCCCTCAGGGTCATACTGATCCACCTTATCCAGACCGTATTTCCAGATTAGAGGCCGGCATGCAAGAGTTGCGGCAGATGATGGGATCTTTAGTTGAGTCCAGCCGGGCACAGAGATCCGAGGACGTTCCTTCCACCGCACAGACCACGATCGTACCTTCTGCACAGATGGTCACTCCTGCTGTTACTACGGAGACTATCCCTGTTTCACTACAGGAGTTCATGAGATTGAGACCTCCAGCTTTTACCGGTACAGATGCGATAGAGGACCCACAGGCATTTCTTGATAGGATGGCTCGGATTTGCCGTTCGTTGAGGTGTTCTGATGATAGATTGGTGGAGTTTGCGAGTTTTCGTCTGGAGGGTCTTGCCCAGACATGGTACGACTCAGTGGAGAGAGGCCGAGCTGCAGGTCTACCTTCTATGACCTGGGATGAGTTTACATCTGCATTTCTTGCCCGTTTTCTTCCGGAGAGTGTCCGAGATGCTCGAGCCCGTAGTTTTGAGTCTTTGCGCAAGACTCCTGGGATGACGGTGTCGGAGTATGATATACAGTTTACCCAGTTGTCTCGATATGCTCCGTACCTAGTCGACACAGAAGAGAAGAGAATAAAGAGGTTTGTGCGAGGGCTTGATAAACAGCTATTCCTTGCCATCGGCACCCAGCACTTTGACACATACGCAGCCGCGATGGATGCAGCCTTACTTTTGGAGGAGCGTATTTCTGAGACTCCGGTCGTTTCTGGGCCGAAGAGGATCCGTACTGATACGCCAGCTCAGCGGCAGATAGGTAGACACCGCGATAGATTATTTCCGGGAGATGGCGGAGGCAGAGGATTGAGACGAGGTCAGTTATTTGGTTCATATCCACAGACCCAGCAGTCGTCTCCAGGATATTTTCGGTGCGGGAATCAGTACCACCGTATCATAGACTGTACCATGGGACGTCCGGGCGCGGCGACAGTCCCGCATGTGACTTTACCACCCTCACCACCTTCTCAGAGAGCTTTACTTCCTACTCCTGATGATGCTTCACGCCAGCCAGATGCTTCTAGAGGCCGTGGGCATGGCGGTCCGGTTCAGAGAGGACGAGGCGACAGAGGCAGAGGCAGAGCACAGCCAGCTATTAGTGGTGGACAGGCCCGAGTGTTCGCGTTGACTCCTCAGGATGCACAGGCATCCAATGCCATCGTGACAGGTACTCTGCCAGTATGTTCTTTTGATGCACGGGTATTATTTGATCTAGGCTCCACACATTCCTATGTTTCAACGTATTTTGCACCGAGGTTGGGCCGAGAGTCTTCTCCGTTAGATCAGCCGCTTGTCGTTATTACCCCGGTAGGCGAGTCTTTTGTTGCCCGTTTTGTGTACCGATCGTGTTTCGTTCGTATCGGGGAGAGAGATTCTTCAGTTGATTTGATTCTCCTCGATATGCTCGACTTTGACGTTCTTCTTGGTATGGACTGGCTAGCCACCTGCTATGCATCCGTGGACTGCCGTGAAAAAGCAGTCAGATTCAGTTTTCCTGGTGAGCCGGTTCTTATTATTCAGGGAGATCGTAGTGCTACCCTTCCCAGCTTGATTTCTTCTCTTCGCGCTGGTCAGCTCTTAAGGAAAGGGTGTCAGGGATTCTTAGCTTATGTTTTTGATACTAGCTCCATAAAGGTTCCGTTGGACCAGGTCCCTGTTGTGAGAGAGTTTCCTGATGTATTCCCTGACGAGCTGCCTGGTCTGCCACCAGAGCGCGAGATTGAGTTCTGTATTGACTTGATCCCCGGCACGGGGCCTATCTCTATACCGCCTTATCGGATGGCCCCGGCGGAGCTGAGAGAGCTAAAGGATCAGTTACAGGACTTGCTGGACAAAGGGCTTATCCGACCGAGTGTGTCACCTTGGGGTGCTCCTGTCTTTTTTGTTAAGAAGAAGGACGGAAGTATGCGTTTATGCATTGATTATCGTCAGCTGAACCGGATTACTGTGCGGAACAGGTATCCCCTACCCCGCATTGATGACTTATTTGATCAGCTCCAGGGTGCAGGGTTCTTCTCGAAGGTTGATTTACGGTCAGGTTATCACCAGTTGCGGGTTCGGAAGGAGGATATTCCGAAGACCGCCTTCCGTACTCGATACGGTCATTATGAGCTCTTGGTGATGTCGTTCGGGCTCACCAATGCCCCGGCAGCATTTATGGATTTGATGAACCGCGTATTCAGGCCGTATCTCGATCAGTTCATCATTGTGTTCATTGACGACATCTTGGTTTATTCTCGGAGCCGGGAGGAGCATGAGCAGCACTTACGTATCACATTGCAGACTTTGAGGGAGCATCAGCTGTTCGCCAAATTCTCCAAGTGCGCATTCTGGCTAGACAGTGTCGATTTCTTGGGTCATGTGGTGACGAGAGATGGTATTTGTGTGGACCCGAAGAAGATCGAGGCAGTTCAGCGTTGGCCTAGACCAGTATCATTTACAGAGGTTCGCGGCTTTCTAGGTCTGGCCGGCTATTATCGACGTTTCGTCCAGGATTTCTCCTGCATTGCTGCACCATTGACCGGGTTGACCCGCAAGGGAGTTCCTTTTGATTGGACCCAGGCATGTGAGGATAGCTTCCAGCAGTTGAAGACTCGTCTGACTACTGCACCAGTGTTAGCATTGCCTTCAGGATCAGGCGGGTTCGTGGTATATTGTGATGCTTCTCGAGTGGGGCTGGGATGTGTATTGATGCAGCACGATAGAGTTATCGCGTATGCTTCTCGGCAGCTGAGGAAACATGAGCTTAACTACCCCACCCATGATTTAGAGATGGCTGCAGTGGTATTTGCACTTAAGATCTGGAGACATTACCTATACGGTGAGTCGTGCCAGATATTCATTGACCACAAGAGTTTGAAATATATCTTCCAGCAGCGAGATTTGAACCTGAGACAGCGCCGTTGGATGGAGTTGGTAAAGGATTATGACTGCGAGATTTTATACCATCCGGGCAAGGCGAATGTGGTGGCAGATGCTTTGAGTAGGAGGCCCGGAGGTAGCTTATCTTGTTTGAGCGCAGTACAGATGCAGTCGACGGCGGATTGGCAGGTGTTATGTGACAGCAGAGTGCAGTTTGAGTTTACTCCTACAGGGGGACAGCTGGCCCATTTCAGAGCACGCCCACAGTTACTTGACCGTATCCGCGAGGCACAGTCCGGCGATGCCCGTACATTAGAGATTATTGAGCAGATTCGGCAGGGCAGAGTTTCTGAGTTCGTGATTGATGGTCAGGAGATACTTCGATTTGGGACTCGACTGTGCGTGCCAGATTCAGAGGGACTGAGGCGTGATATCCTCGAGGAGGCTCATAGATCAGCATACAGCGTGTATCCAGGTTCCACCAAGATGTACCGTGATTTGAGAGAGGTTTACTGGTGGGACGGGATGAAGAAGGATATTACAGACTTTGTGTCGAGATGCCTGACTTGTCAGCAAGTCAAGGCCGAGCACCAGAGGCCAGCCGGCGAGTTACAGCCTTTGCCCATCCCTGAGTGGAAGTGGGAGCAGGTCTCCATGGACTTCATTGTGGGTCTACCCAGGACCAGTCGAAGGTATGACTCTATTTGGGTGATTGTGGATCGACTGACGAAAGCGGCTCACTTTCTGCCAGTGAAGACCGCTTTTGGATTTTCTCAGTACGCCCAGGTTTATATTGATGAGATAGTGCAACTGCATGGTGTTCCGACTTGCATCGTGTCCGACCGTGGCACCCAGTTTACTAGCCGATTGTGGCAGAAACTCCAGGAAGTTTTGGGCACCCGATTGAGTTTTAGCACAGCCTTTCATCCGCAGACTGACGGTCAGTCGGAGCGTACTATTCAGACTCTTAAGGACATGCTCAGAGCTTGTGTTTTAGATTTCGGTGGTAGCTGGGATCGTCATTTGCCTTTGATCGAGTTTTCCTACAATAATAGCTTCCAGGAGACGATTCAGATGGCACCTTTCGAGGCTTTATATGAGAGGAGATGTCGATCGCCTGTATGTTGGACAGAGCTCAGGGAGAGCAGTATTTTAGGGCCGCAGATCGTACAGGAGACGACCGAGAAGATACAGCTGATTCGGGACAGGATGAGAGCGGCACAGAGCAGGCAGAAATCATATGCCGACAGGCGCCGTCGCCGACTCGAGTTCGCTGTCGGCGATCATTTTTTCCTGAAGGTCTCTCCGATGAAAGGTGTGGTGAGATTTGGGCGGAAAGGAAAGCTGAGTCCTAGATATGTTGGTCCTTTTGAGATCCTAGAGCGCGTTGGTCCAGTCGCTTATCGGTTAGCTCTTCCGCCCAGCTTCCCCGATGTTCACCCCGTATTCCATGTCTCGATGCTCCGCAAGTACCTTCATGATCCTTCCCAGGCGATTCAGCACCAGACGATCTAGTTAGAGCGTGATCTTTCTTTCACCGAGCAGCCGGTTGTCATCTTGGATCGGCAGGTGAAGAAATTGAGGCCGAAGGTTATACCGTCCGTCAAGGTCCTTTGGCGTGGCCCGAACAGCGAGGAGGTCACCTGGGAGACCGAGGTCGAGATGAGGAAGAGATATCCCCATCTTTTTGAAGGTACGCATAGTTAAATTCTAAATTCGGGGACCGAATTTCTTTAAGGGGGGAAGATTGTAACCCTTCGAAAATCGTTTAGGCAGTTTTTCGGTAATCGGCTAATTTTTCGGCTTTTTCCGTAAAAAGTCAAAATGGGTATTTTTCATTGTAGACCTAATTATACAAAATTTAGATAAGATATTACTATAATTTTGTCACTAAAATGTCACTTATAATTCTCTAGTTAAATAAAAAAAAAATCGTAATTAATTATTTTTTATTATTTTAAGCCATTTTAAATACATTAAATTAGTGATAAATACAAATTTAATTGGGTAAATTTCATAATTAGGAGTCTTTATAAGCTAAAATATGGTGTTAATAAAATTATATCATGGCTTGCAAACTTTTAGTTTTTTGGTGGGAAAATTATGAAAAAAATGATGAAAAATGGGTTTTTTTGTAAAAAGGTTGACATGAAAGCATTAAATGATAACATGGGGTGTTTATTGACCTAGAAACTTCTCCAAATTTCCCCACACCCTCCTCCTCTTCCTGCTGGTCGAATTTCAGCAACTCCCCCTTCATTTCTCACTTCATTTCTTGCTTCTTTTTCTTGCTAAAAATTCAATAAATCCACAATTTCACTCTCCCATTCAAAGCCTAACCCTAATCCACTCCCTCTTCAACCCAAATTAGTTCAAAAACTTGATGAAAGGAGGCTTTCTTGGTGACTTGATCATGCTAGGATTCAATTGGTGAGGTAAAAATTTTAAACTAGTTTGCTAACTAGTAGTTTATTTGTGCTAAAATCTAATTTTGAAGTATTAATTTAGTGTAAATCCTTGTTCATGAAAAATCAAGAATGGGTTTTGATGTTGAGTTAGGGTTTGAAACATGGTTGTAAAAATTAAGTTAGAGTTTTGGTTATCTAATTGATTAGAATGGCTAATTGTGAAATGATACGCTCGCTAAATCGATAAATTTCGATGTTTGTAACGAATCGGTAAGCAAATCGCTTACTAGTTTTTTTCGAAAGTAGAATGCGACCAAATTGCGTTATGTTAGCGATATAATTAGCTTCGTATAGGACTATTAGAGTGCGCGAACGCGGGGTTTCGTCTAGTCGGGTTGTAGTTTAGTCGATTTTCCCGAAATGACGATTCTAGTTAAAGGTTAGCGATTTTCGTGCGTTTCTCCGCGCACCGAGTGCATGCTATGATTAATTCGAGAGCGTGGATAATTGTATGTTGTGACTTGCATTGTGTTAGGTTTTGTAATCTTATGCTTGATATTGTGCAAATATAGGATCGGTCGGGGAAACTTCGGACACGGCGCGAAAAGGCAAGGCGGTGGCCGGAACGGATTAGCGGGGATTTCAGGTGAGTAGATGTATTCATCTATGGGGGAATCGTCTGGATGGCGCGATGCGCCCCCCTAGTTAGGATTACCCTATTTTTTGCAAGATTTATTTTGTTAGCTAGCTTATCCATTCATGTACACTGCATACCCTTATAGCGAACAGTGTATTAAACTGCATCGACATTCATCTATACTTATGCTATATCATTTCGTAGGACACGAACACCTTACCATTGGCATCTGTTGCACACGCACTATTCATGTGACACACACGCCTTTGGTAATTGCCATGCCACGTGCACTATAGAACATGTTTATCTTAATATCGTCACCTGCATTCATACTTGATATATGAAACTGCATCGCATGCATATATCTCGCATCATCATCATATTTACATAGAACTCTAGCTAAAATTCACATCATACACATTGATACCATAGGCATTTATCATATATAACATGTGGACATTATGATTTTCTTGAGGATTTCAGTATTGCTGCGATTTCTGGATTTTGGGGAAAACCGCAAGAATTTAACAAAACCTTATATTTATCATTTTCAAAACAAAGTTGCGGTTTTCTCGTGATGTATGTGTCGTCCACCATGAGTTTTCATGTTTTCTGTTGGATTTCGAGACCCGATTCGAGGAGTGGATGAACCGTCTCGGGTACATGGTGGGCCCGGTATGGTATCCCGGGGCAAGAAGATCGAGTTGTAGACGATGAGCCTGGCAGGGGAAGACTACCTACCGGTGATGTCTGGCGCGGCGGATATCCGGAGGATACCGACCGTTGTCGTGAGATTTATGATATGGGCCGATCCGGACTGACGGAGCCCGATATTGAGACAGATATGATTCCTATTTGGTGTCGATGCTTGACACGGGTTTTCAGATGATTTCTTGATGGTATTTAGCTATTATACAGATATTCATGTTCTAAAGTTAAGAATTCAATACCCTTAGCATTTAAAACACTTAAAGACTTAATAATGATATTGCATACCTGTGCATGCATACTAGAGATAGTATATCACATATGGACATACATGTTGTGGTGCATTGCGTGCATTCTTACGATTGCCTTATTAGATGTTATATTTACTCACAAGCTGGCAACTCACCCCCGTTGTGCCACAGTGTCTTGCAGGTTGGACTCATCAGTCTTGTAGCGGCGGCTATCTTATTATCAGCTCCTTTTGCTCAGACTCGCGACATCGCCCGTAGGTGGGTTGCGAGCACACTTTATTTCTTTTTGCTTTATCATTGTATCTAGTATTCTCCATCTACCACTTTATATTGTATATGCGACCTAGTGATGAGACTGAGAGACTTGTATATTTGTGGTTCTTTTGGGTCGAGCTCACTTGAGCCGGCGTTGTGTTTTCGGATACTTTGCGTTTCTTTCATGCTCTTTTCTTGATATTGCTATTATATTGCATGTGGTTGTGATCCGCCTTGGGCGAAGAGCTAGCTCCTGCTTGGGGATGCCATTTTATGTTTGCAGGTTTATTATCTTGTTGTACCCATTTTGGGGGATAGAAAATACAGGGGAGACTTTGCCGAAATTTTCGGGAATTTATGATGTTTTTTTTAAAGGGATTCTATGCAACTTAAATGATTTTAAAAAAAAAAAACCATTTTTCATTAAAGGTTTTCCTTCACTCTCTTTTGATTTTGGTTTAGATTCTTCTGGGCTTTGGCTGACTTAGGTTACGGTACGCCTTTAGACGTCTCGTAATCTAAGCGCCAGTCGCGTTCCGTATTTTCGGGTCGTGACATATACGCATGCCTGGCAAGTTTCCTGTATGTTTGAAACTCCCGATGTGATTTTTACCCCATGCTCTTATGACCTTGACGAAGGCCAACATATCATAAGTCACATGTCAAGTTCTATCTGTCATTGTCCAGGTTAACTTGAACCCACCCATACATACCATTGACGAAGGTCAAAATAGTAGTACGACTGTCCCAAACCAACGCATCTATCTATGTAACAGAAAAGTAACAAATAACTACCATACACTATGCCATGATGAAGGCCAACAAACATAGCATGAATACTAAGTGCTACCCGTCTGAAATGGCGGAGGGCTACGAATGGTTTTTGGCGAAAAACCTTTAACGTAATGAACTTGATATCGTTGAAGGAACCGGATAGCTTTTTACAAATATATAGTGGCGAAACCTTTGCTAAAGAGGTCACTCCCGGCGAAGGGATCTTGTCTCTTTCCTCATGGAATGAGGTGCTGGATATTCATAACCGAATATCGCTGTGCAAAACATAAGAAAACACCATTGTAATAACAGATTTTTAAAATTTTTCCAACAATATCAGTTAGGTCTGTTTTCCTTACATTGATTTAAATCAACGCAGTCCCATCAATTAATCACACCTCAAAAGAAAGAAAATATGATGTACGTATATGCCATCCGCATTCGCCACCGGGTCCCGTTATCACCCGTTAGGTTGCTTAACTAACGGCAGAGCGGGGACTGGACTAGCGCGGGTGAAAAACATATACAACATCTACTAGTATATATATAACAATATATAATAATCGCTCCAGGCATGATAAATGCAACATCACAGATAAGAAATAAGCATCACAGAACAATACAGATAATCTGGGAGCCCCGGGTTTCCTTTGAGCCGCAAGTGAAACCCGACATTCCCCTGGTTGTGTGGATAGCATGTGCAATGAAAACCTAGACTCCTGCGAGCGTGGAAAGTTGCCCGCCAAAACCAGAAGCGAGGCAGCCCTCTTCATCAAAGTGAATGGGCCACCCAGCACTTCACGGAATCCGGTAACTTGAACACCCCTTCTTGGGTCAACCTATACCCCCTACGAGTGCGGCGAATAGCCCGCCAATTCTAGAGTGGGGCCCCCTCCTTCTCAACGCCATGAGATGCGGACCTGTTGCCCTCCAGAACCCGGCTATCCGTGCACTCCATCGCGGGGTAATCCTAGTACAGAAAAGAAAATATGTACAACGGTGACATCGACCTCAACCCGGTCGTGCCGCAAACAAATAATATACAAACAGGCAGTGACGGCAGTCCATATGTCGGACGCTCGCCCCGCGATATCAAATGCACAAATAAAACTAAACTGTACTAACATTGCAGCCAAGCTATCCACCACGACGAATCCGCAAAAAACACAGCACAACACAGAATATCAACGTGAATGTCACGTTCGCAAACCCGTCTAAAAGAACTATAGCAATTAGACAAGTTGTACCGATCTAATGACATTCACGGTCGCAGATGGAAATGTATGTACTGTAAACTTTAAACAATGTTAGAAATATTGAGTTCGAAATAACCCCGAATAGCCCCAAACAACTAGATAAAACTATATCCAAACTGGGATAAACTAGCAATACCAATAAAAAAATATTCGAGAGACTAACACACACCCAAAATACGAAACCCAAAATACGAAGCAGGGCCGGCCGGCTCGGAATTTCATGCAATGTGCTCGGGTCATTTAAGGTGGAAGTGGCTCGTATTTAGGGTGCAATCTAGTGGTCATCTTAGTAGTCATCTGCAGTTGCTAAAATATTTTAGAAGACTCAGAAAAAATGACAGAAACTAGAATATATCGGGTATTATTTTGAAGTTGTTTCGGTTTCGATACTTTAACATCGTCTAAACCAACTAGTATGCGGTTAATGGGTTGG
Organism: Agapanthus africanus; assembly: GCA_030015575.1. Lineage (NCBI taxonomy): Eukaryota > Viridiplantae > Streptophyta > Magnoliopsida > Asparagales > Amaryllidaceae > Agapanthus > Agapanthus africanus. The sequence continues at coordinate 309,348,622 of JASDDO010000024.1, forward strand.
CTCTGATACCATGTAGGGTTACGGCAGTGCCCCGACCATCAATCTGTGGCCAAACGCGGAACAAAAACTTTTAAAACCCGGCGCTAACGGAACCCTAATCGATGGATCGTACCATTAACCCTATATTAGTTCTATAAAAAGAGTTTGGAGAGGTTATACTGATCGATCGGTGTCCTTCGGTCTTCAACCTCTGCCCCAAGCTCCTCGCGACTTCCTCGATCAAGTTCGATCTCCGGTCTCCCTCGTCGAAGACGATCCACGTCGAGGATTAGTAATACGGGCTCCTGCCTCAAAATCGAAGCAACTCGAGCATCCAATTTGCTAGCCTAGATACCCAAGATGAAGTAGAGAGAGTGTGTGATCATTTTGTCTCAATACACCCGAGGATTCTCAACTCATGAGATGGAATGGGTGGAGGTTGAAGAAGAGGCCATGTGTGAAAGTGTGAGCAAAAGACTTGGCAGCAAGAAAAACAAGTGAAGAAAAAGTCTCTGTTGTTTTCTTGTGTTACTTTGGCCCTTTTTCTATGATCATTTTTGTCACTTAAAGAAAAACCCTTACCAAAAATTGAGCAGACACTCTCCAAAATATCTCACACAAAATATCCTAACCAAAACAAAAACATTCATTGCACAAAGCCAAGACTTGCACTCACAATTTCCATCACAACAATATTAAACATTAATTCAAATGTTTAAAGCAAGAAAAAGAAATGGCATCTTCAAATGTAATCTTGTAACGGATTACAAGAATACCCCTCATATATATAAACATACCCACATCCGTATTTCGACTGAATACGAATACAACGAGACGAAAATAATCCAATAATATAATACTAGGATCCGGCTTAAACCAAAGCCCACTAGTATTATCCGTCCGATCATGATTCGTGCACAAGTGAACGAATATGATCGAACCCTGCCATAAAACCATACGGCTTCTACAACGTTTCGCCCGAACCAGGAAAATCCTCTGTGTGGGACTCTAAAGACTCGTCAATACGCTGGCAGTGGGTTTAACCACAAGCACGTCAGTAGCACTAGCTGTACATAACAGCTGCCCAGGTACTGAGCGAAAGGGAGGCCGATGAGCAAACTCATCCTGAAACCCTACTGAGCCTGACAGTGACAATATCCGTACAGTCCGGTCCGTTCGTCTATAAGTATCGCATATCGAGTCTAGGGGTGGATAAAGTCAGACCCCTAATAACTTGACATTTAGTGTCGGCATGAAATCTATCACCAATTGAGAAACTACCTATCCTAGATCGGTAATTCTTGTCTACCCTGGCCGAGGATTTCTGGTGATGGCCACCCGTGCACACCGCGACATCAACCCCCAATACCGGGAGAGACGAATCTCCTGACGATCCGCTCACTGCCTCCATGTGACTCAGGACTGTAACCAACTAAAACCTGTTTGCATGACTCTTTTGAGCCGTGGTAGGGTAATAATCAAAGAACAGTGGGAACTCACATGAGACAAATGACGATCTCAGGTCGATAGACTAACCTGTACACATGTCACAAGAGAACTGCTATCGGACAATAGGTATAATACCAACTAGCATGTTCCCGGCGAGTCCGTCCGGTGTACTCATAACCCAATGAGCGCCTGTATACATCTTAGGTGAACCAACTGACACCAATGGCTTGTAAGATCGGCCACCGTCCCTCGTCGGGGTCTCGATCCGTATACACTAGTCTACTCTTGGAGTATCGATGCCCAGTATCGAAACTCCCACGACTAAGGACACTTTAAGGATGTGCTTTTAGACCGCCCAACTCCCACGTATATGATCGCCATCATACTGCTGGTAGTCAAGAAAGAATCCTATGGGCTCTATCAACATGTAATAGTGATCTATAATGTCACCTGAAGCATGTACACGATGATAAAGATAAACCAGATGGCATACTATAATCTCGAGTAAGACTGTTCTACCGGTATAGGTCCTCCCTCAATCATTGAAATCACGTGCCTGCGATCCAATAATTGACTTGAGGGCACTATAACCAACAGCTAGTTAGGTTTATGGTAGATCCGGTTTAGGGTTATTCTAGCGATGGTTTAAAACGTTATAAAAAAAATTGATCCACAAACGGCCACGGATGATGGCCAGGACGTTAGTGTAACCCAATAAGAAGGAGGGAGAGGAGGTAGAAGAAAAGGGCGGTAGACTTCGTGGTGTCGTGGGGTCGCCGGAACTTGTGTAGATCCTCGCCGGAAGTCGTTATTGGGCTAACTCAACTTCAACTCCACTTGTACTTAGAAAATTTTGATATTTTTGGCTACGGATTTCAGAATGATGAGGGGCTAGAGTATGGGGTTGTATTTATAATGTGGAATTATGGTTTTGGAATTGAAAGAATGAATTAAAATGCATTAAAAATTGGATTAAAGGTGAAATTGAATTCTCTGTTAAATTGTAGAGAAAACAAACAGTGCAGGGATAATGGGGTAGGCCAAAGGGTTTTGTGTGCAAGACACGGGCATCATTGCCCACAGTTGGACCGTCGGCGCTAGCCCCATGCCCGATCTCGCCGGCCACGTGGTGGGGTTGGGGGTTGGATTGAAGCCACGTGTCCTACTCAGTTCATACAACATTTTTCACATGTTAGATTTCTCTGACTTTTCATTTTTGCGTGCATTGCACGTGTAAACTTTTGGGCTTCCAAAAAGTTTAATATGTGGTTGATGGGATTCGAACACAGGGGTTACGTCACAGTAGTGCAAGGTTTTACCAATGGGCTACAAGTTGTTTCTTGCTGTTCTTAAACAAAAAATATCTTTTAAATTGTGCTCAGGCTTCCAAACTCCTTTCTGTACTTTAAGAAGAAAATTTTTGTACAGAAAATTCAGGGTCGTTACACTACGCATGCAAGAAATGGCTATTCCTATTTTATTTCTTTCACAGAAGATTTCTCAAGGTATAGACATGTATCCTTAATGAAACATAAATCCGAGACCTTTGAGAAATTCCAAGAGTATAAGAATGAAGCGGAAAAGCAAACCGACAAAAGTATCAAGATGCTCCGATCTGATCGGGGTGGTGAATACTTAAGTGCCGAGTTCCTGAAATATCTAAAAGAGAATGAAATTCTCTCTCAGCTTATACCACAACACAACGGTGTATCAGAAAGACGAATCACACCTTACTTGATATTGTGCGTTCCATGATGAGTAATTCTGAGTTGCCGCCCTCCTTCTGGGGTTATGCACTAGAAAATGTTGCATGCCTATTGAATAAGGTTCCAACTAAGTCTGTGCCTACCACTCCATATGAAATGTGGAGTGGGAAAAAACCATGTCTTAAGTATCTAAAGATGTGGGGTTGTCCTGCTTTTGTTAAAAAAGTTCATCCGGACAAGCTCGAGACACGTTCAATATTGTGTAAGTTTGTAGGATATCCCAAGAATTCTAGGGGGTATTATTTTTATTACGCTGAGGAACAAAAAGTCTTTGTTTCTCATCATGCCCGCTTCATAGTAACTCAATTTCTTGAAAAAGATATAAGTGGGAGCGCAATAGAGCTGGAAGAAATTCCAGAACCACAAACTATTACTGAAAACTTAGTAGAACCAAAGATTTCAATGGAACCGGACGTACCTACGCCACTCTGCAGATCTAGTAGATAGTCTCATCCGCTCGAGAGATACTACGGTTTTCTCGTATACGGGGATCGAGAAGATTGCATCATCGACAATGATGCGCCGACTAGTTTTCAGCAAGCCGTCACGAGTAGAGACTCGGTGAAGTGGATGGATGCTATGCGATCCAAGATAGAATCCATGTACACAAATCATGTATGGACTTTGGATTTTGCTCCTACTGGGGTAAAACCTGTAGGATGCAAATGGATCTTCAAAAAGAAGATTGGTGTAGATGGTCAGGTAGAAACCTACAAAGCTATACTTGTTGCTAAAAGTTTTCGTCAAAGACCAAGATTGGACTATGACGAAACTTTTTCACCAGTTGCTATGCTTAAATCCATTTGGACCCTACTTGCCTTTGCTACCTTCCATGACTATGACATCTGGCAGATGGATGTTAAAACCGCTTTTCTAAATGAAAGTTTAGAAAAGTGTATTTATATGGATCGACCAGAGGGTTTCATAGACAGTGGGAGTAGAGGAAAGGTGTGCAAGTTGCTTAATCCATTTATGGATTAAAGCAGGCATCATGGAGTTAGAACATCTGCTTTGATGAGACAGTCAAGGAATTTGACTTTATCAAAAATATAGACAAACCTTGTATTTATAAAAAGATTGTAGGGAGAACTGTGGTATTCCTCGTTTTATATGTAGATGACATTCTCCTGATAGGAAATGATATTCCTATGCTACAATCGGCCAAGCTGTTCTTGTCACAGAAGTTCTCTATGAAAGACCTGGGTGATGCCTCGTACATTCTAGGGATTAAGATCTATCGTGACAGATCTAAAAGAATGTTGGAACTTTCACAGTCAAGGTACATAGACACCGTACAAAAGAGGTTTAGTATGGAAGATTCTAAGCGCGATAATTTGCCCGCTTGTCACGGAATCACCATCTCTAAAGAGATGTCTCCTAAGACCGATGAGGAGAAGGCTCGCATGAGCATAGTACCCTACGCTTCGGCGGTAGGATCGATAATGTATACGATGTTATATACCAGATCAAATGTAGCTTACGCACTTAGCGTCGTAAGCAGGTATCAGTCCAACCCAGGTGAGAAATATTGGATAGCAGTAAAGAACATTCTTAAGTACCTGAGAAGGACTGAGGAGATGTTCTTGGTGTACGGTAATGGGGACCTCCAGATCGAGGCTTTTACTGAATCTAGCTTCTAAAGTGACAAGGATGACTCTAAATCTGTCTCAGGTTATGTATTTACCCTCAATGGAGGGGCAGTCTGTTGGAAGAGCTCCAAACAGGACACCGTAGCAGACTCGACGATGGAGGCTGAGTACATAGCTACTAACGATGCCGCAAAAGAGCCAGTCTGGATGAGGAAGTTATTTTCTGAACTTCAGGTGGTTCCATCTATTACTAATCCAATACTTTTTTATTGCAATAACGACGGAGCCATGGCTTTGGCAAAGGAACCACGGTCCCATCAGAAATACAGAAATATCTTGAGGCGGTATCACCTGATCAGGGAGATCGTGGATCGCCAGAAGATCGAGGCGCGGAGAGTAGATACAAAGGACAACACGGCAGATCCATTTACCAAAGCCATCCCTCAAGTCTAGTTCGAGAGATTGTTCGAGACGTTGGGTATGCGGTACGTCAGCAACTAGCTCTAGTGCACACGTTGGGTACTTAATACTCCAATTACAGGCCTTAGTGCAAGTGAGAGATTTTTGGATATGTATGCCCTAGAGGCCTTCATTGTATAGGATGCTAGGGATATGTATGTACAAGACAATCTTGCTTGATATGATAGTGTGCTATTTGGTTTGTCTTTATCTTAACATGTGATGTGTTTTACTTAGTATTTCATATCTTGTATACATGTTGATAAAGCCCATAGGATCCTTACTTGACTACCAGCGTTGTGATGGCAATCATACTTGTGGGAGCTGGGTAGTCGATAAGCACATCCTTAAAATGTCCCTAGTTATGAGAGTATCGAGACTAGGCATCGATACCGCAGAGTAGACTAGTGTATACATATATAGACCCTGACGAGGGGCGATGGATTGTCCCCCAGCCATTGGTATGGTGCACCTAAGATTGTATACAGGTGCTCACTGGGGGTGAGTACACTGGACGGACTCGCAGAAAAATGGCTAGATGGTATTATACCTAGCATCAGATATCAGTTCTCTGGTGACATGAGTGCAAATAGTCTGTCGATCTGAGGTCTTCATTTGTCTAGTGTGAGTTCCCACTGTGCTTTGATTACTACCCTACCACGGCTCTACTGAGTCATGCAAATATATTTTAGTTGGGTACAGTCCCGAGCCACATAGAGACAGTGGGTGACTGTTGGTGATTCGTCTCTCCCGGTATAGGGAGTCGATGTCGCGCTGTGATCGGTTGGTCAACACCATAAGTCCCTGGCCAAGGCGGATTGAGAATTACTGGTAGTTGGACCTGTAGATCCTCAGATGGTCTTGAGCCACACCGGCACAACTTGTCAGGTTATTAGGGGTCTGACATTTTCCACCCCTACACCCGGCATGCGATGCTCTCAGACGAACAAACCGGACTGCACGGAGATTGTCACGGACAGGCTCGGTAGAGGTTCGGATGAGTTCGCTCGCCGGCCTTCTTTTTGATAGGTACCTGGGTAGCCGTTACGTACAGCTAGTGTCACTGACGGACTTGTAGTTAAACCTACTGCCAGCGTACTGTCGAGTCTTTAGAGTCCCACACAAAGGGTTTCCCTGGTTCGGGCGAAACGATGTAGAGGTCGTATGGTTTTACATGCAGGGTTCCAATCATATACGTGCACTAGCTGCACGGATGTTGTTCGGACGTATAATACTAGGGCTTTGGTTTAAGCCGGATTCTAGTATTATATTATTGGATTATTTTTATCTCATTGTATTCGTATTTTTGCCGTACGAATACGGGTATGTATATACGGTGAGGGCATTCTTGTAATTTTACAAGAGATTCTTCTAGAAGGGGACACCTCATTATTGGATTTATCTATTTTTGGAAATAGGTTAATGAGGTGGAAAATTGGAGATATTTGTTGCATGGTTGAAGCATGGATAATTCATTTGTTTATTGCATTTGACTTTACTATTCAAGCATGGTTGTTAATTTTCTATTGAAAATATTGCATGCTTGATTATTGTGAATGGCTTAGCCATTTCTCACTTGCCTCTAGACTCTTGCTCATTTGTGTTTTCTCTTTCTCTCTCCAATTTTTCTCTCCTCCTTCTTCCTCAAGCCCCAACCCTCGCATATGTTATGAATCCTAGGGTTTCTTGAGATAAAATAGTTTAATTAACATTCTACATCTCCAAAGCTATCTAGATTAGAAAACAAGATACCTTAGTTACCTCATTCTTGAGGTTGAAGCTAGAACTAAAGACTCTCGGGTGGATCATCTTCGACACGAGAAGGCCGACGACCGAGTTTGATACAAACCGTCTAGGAGCTTAAGAAGAGGAGAAGAAGATCCGAAGGACTTGAACTCTAGAGGTATAAAACTCTTTCACAAATAGTTTAGAACCTCTTTGTAGTTTTGCTAGTTAGGGTTTCCGTAAAGATCCTGGAGTTTTGGTCGATGTTGCAAGTTAAAAATTGTTTTTTGTGAATTCCGCATCCCCGCGAACCCGCGGGGTGTGCAACATCGACTTACACTGGTATCAGAGCCTACTTAAACCTTAACTAGCTTGTTAGCAAGTAGTTAAAACTTCGATCGACGAAAAAAATGTCCAAAATTAAAATTCCATTAAATGCTTGCTGTCGGATTTTAAAAGTTGTTCAAAAAATCATTTCAATGGCCTTAAAATACGAGCAGGCTTTTCTAGGACCACGGAAAAATTTCGAGAACCTAACCCTTCAACTAGTGGATTCATCACAACCGTGGAATCCATTTTTCGTTCTAGGCTAAAACGAAATATGTAAATCCTATGATAAATCCTTTAACTCTAAAATCCTATGATTCATCACAACCCGATCCATTTAACTCTAATATCTATGATAAATCCTTTAGGTTGCGGGTTTGGATTCGAATACAACTTGATCCGATTCGCATCCATAATTTGTAACTTAATAGAAAAATTTCAGATCAGACCCTGTAATTGCTTCAATATTATTTTTTAACTCCTGTAGTTTGTAATTTTCCCTTTGATATATGCCTCCCTAGAATTTTATACTCAGCCCCTGCACCTGTAAATTATTAGCATTATCCCCTTGCAGCACCCTACCTATTAACCAATGTAGTATTTAAGGATGGAATCTTCTGTGTAAGTCCTTGAACTTTTTTGAATTAAATATTAGGCCCCTGAAATGATACAAAATGATTAGAAAAATATAGGGATAATAACAAATAATGTTTTTTAGGCGTAAAGATCTTATAAATGTATTTTATCAGTATTGGGAGTCTACATAGCATAGTTAATTTGTCAAAATACTGCAAGTTATTAATTCTAGCATTATATGTTAATTTAGAGAATCTGGTTGGAGCTTAGGAGAGATGTCGAATTCATCAAGTCAATTTCGCTTTTCGGTGAGTGTAAGTTTGTGATACAAGTTTGTTAATTTATTGTTTATTGGCATTCGTGTCATATGAAATGTGTTTTTTTTCTTGGCTGATGATATGTTATTTATTTCGAGCAAGACCATTTTTTTGGTATTATGAAAGCATGTTTTTTCATATAGAAATTGATATGCATATGACTTGGGGTTTGACTATATATTTGTGCACCGGGCACGTGGATATGATTATATATATTTATGCCTTGGGCATACAATTAGTTACTTTAAATAACATATATCTCTATTTTTGAAAGGAAAGGGGTCGTATGAATTTCGTAGGTGAGTACCGGTATGAATTGGAAAAACAAGTAGGTTACATCCAGGCTAGTTGTGTAGTCCCAGTGGGATTATAGCGCGCCGTTGTAGAGTGTTTTTTGTCACCCCATTGAGATGAGAATGCACACGCTTGTCAGGCATATTATAAATTCTTCCTGCCTAGGATAGGCCGGGGTTTATTGATTGTGGGGATTCGAATCTCCGGTATCCGTAGACTTAGCTGCCGTTAATTACCCCTTGCCTTTAAAGTGAGAGAACCTCCGATTGACGGATCAAACTGGTCATGCGAACTCAATGTACAGTGTACGCATATGTGTGTCTTTAGGGGTTTTGGGTATATCGGGGGCCTCACAGAGTTTACGAGGGTCCCGCTATCCGGACAACGGGATTGGGTCAAGTAGGCTAGCAGCTCCCTGGCGGGGTGCGGGGCAGCGCCCAGTTAGAAATTTTTTCTAACGGGGGACGTGTTTTGAGTGTGGAGCGTATGGGAAAAAGAGGGGTGGGGAGCGTCCTAAGGAAGCGTGAGATGGCATGCTGGCACTTGGCGCCAGCGGGCCATGTGCCCAGCGCACTGGCGCCTGACGCCCGTGGAAAAAGGGGTTTAGCCCCTGGACTCGGAGTTGAACTCCCGAGTGACTCTTGGAGTTAAACTCCTAAAAAAGGATCTTTTTGTGGAGTTAAACTTTTAAAAGATCTGGATGGATTTTTGGGTTCGAAGATTTAGATCTTGGAGTTGAGCTTCTCAAAATTTGGTTTGGAGTTAAACTTTTAAAGAAGAGATTTTTGTTCGGATTTAAACTTCCAAGAGATTTTCGGAGATGATGAAAGGGGACCCCTTTCTTCTCCCTTGAGCCCTGGATCTTCTCTTGAGCCTCGGATATTCCTAAAGTGGGATTTTTGGACATGGGTCTCTTTCTTCCTCCTCTTTGTTGGCTGGATCTTGGAGAAAAAGAGGAGTGGGACTTAAAAATCTTCTATTTTAGAGATTTGATGGGAGATCTGAGCTCCCCTTCAAGGATTTTATGGTGAAAACCTTTTTCTTTTTGGAAAAGGAAGAGTTAAACTCTTTTATTTAATTCAAAAAAAAAGAAGTTTTAAAACCTTGAGAAAAGAGAAGGAGGCACAGAACCCTAGAATTTTTGAGAGAATAAAAGCTGTTATTGATTTTCTCATCATGTTTACCTTTTATAGGCTATACATTTTACATATAGCCCCTTGGGCTTTTCTAAATGGCACTTGTGCCTCCCCATAGCTCATGTGCTTATTTGTTTATGCACATAAGACATGGGGTTTACAAAATTTTGGCTTTTTGCCCATTTTTCATACATTAATTTCTAAAAATTGAATTTAAACTAATTTATTGTCTCTTTTTTGGCATAAAGCCGACCCCTTCCATGCTTGGTCTTGACTTGGGCTTAGGCCCACTTGGCTTGAGTTTGTGCCCGCTTGATTAGGCTTGGACCCACTTGGTTAGGGGTTGACTGACTTTGACTTAGTCAACCGGGGTGTAATTTTTGACCCCAACAAAGTGCCCCCATCAATAAATGCACACCGCATGCATGTGTTGTGTGCATAAAATTGATGGATCTTGTTCTATATGGAGATTGATTTGGTTTGGCCCCCTGTGGAGGTTGGTGCTGCCTGTTTTAGCGACTTGGATAGTCGGTGCTTCTATTTTTGCGACTTGTGGTGCTGCCATTTTTGTGTTTTGGACGGTCGGTGATGAAAGTATTTCTTAGCATCTCTACTAGGTTTCAATGAGCATTAAGTATGCAATTTTAAAAAATATAGAGGTCTAAGTATACTAAATAAGAATCGAACTAGACAATTAGGGTTTCAAAGTTAAGCAAAACATGTTCTAAACTAAGTGAAGAGAAACTACAACCTTTGTAGTCTAGTTATTCACTTCAAATGCTCCGAGTAGTAGTCCTAGAACTCTTCTTTGACTCCACTTGAAGAATAGAACGAGATTGCTCGAAGTCTTTGTCATCGAAGATGATCCACCTTGAAGTTTCTCACACTCAAGCTCACACTTTACTAATCAAAGTATTAGTGAAGTTAACAACCTATACTAATTTGTTAGAGTAGTGTAGATTGATGAAGTAGGAATTTTGCTCACAAAAAATCTTTCTTTCTTTTTCTTTTTCTCAACCTAGAAAAATCTAGAGAGAAGATGAAAAAAATGAACTTGGAAGTGAGAGTGTGAACCATAAGGATAAGATGAGATTAAGAAAATGATAAATATATCTATGAATAAAACAAGGAAAGAAGATGAGGCATGACTTCTCCATGCTTCTCCAAGCACCTAAAGAATGACTCATTCTTCTTTTCTTTAATTCATAAATCTTTATCATTATCTTTATTCTAATGTGATTCTCACACATCCTAGTTCTATGTATCATCAACCATGATACAAATGAATATATATATATATATATTTGATATTAGCCGGGTTATATATATATCAAATCATTGAATCAACACTTGATTCAATAATCCGGTTATATCATATATAACCCGGCTAATATATATATATATATATATATATATATATATCAATCAAATCATTGAATTAACACTTGACTCAATAATCCGGTTATATCATATATAACGCAGCTAATATATCAAATCATTAAATCAACACTTGATTCAATAATTCAGTTATATCATATAACACCAGATTAGAATACGATATCATATACTCGTATTTAATCAAGCTCCCGCACATATCTCCATATGTGCCCTACTTCGTTTTGCTTGAGCTAGGAAACCTCTATGTGGGACTCTAAAGACGCGCCAATACACTAGCAGTAGGCAATAATCACATCAAAGACCTATAAGCCGTCAGCGGTACTAGCTGGATGTAACGGCTACCCAGGTATTGAACAAATAGAAGATCAACAAGCAAACTTGTCCAAACTCCCGTAGATCCTATAAGCAACACTTACCATATAGTCCGGTCTCTTCGTTTGATATATCGCATATCGCGTTTCGGGGGTGGAATCGTCAGACCCCAATAACTCGATAAGTCATGCCGATGTGTGGTCTATATCTTTTCGAGAAACTACTGATGACACTTATCAGTAAATCTCATCATCCATGGCCAGGGACTTGCCATTATAGATAATCGAGTTTAGTGCAACATCAACTCTCAATATAGGAGAGAGACGAAACCCTTCCTATCGCTCACTGCCTCCATGTGACTCGGGACTGTACCCAAAAACCACCTGTTTGCATGACTCATTTGAGCCATGGTAGGGAGGAAATCAAAGCACAGTGGGAACCACACAAGACACTATGACGATCTCGGGTCTACAGGCTAACCTATATAAGTGTCACCAGAGAACTGCTATCTGACAATAGGTATGGTACAATCTAGGAGTTCTCGGTGAGTCATGTTCGGTGTACTCATTCTCCAATGAGCACCTGTGTATAATCTTTGATATCAAACATCAATGGTTATGGGATCAACCATCTCACTATACATGGTCAAGAAACGTACACACTAGTCTACTCTGGAATATCGATGCCCTGTCTCGATACTCTCTCGACTAAGAACTATTAAAGATGTACTTGTAGACTACACAAGCCCCACTAGTATGATCTGCATCATAGTCCTGGTAATCAAACCAACATCCTAAGGGCTTTATCAACATGTATTAATGAGATAGTAAACTAAAATAAGTGAACATGTTAAGATAAAGAGCAACTAGATAGCATAATATCATGTCGAGCAAGAAAGTCATGTGTGTGTGTGTGTCCAAGTATCCACTATAATATACAATAATGGCCTCCAGGGCATAAATATCCCTAACAATCTCCCACTTGCACTGTTGGGGTCAAAAATTACACCCTGGTTGACCAAGTCAAAGTCAGTCAACCTCCAGCCAAGCGGGCCCAAGCTCAAGCGAAGTGGGCCCAAGCCCAAGTCAAGACTAAGAATGGAAGGGGCCGGCTCCATGCCAAGAATGAATCGATAAATTAGTTCAATGCAATTTTTTTTAGAAATAAATGTATGAAAATAGGCAGAAAGCTTATGTGCAAAAAAATAGCACATAAGGCATGGAATGGCACAAGTGCCATTTGGCAAAGCCCAAGGGGCTATATGTAAAGTGTGTAGCCTATAAAAGCAAACATGGTGAAAAAATCAATAACAACTTTTCATTCTCTCAAAAATTAGGGTTTTGTGCCTCCTTCTCCTTCCTCAAGGTTCTAAACCCTCTTTTTTTGAATTAAATCAATAGTTTAACTCTTCTTTTTTCAAAAAGAAACTATTTTTCACCATAAAACCTTTGAAGGGGAGCTTGGATCTTCCATCAAATCCCCAAAAGGGAAGATTTTTAAGTCTCACCCATTTTTCTCCATGATCCAGCCAACAGAGAGGAGGAGGAAGGAGACCCATCTCCCAAAAACCCTACTTCGGGAAGATCCAAGGATAAAGGGGAGAAGAAAGGGATCCCCTTTGATCATCTCCAAAGATTTCTGGGAGTTCAACTCAATTTGTCAAAAATCTTTTGGAGTTTAACTCCATAAATAAAATCCTTTTGGGAGTTTAACTCCACTCAAAATCCTTTCGGGAGTATAACTCCATAAAGATAAAAATCCTTCCATTTTCTAGGAGTTTCCAAAGTCCCTCAGGAGTTTAACTCCAAATCCAAGCCTTTTAGGAGTTTAACTCCAAATTCACATCCAATTTATTACATAGGAGTTTAACTCCAAATCCAAATCTTTCGGGAGTTTAACTCCAAATTTATACTTAATTCCTGTTTAGGAGTTCAACTCCAAAGCCCCTCGGGAGTTCAACTCCCAACCCAGGGGCTAAGCCCCTTTCTCTGCTGGTGTTTCCAGCGGTCGCGTGCCGCGCACGTGACCTGCAGGCACCCAGCGCCCATACGTAGGGCACGTGACCCACGAGCGCCGAGCTCCCACGAGCCATTCATGTGACCCGCGGGCACCCAGCCTCCGCGCCTGGTGTGTAGCCCGCGGGAGCCCAGCGTCCCTGCGCCACTCACGTGCGCCCAGCGCCTCCGCGCCACTCACGCGTCCTTAGGACGCTCCTCACCCTTCTTTTTTCCATACACTCTACACTCAAAACACATCCCCTGTTAGAAAAAATTTCTAACGGGACGCTGCCCCGCATCCCGCAAGGGGGCTACTAGCCCCCTTGACCCCCAGCCCGCTATCCAGGTAGCGGGACCCCTGTAAACTCTGTGAGGCCTCCGATATACCCAAAACCCCTCAAGACACATATACGCATACTGCACATTGAGTTCGTATGACTAGTTGACCCGTCAATCGGAGGTTCCTTCTCTTCAAAGGCGAGGGGTAATTAATAGCAGCTTATTTCGCGGCTGCCGGAGATTCGGATCCCCACAATCAATAAACCCCGGCCTACCCTAGGCAGGGGGAATCTGTATACGCCTGACAAGCGACGCCTATTCCCATCTCAATAGGGTGACGAAAAATACCCTACACGCACTATGTCCGGTTGTTGTAGTATTGCATACCCAATATCCTAAAAAGTCTCTTGAACTGTGTCTGGGGAAAGGCCTTTGTGAGTGGATCCGCCGTGTTGTCCTTCGTGTCTACTCTCCTGACCTCGATCTCACGGTGATCAACTATCTCCCAGATCAGGTAATACCGTCTCGGAATATTCTAGATCGCTGATGGGACCGGGGTTCCTTGGCCAAAGCCACATCTCCATTGTTATCACAATACAAGGGTATTGGATCCTCAATGGATGGAACCACACTAAGTTCAATAATGAATTTCTTCATCCAGACAGCCTCTTTAGCAACATCGTTAGCAGCGATGTATCCAGCCTCCATCGTCTAGTCTGCAACGACATCTTGCTTGGAACTCTTCCAACATACCGCCCCTCCATTGAGGGTGAAGACAAATCTCGAGACAGACTTTCTATCATCCTTATCACTCTGAAAGCTCGAATCGGTAAAGGACTCCACTTGGAGTTCTCTGTTACCATACACCATGAACATCTCTTTAGTCCTTCGGAAGTACTTAAGAATGTTCTTCACAGCTATCCAGTGCTTCTCTCCTGGGTCTGATTGATAGCTACTTACCACACTAAGTGCGTAAGCTACATCCCCATTTAGAAAAGCGGTGTCATATACACGCTCTCTTCTAAATCACCATTTAGAAAAGCGGTCTTGACGTCCATCTGCCAGATTTCATAGTCATGGTATGCAGCGATGACAAGTAGGATCCTGATCGACTTAAGCATAGCCACTATAGAAAAGGTCTCATCATAGTCGACACCTGGTCGTTGACGAAAAACTTTTGCTACAAGTCTAGCATTGAAGGTCTCAACCTTTTCATCTACACCAATCTTCTTCTTGAAGATCTATGTCACGACCTAAATGAGGAACGTGGTCGTCACTTAAATCACGCAATGTCTAAGGGCGTAACGTAATTCAAGTAAGCCGAAACTCAGAATCTAAACCATGAAATAAAGTAGAGTGGTAAAACATTTGTTTCAAAATATCAATTTTAAAAGTAGAAGAGTTATATCAAACCTTTTTAAATCTCAAGTTATTACTAAAAATTTCGGCAGCATTTCCTTTGTAAGAACTGATCCAAACAGATACATAAGAAATATATTTAAAAAAAACATCCCCACTTGGGAGCAATCTTACGCCTCTAGGCGGAACACAAACACATAGCAGATATACGATGCCATAGGCGAAGAAATAAGAAAATAAGAAAGGAAACAACATTCACAACATAGCAAAAAAGTTGGCTCACACGAACACGACACCTAGAGTCAAATATAATACAATCTCTCAGTCTCGTCTCTAAGTCAATACATACATGTGGTAGATGGAGTATACTAGATACAATGAAAAGAGTACAAAGTAGAAGGCACATGAATACTCGCAACCCGCCTACAAAATATATCACGCTCAAAAGTAACGGTAGCAGCAGTAGTAGCAAAAGTAGTATGGCCCGCCGCGACTACACTGAGGATCGGTCCTGCAAGACGCTGTGGCACAACGGGGGTAAGTTGCTAGCTCATGAGTAGTAAATAACATCATGCATGGTAATCGCAAGCATGAACGTCGCAGCGACAAATCCTAAATATGAGATTATGATGGCATATATAACAGTATGAATGCAGCATAAATAATGAGCAAAGTATAACATCAGGGTGTAACAACTATATGAAACATGACATGTTATAATAAGTTCTGAATGTGGATTAAAACAGAGGTACCATTGGTAAATCATCATAAAACCGGTGTCAAGTATCAACACATAAAATCCCAATATCTCAGGCGCCGTCACTCTGATTGGCCCTCATATCCATCTGATCATATAACTCCGGTTGGTATCCGCCGAGTTTCCATACAATCACCGGTAGGTAGTGTTCCCCTGCCAGGCTCAACACCTTTCTATACGATCTTGTTGTCCCGGGATACCGTCCCGGGTCCACCATGTACCCGCAGATGGTGCCTCCTCACTCCTATAATCGGGTATACTCATCACTCAGAACCAAGAAAACCCATGATGGACACCAAATATCATATTAAGGGAAAACCACATTTTTAAATAATCCAAGTTTTTGAAAATGTTCTTTGCGGTTTCCCAAATCCACGAAAACCAAAATATCACGAAACATCATATGAGAATATGGTGCCAATAGCAATGTATGTTAGTCATAACCTACTAGTTTTTCCGTGCATGAAAATTATATTTTCACAAATTACATAATTTTAGATAGTTGATGATTATCGATATTTGTTATTTCATTGGTATTTAACCTTGTTATATAAATTGCCAGATTTGTATCATTTTCTTACTAAACGTCGTAGCTTATCCATCTTTTATTGTGGCTGCTAATCAAAATGTAGGGAATCAGGTTGGTTGAGCCTCATCATAGAAAATTAGAATTTTTCCTCATAGTGGCCTGCAGCAGTTATTACCCTGCATAGGAATGCGTTCTTACGGCGAATATTTAGTTTCTTCTTATGTGGTTTGATTATTGGAACTTATCAGGTTATTTTCAGAAAATAATGGTATAAGAAATATGTTAGCTATTTCAACCTTGTTGCTTCAAGAGATTTTGTTTTTCTTTAAGATTACATGTTAAGCCTTGCGGTCTCATTGTCAAGATCCCGCCATGTCACACAATTATGGTTGTTTTTATAAGTGTGGATTTGGGGCATGACAGAAATGCTATCAGAGCTTAGACTATAAATTTAAAGGAATTTGATGACTTCTAGGATATATAAGCTAGCTCCGATTTCTGATTTCGAGAATTTGTTTAGGCTAGAATTCAAATTTTAATGATCGATCAAGAATCGATTTAGAAATAATTTTGCATCTTATAATATTTGATGTTGTTTAGAGTTGACTTTCCATGATAGCCATTATGTTATATGAAGATCATGAGAGAGCTTGGTAAATGATTAGTTGCGGAAAGGAAAAAATCAGATTATAAATTATAACAATTGAGAATCCGCTCGATGGAAATTGTACGTTTTTGTGCTATATTTGTGTAACGACTCTAAAATTACTGTACAAAAAAAAATTCTTGTTTATTGTATAGAAAAAGGTATTACAGCTTGTGTAAGAGTTAAAAGTTATTTTTGTTGAATAAAAGCAAGAAGTAACTTGTAGCTCACTGGTAAAGGCTCTACACTGCTGCAACATAGCCTATACGTTCGATTCCCATCAGACCCAATTATTTTTAGATTTTTCTTTTTAATTTTTTGGAAACCCAAGAGTTGCACGTGCAATTCATGGAGAAACGAAAAGTTTCAAAAAAAATCAAACATGCGCACACTGGAGTGAACACCCAACTTAACACGTGACACAAATCTCAAGACGGATCATCAAGGCCGAACCACCCGTTTTCACCAAAAGGTCGGCGCCGATGGATGAGATGTGGCCAATTGCCTCCGTGCTTTGCATACTTACCCTTTCAACTTCCCTCAACTCCTCTGCACTGTTTGATTTTCCTACAATCAAACAGAGACTCTTCAATTCACCATTTAACATCATTTAAATTCTTGTTAATCCACATTTTTAATTCCCAAACCTTAATTCTTCACTATAAATACCACCTCATGCCCTAGATCCCCTATATTCTGAAAATTTCTAGCAAAAATTATCCCAAAAGTTCCTATGTGCAATTGGAGTCAAGTGAAGTTAGCAACCAAGATTCTTCCATCGAAGATCGAAGCCATTTTCGGAACTTCCGCGACGCCATGGAGCCCCTCTCTCTTTTCCTTACTCCTTAAAGTTATAAAGCCGTTAGTCCCCCTTTCTCTCTTTTATTTCATCTCAAATCATCTCCTAATAATATATCGGTAAAGTGGAGTTACCTCTGATACATGTTATTTTAAACTTGGAACTTCCCTTTTCTTTAACAAAACAAGTAAAACTAATTTTCTTACTTTACTTGTAACTTTCTTTACAACCATTTAGTATTGAGTTTTACCAAAATTTTCATATGAAACAAGCATATAACGAACTTTTCCTTAAAATACCATGAACTTTAGTATAACTCTTTTTTTATAATTGTTAAATATACCTTTAGGAAAACTTCACAGGGTAACGACCTACCCCATACGCACACTATGGTTGTATAGGACGGTATTATAAACATATGGCTAATTTAAAGAATAGGTTTTATATTAAAATACCATACTTTTACAAAAACGGGTTTCTTTTAATCAGTATTTTTGTAATTCATGGCACTTACACCTCTACAAGCCTCGTTAGAGGACCCGCTAATGGATGGTGGGGATTATCGCACATCTTTGAGATAGTAGAGCGAGATGCAGAACTCCTCACGGAGTATTCGGTCTCAAAAGGAAATAAAAAAAATACGGTTTTTAAGAAATACGACTTTTCTAAACAAAACTAATTTTAAAAAAAATTATATAAAAACATGAATCCGTATTTCAATAAAAACATATTATGAAATTATATTTTTTTAAATGAAAGATTATAATTTTAATAAAATACCATCAAGTTACCAAAAGAGCTAGTTTTCAATAAAACACCGCAAACTTTTAAAAAGGCTAAGTTTCATCACCAAAATACCATTTAAATTAAAATATACCATTTAAATTAAAATACATGTTCATGAAAACCCTAAATATTACAAATCACTCTCTAGATTTATTTTTAAACTATATTAAAGTATTTTTCATAAAACCTCCTCGAGATATGCAAACAATATTTTAAGAACTATAGATTAATATAGGCTTAAGCGGTATCATTTCTCTTGAGCCTCGGGGAGCCGGAGAAAGTGAGTGCTTGCCTATTCAGTCTAGACAACGTAACGGAGTTATCAAATGACAATTGTCTTGGAAAAAGACATAAATCCTACCGTCCATGTGCAGCAGTTGCCGATTACTCCCGAGCTTAAGATATTTCAAGAACAAAGTTCTTTTCATAAGATTTTAACTTCAATCTGAATCCAAACTCAATCCGGAATCCAAATCAAACACGAACTTGAATACTTGATCATGAACATAAGCACTCGAAATCATATCAAACTTGAATACTTGACTCGACTTGACCGAACCATGGTTATAACATGACATGAACTTGACATGAATACTTGAATACATGATTACATCTTGAACATGAACTTGTACATAATATCCATGGATTCGGCCAAGACCTATAATCTTAATCTATACAATACAATACGCAGAGATATAGGGGTAGATTGGTATGGAACGTATATCGTGACACGAGAGGTCACTTAAAAGACACCTACATGAATGCGCGTGCCGTTGTCCCGTGCGTTATGACGGGGCCTTGTACTACATGTTACCATAATCCACAGGGTAAGATGGACTCCTCTCGTATACATGAATACCTTCTTTATCAAACTACAAACAAGCATGTTAGAATAACTATCATATACTTGTGGATAATCATATACAACTGTACCATTTGGTTTCTATTCTCATTATATACTATCTTCTCTTACTTCTTTTGGGATTTACTGAGCGCTAATTCGCTGACGACATTCTTCTCTATTAATATGGAAAATATCTGGCAATATGGAAAATATAGTAACATAACATAGCATACTATGTTTAAATATAGAAAATATAGTAACATAACATAACATAGCATGCTGCAACATTTCAGGCAAGTTATAAACTTTCAGCATGCTATGTTACTATATTAATATTTATTTAATAAATAATAGTGCATGCGTTTTAATAATTCAACAAATATTACCGATTTACAGTTTTACAGTATCCGTCTGTATTCGTACCGATAATAGCTTATTTAGTTGCATGCCGGAACGTTACAACAACATCATACTACTATATTAGTTCAATACGCTATCTAGACTACATCATATATAGTAATAGACATGTAATGGCTATTACAGATAGATACATATACACCCTGACATTGATAGTATTTCGATATTGATTACGGTTTTACATTTGGCATCTATTGGTTAAAATACATTACATGACATGTTCAAGACCCACTACCAAACTTGTTACTTGGATCTTATTACTAATGCCGACAATCCTAACTTGTTGACCTGACGGACGTGACTTGTTGTCTACATAAACAAGACCTGTACCTGCTTGATCCTGTGTTGGTATTAGATTTATATCATCAATATCTGACTTGAATACAAAACCTGGGGAGTAAGGGGTAATCAATAATGAAATCTGACTTATAACTCAACAGTTTGATACTTATACTGATCAGTCTTTACGGGTTCGGACAGCCCCGGAATGATGCTGCTAACATCATTCATCTGTACATGCTACCTGTTCACGACTTAGTAGCACGTCTCGGATTCGGCCCGAGAGTCTTGACCGTAGTTCCGGGCACGCACGGGATACTATTGAGTTACATCGACGATTCCATTAAATTGATTTCAAAGACTTCTAGAATAGATAAGCTAGAGGCACAGACTTTAGGATACACATTACATATATTCAGCTCACTTTTTTATACCTGTATTTATTATTCTTACACATGTTTAATCATAGCATCACAACTTGGTTATTATTAATTTTTTAATATTATGACGCACTGACGTCTGGGTTTTGCATGGTCCAGTTCCTCTACCTTTATCGCAGGCAGATCAAGAGTACTATAGCAATCAAGCCGAGTAATGAGAAGCTAGTTATTTAGTTTAGAGACTCTTAATTTATTTATTTTAGCACTTTTATTTCTATTGATGTGAGCCCATATTAGGACGTGATTCATATGCTATTGTTTATTGGATCTTAATTCGTTTCCGCCATATGCATTTCTTGATTTTATTTATCGTGGCAGATGGACATGTGTTAGCTAGATTATATATTTTATTATTCTTGATATCCGATAGACAGCTGTAATGTGACCGTGGAGGGATGGTTCCTAGCCACAGGTAGCATGGTTGACTCTGTCACGTGCTGTAGTTACGTATCTTGGAAAGCGGAGCGTGACATGTATGTAAAGTTGAATGTAAATAAAGTTGTTGTTTTAGTTTATTACTCTTGTCTTTCTTTTTTATTGTTATATTACTTAATTACGCTTAACGTATTTTCATAAATACGTTGTAGGCTTGCCACGTTACCGTTTCCGTATACTGGGAAGCGGGGCGTGACAGGTTTTTTTGGTGGCCCATGTGTAGGGTGTTTTTCGTCACCCCATTGAGATAGAAATACACGTCGCTTGTCAGGCGTATACAGATTCCCCCTTCCTAGGGTAGGCCGGGGTTTATTGATTATAGGGATCCAAATTTCCGGCAGCCGCGGACTAAGCTTCCATTAATTACCCATCGCCTTTGAAGCGAAGGAACCTTCGATTAACGGGTCAACTAGTCATGCAAACCCAATATGCAATGTGCGTATGTGTTGTAATGACTCTGAAATCACTGTACAGAAATTTTCTTGTTATTGTACAGAAAAGAGTACTACAGCTTGTGTAAGAGTTATAAGTTAAATTTGCTTAATAAATGTAAGAAACAACTTGTAGCTCTCTGGAAAAGCTTCTACACTGCTGTGACGTGGCCTGTGTGTTCGATTCTCATCAGACACAATTATTTTTTTTTTATTTTTCTTTTTAATTTTTGGAAGCCCAAGAGTTGCACGTGCAATACACGGGAAAATGAAAATTTTCAGAAAAATCAAACATGCGCAAAATAGAGTAAACACATATATACCCACGTGGCACGAATCTCGAGGTAAAATCTCAAGAACCAACTGCCCATTCTCCTCATATGGCCGACGCCGAAGGTCAAGATGAGCCCAATTGGCTCCGTGCTTTGTGCACACCCCCTTTGACTCCCCTTAACTCCTCTGCACTGTTTGATTTCCCTGCAATCAAACAGAGACTTTTCATTTCACCATTTAATATCTTTTTAATACTTTTTAATCCAAAATTTTAATTCCCAAATCCTAATTCTTCACTATAAATACCACCCCATGCCTTAGCTCTTCAACATTCTGAAATTCTAGTAAAAATTCTTTCAAAACTTTCAAAGTGCCAAGTGGAGTTAAGCCCTCAAGTGGAGTAGCGAGCCAAACTCGACGACTGGAGCATCTTCAATGAAACCGCGATCCCTAAAAGCTTCTTCGATCTCGTCTTAATCATATAAAAAACCGTAAGTCCCTTCAACCCTCTCTCTTCCTATCTCAAAACTTATTTTTAAAACAAACCAACAAAAGAGCAGTTATCTCCGATATAGTTTTTTTTAACATTTGTAAGCCATGTGATAAGCAAACGAGATCAAACTAACATGCTACACTAATCCTAACCTTATTCACATCAATTAGTTTTTAGTTGTAACAAATTTTCATATGAAACAAACATATAAGGAACTTTTTTCATTAAAATACCATGAACTTTAGTGTAAGCTCTTTTCGATATCTAGTATACCCAAACCCTAGAACCTTCACGAGGTAATGACCTACCCCACACGCACACTATGATTTCATAGCACGGTATTCTAAGTATAAGGGTAATTCAAAGTAAAAGAAAATTTTCATTAAAATACCACACTGTTTCAAAACGGGTTTCTTTAAATCGGTATTTCGAAATCCTTGGCAATTACGCCTCTACAACACTCGTTAGGGGACCCGCTAATGGATGGTGCGGATTATCGCACATCCTTAGGACAGTAGAGCGAGATGCAGAACTTCTCACGGAGTATTCGGTCGCGAAAGGAATAAAAAATACGGTTTTTTAAGAAACGCGACTTTTCTAATAAAAAACTATTTTTTGGAAAAAATTATATAAAATTATGAAATCCATATTTTCAATAAAAACAAATTAAGAAACTATATTTTTAAAATGAAAAATTAGAATTTGTTAATAAAATACCACCAAATTTCTAAAAGAACTAGTTTTCATAAAAATACCACAAGCTTTCAAAAAAGCTAGGTTTTATCTCCAAAACACCACAATAATTAAAATATATGTTCATGAAAACCCTAAATATTATAAATCACCCTCGAGGTTTATTTTTAAACTATATTAAATTATTTTTCATAAAAACCTGTCACGCCCCGCTTCCCAATAGATGGAATGACCTATCCTACACGCACACTATGGTTTCATAGCACGGTATTCTAAGTATAAGGGTAATTCAAAGTAAAAGAACTTTTTCATTAATATAACACACCATTTCAAAACGGGTTTCTTTAAATCGGTATTTCGAAATTCTTAGCAATTATGCCTATACAACCCTCGTTAGGAGACCCGCTAATGGATGGTGCGGATTATCGCACATCCTTGGAACAGTAGAGCGAGATGCAGAACTCCTAACGGAGTATTCGGTCTCGAAAGGAATAAAAAATACGGTTTTTAAGAAATGTGACTTTTCTAATAAAAACTAATTTTTGGAAAAAATTATATAAAATTATGAAATCCGTATTTTCAATAAAAACAAATTCATAAACTAAATTTTTAAAATGAAAGATTAGAATTTGTTAATAAAATATTACCAAATTTCCAAAAGAACTAGTTTTCATAAAAATACCACAAACTTTCAAAAAAAGCTAGGTTTTATCACCAAAACACCATAACAATTAAAATACATATTCATAAAAACCCTAAATATTATTAATCACCCTCGAGGTTTATTTTAAACAATATTAATATATATTTTTCATACAACCCTCTCGAGATATGCAAAACAATATTTTAAGGACTCTAGAATTAATATAGCTTTAAGCGGGATCAATTCTCTTGAGCCCCAAGGAGCCGGAGAAAGTGAGTGCTTGCCTATTTAGGTTAGACAACTTAATAAAGTTATCAATTGGCAATTGTCATGGAAAAATACACAAATCCTGCCGTCTATGTGCAGCAGTTGCCGATATCTTCCGAACATAAGATTTTTAACAATTTACATCAATTCACATGAAAAGACATGAACTCGAATCCAAACTCGAATCTAAACTCGAACACAAACTCGAACCCTAACCTAACTCAAATCAAAACTCGACTTTAAACTTGAACTCAAACTACTCGAACCAATTTGACTCGAGCCAAGATTGCAATTGACATGACTTGCATATTACTCGATTCACTCGAATACATTCTACACCTTTTGCAATCTATAGTTTCGATCAAGACATATTAATCAATCAATCAAATCTACTAAGTATATTAACCAGTTATATATATTATACTCGGGGTACTTGGAATAGTTTCTTGTGTGAATCCAACGGAGCTTCAAGAGTCCCGTATTAACCTTTTTTTATATTTTACTCGAATATCGGTCGGGTTGACTCATCCACAGCCTAAAGCACCGATGCTAACACATAAAATGGGCCCGTGTTTCCTTGCTCTTGGGGCCCCACTCTTGAGCTCGTGAATATTTCGACGGCTGCGTTGACATTCACACTTGGAACTTAACGTTAACATAATGACCACCTAGAGACCTATAGTATATACTTACCCATGATCATATAATCTTATTCGTCATATATATATTCTACTCTAGTCATTTTCTTTACTCTTGCCTATCTTTGGGACTTACCGTGCGCTAGTTCGCTGACGGGCATTCCACCCACTTTCTTCTCTTGGAATGTTCGTCAGATACGGTCGAGACGGAGGAGGTTGAAACCACAGAGGAAGACTACCGCCAGATAGCTACTCAGGGCTAGCTCAGCTTCATCTTTCATCAGTTTATGTATGCCACTTATTTAGGCATTTTCCTTATTGTATTTACTTTCCAGCATAAACTCATGTACTTGTACATATTTGAAGTTGAATGTAAATAAAAATATTTGTTGAAAATTTTTATAGTCTCAATTTATTCTTCCATTATGTTTTATTTTTTCAATACACTTAGTATATTTATTTCGGGAATGACCTTCTCTGAATAAATATACCGCAGGCTTGCCACGTCACCGTTTTCGTCTATTGGAAAGCGGGGCGTGATAGGTTTTATTGGTGGCCCATGCAGGTCCGTTCTGCATGAAGTCGTAAATAATATACCACAAGAATTAATAAGTTCAACAAACATTTACACTCCTTCCATTTCAAATTCCTTGAATCTATCTCTTCCCTATTCTCTTTCAAGTCATTTCAATTCAGTCATCTTATATCTATTATACCTAAACCTATCCCACACAACTTAGGTACAATCTTAGTAGCCTCCCTACCTGCTCTAGCGCTCTTTGACACTGGGGCATCACATTGATTTATGTCTCAACGGTTCGTCCGAACTCATGCGATCCCAGTTACACCAATCGTATCCAGCTGTAATGTCAGTTCAGGGAACGCCATTCTAAAAGCAACTTTAGGATACGATCTGTGTCTAGTGAACCCAGTTACAGTCTTGTGGAGTTTTCATACAACAACAGTTATCAGGAAAGCATTGGGATGGCACCATTCGCAACACTCTACGGATGGAAGTATCATTCCCCGCTGAGTTGGGACGACGTTGGAGATTGTGAACTCCTTGGACTAGAGATGATCGTGGAAACTGTGGATGTGGTTCGCATGATCAGGGAAAGGATGCGCATAACCCAAGACCGACAGATACATTGGGCAGATGCAAAGCATCGACACTTGGAGTTTCAACCCAGAGAACATATATTCTTAATGATCTCTCCAAACATAGGAGTGGTACGTTTTGATAAGAGGGGTAAGTTAAGTCTAAGATACATAGGACCGTTTGACATACTCGAACGAGTTAGAGAAGTGGCATACTGTTTAGCACTACCACCCTTATTGGAAGGAGTGCACAATGTGTTCCACATATCACAACTACGACGATATATGAGTGCCCCCAGCCACATACTTGATCACTCAGAGCTCACAGTATAAAACGACTTAACTTGAGAGCAACAACCAGTTGAGATCCTGGACCGAAAGATGAAGACATTGCGGAACAAGAAAGTAAACTTGGTCCGAGTGATGTAAAGAAAGGATTCGCTAAGAGAATCAACTTGGAAAAGAGAAGAGGATATGCGTACACGATACCCTTATCTATTTGAAAATTAGTCCCTATGTAATTAAAAATTTCTAGGACGAAATTTTTATAAGGAGGGTAGAATGTAACGACTCTGAAATCACTGTACAGAAATTTTTTTGTTATTGTACAGAAAAGAGTACTACAGCCTATGTAAGAGTTATAAGTTAAATTTGTTTAATAAAAGCAAGAAACAACTTGTATCTTACTAGTAAAACCTCCACACTTCTGTGACGTAGCCTGTGTGTTCGATTCCCATCAGACACAATTATTTTTTATGATTTTTCTTTTTAATCTTTGGAAGCCCAAGAGTTGCACATGCAATACGCGGGGAAATGAAAAGTTTCAGAAAAATCAAACAAGCGCAAAATGGAGTAAACACGGATATACCCACGTGGCACGAATCTCAAGGCAAACCCTTAAGATCCGACCGCCCATTCTTCTCATCTAGCAGGCGCCGACGGTCAAGATGAGCCCAATTGGCTCCGTGCTTTGCACACACCCCTTCGACTCCCCTTAACTCCTCTGCACTGTTTGATTTCCCTGCAATCAAAATGAGACCCTTCATTTCACCATTTAACATCTTTTTAATGTTTTTTAATCCAAAATTTTAATTTCCAAACCTTAATTCTTCACTATAAATACCACCATATGCTTTAGCTCTTCAACATTCTGAAATTCTAGCAAAAATTATCTCAAAACTTTCTAAGTGCCAAGTGGAGTTAAGCCCCTCAAGTTAAGTAGCGAGCCAAACTCGACGACCGGAGTATCTCCGACGAAACCATGACCCCCGAGAGCTTCTTCGATCTCTTCTTAATCATATAAAAAACCATAAGTCCATTCATCCCTCTCTCTTTCTATCTCAATACTTATTTTTAAAACAAACCGACAAAAGAGGAGTTATCTCCGATATAGTTTTCTTTTTAATATTTGTAAGCCATTTAACAAGCAAACGAGATCAAACTAACATGCTACACTAATCCTAACTTTATTCACATCAATTAGTTTTTAGTTGTAACAAATTTTCATATGAAACAAACATATAAGGAACTTTTTTCATTAAAATACCATGAACTTTAGTGTAACCTTTTTTCGATATCTAGTATACCCAAATCCTAGAACCTTCACGGGGTAATGACATACCCCACACGCATACTATGGTTTCATAGCACGATATTTTAAGCATAAGGGTAATTCAAAATA
The DNA here is from genome assembly GCA_030015575.1 of Agapanthus africanus. Classification (NCBI taxonomy): domain Eukaryota; kingdom Viridiplantae; phylum Streptophyta; class Magnoliopsida; order Asparagales; family Amaryllidaceae; genus Agapanthus; species Agapanthus africanus. The sequence goes on from JASDDO010000024.1 coordinate 309,375,733, forward strand.
AAAGAACTTTTTCATTAAAATGCCATACCGTTTCAAAACAGGTTTCTTTAAATCAGTATTTCGAAATCCTTCGCAATTATGCATCTACAACCCTCTTTAGGGGACCCGCTAATGGGTGGTATGGATTATCGCATATCCTTGGGACAGTAGAGCGAGATACAAAACTCCTCACAGAGTATTCGGTCTCGAAAAGAATAAAAAAATACGGTTTTTAAGAAACGCAACTTTTCTAATAAAAAAATATTTTTTGGAAAAAAATATATAAAATTATGAAATCCGTATTTTCAAAAAAAACAAATTAAGAAACTATATTTTTAAAATGAAAGATTAGAATTTGTTAATAAAATACCACCAAATTTCCCAAAGAACTAGTTTTCATAAAAATACCACAAACTTTCAAAAAAAAAGCTAGGTTTTATCACCAAAATAATTAAAATACATGTTCATGAAAACCCTAAATATTATAAATCACCCTCAAGGTTTATTTTTAAACAATATTAATATATATTTTTCATAAAACCACCTCGAGATATGCAAAACAATATTTTAAGGACACCAGAATTAATATAGGTTTAAGCGGGATCAATTCTCTTGAGCCCCAGGGTGCCGGAGAAAGTGAGTGCTTGCCTATTCAGGTTAGACAACTTAATGGAGTTATCAAATGGTAATTGTCTTGGAAAAAGACACAAATCCTGTCGTTCATGTGCAGCAGTTGCCGATATCTCCCGAACATAAGATTTTTAACAATTTACATCAATTCACATGAAAAGATGTAAACTCGAATCTAAACTAAAACACAAACTCGAACAAAAACTACTCGAACAAAAACTATTCGAATCCTAACCTAACTTGAATCAAAACTCGACTATGAACTTGAACTCAAACTACTCGAAACAACTTGACTCGAACTGTCACGCCCCGTTTCCCAGTAGACGGAAACGGTGACGTGGCAAGCCCACAACGCATTTACTATGAAATAAATACGTTACATGTAATAAAGCAATATAAAAATGAACAAAAATGACAAGTGTAATATAATGAAACAAAAATTTTATTTACATTCAACTTTACATACAACTGTTTATAATAAAAAGATACAATGATATAAAGAAAATGCCTAAACAATGGCATACAGAAAATAAGTGCAGGAAGAACTAGTAGTCGAGCTGTAAGCTGGTCCAAGTCCTCCTAGCTCGGCTCTATCTTCTCAGAGTCTGGACCTCCTGACAAACATCCCAAAGAAATAAATAGAAAGGACTGTTGTCAGCAAACTAGCACTCGGTAAGTCCCAAAAGAAGAAATAGAAGATAGTATGTAATGTGAAATGAACATGTAAAATTGTATATAATCGTTCATAGGTATAGGATAGTTATTCTAACGTGGTTATTGTTGGATATGTATGCCCTAGAGGCCTTCATTGTATAGAATGCTAGGGATATGTATGTACAGGACAATCTTACTCGATATGATAGTGTGCTATTTGGTTTGTCTTTATCTTAACATATGATGTGTTTTACGTAGTATTTTATATCTAGTATACATGTTGATAAAGCCCGTAGGATCCTTGCTTGACTACCAGCGTTGTGATGGCAATATTACTTATGGGAGCTGGGTAGTCAATAAGCACATCCTTAAAATGTCCCTAGTCATGGGAGTATCGAGACTGGGCATCGATACTCCAGAATAGACTAGTGTATACATATCTAGACACCGATGAGGGGCGATGGATTGGTCCCGCAGCCATTGGTATGGTGCACATAAGATTGTATACAGGTGCTCACTGGGAGTGAGTACACTAGACGAACTCGTCGAGAAATGGCTAGATGGTATTATACCTAGCGTCAGATAGCAGTTCTCTGGTGACATGAGTGCAGATAGTCTGTCGACCTGAGGTCGTCATTTGTCTCGTGTGAGTTCCCACTGTGCTTTGATTACTACCTTACCACGGTTCTACTGAGTCGTGCAAACAGGTTTTAGTTGGGTACAGTCCCGAGCCACATGGAGGCAGTGAACGACTGTTGGGGATTCGTCTCTCTCGGTATAAGGAGTCGATATCGCTCTGTAATCGGATGGCCAACACCATAAGTCCCTGGCCATGGCGGATTGAGAATTACTGGTAGTTGGACCGGTAGATTCTCGGATGGTCTTAAACCACATAGGCATGACTTGTCAGGTTATTAGGGGTTTGACGTTTTCCACCCCCTAGACCCGGCACGTGATACTCTCAGACGAACAGACCGGACTGCACGGAGATTGTCACGGACAGGCTCAGTCGAGGTTCAAATGAGTTCTCTCGTCGGCCTTCTTTTCGATAGGTACCTGGGTAGCCGTTATGTACAGCTAGGGCTACTGACGGACTTGTGGTTAAACCCACTTCCAGCGTACTGTCGAGTGTTTAGAGTCCCACACAAAGAGTTTCCCTAGATCGGGCGAAACGATATAGAGGCCGTATAGTTTTACGTGCAGCGTTCCGATCATATACGTGCACTAGCTGCACGGATGTTGTTCGGACGTATAATACTAGTGGGCTTTGGTTTAAACCGGATTCTAGTATTATATTATTGGATTATTTTTATCTCATTGTATTCGTATTTTTGCAGTACGAATACGGGTATGTATATACGGTGAGAGCATTCTTGTAATTTTATAAGAGATGCTTCTAGAAGGGGACACCTCATTATTGGATTTATCTATTTTTGGAAATAGGTTAATGAGTTGGAAAATTGGAGATATTTGTGGCATGGTTGAAGCATGGCTAATTCATTTGTTTATTGCATTTGACTTTACCATTCAAGCATGGTTGTTAATTTTCTATTGAAAATATTGCATGCTTGATTATTGCGAATGACTTAGCCATTCCTCACTTGCCTCTAGACTCTTGCTCATTTGTGTTTGCTCTTTCTTTCTCCAATTTTTCTCTCCTCCTTCTTCCTCAAGCCCTAACCCTCACATGTGTTGTAAATCCTAGGGTTTCTTGAAATAAAATAGTCTAATTAACATTCTGCATCTCCAAAGCTATCTAGATTAGCAAACTAGGTACCTTAGTTACCTCATTCTTGAGGTTGAAGTTAGAACCAAAGACTCTCGGGTGGATCATCTTCGACATGAGGAGGCCGACGACCGAGTTTGATACAAACCGTCTAGGAGCTTAAGAATAGGAGAAGAAGACCCGAAGGACTTGAACTCTATAGGTATAAAACTCTTTCACAAGTAGTTTAGAACCTCTTTATAGTTTTGCTAGTTAGGGTTTCCGTAAAGATCCTGGAGTTTTGGTCGATGTTGCAAGTTAAAAATCTTTTTTTTGTGACCGTCTCCCCGCGAACCCGCGGGGTGTGTAACATAGACTTACACTGGTATCAGAGCCTACTTAAACCTTAACTAGCTTGTTAGCAAGTAGTTAGAACTTCGATCGACGAAAAAAATGTCCAAAATTACATTTCCATTAAATGCTTGCTGTCGGATTTTAAAAGTTGTTCAAAAAATCATTTCAGTGACCTTAAAATATGAGCAGGCTTTTCTAGGACCAAGGAAAAATTTCGAGAACCTAACCCTTCAACTAGACCGCGGAACTGTGGCTAAATAGGTCATTTGGCCGCCGATCCGCGGCCGAGTCATGGGCAATGTTCTCCAAATTTTTTCTGTGGTTCTTGTGCTTGGAAATATGATTTCTGGCACATTTGGTTTTTACCCAGATTTGTTTATGTACTGGTTTGTGCATAGGGTAAACAAAGAATGTTATTTTCGATCGAAATTCTAAGTTTTTGCTAATCTGTGTTTTGTGATTGCATATGTGTTGCTAAACATCTGCTAATTGCTATATATCGATTAGTGGGGGTTGCACATATCTTGTATCTTCTTGATGGTTTATGTATGTCACGACCCGAAATTGGCACGTGACGGCCCTAATACTACACAACGCCTACAGACGTAACGCAGTAAAAGAAAGCCAAACCCAGAAATCTAAACCATGAAAATACGGAAAAGATAATAAAAGTTTTTGAAACGTTTGAAATCACAACCCAAATTCTTTAAAAAAGTCCACTTTTTCTTTAAAATTTTGGCAGCACCCCCTTTGTAAAAACTAACCCCCAAATGGGTACAACATGAATATAAAGTAAAGCATCCCAAACGGGAGCAAAATTCCACGCCCAACGGCGGAAAAACAAACACCACAACAGATATACGACGCCGTAGCGAAGAAATAAGAGACAAAAGAAAGGAAACTGCATAAAAAGCAACAAATCCACAATACAATATCGTTCTCACCAAGTCTCTAAGTCATAACATACTAGTAGTAGATGGAGAGTACAAGATACAACGAATATACAATACAAAATACAGATAACCACCAAAACCCACCTAAGCAAACGGCACACGGTGAGTCAATGCGGTATCTGGAGCAAAAGATGATAGATAGGTGAATAGCCTGCCTCGACTACTCTGGAGAAACACCTGCAATACCTGTGGCACAACGGGGGTGAGTTGCCAACTCGTGAATAGTAAATAACATATGCAAGTAATCGCAAGTATGCACCTAATGCGTGAATCTAAGATATGCAATTACCAGTAATAACATGTCATATGAATGCAGAATAATGGAAAGTACACTAGCATGTACAACCAATATATATAAAGCAATAATGATAGGACAACAGTATGCAATAATCATGCGATAGGGATATGAGAATGTAAATGTGCAATAATCATGAAAGGTACTCTAACAGGTACTACTAATACATGAAGCAGTGCACAAATAGATAAAGGTGGGGTATGGAGTGAAGTATGTCATTTCCACGGAATCCTGACATCGTGGTAGGATCACAATCTAGCAAGACAATTCAAATCCCACTTCCTCAAATCAGCCCCCAAATTGGCTCTCATATCATCTAAGTGTCACATCTCCTCAACTGCATAATATCAAGTATATCTCGTATATATATCGAATGTACGACATGAAGTGGATCTCACATATCTCGTATGTACAATATCAAGTATATCTCACATATATCGAATGTACAATATCAAGTAGATCTCACATATCTCGTATGTACAATATCAAGTATATCTCACATATATATCCAGTATCCAATCTCAAATGAATCTCTTATATCCCGGATCAATTCTCCAGCAAAATTCTAACATCCTAAATATAATGACATAAATAAATATGATGAGGTCAATACACATATATTAGCGTCCCATTCCACTAATATTGGTGTAAGGGTATATATAACAGCGGCTCAATCCCCTGTTATATATACAAAGGAGTAATTAGAAATATCATGAAACCAATGTGCCAAGCATCGACACAGAAATACTGATCCATCAGGTGTTGTCTCCATGACTGGCCCCCTGATAGGTACGTATCATACGCTATCTCGAAAGCTCGAGTGCCTAGCTCTGACCCTCGCCTCTCAACGTATCCATACGTACATGACTCCCGTCGGTATCCACCTGATAGCTGCTGAGTCATTGGTCCTGTCACCGGATAGTATGGTTCCTCTAAGCCTCATCGCCTGACACCATGGCATCGTTCTTGCTTCGGGGTACCTTCGGGCCCCACCATGTACCCGCACACGGATCCCTCCTTTCCTCGCGTGGGGTATACACATCGTAAACGACAAATCTCATGGTGGCTGCTAAAATATCATATCAAGAAAACCGGGTTTTTCAAATAATGCATAATTTCATGAACTCCCACGGTTCCCGAATCCAGAAAACATCATGAAAAATCCATATAACAATGCGAAAATCCATGAATAAAGTATACGCAACATAAAAACTGTAATGTAAGCGTATAAAGGAAAAGCCGCAAATTAACTGCCACCAGTTAATATAAATATCATGTGGTTCCTAATATCTCCAATTCTTAATAATACAACAATAAGGGTAAATACATAGCTATAACCAGATATATGTAAACACATGAAGGTATAGCAGAAAATATAGGTATCTACCTATTTGTAATGATGTAATATACCTATCAGGTATAAGTGAAGTATGAAATGTAAAGCACACCTATAGCTATGTCCTTAGGTGTGTGTGTACCTATCACTAATGGTACAATACCCTATAGGTATATATGTCAAATGCGATAAGAAATATGAATCAATGTCACAATGTCCCTAACCAAGTGATATAACATCTATAAGTGGTTTGTGTGCGACATGGTAATTATTGACGGTGTGTGTAGCATACAACAGTGCTCGTGCAACATAAATCGTCAATAATATGTGCAGTGTCCTACTACTACTAGTCCAGGCACACTATATCTAATTAATAGGGTAAATGCGCAATTCTAAACATGATATAGAATATGCGACAAGTTAAAATCTCTAGCCCAGACGCATAACGCTATGCGGGCGATTCCCCTGTAGATGTTAAATCTACTCACCAACGCTCCAAGCTAGGTGAAGCCTACCACCTGTTTTCCCCTTGTCGTAGCGTCCGAAGTCCCCGCTTGCGAACCTAAAATTTCACAAACACATCACATAAGAAAAAAATCCTACAATGACGAAAAGACAACGAAACGTGAAGAAAACGCCCGGAAAATTACACCGCACGCTTAGCGCATCTATCGCGCACGATACCGGCCAAAAACCCTAATTGGGGTCACTAAACTACAAAACACTAAGTCTAGACCCCGATCGTCCCGATCGCACAACACAACACAACACAAAAATTACGAGGAATACAATAGATATAACCTCGCAACGACCAATCGAACCCACGTCGGAAAAACCCCGAAATCTAGTAAGCAACCTATCGCAAAATTTCGCACTAGTTTCAAGCTAATGCATATCTAGCGATTACAAACACCTTAAAATAGCTTAACTAATCTATCTAAACCATTCCTATATTTTTAACACTCGCTAATTATGTTTTAGCAAAAACCTAGTAAGCTAATTGCATAATTAAACAAAGTGTTCATTAGCAAAAATTAACATTTCCTACTAGGTTAATCATCTCCAAAACACAAATTAACACTTCAATGAACACTAAACATTTAACAAAACTTAACCCTAACATGAATTTCTTAAACCAAATATAAATATTAATAACAGCTACAAGACACGAACAACTACACAAACCGACACTAAAATACGATATTACACACAAACCCTAACTTTAAACATTCTAAACTGAATCTAAATAGCTAAGCTACACTAAAAACACCTAAAGAACAGATAGGTATTATTACCTAGCCAAAAGAACCCAAGGATACAAGCTCTCCAAGCTCCAAAGCAAGCAAAAGAAAAAAAAATGAAGATTTTGAAGAAGTTTGTGAAGAATTGAGAATTTGTGAAGGATTTGTGAGGAAAAGAGAGAGAGAATTGGCTAAGGACAGTAGAGAGAGAGGGAGGGCTCGGCCAAAGGAAGAGGGGAGGGAATGGGTGAGGGTTTCCTAGCAATTTCCTAACAATTAATGCATTAAATGCATTCACATTACACATACACACATGCATGCATCTCTCTTTTCTTTTCTTTTCTTTTACTCTTAAATCCTTGTCCACACAATAATTTAGATATTATGTGGTTTAGGTTTACACAAGAATAATTGAAGAAAAGATCGCTTAAAGAGAAATTTCCCAAAATGTGAATACCGCACTAAAATAACATTAAAATTGGGAAAAAATCAAATTGGACCAAAACCTCCCAAATACCCCTAAAGTTTACGCACAAGCTTTATTTTAGCTAAACTAGGTGCCGGTAAGTTTCTACGGAAATTTGATCGAAATCGGGATAAAACGGGAAAAACCGACAATTTTGCCCTAAAACGGAAAAATTCGCAAAACGATTTCTGAAACGTTACAATGTATATGAAGAATTGGATCGTCGTGAAAGAATAGCCGGGGGATGTTAGAAGAGTGTTCTTTTCATTCATTCATGTATTTTTGTAAATTTATATAATATTCTTTTGCGGGGCACATCCGGGTTGAGATTTTAGCCACCGTTGTATTATTTCATTTATTTTTCTTGCACCTAGGATAGACCCAAGGAGGGTAGTTTGCCACACCCGTAGGGGTCTAGAAAGGGGTTTGGCGATTCATCACGACAGTGGAATCCATTTTTTGTTCTAGACTAAAACGAAATACGGAAATCCTAGTATATCCAATATATTCATCTGTGTTGCTGTGATCTGTGATCTAGAACGATTATCATTGCGTGAGACGAATGGCTATATATATACTATATATAATAAACGTTGCTTATGTTTTGCACCCGCGCTAGTCCAGCCCCCGCTCTGCCGTTAGTTAAGTAACCTAACGGTGCATGACGAGGCCCGATTGATTCTATGAAAGTGTAGTGGTAATAATCGCAATCAATAACGGTGTCGCGTGTAGCTAGCCGAGATGAGTATGGGTCGTCCTCAGGGATATATGGAATCTTTTAATCTTTCTTTAGACGTGTTGATTAGAAAAGAGGAAGGAGAATAGAGAATAGTGAAGAATAGTTTCTATATCTACATCCACGAATGTAGAATATATAGTTTTAAGATCTAGTTTAAATACGGATATAGAATATATAAGAAGAAAGCTTGTAGGGTTCGTTAGGATTTAGTAGTCATGGATGACTAATAAAGATTACTTCTTTTTACTATTGATAGATTTAAAACTAGATAGATAGTGATGAATGAGGATTAGGGTTCTTGGAAGAAACTAGGGTTTCCACACAATTGACCATTGTCCTTTCATTGATCTCTATTCATGTCTAGCCTTTAACAAAACAATTGTTAATCTGATCTCAAATTGCAGTCGAGACTAGCAATAATTTGGTAGCGAGCCTGATTAGGATGTTAACGATTCTTTTGCTAAAGTTTATAAACTTCATAAGATTTAAAAGAAATTAAATTGTTTTCTCATCCATTGTTCTACCATAATCCTACAAACCCTATCAATCGGAGAATTACTCACGCATGATAGAGATAGAAGAAGAACGGATAGAGAATGAGATCATAATGCAGAAATTAAATACTAAATAATTAATCTAATGATCTACCTTTACTAATCAACTTCACAATTACAAAACCTTCGAGTTTAGATTACAAGCGGAAGAAGAAGTTGCTCTCGATCTCTGCCTCGTAGGAAGTAAATGCTCCGTAAAATCTCACGTCGCCTTATCACGTCGAATTGTGGACCTTTCGTGGATCACTTGTTCTTTGACGGTGATTTGCTTTGTGTAAAAGATGATGATTTCTAAGTTTATCCCCCGGTCCTTTATATAGTCCCAAAACCAGAAACTATAGATCCCAAGAATTAGGGTTTACTGTTGAAAATCTAACTTAAAAATCCCAAATCCTAACTCATTGAATCGGCCGCGGATTCGCCGCATATGGCATGTTTTGGCCGCGGAACCGCGGCCTTTTGGTGTGATCATTGCTTCAAAATTCTGGGGCTGCTTCATTGTGACACATGGAGATTTATTTGATGTCTGGAATCTTCATATCTTTTCTGAGTCACTGCCAGTATTGATTCTTTGATTTTATTTAACTTTATCGGCAGATTTTTGATTCCCGACATCTCAATATCCCAATCTCCTGACCTGAGCTAAACCTTGCACAATATCTTAATGAATAATGTTAGTAATATTTGGTATTTTTGAGATATTATCCTAACCATTTTATATGATATTATATTTTAAGAATATTGATTAAGGATATTTGATATGATATGCATACATGAATTATCAAAATATTATATAAATATTTTATGCATAAATTTTCCTTCATAATGTTAATTATAATATATAAACATATGACAATAGATATTTTTACAGATAAACCCTCATATGTGTCATATTTATAATAAACACATTTAAATATTTATCAAAAGTAAGGAAAATGTTATATCAAATGCGCGATATTTTCGACTGAACAAATACCCCCAAACTTAACTTTGATCGTCCCGAGCAAACTATTTATTCAAGAGAGGGAGAAAAAAGAAAAACCTAGCACACGTTCGTAGGCAACACGATTGCACTGAACACGTGCAACAAGCCGTTAAACCTCTAGGTGTCCCTAGTAGGAGGAGTGTTGTCTCCTGAGGGTTTTCAGCGGATTACACCCACAAAATCCTATAATAAAAGAAAGAAGATGAAAGTTACGTACAAAGATAAAAACTATAAAACAAAGAAGTTGAAAATAAGAGTTTCCAACTACACTAGATTTTCAGTTGCCATGAGCCCTATCTTAATTGTCGTGAAAAGATGTTAGAAATCACATCATCTCTCAATAAAATATCGGTTTTAGTCTTCCTCCCTACCTTTCTTCCAAACATTGATCATATACCCCTACATGTGTGTAAAAGACATCCCTATATTTAGAGAATTCAATTCAACCGATCATACTCTTGTCTATCTTCCAAAGTACTTTATAGTCGGTGAATATTTTCGATAAAATTGCTCACACATCCTTCATGCGACCGTTAATACTTCTTGAGCTACTAACCGACCGATTACCAGATGTGCTCGCTCATTTAGGCGTAATTCCTCGTCTTGCAACACTTGAGGCTTAGCAGTGGCTCCCAAACCAGTTGGTCTAAGGCACCAGGTGATGAAGCACTCTCGCTATATTTTTTTTATGCTGCCTTAAGCAATTACAAAACCAGTGTAAATTTTTTTCTTCACCATTTATATCCTTTTTTTATTTTCCTTACTAAGGCTTTTAGACAAGAGCATTTCAAGGTATCCTCTACTATCCCAAGTTTCAAGATGTGTGCAAGTGCATATAGTAGGGTATCAATGTTCAAATGTTTGGACTCAAGAATAGGGACTATTTTTCAGACTAATTTTTATCCTCATATTAATAATTTCCTTCATCTTATTAACCCTTGGGATAACGGCTCATAACTACTTATTACTAGTTTCGTTTAAGAAAATATCTAACTTTCTTACTTTTCTTCAACTATTCATATCTTTCATATGTAATTTTTTTCACTTTCAAACTTTCATTATCAAAAAAATTTTCCGGTGGAGGTTGATTAATTAGAAAATCCGTGTCATTTAAGAATACGAGTTCGTCGGCGAAAATATTTTCGAAACTTTCATCGATGGTCCGATTGAACGTTTCAATGTCAACAAGTGTCGCGCCAGAATTCAACACACTTGATTTGTCAAAAATTATGGAGGTAGGAGACTCGAAAAACTCATCTACCTCATTCTCAAAAGTATCTAAATCAAGTTGTCTTTTTAGAATTATCGAACTCGTAATATCGGATTGTGATTCATCAACACTCGCTAAATTAAAAGAAGAATAGAAGAAGAACCAGAGAAAGTAGGAGATGAAATGGGTAAACAAATTAGTGTGTCGAGTATTGCTGAACCAGATGTGGGAAATGAAGGCTGAATTTCGTTCTGCTTTTCGGTTATACATTTATCATCAATTTCAAGACGCATATAGGGTTCAGGAAGAACAGTTAAAGGTTCGAGATGATGATCACACGGGAGTGAAAAGACCCGACGAATTGCTGGGACAGACTCATCCAAAATTTCGGGTTCATCATCCAATATATACCCAACGTTAAACTCCTCAATCAAGTGAAGGTTAAAGTTCTCAGACACCTCATCAAAAGCGTGGTTTTCAATTATGTAGAGATCATAAGGATTTGGTGTGGCTTCACTTGAAATGGACTCTTCACAATCGGGTAAATCAAATACTACAAAGTCACACAACTCATTAGACATTCTATCTTCAATTGGTGAATCATTTGGTGTACTCGATAGATCTGTGAAACTGGAGTTGTGGATTTCAATTTGGTATGGGGAGGTTTGATTTGGAAGGGTGTACCGCTCTCTCTCACTATCTGAATTCTCGATTTGTCCTATTGCCGTATCATACATTGAAAATTTTTGAGCTGGTTCGAAACTAGTTGCTCATTCGTTTTGTTGTATGGGAGTGGCCATGGATGCATTCAATTCCTCTATAGCGCGGCGCGACGCTACCCGATATTCTTCCACGGTCCGTTCAAGACTAGACATGGGTCGGTAAGGGGTTTCAGCATAAGATTGAAATTCTTGTGGATAGGTAAAACTCCCAAATGACTGATTAGATGAAATGTCTAGAGAAGGTGTAAAAGTCGGGTAGGATTGATAGAAATCGAATGGTTGTGAAAATTGGGCAGGAGTAGGATCAACATTGTGATAAGAAAAATATTGATATTGGTTGGTTGGCTGGCGACTGGCAATAGATTCCATATACGCCGCAAAACGAGTAGCAAAATCTTCTTTAGAAAGTGGTGTTGTTTATTGTCCTAACGGTTTGACCGGATTGAAACTTTGGCTTTTAGCCCTCGCCATATGCTCAGCGATGTACATGCGTTTAGGAGTTCCCTCACACGCTTTAAATGGAGTATCAACATAAAAAGATGTAGAATTTTGATGCGATTGATAGGACCTGGAGTGAGGTGTCCAACTGTTTCTTTCCGCTTTCTCTATCCGATCTCTTAAAGACATGGTAAAGTCGGATGGTATACCGAAGCTATTAAGAAAACAAGAAATATCTGGTTCTGGATAGCAAAGATCGGCAAGAGTTCTTTTATTTGGGTTACCCATTATAAGAAGGTGAAAAGAAAAGAGGGTGAAAAGGGAAAGATTTAAGCTCTATTTGGATTGTTTTGCTTTGAAAGAAGGACTTGAGGGTTGACTCGACAAATCACAAAATTCACAAACAAACCCTAAAACTAAGGTCACCTAGGTCAAGCACTAGACCACTCCTAGACTTCCAAACGACAAGTCGCAGGATCAATCCTCTACCATCTCTTTATCGCTCATGTGGCCAGGTAAGTGGGAGGTATCCGCTATACGAATCACCAAAAATAGCGGGCCTAATTAAGTAACCACTTACCTTAGTCACGCTTGCCTAGATACCACAAAAGAAATGAGGATAAGCGATAGATTACCCATGACCTTCCTCTGTCCTAATTGAGCGCGACGGTCCTAAGAGTCTTGGTCTAGATATTTTTTAATTAATATAGGGTTATGCGGATGATCGTTTTGTGATTTGTGGGGCCTAGGAAGGGTGATGAAATCCCCACCTAATCTGAATTTTGGTCTTGCCCCTTAAAGTCCGTATTAAAATAAGCAAAAACAACCCTCAAAAGAAAACACGCAAAAAGATTTTTGAGCGGCGATATTTTGCACAGAATCCTGCAGACAAATATATTATTGGAAAACACCTTTAAATATGTGCCATATTTATAATAAACACCTTTAAATATTTATCAAAAGTAAGGAAAATATTATATCAAATGCGCGATATTTTCGACTGAACAAGGCCCCGTGGCGAATGCAGATGGCATAAGCGTACGTTTTATTTTCGTTTCTTTTCTGCAATGATAAGGTTAATTGATGGGACCGCATTAATATTGATTAATGCAAGGTAATAAACCTAAAATCTGATGTCGTTGGAACAATTACAAAACCACTCTGTTTTCTTCAAAAAGAAAATTTTAAAAGCGGAGCTTAAACCACTCCTTTTCAAAAGCTATTCGGTTCCTTCGACTATATCAAGTTCATTACGTTAACGGTTTTCGCCAAAACCAGCCGTAGCCCTCCGTCATTTCAGATAGGTATCTACTAGTATTCATGCTATGTGTTATGATCTTCGCCAAGGAATAGTATTTGGTAGCTAGTGGGTGCTTATCTGTAGCATAGATAGATGTATTAATCTAAGACAACTGTACAGCTGTTTTGACCTTCGTCAAGGGCTTGTACGAATGGGTCTGATTAATCTGGACAATGACGGGTTGAAATTGACTTGCGACTTATGATGTTTTGACCTTCGTCAAGGTTATAAGCGCTCGGGGCAAAAATCACATCGGGAGTTTCAAACATACAGGGAACTTGCTAGTGTTGCATACCTTCTGGAGTGTGATATTTTTGGTAGGCTTCCTTCAAAATTATCACACAATGATAGTTGGGTCATGATCCTACTGTGAGTATCCGCTACTGAGAATTTTTCACTTTACAATCAATGCTATGAACCAAGTAGGTGCCCAGAACGGTGTTAGTGGGGCTACGCCTCCAGTGAAAAGAGCTTATGTAATTAAGAAACTTCGCGAAAGAGTTGGAAAACCTCCCTTAAAGTACCGACACTAGCCAGGCCGAAAGATTAAGCAAGAATTGTAAGGTACGATTAATCCCGACTAATTCTTCTTTTAGGGTTTGAAGAAGAATTCGAGGAAACGGTGGGAGACATCCTGTTTAGATAAACCAATAACCAATCTAAACTTGCAAGAGTATATGCTGAGTGTTTCTTTTCTCTCTCTCCTAATTGCAGCAACCATGACGGGACTTAAGCTATTACTGGATAAAAATAAACTCGTTGGGCCAAATTATATAGAATGGCCGAGGAATGTCCATTTGGCCCTTACATATGATAAGGTCGCATACGTCCTCACGGCGAAAGCTCCCCCTATTCCCCGTCCAGAATCCTCAGTCGCGGACATTAAGGTCCATAAGATCTGGGATCTTGATTGCACGAAAGCCAAATGCCTCGTGCTGGCCTCCATGGATAATGAACATCAGAGGCGGCATGAGAAGATGGACCTTGCTTCCATCTTTCTCCATACCAAAGATTTATATGAAGAGCAATCTCGTATCGCAAGATATGAGATCTCGAAGAAATTGTTTCAAGCGAGCTTGGCTAACGGATCATCTGTTGGGGACCACGTCCTAAAGATGATTTCTCTCATAGAAGATCTCGCGGACCTGAGAACTACGTTGGAAAATGAGTTGTATATCGACTTGATTCTACAGTCCCTTCCCTCCACCTATGACCAATTCATATTGAATTTCAATATGCAAAAGATAGAAGTTTCACTTTCTGAGCTCCTCAACATGCTGAGGGTGGCAGAAGGCACCTTGAAGAAAACCAAGGTAACCCCCGCTCTGTTTATTAGAGAATCTTCTTCCGCTAAATCCAAGGCTAAGACAAGGGGAAGAAGAAGAAGGACCCCACTAAACCGAGGGGAAGTGGGCAGAAGGTGCAGGGAAAGGGAAAGGAAAAGAATGGGGGCAGCCACAAAGGAAGAATGCTTTTATTGTCGGAAAAATGGACATTGGAAGGAGGGCTGCTGGGCCCTAAAAGCCAAGAATCAGGACACGAAGCAAGTTGTGGCTTCGACTTCATGTGCATTCGTGATTGAAAACTGTTTCTCTATAAACTCTACTTCCTGGGTATTAGATACTGGATCAGGATCTCACATCTGTAATTCATTGCAGGCACTGAGAAGCCGTAGATTTTTGAGAAAAGGTGATATGAGCCTCAGGGTTGGCAACGGAACCAGTATGGATACTGTTGCAGTAGGAGACTATCACCTAGGATTGGCGAGTGGACATATTTTGTTATTGTGTAACTGCTTTTGTGTACCTAATATGATGTGTAATATTATATCTGTGTCTTTGTTATCAAATGAAGGATATAATTTTGCACTTGAAAGCAATGCCATAAACATTCACCTAAATCATGAAATGGTTAGGTCTGGTACACTTAATAACAGAATATACATTCTCAATCAACATCAAGTTTTCAACGTCCAAAACACACTAAAAAGAAAGACTTCAGAATCAAACCAAGATTTCTTATGGCATTGTAGACTTGGTCATATCAATGAAACACGACTGACTAAGTTACATAAAAAAGGATACTTAAATCCGTTTGAGTATCAATCATATGCAAATTGTCAGTCATGTATCAGAGGAAAGATGACAAAAACTCCGTTCACTGGACAAGGAGAAAGAGCTACTGAGCTCCTGGGACTCATACACAACGACATGTGTGGGCCAATGTCTACGTGTCACACCCCACTTCCCAGTATACGGAGAAGTGGACGTGGCGAGCCGCAACGTATTTACTCAGAAGTAAATACGCTAAGCGCAAATAAGCAATATATAAATAAAAGCACAAGAATGAAAAGAGATGTAATATAAACAACAACTTTTATTAACATTCATATTTACATTACAACTGCTTTTGAAAAGAAAAATACAATGATGGAAAGCAATGCCTAAACAGTGGAATATGTACTGAAAAGTAAATAAGTACAAGTAAGCTAGTAGTTGTGCAGCTGGGGTATCTGCTTTAATTACTCCTGGCTGGGCTTGGTCTCCTGAGAGTTGGGTCCTCCTGACGAACATTCCAAAGAAAGAAGAGACAGGAACGTCGTCAGCGAACTAGCGCTCGGTAAGTCCCAAAAGAAAGAATGGAATAGACAAGTAAAGAGAATAGAACTGGTAATTGGTATAAGTATATGTTTGTTATGCTAACGTAGTTGTTTGTAGCTTGGTACAGAATGTATCAATGTTTACGAGAGGAGTCCAACTATCCCGTGGACTACGAGAAACGGAAAGTACAAGGCCCCGTCAATACCCACTGGACAACGACACGGATGTACGGTAGGTGTCTTTTAGCGTCCTTCATTGTGCCACTTATAATACATTCCGTACCAATCTACCCCGTTAGAACCCCGTAATATATATTGTATAAATATAGTTAACAGGCTTGTCGTGACCATGAATACAAGTTGTTCATGTAAACGGTTTCAGGATGTATCAAGGAGGCCTGTAATCAAGTCAAGTCATAGCCATGGTTCGGTCAAGTAAAATTATGTTTACAAGTTGGTATTGTTCTAGAATTCAGGTTCAGGTTCAAGTATTCATGTTATAGTTTGGATTCATATTGAATTGGATTCATGTTGTATTGGATTCATGTTTGGATTGGATTCTGGTTGGATTCAGATTGAGTTAGAATCGGATTGATTTAAACTCAGACTTAAGTCAGACACTTTAAACAAATTTGGATCCTGAATTAAGTTCGGGAGTCATCGGTAACCGCTGCACATGGACAGCAGAATTTGTGTCTTTTTCCAAGACAATTACCATTGATAACCCCGTTAAGTTTTTTACCTTAAATAGGCAAGCACTCACTTTCTCCAGCTCCCTGAGGCTCAAGAGAATTGATCCAGCTTAAACCTATATTTACTAAAGTCCTTAAATGTAATTTATATAACTCGAGGGGGTTTAATGAAAAATATTTTATATACTTTCAAAATAAAGCTCGAGTATTTATTCATCGTATTTAGGGTCTCATGGATGTAACTTTTAAGATTTGAGTTATTTTAGTGAAAATAAACTTAGCTTGAATAATTCAAGGTATTTTAGTGTAAGACTTGCCTTGTATTGATACTTGATGGTGTTTTGGTGAAACTTGTCATTCTTTTATTTTTAGAAAAATATGGAATTTTATTATAACTTAAAAATATGTGGTTTGATAATATTTATATAATTATTAAAAATTATATTTTATTAAAGTAGAAAATTACGTTTTTCTTAAAAATCGTATTAAAATCTTTCGAGACCGAATGCTCCGTGAGGAGGTCTGCATCTCGCTCTACTAGCCCGAGAATGTGCGATAATCCGTACCATATAATAATGGGTTACCAAAATAGGTTGTAGAGGCATAATCGCAAAGAGTATGATAATACAAATCAAAGAAAAATCGGTTTTTATAGTTCATGGTATTTAAATGAAATATTGTATTTGCCACGAAAGTATGTTTCAAAAAGAATCGTTCTATGTCAATATGTGTGTGTGTGAGGGGTGGGTCATTACATCATGAAGTTTTCTAAGGGTATGATAAGCAAAATGTTTAAAAGATGACGTATATAAAATTCATGGTATTTAAATGTAAAAGTTTAATTAAATTTATTTAACATAGAGTTTTAGAGTGAAAATTGTTTCTAAAATATTAGTTTCATGTTTAACAATTCAAAGTATATAATATGAATGAGTAATGCTTAATAAAAGAAGTAGTTTCAAGGTTTTTAGAAACAAATATCGGCATAACTCCACCTACTGACATGTTTTATAAAAAGAGACTTTTTTAAGTATAAAAAGAAGAAGGGTGGGACTACAAGCTAGAAGGAGGGAAGGAAGGTAGAAGAAAAGGATGGTAGCCTTCATGGCGTCGTGGGGTCGCCGGAACTTGTGTAGATCCTCGCCGGAAGACATTCTTGGGCTAACTCCACTTCAACTCCACTTGTACTTAGAAAATTTTGATATTTTTGGCTAGGGATTTCAGAATGAAGAGGGGTTAGGGTATGGGGTTGTATTTATAGTGTGGAATTAGGGTTTTGGGATTGAAAGAATGAATTAAAATGCATTAAAAATTGGATTAAAGGTGAAATTGAATTCTCTGTTAAATTGCAGAGAAAATAAACAGTGCAGGGGTAATGGGTAGGCCAAAAGGTTTTGTGTGTAAGACATGGGCACCATTGCCCACGGGTGGACCGTCGGCGCCGGCCTTATGCCCGATCTCGCCGGCCATGTGGTGGGGTTGAGGGTTGGATTGAAGCCACGTGTCCTACTCAGTTCATACAACATTTTGCACATGTTAGATTTCTCTAACTTTTCATTTTTACGTGTATTGCACGTGTAAACTTTTGGGCTTCCAAAAAGTTTAATAGAAAATCGGTAAAAATAATATGTGGCTGATGGGATTCGAACACAGGGGCTACGTCATAGTAGTGCAAGGCTTTACCAATGAGCTACAAGTTGTTTCTTGCTGTTCTTAAACAAAAATAACTTTTAAATTGTGCTCAGGCTTGCAAACTCCTTTATGTATTTTAAGAAGAAAAAATTTGTACAGAAAATTCAGGATCGTTACATTCTACCCTCCTTTTAAAAATTTTGTCCTCGAAATTTTTATAAGGAAGTTGTAACATATTCAAGAAAAATTTGATTATAGTGGTGGTGAAAGAGAAACTGAAAGTGCATGAAAAATATATTTGAAAGAACGAAAAGATGCAAGGGTAGTTTTCAAGAAAGCTGTGAGTGTGCAATCAAATAGAAGAAACGTAAATTGGAATTGGATTGTCAAGAACGGTACAAAGATATTTAAAATCAGGGAAGGATATGAGTTATCAAAGGAGATAGGATTCGATAATTATGGGTATATGGTAGAACATAGCTGAATCAAGAGGAAAGAGAATCCAAGGCAGAATTCTAAATCACTCAAGTAGAGTACCACATTGTAATTATGCTGCAGATCATAGTTACAATCACATAACTCCATTTAAATCACCCAAATCCTACCTTCAGAGTTAAGGTGATAAGGTTTTAAGAAACAATCAAGAAAATCAAAGGAAGATCAAGAGTTTGTAGTTTCGTGTTACGTCGAGACAAGATTATCAGGGAAAATAAGAAAAGATTCAAAGGAATGCAATCATATTGCAAGCATTACAGTCTACCTTCCCTAAAATAATTTCGTCCGCGAAAATCTCTCAAGTTGCGATATGAAGCATTGTGACGCTCCAGTGTCGAACAGTGCAAGTGCAGGAATAGTGGTTACTGGTATAGTGCTTAAGTTGTGTGGGGCATGTTTAGGTATAGGAAAAGAATATATTGATGTATAAGGATTGAAAAGATTTGAAATATGGGAAGTTACCAGTGATGACTTGGCCGGTGGCTTCAGCTTCTTCCATAGTTATCTTGAAAGCCTGACGCTGAGGTACATTCCTCCTTGTTGGAGGCATGTTTCTATGTCTGTTTCTCTGTCCGGATGTTCCTCTGTGCCTGATGGAACTGACGAGAAGGTTGTGCAGGAGGTCCACGAGGAGGTGAAGTGGGTAGGGGAAGACAAGGTGTAGGAGCCCGAATAGCTGGCCACTGCGGAAAAGTGATCGCTGGTCGGGGTGCGGGAGCTGGGGTGAGACGATGTGGGCAAGCTCCGATGGCGTGAGTGGATGCACCACAAACTAAGCACAGGGCATTCGCACGCCTGCAGTCATTTACTTCATGTCCGAGTCTCTTACAATAATAGAAAGTCTTTGCTGGCGGTGTCCTTTCCTTCTTCTTGATATAACCATGAGCTGCCCTCAAGACTGCCTTAGTGCGAACTAGTCCTTAGTGAAGTAGAGCAGCCTGCTCCTGCTGTCCCTTAACTAGACTCCTGGTTGCTTCAAGGAACGCCATTGATCTTATTAGTAAGTTCTCAACGGTAATGGGGGGTGATAGTGTAGGTGGTGGAGTGTTGCCATTCACGTTGGTGCTCGTGTTGTTGGAAAGATCCATGACCTTGATAGAAAGGAAATGTTAGGATAGATTCAAGGAATTTGAAATATAAAGAATGTATAATTGCTGAATCTTATAATTCTTGTGATATATATTGCTTAGGATTCCATGCAGAACTAACCTGCATAGACCGCCAATAAAACCTGTCACCCCCACTTCCCAGTATACGGAGAAGTAGATATGACGGGCCGCGATGTATTTACTCAGAAGTAAACACGCTAAGCTCAAATAAGCAATATATATGTAAATCCCCGTTACCAAATTAATAAAAGTTTTTTTTCTATTTTCCAAATCCCAGAGATTTACTTTTCCTCGTAATTATTTTGTAGAAGGTGGCTGCTTGAATCTCAATATTTATAATTTCCATATCCCTAAAAGTTAAGACCAAGATTCTAATAACAAAACCCTAACCCTCTCATTCATTTCCTTTATTAAACCCTTACTAAATTCCCTCAGCCCACTCAATATTTTCCTTAATAATTTCCTTATAAAAATTCCCCAGCTCGTTTCCTTATCTCAGCCCACACAATTTTCCCCAAATAAAATTCTCTAATCATTTCTTCCTCGGCCCGTTTATTCCCTCAGCCCACAGAATATTTTTAAAAGGGAATTATTTTGAAATTGAGCCGGCCCGTTTCTCCCCCTGCAGCCCACGAAGTATTTTTAAAGGGAATTGTTTTGAAATTAAACCCAAGCCCAACTCCTTTCCCACTTTCCTCAACTCACCCGACCCCACTACTGTTCATCTTCTTTAATCCCCAACGGTAACATCCCTCAATTCCCGCGCGATCCCATCTCTCCGCCGCAGTTCACGCCCGTTTCCTCCGCTCACGCCCACGCTGTGCTCGTGCACCGTTACTCCTCGTCGCGATCCCATTTACCTCAAACCCTCGTCTCTCCAACTCCTATCTCCCTCTCCAACCTACTCCCCTTCTCTCTCTCAAACCCACAGCAACCCACTGCAAACTTCACGCCGCTCCCCTCGACGACGATGACGACGACAAACCACCCCTCCTTCATCACCTCACCCTAACCTCCTCCTAAACCCCTCACCTCCACCTCAACAATCAGCCATCTCACTCGAGTTCCAACCCACCCTGCACACTCTCTCGGCCACCCCCTTGCACTCAACGCCGGCGAGCCCCTCTGACCCGAACCACCTCTGCGACTCTCTACATCCTCAGCACCGTCCTCACCACTCCAAACCCGACCCGCACTGCTTCCCCTCTCTCTCCAAAACCCACACCAAGTGATCACTGAAAACTTCGACCCCGCTGCTGTCCATTGCCGGAGCGCCGCCGCCGACCGACGCCGACCCCAGCACACCCCGGGAGACCCACATAGCACCACTCTATACTTCCAGCGAGCACAAGACGACTCCGGGAACTCCGACGTCAAACCCGTGTCTCGAGCCAAGCTCGCGCGAATCGGTTTCACGGCGTACATCACGCGTTCGTGACGCCGTTGCTGCCTTGCGACCCCGAGACGTTTCCAGGCAAGTGTTTACTTGCTTCATGCTAATATAGTTGTGTTACAAACCTAAATCGCATAGTGTATAAAATTGCCGATTAACGATATATATTGTGACCTAAGTGTTCGATGCTAGTCTCCAATGAATATAATTCTTTATTTTGATGGAAACCAATATTTTCTGTTGGCCCATTTGATGATAAATATAGTGTATGAATCTCGCTGGAAAATACGATTGTTAGTGATGAAAATTGATACCCCTAAATATGCCGTTAAAACTAGAATTTTCTCATACCTGAAAACGAATAAAATCACCATAAATTATATATATACTGGAACGATATGTTCGAGGGCTTAAATCGAAGCCGACTCGACGAACTTTAACCCTATGTAAAATTCTAAGGATTTCTGTTCTGTAACTGTGATAATAATTAGATTGGAATGCGACTCTGGACCGCAGTCCAGAGCGTTTCTGATTATTGTGTTCTGTCCCAAGACCTGTGTCACTATGTTTCCTGAAGTTGTATGTTACGGAACCCTGCAGTATATTAAAGATAATTCTGTTAGTTAAACAAAACAAGTTGTTCCATTCTGTTTCATCACCGTTTTCTATTTTAAACTGTATTTAAAAGGGCAGAACGTATAACTGTTCAGAACAGATTCAGAAATGACACACTGAGGTTAAACTGTGTATAACTTTTAACGTACAGATGAGATTGAGGATCTTTCTATTGCGTTGAATACTCTATTGGAAACCCTAGATTTCATTCAACAGTAGCATCGCTAAATTCTGAGCCCAATCGGGTGCAATTCGTGTCGCGAAACGGACGTTCAGTTCTGAAACTGAATTTCCAGCCTGGAGCACTTAAAATGAAACAGCTATATCTTGAAAACCGGAATCCCGATTGAACTGAAACAAATTTTGATGAATTGATGACTGAGTTTTCTATTTATCTTATTTGTATCATTTTGCTAAATTCTTAACATATTAATTTATGCAATTTATTTTAGTTAATGACATGCATGTTGATTCATAACATACAGAGCTTATTGGTAGCATACAATACATATATCATACCCTTGCCATATACTCAGTGTTAGTGCGTGTGGAAATTGCATTATCGTGCGTGATAGATGTTGGTTTAGGAGTGACGAGTACACCAATGGAAAGTGAATATTCGTGACAGTGATTGATACAGTGAACAGTGATAAAACCGTGCCATTGGTATACTTGTACGCAACTAGATCAAGATCATAAATAGTGTAAACCTGGGGAAAAAGGGGAAATCAAAGTGGAAAGAGTATCGTATTTAGCGGGACCGTGTTTAGAGGATGATCATTCGAACCGTGATACTGATACATGTAGGGTAGGATCTAGCGATCCGGCTGACAGGGTTATCTCCCGGGCATGTGGGCCGTTGTCTCGGGTATGTACGAGACTCCTGTTAAACATGATCCTCCTTCCACTATGTGATTTCAAACATGACCTAGAGACCGATAGGGACACATAACATATTCTGCATCATATAGTGACATAATGATTACTTGCATTGTTCTTACACCAGTATTACCTCATATACCTGTTTCATCTTATTATAATAATATTGTTATTGTGTCGCTCTGACGACCTGAGTATGCAAGCTCAGATCCCGCGGGAAGACCAGCACAGGAGACGGATCTACCCTTCGAGTTCATAGAGATATAGTCTGGTGTACTCCCTATCTTTACTGCTTTCCATAGAGTGATCGTGAGATTGAACTTGGTTAGTAATTGCTCTTGTTATTTGTAATTTGTGAACAATGGAATTTTAATGTAATAAATTAGTGATGTGATTCCTTTAATACTGTGCTTTATTTACTGATTACCATGTAATACTAAAAGCCGAAGTGTGACTACGGCGGGATGATTCCTTGACCGTAGGAGCATGGCTGGCCTAGTCATCCCTCGTTTTCCTTATTTTGGGAAGCGGGGCATGACAATATAAATAAAAGCACAAGAATGACGAGAGATGTAATATAAACAGCAACTTTTATTAACATTCGTATTTACATTACAACCGGTTTTGAAAAGGAAAATACAATGATGGAAAGCAATGCCTAAACAGTAGTATATGAACTGAAAAGTAAATAAGTACAAGTAAGTTAGTAGTTGTGTAGCTCGGGTATTTGCTCCAATTACTCCTGGCTGGGCTTGGTCTCCTGAGAGTTGGGTCCTCCAGACGAACATTCCAATGAAAGAAGAGACATGAACGTCGTCAGCGAACTAGCGCTCGGTGAGTCCCAAAAGAAAGAATGGAATGGACAAGTAAAGATAATAGAACTGGTAATTGGTACAAGTATATGTTTATTATGCTAACGTAGTTTTTTGTAGCTTGGTAAAAAATGTATCAATGTTTACGAGAGGAGTCCAACTATCCCATAGACTATGGGAAACGAAAAGTACAAAGCCCCGTCAATACCCATGGGACAACGGAACGGATGTACTGTAGATGTCTTTTAATGCCTTCATCGTGCAACTTATAATACATTTCGTACTAATCTACCCCGTTAGAACCCCGTAATATATATATTGTATAAATATAGTTAACAGACTTGTCGTAACCATGGATACAAGTTATTCATGTAAACGGTTTCAGAATGTATCAAGTAGGCATGTAATCAAGTAAAGTCATAGGCATGGTTCGGTCAAGTAAAGTTATGTTTACATGTTGGTATTGTTCTGGAATTCTGGTTCAGGTTCAAGTATTCATGTTATAGTTTGGATTCATATTGAATTGGATTCATGTTGTATTGGATTCATATTTGGATTGGATTCTGGTTGGACTCAGATTGAGTTAGATGCGGATTGATTTAGACTCAGACTTGAGTCAGACACTTTAAACATATTTGGATCCTGAATTAAGTTCGGGAGTCATCGGCAACTGCTGCATATGAACGGCAGGATTTATGTTTTTTTTCAAGACAATTATCATTGATAGCCCTGTTAAGTTTTTCTATCTTAAATAGGAAAGCACTCACTTTCTCCGGCTCCCTGAGGCTTAAGAGAATTGATCCCGCTTAAACCTATATTTACTAAAGTCGTTAAATGTAATTTATATAACTCGAGAGGGTTTTATGAAAAATATTTTATATACTTTCAAAATAAACCTCGAGTGTTTATTCATTGTATTTAGGGTCTCATGGATGTAACTTTTAAGATTTGAGATATTTTAGTGAAAATGAACTTAGCTTGAATAATTCAAGGTATTTTAATGTAAGGCTTGTCTTGTATTGATACTTGATGGTATTTTGGTAAAACTTGTCATTCTTTTATTTTTAGAAAAATATGGAATTTTATTATAACTTGAAAATATTTGGTTTGATGATATTTATATAATTATTAAAAATTATATTTTATTAAAGTAGAAAATTACGTTTTTCTTAAAAATCGTATTGAAATCTTTCAAGACCGAATGCTCCGTGAGAAGGTCTGTATCTCGCTCTACTAGCCCGAGAATGTGCAATAATCCGCACCATCCAATAGTGGGTTACCCAAAATGGGTTGTAGAGGCATAATCGCAAAGAGTATGATAATACAATTCAAAGAAAAAGCGGTTTTTATAGTTCATGGTATTTAAATGAAATATTGTATTTGCTACGAAAATATATTTCAAAGAGAATCGTGCTATATCAATATGTGTGTATGTGAGGGGTGGGTCATTATCCCGTGAAGTTTTCTAAGGGTATGATAAGCAAAATGTTTAAAAGATGAAGTATATAAAATTCATGGTATTTAAATGTAAAAGTTTAATTAAAATTATTTAACATGGAGTTTTAGAATGAAAATTGTTTCTAAAATATTAGTTTCATGTTTAACAATTCAAGGTATAGAATATGAATGGGTAATGCTTAATAAAATATGTGGTTTCAAGGGTTTTAGAAACAAGTATCGATATAACTCCACTTACCGACATGTTTTATAAAAAGAGACTTTTTTAAGTATAAAGAGAAGAAGGGGTGTGACTTACTAGCTAGAAGTGTTGGATATGTATGCCATAGAGGGCATTATTGTATATGTATACATGTGGATACTGGGGTTATGTATGTACAGGACAATCTTGCTCAGTTATATAGTATATTATTTGAGTTGTCTTTATCAGGATTTGTGTATTTGTTTCTATTGATGTTTTATCCATCTTGCACATATTGACAAAGACTCGATACAGTAGTATATTTTTATAGTTTGACTTTATCTTAATATGTACATATGTTATATATGTCGACCACATGTTGATAAAGCCCGTAGGATCTTGCTTGACTACCAGCGTTATGATGGCGATCATACTTGTGGGAGTTGGGCAGTCTATAAGCACGTCATTAAATGTTCCAAGTCGCAGGAGTATCGAGATCGGGCATCGATACTCTAGAGTAGACTTGTGTGTACGTTTCTTGACCCCGACGAAGGGCGGTGGTTGGTCTCACAACCATTAGTGTGATCACCTAAGATTGTATACGGGTGCTCACTGGGGGTAAGTACACTGGACGGACTCGCCGAGAACCTCTAGATGGTATTATACCTATCGTCAGATAGCGGTTCTCTTGTGACATGTGTACAGATTAGTCTTTGGATATGAGATCGTCATTTGTCTCGTGTAAGTTCCTACCGCGCTTTGATCACTACCCTACCATAGCTCTATTGAGCCGTGCAAACAGGTTTTGGTTGGGTACAGTCCCGAGCCAGGAGGCAGTGAGTGATTGTCAGGGATTCGTCTCTCCGGGTATTGGGAGTTGATATCGCACTGTGTTCGATTGGCCAAAATCATAAGAGCTTGGCCAAGGCAGTTGGGATTTACTGATAGATTGATCAGTAGTTTACCATATTGGTCCTGAGCCGCATCAGCATGAATTATCGGGTTATTAGGGTCTGACGTATACCACCCCCTAGACCCAGTATGCGATACTCTCAGACGAAGAGACCGGACTGTATGGATATTGTCACGGATTGGCTCAATAGGGATCTATGAGTTTGCTTGTCGGCCTTCCTTTTCGACCAGTACCCGGGTAGCCGTTACGTACAACTAGTGTCGCTGACGTGCTTGTGGTTATGGATTTATCCAGTAACTCACTGCCGGCGTACTGTCGAGTCTTCAGAGTCCCACACAGAGGGTTTCCCTGCTTCAGGCGAAACGATGTAGAGGCCGTATGGTTTTATGGCATGGGTTCGATCACATACGTATACTTTTGCACGTATAATGTTCGGGCGGATAATACTAGCGGGCTTTGGTTTAAGCCGGATCCTAGAATTATATTGTTGGATTAATTTTATCTCTTTATATTCGTATTTTTCAGAATACGGATACGGGTATGTATATACGGTGAGGGGTATTCTTGTAATTGTGCAAGATGTTTCAAGAAGAAGACACCTCATTATTTGTTTTAACCATTTAGTTAAATGGTTAATGAGGTGGAGGGATGAGGTGTTCATTTATGATAAATGAAGCATGGCTACTTGGTGACTCATGTAGTGACTCATGGTTTACTATTTGGGTATGCTTGATATTTTGTGTTGTGAAGATATTTTGTGGGATATTTTTTTGGTTTGCATTATTAGTTCACAACATTTAGCCATTCTTCATTCTATGCTTATCACAAACACTCTCATCTCCTCTAAATTTAACCCTTCCATGCAAGGTATCAATCTCTACATTATTTTGGCCTTACTATTATGCTCTAGGATCATTGATCTATGCTAGAAGAATGACAGGAAATATTTGCAAATTGATATCGTGGAGTTTCTTCTACCTCAAACCCTAATAGTCTCATGTGTTGAGAAATCTAGGGTTCTTAAGACAAACTAATCCATCATCACTCTCTACTTCATCTAGGCTACTTAGATTAGCATACTAAATAACCTAGTTATCTCGGTTTAGAGGTAGGATATCAAAGTAGACACTCTCTGGTGGATCATCTTTGACGCGAGGAGGCCGTAGATCAAGCGCGATCCGTACATCCTTTAAGGAGCTAAATGAGAAGAGTGAAGACCCGAAGGACTTGTTTCTTTAGGTATAACTTTCTATCATAGTAGATAGAACTCCTTTACATGCTAGTGTAGGGTTACGGCAGCGCCCCAGCCATCAATCCGTGGCCAAACTCGGAACAAAAACTTTTAAAACCCGGCGCTAACGGAACCCTAATCGATGGATCGTACCATTAACCCTATACTAGTTCTATAAAAAGAGTTTGGAGAGGTTATACTAATCGATCCGTGTCCTTCGGTCTTCAACCTCTGCCCCAAGCTCCTCGCGGCTTCCTCGATCAAGTTCGATCTCCGGTCTCCCTCGTCGAAGACAATCCACATCGAGGATTAGTAATACGGGCTCCCGCCTCAAAACCGAAGCAACTCGAGCATCCAGTTTGCTAGCCTAGATACCCAAGATGAAGTAGAGAGAGTGTGTGATCATTTTGTCTCAATACACCCAAGGATTCTCAACTCATGAGATGGAATGGGTGGAGGTTGAAGAAGAGACCATGAGTGAAAGTGTGAGCAAAAGACTTAGCAGAAAGAAAAACAAATGAAGAAAAAGTCTATGTTGTTTTCTTGTGTTGCTTTGGCCTTTTTTTGTGTGATCATTTTTGGCACTTAAAGAAAACCCTTACCAAAAATTAAGCAGTCACTCTCCAAAATATCTCACACAAAATATCCTAACCAAAACAAAAACGTTCATTGCCCAAAGCCAAGACTTGCACTCACAATTTCCATCACAACAATATTAAACATTAATTCAAATGTTTAAAGCAAGAAAAAGAAATGGCATCTTCAAAAGTAATCTTGTAACGGATTACAAGAATACCCCTCATCTGTATAAACATACCCGCATCCGCATTCCGACTGAATACGAATACAACGATACGAAAATAATCCAACAATATAATACTAGGATCCGGCTTAAACCAAAGCCCACTAGTATTATCCGTCTGATCATGATTCGTGCACAAGTGTACGATTATGATCGAACCCTGCCATAAAACCATATGGCCTCTACAACATTTCGCCCGAACTAGGGAAACCCTCTGTGTGGGACTCTAAAGACTCGTCAATACGCTGGCAGTGGGTTTAACCACAAGCACGTCAGTGGCACTAACTGTACATAACGGCTGCCCAGGTATTGAGCGAAAAGGAGGCCGACGAGCAAACTCATCCTGAAACCCTATTGAGATTGACGGTGATAATATACGTACAGTCCGGTCCGTTCGTCTATGAGTATCGCATATCGAGTCTAGGGGTGGATAAAGTCAGACCCCTAATAACTTGACATTTAGTGTCGGCATGAAACCTATCACCAATTTAGAAACTGTCGATCCTAGATCGGTAATTCTCGTCTACCCCGGCCGAGGATTTCTGGTGATGGCCACCCGTGTACACCGCGACATCAACCCCCAATACCGGGAGAGACAAATCCCCTGACGTTCCGCTCACTGCCTCCATGTGGCTCGGGACTGTACCCAAATAAAACATGTTTGCACGACTCCTTTGAGCCGTGGTAGGATAATAATCAAAGCACAGTGGGAACTCATACGAGACAAATGATGATCTCAGGTCGATAGACTAACCTGCACACATGTCACCAAGGAACTGCTATCTGACAATAGGTATAATACCAACTAGCATGTTCCCGGCGAGTCCGTCCGATGTACTCATAACCCAATGAGCACATGTATACATCTTAGGTAAACCAACCGACACCAATGGCTTGTGAGACCGGCCACTGTAGCCAAATAGGTCATTTGGCCGCCGATCCGCGGCCGAGTCATGGGCAATGTTCTCCAAATTTTTTCCGTGGTTCTTGTACATGGAAATATGATTTTTGTCACATTTGGTTTTTACCCAAATTTGTTTATGTACTGGTTTGTGCATGGGGTAAATACGGAATGTTATTTTCGATCGAAATTCTAAGTTTTTGTTAATCTGTGTTTTGTGATTGCATATGTGCTGCTAAACGTTTGCTAATTGCTATATGTCGATTGGTGGGGGTTGCACATATTTGTATCTTCTTGATAGTTTATGTATATGAAGTATTGGATCGTCGTGAATGAATAGCCGGGGGATGTGAGAAGAGTGTTCTTTTCTTTCATTCATATATATTTGTAAATTGATGTAATATTCTTTTGCAGGACACATCCGGGTTGAGGTTGTAGCCACCATTGTATTATTTCATTTATTTTTCTTGCACCTAGGATAGACCCAAGGAATGGTGCATAAACTACCAGATTCTTGAAGTGCCGAGTGGCCTACTCATTTCATGGAAGGAGGTTGCTTCACTTTGGGAATTTAGCGGGTTGTTTGCTGCACCCGTAGGGGTCTAGAGTGGGATTTGGCGATTCATCACAACCGTGGAATCCGTTTTTCGTTCTAGGCTAAAATGAAATATGTAAATCCTAGTATATCCAATATATTCATATGTGTTGCTGTGATCTGTGATCAGGAATGACTATCATTGCGTGAGACGAATGGCTATATATATATATATAAATGTTGCTTATGTTTTGCATCCGCGCTGGTCCAGCCCCCGCTCTGCCTTTAGTTAAGTAACCTAACGGTGCATGACGAGGCCCCGTGGCGAATGCGGATGGCATAAGCGTACGTTCTATTTTCGTTTCTTTTCTACAATGATAAGGTTAATTGATAGGACCGCATTAATATTGATTAATACAAAGTAATAAACCTAAAATTGGACTCAGATTTGGATTTGGACTCAGATTGAGTCAGACACTTGTAAACTGATTTAACTCTTGAATTCTTAGGTTTGGGAGTAATCGGCAACTGGTGCACATGGACGGTAGGATTTGTGTCTATTTCCAAGACAATTGTCATTGATAACTCCGTTAATTTTTCTAACATAAATAGGCAAGCACTTACTTTCTCCGGCTCCCTAGGGCTCAAGAGAATTAATCCCGCTTAAACCTATATTTACTAGAGTCCTTAAAATATTGTTTTGTATATCTCGAAGGGGTTTTATGAAAAAATATTTTAATATAGATTAAAATAAACCTCGAGGGTGATTTGTATTACTTAGGGTTTTCATGAACATGCATTTTAAGTATTAGGGTATTTTAATGATAAATACTTATCTTTTAAAAGTTTATGGTATTTTATTGAAAACTAGTCCTTTTTGGTAACTTGATGGTATTTTATTAACATTTTTTAATATTTCATTTTTAGAAAAATATAGTTTCATAATATAATGAAAATATGGATTTATAATTTTATATAATTTTTTAAAAATTATTTTTATTTAGAAAAGTCGCATTTCTTAAAAACCGTATTTTATTTCCTTTCAAGATCAAATACTCCGTGAGGAGTTTTGCATCACGCTCTACTATCCCAAGGATGTGCGATAATCCACACCATCCATTAGCGGGTCCCCTAACAAGGGTTGTAGAGACGTGTTTTCCAAGGATTTTCAAAATATCGTTTTAAAAGAAACTCGATTTTTAAAAGATGTGGTATTTTATTGTAAAGGTTATTATTTGAACCAAAAATACATCTAAATAGGCATCGTGCTATTGAACAAAGTGTGCGTGTGGAGTAGGTCGTTACCCCATGAAGTTTTTTTCCTAAAGGTATTGTTTTAAGAAAAATCGAAAAGAGGTGATAATAAAGTTTAAGGTATTTTAATGAAAAAGTTCAATTATGTTCGTTTAACATAAAGATTTTGGTTAAACTTGAATCTAATCATTGGTAATTAAAGTTATAAATAGAATGGTGAAATTAGATTGTCCAAGATATAAAGGAAAAGGGAGTTTTAGGTTTTAAAAGAAAAGGTGTCGGGAATAACTCCGCTTTACCGATATATGATTAGGGAATGCATTTCGATGAAAAGAAAGTGAGTTGGGAGGGTCTTACGGTTTTAAAATCTCTAGGAAGAGTAAGGAAGAAGAGATGGGCTTCGTAGCATCGTGGGAGCTCCGTATTCGGCTTCGATCTTCGACGGAAAGAGCTTGGTCGCTAACTCCACTTGCATTTAGGAACTTTTTGAGAGAATTTTTGCTAGAATTTTAGAATGGTGAAGAGCTAAAGCATGGGGTGGTATTTATAGTTGCCATGCCCCACCCCCGATACAGAGAGTATTGTCCGCTCTGGCCGAAACCGCACGGTTTTGTCCTTGGGGATGAACCGGACCCGACCAGGTGCCACTTCCCAGAAGGTCACCCATCCCAAGACTTCCCTGGACCGAGCACGCTTAACTACGGAGTTCTTAAGCTCCTGTAGTGCCAATTCACTTAAAAAGCGCCTCTGTATTGAGAGTGGTATCATTCCATTTATAGTACAGATTTGTCCCCTTTCGGAATGTATTCCGAAGATTCTCCATTGTTCTACAGTGGGTCCCACAGACTCAAGAGGTGGCCACCGTCCACTTAACATGACACTTGGCATGGCACTTTGTTCCGTGTGGCACTTTACTCCGTGAGCAAGAACCGGGTCCCGACATTCTCCCCACCTTTGAACAATGGTTTGTCCTCGAACCACAGACCTACTATTGAGGAACCGGCTCTGATACCATTCTGTCACGCCCCACCCCCAATACAGAGAGTATTGTCCGCTCTGGCCGAAGACGCGTGGTTTTGTACTTCGGGATGAACCGGACCCGACCAGGGACCACTTCCCAGGAGGTCACCCATCCCAAGACTTCCCTGGCCCGAGCACACTTAACTACGGAGTTCTTAAGCTCTTGTAGTGTCGATTCACTTAAAAAGCGCCTCTGTATTGAAGAGTGGTATCATTCCATTTATAGTACAGATTTATTCTCTTTCAGAATGTATTCCGATGATTCCCCATTGTTCTACAGTGGGTCCCACGGACTCAAGAGGTGGCCCCTTCGGATTTAAGAGGTGTCCCCCGCCCACATAACATGTCACTTGGCATGGCACTTTGTTCCGTGTGGCACTTTGCTCCGTGAGTAAGAATCGGGTCCCGACAATAGTGAAGAATTAGTGTTTGGGAATTAAAATTTTGGATTAAAATGATATTAAATGGTGAAATGAAGGGTCTCTATTTGATTGCAGGGAAATCAAACAGTGCAGAGGAGTTAAGGGGAGTCGAAGGGGGTATGCAAAGCACGGATCAATTTGGGCTTATCTCAGCCGTCGGCGCCGGCCCTATGGGCAGTTTGGCCGGTCGGATTTGAGGCAATTGCCTCGAGATTCGTGCCACGTGGGTTTTTAAGTGTGTACAACTCATTGCGCCTATTTGATTTTTCTGAAATCTTCATTTCTCCATGTATTGCACGCGCAACTCTTGGGCTTCCCAAAAAAATAAAAAGAAAAATCAGAAAAATAATTGTGTCTGATAGAAATCGAACACACAGGCTATGTCACAGCAGTGTAGAGGTTTTACCAGTGAGCTACAAATTACTTCTTGCTTTTATTAAACAATTCTAATTTATAACGCTTTCACAGACTGTAATACTCTTTTCTGTACAATAACAAGAATTTTTTACGTACAGTGATTTCAGAGTCGTTACATTCTACCATCCTTATAAAAATTTCGTCCTCGAAATTTACAATTACATAGGGACTAATTTTCAAATAGATAAGGGTATCGTGTACGCATATCCTCTTCTCTTTCCCAAGTTGATACCCCTGGCGAATCCTTTCTCCACATCACTCGGACCAAGTTCACCTCCTTGTTCCGTAATATTTTTACTCTTCGATCCAGGATCTCAACTAGTTGTTGCTCGCATGTTAGGTCGGTTTGTACTGTGAGCTCTGAGTGATCAAGTATGTGGCTGGGTCGCTCACATATCGCCGTAGTTGGGATATGTGGAACACGTTGTGCACTCCTTCCAATGAGGGTGGTAGTGCTAAACGGTATGCCACTTTTCCAACTCGTTCGAATATATCGAATGGTCCTATGTATCTTGGACTGAGTTTACCCCTCTTGCCAAAATGGATCACTCCTCTGTTTGGAGAGATCTTCAGGAATACATGGTCTCCACGTTGGAACTCCAGATGTCGCCGCTTTGCATCTGCCCAATGCTTTTGTAGGTCTTGAGCTATGCGCATCCTTTCCCTGATCGTGCGAACTACGTCCACAGTTACCACGATCACCTCTGGTCCAAGGAGTTCATGATCTCTAACGTCGTCCTAACTTAGCGGTGAACGACACTTCCGTCCGTAAAGTGCTGTGAATGGTGCCATCCCAATGCTTGCCTGATAGCTATTATTGTATGAAAACTCCACAAGGTGTAGGTGATCTTCCCACAATCCTCCGAAGTCTAACATACAGGCTCTTAGCATGTCTTCCAGAATATAAATTGTTTGCTCGGACTGTCCGTCCGTTTGTGGATGATAAGCCGTGCTGAAATTCAGACTCGTTCCCAGGCTAGCTTGCAGACTCTGCCAAAATTCTGATCAGAATCTTTTATCACGATCGGAG
This sequence comes from Agapanthus africanus, assembly GCA_030015575.1. Classification (NCBI taxonomy): domain Eukaryota; kingdom Viridiplantae; phylum Streptophyta; class Magnoliopsida; order Asparagales; family Amaryllidaceae; genus Agapanthus; species Agapanthus africanus. Next base: position 309,409,684 of record JASDDO010000024.1, read on the forward strand.
ACGATGCAAACAGGTACTCCATGTAATCTCACGATTTTCTGCATGAGTTTATGGGTATCAAAAAGGTACATCTTGAAGGTTTAAATCTTACTTTACATATATGCTCACCTCCATGTACTTCTTTACTAACATCTCGGTCGACTGGCCAACTCGAAATGGAATAAAGTGAGCCGACTTAGTGAGTCGATCCACAATAACCCAAATTACGTCGTTACCCTTCGTGCTGCGAGGGTCATGAAGTCCATGGTAATGTGCTACCATTTCCATTCTAAAATTGGTAACGGCTGATGTAGACCAGCAGTTCTGTGATGTTCAGCCTTCACTTACTGGCACACCAAACACTTGGATACGCTCCTTGCTATTTCACGCTTCATTCCATGCCACCAGTAGTGTTGCCATAGATCCTTGTACATCTTCATGCCACCGGAGTGTATAAAATAAAGAGAGATGTAAGCTTTTTTCATCAACTCTTCTCGAACAGGGCTGATTGGCACACATAATCGACTTCCATATCGCAAGAATCCATCTTCATGGATGATGAAGTTAGTTTGAAGTCCACTTTCTACTTGTTCTTGGATCTTTTGTAGCTTGGCATCATTTGCTTCAGCCGTCTTGTTCTGATTGACAAGAGTGGATTGGACTTGTAATTTCATCGAATATGAAGCGTTACCTAGCATAACTACTTCAATCTCCAATCTATGCAATTCTTGCTGTAAATTCCACTGAGCGGCGAGGTTCATTGCTAATGGCTGGCGACTAAGTGCATCGGGTACTACGTTCACCTTCCCAGGATGATACTATAGGTTGATGTCGAAGTCCGCCATGAGTTCTAGCCATCTTCTCTGCCGTATGTTTAGTTCCTTCTGAGTAAATACATACTTCAGTCTCTTGTGGTCAGTGTATATATCCACTCGTTCTCCCAAGAGACAGTGGCACTAAATCTTGAGTGTGAAGATGACGGATGCCAATTCCAGATCATGTGTTGAATAGTTGCGCTCATGTACCTTTAACTGTCTTGATGCAAAAGCCACAACTTTTCCATGCTGGTGTAGAACACTTCCTAATCCTTTACCGGACGTATCAAAATGTACCATGAATCCTCCAGATTGATCCGGTATTACAAGGATAGGTGCAGAGGTTAACCTCGACTTGAGTTCTACAAAAGCCTTTTCATAAGCTTCTGACCACACGAATGTTTCGTCTTTACATGTGAGCTTGGTCAGGGATGATGCGATCTTTGAGAAGCCTTCAATGAATTGTCGGTAGTATCCTTCTAATCCTAAGAAACTTCGTATATCTTTCACCGTCTTTGATGTCGGCCACTCGCTGACAGCTGACACCTTAGCTGGATCTACAGAAATTCCTTCGCCTGAAACGATATGTCCAAGAAATCTGACTTAATCTAGCCAAAATTCATACTTGTTGTACTTGGCGTAGAGCTGGTCTTGCCGTAATGTCTCCAGGACAATGCGTAAGTGCTCGGCGTGTTCCTTCCGATTCTTTGAATACACCAGAATGTCGTCGATGAAGATGACAACGAACTTGTCTAAGTACTCCCGGAAAACTTGGTTCATCAGGTTCATAAAGATAGCAGGTGCATTGGTCACTCCAAATGGCATTAAGAGATATTCATAATGACCGTATCGAGTCCTAAACGCCGTCTTCGGAATGTCGGACTCTTTGACCTTCACCTGATGACAACCCGAACGAAAATCTAGTTTTGAAAAGACACAAGACCCACTTAACTGATCGAAAAGATCATCGATGCACGGTAGTGGATACTTGTTCTTAATCGTCACTTCGTTCAGGGCTCAATAATCCACACACATCCTGTAGGAACCTTCTTTCTTCTTCACCAATAGTACCGGAGATCCCCAGCTCGAAGTACTGGGTTGGATCCAACCTTTCTTCAGCAGTTCGTCCAACTGAATACGGATCTCCTTCAATCCTTCCAGACTTAATCGGTACGGAGCTTTGATTACAGGTTGTGCACCAGGTTGTAAATCAATGCTAAACTCAAGAGCTCGATCGAGAGGCAAACCTGATATGTCTTCAGGGAACACATCCTTGAACTCTCGAACTACTTCGGGATTTTCTTCTTCCGCCGGTAGAGAGAACACTTCTGCATTCTTCGGTTTAGCACAGTAGCTTCCTGGCTCCAACGTTTTATCTCCACTTTTTAAATAGAAGACTAGATGATCTGGTATCTCAAATACTACTCTCCTTTGACGACAGTCGATAGTAGCATAGAATACTCCCAGCCAATCCATTCCCAATAAAGCATCGAAATTTGGTATGTCCAGTACTTTGAAATTTGCATAGAATTCTCGACCGCAAACTACAACTGGGCGCTGATCATACCCCAAAGTTGCTTTCAAGACTCCATTCCCGGAACTGACATTCCAGCTTGAAATGAGTGGCTTCACGGGAATCGCGTGCATTCTCACGAATCATTGTGACATGAAGCAGTGTGAAGCTCCAGTACCTCAGCCGTCGGCGCCGGCCCTATGGGAAGTTTGGCCGGTTGGATCTGAGGCAATTGCCTCGAGATTCGTGCCACGTGGGTTTTTAGTGTGTACACCTCATTGCGTCTGTTTGATTTTTCTGAACTTTTCATTTTTCCGTGTATTGCACGTGCAACTCTTAGGCTTCCCAAAAAAATAAAAGGAAAAACCAGAAAATAATTATGTCTGATGAGAATCGAACACACAGGTTATGTCACAGCAATGTAGAGGTTTTACCAGTGAGCTATTCTTGCTTCTATTAAACAATTCTAACTTATAACTCTTACACAGACTGAAATACTCTTTTCTGTACAATAACAAGAATTTTTTCCATACAGTGATTTCAGAGTCGTTACATGAACCAAGATTGCAATTGATATTACTCGCATATTACTCGACTCACTCGAATACATTCTACACCTTTTGTAATCTATGGTTTCGATCAAGACATATTAATCAATCAATCAAATCTATTAAGTATATTAACCGGTTATATATATTATACTCGGGGTGCTTGGGATAGTTTCTTGTGTGATTTCCAACGGAGCTTCAGGAGTCCCGTATTAACCTCTCTTTTTTATTTTACTCGAATATCAGTCAAGTTGACTCATCCACAGCCTAGACCCCCGATGCTAACACATGAAATGGGCCCATGTTTCCTTGCTCCTGCAGCCTCACTCTTGAGCTCGTGAATACTTCTACGACTGCTTTGATATTCACACTTGGAACTTAATGTTAACATAATGATCACCTAGAGACCTATAGTATATACTTATCCATGATCATATACTCTTATTCGTCATATATATATTCTACTCTTGTTATTTTCTTTACTCTTACCTATCTTTGGGACTTACCGAGCGCTAGTTCGCTGACGGGCATTCCACCCACTTTTCTTTTCTTGGAATGTTCGTCAGAAACGGTCGAGACGGAGGAGTTTGAAGCTACAGAGGAGGACTACCACCAGATAGCTACTCAAGGCTAGCTCAGCTTCATTTTACTTCAGTTTATATATGCCACTTGCAAAGGCATTTTTCTTATTGTATTTACTTTCCAGCATAAACTCATATACTTGTACATATTTGAAGTTGAATGTAAATAAAGATGTTTATTGAAAAATTTTAAAATCTCAATTTATTCTTACATTGTGTATTATTTTTTCAATACACTTAGTATATTTATTTAGGGAATGACCTTCTCTGGATAAATATACCACGGGCTTGCCACGTTACCATTTCCGTCTATTGGGAAGCGGGGCGTGACATGTGTCTTGAGGGGTTTTGGGTATATCGAGGGCCTCGCAGAGTTTACGTGGGTCCCGCTATCGGGGTGCATTATTGTTTAATGGGGGACGTGTTTTGAGTGTGGAGTGTACGGAAAAAAGAGGGGTGAGGAGCGTCATAAGGATGCGCGAGTGGCGCGTGGGCGCTGGGCGCCCGCGGGTCACGTGAATGGAGTGTGGGTGCTGGGCCCCCGCGGATCACGTGCATGGCACGCGACCGCAGGAAACACCAGCAGAGAAAGGGGTTTAGCTCCTGGGCTGGGAGTTGAACTCCTGAGGGATTTTGGAGTTGCACTCCTAAACATGAATTAGGTATAAATTCGGAGTTAAACTCTCGAAAGATTTGGATTTGGATTTAAACTCCTATATAATAAATTGGATATGGATTTAGAGTTAAACTCTTAAAAGGCTTGGATTTGGAGTTAAACTCCTGAGGGGCTTTAGAAACTCCCAGAAAAGGGAAGGATTTTTATCTTTATGGAGTTATACTCCCAAAAGGATTTTGAGTGGAGTTAAACTCCCAAAAGGATTTTATTTATGGAGTTAAACTCTAAAAGATTTTTGACAAATGGAGTTGAACTCTCAAAAATCTTTGGAGATGATCAAAGTGGACCCCTTTCTTCTCCCCTTTAGCCCTGGATCTTCTTTTGAGTCTTGGATCTTCCCGAAGTAGGGTTTTTGGAAGATGGGTCTCCTTCCTCCTCCTCTCTATTGGCTGGATCTTGGAGAAAAAGGGGTGAGACTTAAAAATCTCCCCTTTTGGGGATTTGATGGAAAATCCAAGCTCCCCTTCAAGGGTTTTATGGTGAAAAATTGTTTCTTTTGGAAAAAAATAGAGTTAAACTCTTAATTTAATTCAAAAAAGAAAGAAAGAAAGAGGGTTTAGAACCTTGAGGAAGGAGAAGGATGCACAGAACCCTAATATTTGAGAGAATGAAAAGTTGTCGTTGATTTTTTCATCATGTTTACCTTTATAGGCTACACACTTTACATATAGCCCCTTGGGTTTTGCCAAATGGCACGTGTGCCACCACATACCTTATGTGCTTATTTCTTTTTGCACATAACTTATGGGGTTTACAAAATTTTGGCTTTCTGCCCATTTTTCATACATTTATTTCGAAAAAAATTATATTGAACTAATTTATTGGTTCATTCTTGGCATGGAGCCGGCCCCTTCCATTCTTGGTCTTGACTTGGGCTTGGGCCCACTTCGCTTGAGTTTAGGCCTACTTAGCTGGAGATTGAGTGACATTGATTTGGTCAACCATGGTGCAATTTTTGACCCCAACAAAGTGCCCCCATCAATAAATGCACACCACATATATGGGTCGTGTGCATGAAATTGATGGATCTTCTTTCGCGTGGAGGTTGACTTGATTTGGTTCCCGTTTTGACGACGTGGAGGTTAATGCTGCCCTTTTCACGATGTGGACGGTCGATACTGCCCTTTTAACGACGTGGACGATCGGTGCTTCCATTTTTGCGACGTGGACGGCCAGTGCTGCCATTTTAGTGACATGTACGGTCGGTGCTGCCCTTTTTGCGACGTGGACGGTCGGTGCTGCCCTTTTAGCGACGTGGACGATCGGTGCTGCCCTTTTAGTGACGTGGACGGTCGGTGCTTCCTTTTTAGCGATATGGACGGTCGGTGCTGCCCTTTTAGCGACGTGGACGGTCGGTGCTACACTTTTAGCGATGTGGACGGTCCGTGCTGCCATTTTTGTGAATTGGACGGTCAGTGCTGCTCTTTTAGCGACATGGACAGTCGGTCCTGCCATTTTTGTGATGTGGCCGATTGGTGCTGCCATTTTTGCGACTTGAACGGTCGATACTACCCTTTTAGCGACGTGGACGGTCGGTGCTGCCATTTCTGCGACTTGAACGGTCGATACTGCCCCTTTAGAGACGTGGACGGTCAGTGCTGCCCTTTTAGCGACATTGTCACGCTCCACTTCCCGGTGTACGGCGAAGGAGACGCGAATGGCCGCTACGTATTTACTCAGAAGTAAACACGCTAAGCGTATCTAAACAATATAAGTAAAATGCACAAGAGGCAATGACAATAGATATAATTGAACAACAACTTTATTTATTAACATTCTTTTTACAATACATCTGAAAAGTAAATACATGGAATGGAAAGCAATGCCTAAACAGTGGCATAACAGAAATGGAAAATACAGAATGTAAATATGTACAAGTAACTAGAGCTCCGGGTCGAAGGATAGCTAATCCAATTCCTCGAAGGTGGGCTCGATCTCCTGAATGTCCGAATCACCTGACGACATTCCAAAGAAAAGAAAGAGAATGTCGTCAGCGAACAAATCGCTCGGTAAGTCCCAAAGAGGAGGGCAAAGTAGAATAGATAGAGAGAGGGTATAACTATTATAGCGTTGTTTGTTATGTTAACGTAGTTGTTTGTAGTTTGGTACAGAAGAGGCCAGTGTATACGAGAGGAATCTCACTTTCCCTAGAGACTAAAGTATAAGGAGCAAAAGGAACCGTTCAGCCACGGTACAACGGCAATTGAATTCAGGTTAGGTGTATTATGGTTACAGTCTCGTGCCACTTTTAACACCTTCCGTACCAGTCTACCCCTTATAAACCCCGTGATATCTTGATTGTATTGTTTGTATTGTATTGTCTTGATTTATATAGATTGATGACTTTCCGGAACCATGATATCAGTAATGGAACGGATATAATGGATGAACATGTAAATGGAGTATATTCATGGTTCGGTTCGTTCAATATAGATTGATTAGATTGAATAGACGGATTCATAGATCCATATTGTATTGAAATTTGATACTTGAATCATATTCAAGTCAGATTAATTATATTGAGACTCGGTCTGAGTCGGACAATTAGAAAAGAAATTGAATCCCGAATTATGTTTTGGTGCTATCGGTGACTGCTATACATGGACGGCAGGATTTGTGTCTTTTTCAAAGACAATTACCGTGTTGATAACACCTTTTGTTAAGTTGTCTACCTTAAATAGGCAAGCACCCATATCTCCGGCTCCCTGAGGCTCAAGAGTCCGATCCCGCTTAAACCTATGTTTACTAAGGTCCTTATTGTAATTTAGTATAACTTGAGGGGGTTTTATGTAAAATAGTTTTGTTATATTTTCAAAATACACCTCAAGTATTTTATTATCGTCTTTAGAGTTTTCATGGATGTATATTTTATCAATATGACATTTCTAGTGAATAAAACCTAATCTCATAATATATGATATTTATTTGTAATATTGGAATTGTATGGTATTTTCTTGTAAATGAGATGTTTTACTTAAATTTTGGAAATGTGGAATATTATAAATATTAAAAATAGATATTTTGATATTAATTACATATATATTTATTTATTAAAAATATAAGTTTTATTTATAATAGAAATCACATTTTTCTAAAGAAAATTGTATTTTAAATCTTTCGAGATCGTATGCTCCTTGCGGAGGTCTGCATCTCACTCTACTGGGCCCGAGAATATGCGATAATCCGCACCATACCGAACGGGTTCCCCGAAATGGGTTGTAGAGGCGCAATTGTAAAGATTTATTAAAATACACTTCTTGTAGTAAAAGGTTTTAATAGTTGAAGGTAGTTATATGTAAAGTCATATTTTCCGAATCTATATTCCCAAATTCCATCGTGCTATATTAGATATGAGTGTGGTGAGGAGGTAGATCATTACCTCGTGAACTATCTAAAAGTATAATAAGGAATTATGGTGGTTTATGTCGAAACTAAACTATATAGTATTTTTCTGAAAAAGTATAATAAAAGTTACAAAAATGATTAGTTTGATGTGCAACTTGTTTTATTAAGTTTGTTAATGTTTATTGGTCAGCATATAAGAGTATGGGTTTATTTCGTTAAGGAAAATGTAGTTTTTAAAGAAAACCGAATCGGAAGTCGGACTAACTCCGCTTCCGTCGGGTTTTAATTTTGAAAGTTTTTAGAGTAGAGAAAAGAAGAAGAATTAGGGACTTACAGGTTATTTTACTAGAAGAGAGAAAGAGGAAAAGGTGGGAGTTTCCGGTGCGTCGTTTCGTCGTCGGAAACTCCTCGGATTGCCGTCGAAAGTTCGTCGGAGACTCGCCCTTTTGCTAACTCCACTTGCACACAAAAGACTTGGGAATTTTCTTGAGAGTTTTGGGCAGGGATTTGGGAGTGAGGAGGGGTGATTTGGGGGTGGTATTTATAGGAAAAATTAGGGTTTTAGGGTAGTGAAAGGGTGTGATAAAAATTGTATTTAAATTTGCATTAAAAAGGATTAAAATGGGGTATTTTAATTCTCTGGTTAATTGCAGAGAATTTAAACCGTGCAGGGGGAGTGGGGTAGGCCAAAGGGTGCAGGGGGTTCAAGAAAAATTAAGATCGGACCGAGCTGACCCGGCGGCGCCGGCCGATTCAAGCGGTTCACCGGCCCAAGTTGGGTGAGTCAGGGCCCGTCTTAACGCCTCGTGTCCTTGACGCTTGGTCTACTGCAGTGGAATCGTTTGTTTTATGTGTGACTTTTCGTTTTATGTGTTGTGCACGTGTAGACCTTTGGGCTTCTAAAAGATTAAGAGAATTTAATTAAAAAAATGTGTGGTTGATTGGATTTGAACTCTGGTGCTTTGGTTCAGCAGTACAAGGTCTTACCAGTAAGCTACAAGCTCCTTCTTACTGTTCAAAAGTGAAACAAATTTATAACTTGTGCTCAGGCTCAATTCCCCCTTTCTGTATTTTTAGAAAAAAAATGTACATAAAGTTTAGGGTTGTTACATTCTACCCTCCTTATAAAAATTTCGTCCTCGAAATCTGTAAAAGTAAAGTGTAACGGATTCAAGAAAAGTTTGGTGATAGGACTATTGGTGGTGTATGAAAAATATGTGAGAGAACGAAAGAATGCGAGAGATTTGAAAAGAGTTGAGGAAATTACCAGGGTTACCTTGGTCTACGGCCTCTGTTTCTTCGGCCGCTAGAAGGAAAGCCTGACGCCATGGTACATTCCTTCTAGCTGGGGCACATTCCTCTGTCCTCGAGGCATGTTTCTCTGCCCTCGAGGCATGTTCCTCATTATTTGTTGGAATTGGCGAGTAGGCTGTGCAGGTGGTGGAGCTGTGAGTGCAAGACGAGGTGCAGGGGCCTGGATAGCTAGCCGCTGCGGGTGGTTGATGGGTGTGTGATCTGGGTTGCATCTATAAGGACAGTTCCCAATTCCGTGATTGGATGCACCATAAACTAGTCATAGGCCTTTGGCGCGCCTACAGTCCTTCACCAAATGTCCATTCCTCTTACAATAGAAGAAAAAATCTGGACTTGGCTGGTTATCTGTTACTTCCGGTCTCCTGGGTTCAACAGTTGGTCTTGAAGAGGCTCCTCCTGCCATCTGGTTGGCAGGGCGCTTAAACTCCGGCAGCTTAGGGTCTTCCATTCTTCTTCACTACTTTCTCGTATCTTCGGGCAGCCTTCAAAGCCAAATCAAGGGTTGGGAAATCCCTGTAGCTAATGCAGCTTGGATTTTCGGGTCCAGCCCTTGCTAAAATCTTCTAGCTCTGATCTCAGCAGTCGGTATGAGATGGGCCGCAAACCTGTTACGGTCTTGTGTTAGCTGTGTAGTATGTGATATAAAATCGAACATTGAGACATATCTTACCTACTGAGCATGGTAAACTCAGTATCATACTCATCTACAGATTTGGTCCACATTGAACCTTGTTACAGATGGATGAATTGTTGTTCCATATCAAAGAAGGCAGTCTCAGGGAAGTACTTTACATCGAACATGTCACGGAAAGTCTTCCATTCGATAGGTTGGTCAAGACGGCTTTCTTCCGCCTTCCACCAAACCCGTGCATTGTCAGTGAGTTGCAGCTTCGCAACTCGAACCCAAGTTATCTCTGGCACTTGTGCTGCTTCCAGATCATCTTCAATGCTTTGAGCCCATTCCTTAGCTTCTAAGGGCTCTCTTTTCCTGCAAACTACTTGGGGTGCAAGGCCCTAAATTGCTTCACCCCAGGTTCTTCTACCTCTGGTCGGTTCATCAGGATAGCAGTCTGCTGCTGCTGTCCTTCCAGGAGGATGCGGATTGCCTCAAGCAGAACCATCTGCTCGTTGATCAGAGCAGCGACGGCAGGTGTGAGTGGTAGTGGTGGGAGGGTGTTGTTGACATTCGTGCTGGTGTTGTTTGGGGAATCCATAACCTTGAAAGAAAATTTTGGGTTAGGACAGATTCAAAGTATATGAAATGATAAGATTCAAGAAATATGAATTGTAAAGAATTTTATTAGTTGCCGGTTCTTGTATTATATTGCTTAGGTTGTCGACGCAGAGTTGAACTGCATGGTAGGTTCCATACAGCTCTGACCTGCATGGGCCACCAAAAAAACCCGTCACGCCCCGCTTCCCGGTGTACGGCGAAGGGGACACGACTGCCCGCTACGTATTTACTCAGAAGTAAACACACTAAGCGTATCTAAGCAATATAAGTAAAATGCACAAGAGACAATGACAATGGATATAATTGAATAGCAACTTTATTTATTAACATTCTTTTTACAATACATCTAAAAAGTAAATACATGGAATGGAAAGCAATGCCTAAACAGTGGCATAACAGAAATGGAAAATACAGAATGTAAATGTGTACAAGTAACTAGAGCTCCGGGTCGAAGGCTAGCTGATCCAAATCCTCGAAGGTGGGCTCGATCTCCTGAAAGTCCGAATCACCTGACGACATTCCAAAGAAAAGAAAGAGAATGTCGTCAGCGAACAAATCGCTCGGTAAGTCCCAAAGAGGAGGGAGAAGTAGAATAGATAGAGAGAGGGTATAACTATTATAGTGTTGTTTGTTATGTTAACGTAGTTGTTTGTAGTTTGGTACAGAAGAGGCCAGTGTATACGAGAGGAATCTCACTTTCCCTAGAGACTAAGGTACAAGGAGCATGTTCATATCAGATTTTTGCATTTTTATACCGCCTAATTTTTATCACATTGCTTATCGGTAGGTACTCTTAAGCCGTGTTTGCTAGTAAATTGCAGGATACAGGTTCTCATCTCTAAATAGTGAAATTCATGGAAAAGCAAGATAAATTCCGGATTACTGCCAACCACAGATAAAACACGGGTCTCCGCTCTCTATCTGTATGTTGCCGCACACCAGTTTAAAGGACAAAATGGCAAATCAATGTCATTTTCATGCACAAAGCTCAATAGCAACACAAGATCCAACATATCTACGCGGAGCTCAAGAAAAATCATGACAAAAGATCCACATTACTTCACCTTTTGTTCTGCTGAAATTCTAGAAATATTATGAAGAGATTCTGAGAAAAAACATATACCACACTGAAGAGTACTAAAAAGCAGGGAAAACCACCAAATTTCATGGCCTAACTCCACTAAAGGGCCGCGGTTCCGCGGCATAAGCATGCTTAGGCCGCGGAACCGCGGCCGTACGGGCTCCGCAGTGGATGAGGTTTCAGGGGTATTTTAGTCATTCTATATAGAGGCAGTTTGTTACCCTAGGTTTCCAGTTCCCTGCCTATAAATAGTCCAGAACTTGCCAAAGCCAAGGGTGCTTATTCTTGTATTTAGATTTTAGGATATATGTTGGTGTTCTTCTTCCTCTTCTCATCTCTTCTCCATTAAAAACTTATAGTGAGATTTTGTGAGTGAAGAATGAATAAAGGAGTTCTTGTTGTTACCATGCTTATCTTGTTGTAATTGTTAATTATAATTGCTTGTATTTTTCATTTGCTAATCTAGTTGTTGTTATTTGTTGTTTGTTTCTTTCTTGTTCTCTTTTTATTTATCCTTAAATAATAATGATGCTTAAGCTTGATCCTTGCCAAAGTGAGGTCTCAAATAGCTAGTTGTAATCTTCTAACCTCTTTCTTTCTATCTTCCTCCTTTTATTTTATTTTCTTTTTCTTATAATGGGTGAGTAGTTTTCATACTTGTTAGGGTAGGATAATGAAAGTTTGAGAGAAGAAAATCTCTCTCACTCTTTTCTTGCCCAACATCTTGATTCGGACTCCCGTTAATTGAACCACAATCCGCTCCCTACGGCACCATATCCTACATGATAGCGGTGATTCCTTAGTGAGACCGGTTGTGGTTGAATTAACCGGAGGTTAAGGCTAAGAGCCAAGAACGGACGGACAAGCACCAAAAGGAAGAACTTATGCGTTGGAAAGCCTAGCTTATACTCGCAAGTTCCTTCCTAGTCGTGCTAATCCCCGTTGTTGCCGATTACCGTAACACCGATATTAAGAGTGGCAACGAAAGAAGTGAGCGACTCCTAACTCAAACTAACCTAATCCTAACCCTAACAAGCTCTTTTTATATAATATTTTAGCACATAGTTAATCTCAAAACAAATCTGGACATTTGGACTTAACTCGTTAAAGCATATAGAAAAAGATTCCCATCTCCCTGCGGACGACCCGTACTCAACCGGCTAGCTACAAGCGAAACCGTCTTGATTGCGGTAATTAACTAAGCACGCAAAAACTCTACCAATCAAATGGTGTCGTTGCCGGGGAGACGGTAGTTTATTTCTTTGTGTAATTTCGGGATAATTTGTGAATATAAATATAACCGAAAAACAAAATATATATATATATATATACATTGTAAAAAAAACCATCTTGTTATTTTTGATTAGTTTTTGTGCAAGTGTGCAGGATAAAAAGACGGTCGAGTTCAGTGCCAAAGACGTGGGAAGTTAGACCCATATCTCGCGGCTACACCGCGACGGATCAATACGGAGCCAACGGTCTACTGTAAAATTCTGGAGCATATTCAGTGAGCAAATCAAGATTCAGGAGCTCCAGACAAGAAAAGGACAGACAAGGCAGCACACACAAAAATTTCAGAAGCCCAATTCCACCTTATTGCCGCGGAACCGCGGCATAAGCAGGTTTAGGCCGCGGAACAGCGGCCGTTTGGTGCCTTCACGGTGCCAAATTCCCTGTGAGTGTTCCTTATCTTCTCCCCACTCCTCTAAACTCCACTGAACTGTGTTTTCTGCAGCATTCTTTACGCAAACTCTCTTCCCCTTCCAATAAATTGTTTTTGTGCAGGATTCTTTGCGCCGTGCTAAAAAATAAAAAATTTATTGTAGTTGATTGTTACTGCTTTGCATTTATTAATACGGACTTTAAGGGGCTTGAAACCAATCCAGATTGGGTGGGGATTTCATCACCCTTCCCAGGACCCCAGAAATCACAAAAAGCATATGCATTGACCATTGTTTAATTAAAAAATACTAGACTCAGCCCTAAGGACTTCGCGCTCAATAGGACAGAGGACTAGTTACAGGCATCGGCCGTTTATCCTATCCTGACTTTGCGGTGTCTAGGCAAGTGTGTTCAAGGCAAGTGGTTACTTAATTAGGACCACTACTTACGTAGTAGGGAGCCTCCCACTTACCTGGCACTTACCTAGCCGCAATTAGCGGAGAAGAGGCGGTTTGAGGTCCTATTTCTAGTCCTTTGAAACAGTTAGGAGCTGTCTAGCTGACCTAGGTGATCCTAGATCTAGGTGTGATTGTGCATATCTTGTTTGTGATTGCTTGAAGCCGTAAGTCCGTACATATTTCTGTAAAGCTCTTTCTAAAAAAAAACACAAAACCAAAAACTTTTATAAAAACTTGTCCTTTGTCGCCAGAATCCATTTTTTCACCCACCACCCATCGTATTTCTCTATTGACGTTTTCTTACCCTCACCTTCTCCGCTTTGACTATACTAAACTCATTTAGTGTATGTCCGCTTGGACTCGGGACACTAGCGACCGCCTAGTCCTCGTTACGTTAGTCGCTACCGACTACGCGATCGACTCAGACGTCAAAACTCCGTCCACGCCTCTTTCACCCTTACCTTTGCCGGCCAACTCCGACGTTGACCCAAATTCTGTTCATACATTCTCACCTTCACCATCACCAACCTCTTCTTCCGCGATATCAGGATTTAATCCAAACATCTCTTTGACTCCCCCGGGATTGACTCCACCTCCTACGGATGCAAATAACCCACCACCACCGCCTGTTGTAGCGCCGCAGCGAATCGCGCTCCAGGATCGTTTCTATCCCACTCGTTCTGCACTTCCCACTTGTCTTTCCCTTCCACCGGCCAATGGGGATAATTTTGAAATTAAGCCCCACTTCATTAACATGCTTCCGAAATTTCATGGGCTTGAATCTGAAGATGCCTATATCTTCATCAACAAGTTTCAAAATGTTTGCGCCATGGTGAAAACTACCCAGCTGTCGGACGATGCTATACGGCTACGGGTCATTCCGTTCACTTTGTGCGATCTTGCTGAAAAATGGCTGTATAGCACCGCTTCCCACTCCATAACCAGTTGGGACGAGTTTGTGAAAGCATTTCTCAAGAAATTCTATCCGAATCATAAAACCGTGAGGATCCGTAACGAAATCAACCAATTCTCTCAGCTTCCTACTGAACCCTTCTGGAAGTGCTTTGACCGGTATAAAGACCTTCTTATTCAGTGCCCTCACCATGATATCGAGAAATGGCAACTTTGCCAAACCTTATACGAGGGCATGAACCCAGCAACCAAGCAGTTGTTGGAAACCATTTGTCAGGGCCACTTCCTATCGAAATCTGACGAGGAAGCGTGGCAATTCTTCGACAACCTTGCGAAACAAACGCTTCAATGGGAGAGCACTAGACCAACTTCTTCTTCTTCTTCTTCCTCCACTTCTACTGGTCAGTCTAGGGTAGGAATTCACCAACTCGATGTCTCTATTGCGATGAAAGCTAAAATGGCTGCAATAATGAGAAAACTTGAATCGATAGAGAGCAAATTTTTATCTCCTGCTCCTGCCCCTGTTCTTCCCCTTCGTACCATTTGTGCTTGTTGTTCCGATCCTTCTCACTTAACCGAAGAGTGTCCTTACAATCCACCATCTCAAGGACATGATCAGGTTAATGCTGCATTTCAGCAAAGACCGAGAAATGATCCATACTCTTCCACCTACAACCCCGGTTGGAGGAACCACCCCAATTTCACCTGGAATCAGAATCAGCAACAATTCCAAGGCAACAATTTCCAGAGGCCCCCTCCTCCGCAACAACAAGCGCAACAACAAATTCAACATCAGTTTCAGCAGCCCTTCCAACCCCAACCTTTTCAAAATCAGACGAACAACTTTGCACCCAACAATTCTTTTCCGCAAAACAACTTTGTTCCGTCAAACAACGATAAGGTTTCCTCGCTAGAACGAAGTATGGAGGCGTTCGTTAAACAATCGACACAATCCACCGCCAATATCCAGTCGTCTATTCAGTCTTTGGTGCAACACACTGCTGCACACGGGCAAAGCATTAAGACCATCGAAGCCCAGATTGCACAGCTGAATGCGGCGTTAAGCGAGCGAGAAAAGGGGAAGCTTCCATCTCAACCACTCCCAAATACCGGTCACCCACATAATGTACATGTTGCTCTTGAACAACAGAACCATAATGTGAGTGCCGTGACTACATTGAGATCGGAAAGGATGTTGCACAACAACATCGGCTCAACAATTGAGGATAATGACACCCCGGCCGCTTCTTCTTCTTCTTCTTCTTCTTCTTCTCCTTCCTCATCTTCTGAGCCTATTCTTCATTATTCAAAAGGCTCTTCTTCCTCTTCTTCTGCTCTGAACGGACCCACTTCTCACTCCACGAAAACACCAGCTCTGGGATCCGTTCCAACTCCACAATCTTCTCCACAAGCATTGTACTCAACCAATTTTAAAAACGCTCCATTTCCAAACCGGTTGAGGTCCAATAAACAAAATCCATAAATGGAGAAGATTCTGGAGTTGTTTAAGCAGGTTAACATTAACATTCCCCTTTTAGATATTGTCCAACAAGTCCCGTCCTACGCAAAAATCTTAAAGTACTTGTGCACGAAAAAGAGGAAGTCTCAGGTACCCAAGAAAGTTTTCTTGGCTAGTGCTGTGAGTGATGCTCTTACCCAATCTTTACCGCAAAAACGGAAGGACCCTGGATGTCCTACGATTTCTATTACCATTGGGGATAAGAACATCAACCGCGCACTATTAGATCTTGGTGCCAGTGTTAACCTGCTTCCGTACTCAGTATATGAGCAATTAGGTGTAGGAGAGCTGAAACCCACACACTGTACTCTTCAAATGGCCGACCGATCAATCACCCATCCTAGGGGTGAGCTAGAGGATGTGTTAATCAAGGTTGGGGACTTCATATTCCCCGTTGACTTCATTGTATTAGACACACAGCCTGTAGCTAACCCTCGGAATCAAATTCCGGTGATACTCGGCCGCCCATTCCTTACAACCTCAAATGCTGTGATCAATTGTCGCAATGGTTCGATGAACCTATCTTTTGGAAACATGAAAATTGAACTCAACATTTTTAGGTTGGGGAATCAGCCCACCGAACCTAATACTCATATACTAGACGTTTGCTCAATCCAGGAGATCACCCCAGAAGAGTGTGAATTCGAGGAGTTTTTGTTCGATCACGATAACCTTGATGCCACTAGTGCGTTCCTCTTCGAACCTCCTGCTGTTTCTGCGCCCGACAATGACCACGAGTGTTTCACTTTCTCGAACGATCTTAGCCACTCACCACCCGAGTTTGAATCCTTCGAATTTCCGGATGAGTTACCTGAACCATCTAACTCGGTCGCTTACACTCGTTTTGAACCTTTGCTGGAATCCTTTGATTTCGAGACCTTTTCACCAATCTTGCTATCAATCGTTTCACCTCCAACGCTCGAACTCAAGCCTTTGCCGTCTCACCTTAAGTACGCTTACTTGGGTGAGAACGAGACCCTCCCTGTTATCATCTCGGCTTCTCTAGCTCCAGAGCAAGAGAAAGCCCTTCTTGCGGTCTTGCACAGCAATAGACAAGCTTTTGGCTGGTCCATGGAGGACATCAAGGAGATTATTCCCCTGATCGTTGAACATCGCATTCATCTGATGGATGATGCCAAACCAGCCAGGGATCCACAAAGGCGACTCAACCCAGTCATGAAGGAGGCTGTGAAAAAGGAAATCGTGAAGTGTCTGGATAGTGGTATCATTTACCCAATCTTTGATAGCCAGTGAGTTAGCCCCATTCACGTTGTCCCCAAGAAATCAGGCATAACGGTCATTACTAACGAGGCAAACAAGTTAATCCCTACTAGCACCCAAACTGGGTGGCGAGTATGCATCGATTACAGAAAACTCAACGCCGCAACGCGGAAAGACCACTTTCCGCTACCTTTCATTGACCAAATGCTTGAACGATTGGCCGGACACGAGTACTACTGCTTTCTTGATGGCTACTGTGGCTATAATCAGATTCCCATCGCCGAGAAAGACCAGGACAAGACCACATTCACTTGTCCTTTCGGCACGTTCTCATATCGTCGCATGCCCTTTGGGTTATGCAATGCGCCCGCTACCTTCCAGGGTGTATGATAGGAATCTTCTCAGACATGGTGGAGAAATTTCCTGAAAATCTTCATGGACGATTTCTCCATCTTCGGCGATTCCTTTAACGAGTGTTTGCTGCATCTTGACGCTGTCCTTACCCGATGTAAGGACAAGAACCTCACTTTGAATTGGGAAAAGTGCCACTTTATGGTGCACGAAGGTATTGTCTTAGGACATATCATTTCGCAAAATGGCATAAAGGTTGACAAAGCGAAGATTGAGGTCATTTCCAATCTCCCTCCTCCCAGATGCGTCAGAGACATCCGAGCCTTCCTTGGCCATGTCGGTTTCTATAGACGGTTCATCAAGGACTTTAGCAAGATTGATAGGCCCTTGACTCTTTTGCTGGCCAAGGACACGCCATTTGACTTCAACTCGAGCTGTGTGACTGCGTTCGAGTCATTAAAAAGCTCACTCACTTCTGCTCCCGTTCTTTCTTCACCTGACTGGATGCACCCATTTGAGATTATGTGCGATGCATCCGACTTTGCCATTGGTGCTGTCCTTGGACAACACATCAACAAGATGCCACACGTAATCTATTATGCTAGCCGAACCCTGAACGACGCCCAACTTAATTATACAACAACTGAGAAGGAATTCTTGGCTGTTGTATTTGCTTTAGAAAAGTTCAGGCCCTACCTCATCGGCTCTCCAGTCATTGTCTACACAGACCATTCTGCTCTGCGCCATCTTTTTGCGAAGAAAGATGCAAAATCACGGCTAATACGTTGGATCCTCTTGCTTCAAGAGTTTGACCTTGTCATCAAGGACAAAAGAGGATGTGAAAACGTAGTCACCGACCATCTCTCACGACTTCCTTCTTCGTCTTCGCCTCAACTTCCGATCAACGATGTTTTTCCGGATGAACAACTCTTGACAGTATCTCGCGAACCCTGGTTCGCAGATATTGTGAACTATTTGGCCACAGGGCTACTACCGACTAAATGGTCAAGTCAGGACAGACTTCGATTCTTACCCCAAGTAAAACACTTTTACTGGGACGAACCCTATCTTTTCAAGTACTGTCCCGACCAGATTATTCGTCGGTGTGTCCCTGACGATGAATTCAAGAGTGTGCTGTCATTTTGCCACGATCAAGCATGTGGCGGGCATTTCGGCCCCAGAAAGACAATAGAGAAGATCTTGCAATGTGGTTTCTACTGGCTACAACTCTTCAAAGACGCTCATGACTATTGCAAGACTTGCTCCCAGTGCCAACACTTGGGCCGGATATCCCGGAGGAACGAGATGCCGCTCCAACCAATCTTGGTTGTGGAGATTTTCGACGTTTGGGGGATAGATTTCATAGGGCCGTTTCCCAGCTCTTTCGGGAACTTGTACATCCTTCTCGCTGTTGATTACGTCTCTAAGTGGGTCGAGACTGTGCCCAGCCGGACTAACGACAACAAGGTTGTCGTTAGGTTTCTTAAAGAAAACATTTTCTCCCGGTTTGGGCACCCCCGAGCGATCATTAGCGACAATGGAACTCATTTTTGCAATAAGACTTTCGAGACCTTGATGCAGAAATATTCCATTAATCATATGCTATCTACGCCCTACCACCCCCAAACCTGTGGGCAAGCCGAAGTTTCAAATCGGCAAATCAAGCAGATACAGGAGAAGACGGTTTCCAAGAACCGTAAGGATTGGTCGCTAAAACTCACTGATGCCCTTTGGGCATTTCGAACCGCTTATAAGACCGATCTTGGCATGTCTCCCTATCGGCTTGTGTACGGAAAGGCTTGCCACCTCCCTGTCGAAATAGAGCATCGCGCATTTTGGGCGATAAAGGAGCTGAATCTGTCTCTCGAAGATGCGGGCAGCCATCGGAAGCTGCAGTTGAACAAATTGAGCGAGCTTAGGGATGAGGCTTACGAAAACGCGGTTGTCGTTAAGAACCGAACGAAGGTGTTTCACGATAAACACCTTTTGCGCAAAACTTTCATACCTGGTTAACAGGTACTACTTAATGACACCCGGCTGCATTTCCATCCAGGTAAGCTCGGATCTCGCTGGAAAGGGCCATACTTTGTGCGGAATGTGTATCCGCATGGCGCCGTGGATTTGGAGAATCAAAAGGACGGTTCATTTTTCAAAGTAAACGGACACCGACTTAAACCGTACCTTAGCGCCGAACCAACAGAGGAGCTCCTGGTCTTACAGGAGCCGGTTTACCCTGCATAATCTTCCTCTGCCTACCACCAAACTTCGGTTATCCAGCCAAGAACAGTGGACACTGTTCCAAATAAGTTTGGGGGTATGTATATACCATTTTGTATATATTTATGGATATTCTTTTCCATTTTTGCTATTTTTCTTTTCTTTAAAAAAATTGTGTATATCTAACCGACAATTTTGACCCTTCAATGATCTCTTCATGCAACGACAGTGAGGACACTGTCCAGTTTAAGTTTGGGGATACGCTCGGTACGCATTTCTAACCTTCGCATTCATATGTATATTTTGCATCTGCATACTAAAATCCATAAAAATCAGAAAATTCTAAAAACATAAAAACTTTTTGTCAAGTTAGCTAGTGGGAGAACTCAGATTCAACATTTTGACGGTTTTGTTTGATAAGATAAGAATAACTAAATCTTATTTTTAGATTTTAAAAACCTGAAAGATAACTCTCCTTTGAAGTTAACTATAGCTGATATACGTCTTTACATCACACTACACGTGTCGTGAGTTTTGGAAATTAGATGACAAGTCTTTTATGTCTAAAAAACTTTTAAATGGATAAATGATTTTCTGAGGATCAAATAGGTTTGTTATGAAATAAGTAATATCAAGAATAGTTTATGAAGTGAAGCGAATATGAAGGAATGTTATTGATGCCTTAATTGGAACTAATTCTGAAAAATAACCCATCTGAAACTTGATTGGAATGATTACACACCTAACCCACTAAACACGTCTTTTATCCAAAAAAATAACTGAACTGCCGGTTATATCTCCGTTCGCATTGAATCATCATGATTTTCACGATAAAGTGTCTTTTGTTTTTGGGCCTAGGTAACTTGAGTAATTAAGTCCGCTGGGGTGTCTCTACGCCTAATGCCCTAAAGACAACTGGTTTGGGTGCATTAGCCCAAAGCTCGTTAAGAAGCTTAGAAAGTCCAGATTAAAACAAAGTCAAGCAAGTGTTCTCTCCGAGTTAAAATTCCTAACGGTTCTTTGTGTAAGAATAATCTTGACAAAAGACAGGTTTTTATAAAAAATATTTCTAGCGGAGATATGAAGGTTTTATTCTATGATAAAGACTATTGCACGTTCACAGAGGTGTGTATGAAATGAAAATAAGAAAAAAGGTGGAGTGAAAAATAAGACCTAGTTTCCTGTTAAGGAAGATAGAAATTCTGAAGTTGAAACCTTACTGGAAAACGAAACTTGAAAAATGCTTAACTCTTTATAAAACTTATGTGATCCTTTTAAAAATTTTATCTGGGCATTATTGTGTGACATGATGACTTTAATCGATCCGTCTGGAACTTAACGACACTATTTGCACTGCACGTAAAGACATATAAAATCTTAAGTTAAATACGAAGCGAGGTGTGAAAAATAAGGGTTCGATAGTCTAGACTTAGGATCATAGAATTGTTATCTTCTGAAACAAAACTTTAGGGGTTTGAATCATAGTTATTTTGCAAAACTAGCTTGACCGGATTTTGTGGGTAGTATCCGCTGAAAACCCTCAGGAGACAACACTCCTCCTACTAGGGACACCTAGAGGTTTAACGGCTTGTTGCACATGCTCAGTGCAATCGTGTTCCCTGCGAAAGTGAGGTTAGGAATTTTTGTGAATAAATTGTCTTTGCTCGGGACGAGCAAATGATAAGTTTGGGGGTATTTGTTCATATCAGATTTTTGCATTTTTATACCGCCCAATTTTTATCACATTGCTTATCGGTAGGTACTCTTGAGCCGTGTTTGCTAGTAAATTGCAGGATACAGGTTCTCATCTCTAAACAGTGAAATTCATGGAAAAGCACGACAAATTCCGGATTACTGCCAACCACAGATAAAACACGGGTCTCCGCTCTCTATCTGTATGTTGCCGCACACCAGTTTAAGGGACAAAATGGCAAATCAATGTCATTTTCATGTACAAAGCTCAATGGTAACACAAGATCCAACATATCTATGCGGAGCTCAAGAAAAATCATGACAAAAGATCCACATTACATCACCTTTTGTTCTGCTGAAATTCTGGAAATATTGTGAAGAGATTCTGAGAAAAAACATATACCACACTGAAGAGTACTAAAAAGCAGGGAAAACCACCAAATTTCATGGCCTAACTCCACTAAAGGGCCGCGGTTCCGCGGCATAAGCATGCTTAAGCCGCGGAACCGCGGCCGTACGGGCTCCGCAGTGGATGAGGTTTCAGGGGTATTTTGGTCATTCTATATGGAGGCAGTTTGTTACCCTAGGTTTCCAGTTCCCTACCTATAAATAGTCCAGAACTTGCCAAAGCCAAGGGTGCTTATTCTTGTATTTAGATTTTAGGATATATGTTGGTGTTCTTCTTCCTCTTCTCATCTCTTCTCCATTAAAAACTTGTAGTGAGCTTTTGTGAGTGAAGAATGAATAAAGGAGTTCTTGTTGTTACCATGCTTATCTTGTTGTAATTGTTAATTATAATTGCTTGTATTTTTCATTTGCTAATCTAGTTGTTGTTATTTGTTGTTTGTTTCTTTCTTGTTCTCTTTTTCTTTATCCTTAAACAACAATGATGCTTAAGCTTGATCCTTACCAAAGTGAGGTCTCAAATAGCTAGTTGTAATCTTCTAACCTCTTTCTTTCTATCTTCCTCCTTTTGTTTTATTTTCTTTTTCTTATAATGGGTGAGTAGTTTTCATACTTGTTAGGGTAGGATAAGGAATGTTTGAGAGAAGGAAATCTCTCTCACTCTTTTCTTGCCCAACATCTTGATTCGGACTCCCGTTAATTGAACCACAATCCGCTCCCTACGGCACCCTATCCTATATGATAGCGGTGATTTCTTAGTGAGACCGGTTGTGGTTGAATTAACCGGAGGTTAAGGCTAAGAGCCAAGAACGGACGGACAAGCACCAAAAGGAAGAACTTATGCGTTGGAAAGCCTAGCTTATACTCGCAAGTTCCTTCCTAGTCGTGCTAATCCCCGTTGTTGCCGATTACCGTAGCACCGATATTAAGAGTGGCAACGAAAGAAGTGAGCGACTCCTAACTTAAACTAACCTAATCCTAACCCTAACAAGCTCTCTTTATATAACATTTTAACACATAGTTAATCTCAAAACAAACCTGGACATTTGGACTTAACTCGTTAAAGCATATAGAAAAAGATTCCCATCTCTCTGCGGACGACCCGTACTCAACCGGCTAGCTACAAGCGAAACCGTCTTGATTGCGGTAATTAACTAAGCACGCAAAAACTCTACCAATTAGAGCACAAGGAACCGTTCAGTCACGGTAAAACGGCAATTGAATTCAGGTTAGGTGTATTATGGTTACAGTCTCGTGCCACTTTTAACAACTTCCGTACCAGTCTACCCCTTATAAACCCCGCGATGTCTTGATTGTATTGTTTGTATTGTATTGTCTTGATTTATATAGATGGATGACTTTCCGGAACCATGATATCAGTAATGGAACGGATATAATGGATGAACATGTAAATGGAGTATATCCATGATTCGGTTCGGTCAATATAGATTGATTAGATTGAATAGACGGATTCATAGATCCATGTTGTATTGAAGTTTGATACTTGAATCTATTCAAGTCAGATTAATTATATTGAGACTCAGTCTGAGTCAGACAATTAGAAAAGAAATTGAATCCTGAATTATGTTTTGGTGCTATCGGTGACTGATGCACATGGACGGCAGGATTTGTGTTTTTTTCAAATACAATTACAGTGTTGATAACACCTTTTGTTAAGTTGTCTACCTTAAATAGGCAAGCATCCATATCTCCGGCTCCCTAAGGCTCAAGAGACTGGTCCCGCTTAAACCTATGTTTACTAAGGTCCTTATTGTAATTTAGTATAACTTGAGGGGGTTTTATGTAAAATAGTTTTGTTATATTTTCAAAATACGCCTCAAGTATTTTATTATCGTCTTTAGAGTTTTCATGGATGTATATTTTATCAATATGACATTTCTAGTGAATAAAACATAATCTCATAATATATGATATTTATTTATAATATTCGAATTGTATGGTATTTTCTTGTAAATGAGTTGTTTTACTTGAATTTTGGAAATGTGGAATATTATAAATATTAAAAATAGATATTTTGATATTAATTACATATATATTTATTTATTAAAAATATAAGTTTTATTTATAATAGAAATCACATTTTTCTAAAGAAAATTGTATTTTAAATCTTTCGAGATCGTATGCTCCTTGCGGAGGTCTGCATTTCACTCTACTAGGCCCGAGAATGTGCGATAATCCGCACCATACCGAACGGGTTTCCCGAAATGGGTTGTAGAGACGCAATTGCAAAGATTTGTTAAAATACACTTCTTGTAGAAAAAGGTTTTAATGGTTGAAGGTAGTTATATGTAAAGTCGTATTTTCCGAATCTATATTCCCAAATTCCATCGTGCTATGTTACATATGAGTGTGGTGAGGAGGGAGGTCATTATCTCGTGAACTATCTAAAGGTATAACAAGGAATTATGGGGGTTTATGTCGAAACTAAAGTATCTGGTATTTTTCTGAAAAAGTATAATAAATGTTACAAAAATGATTAGTTTGATGTGCAACATGTTTTATTACGTTTGTTAATGTTTATTGGTCAACATATAAGAGTATGGTTTTATTTCGTTAAGGAAAAGTGTAGTTTTTAAAGAAAACCGAATCGGAAATCGGACTAACTCCGCTTCCGTTGGGTTTTAGTTTTGAAAGTTTTTAGAGTGGAGAAAAGAAGAAGAATTAGGGACTTACAGGTTATTTGACTAGAAGAGAGAAAGAGGAAAATGTGGGAGTTGCCGGAGCGTCGTTTCATCGTTGGAAACTCCTCGGATTGCTGTCGGAAGTTCGTCGGAGCTTCGCCATTTTGCTAACTCCACTTGCACACAATAGACTTGGAAATTTTCTTAAGAGTTTTGGGCAGGGATTTGGAAGTGAGGAGGGATGATTTGGGGGTGGTATTTATGGAAAAAATTAGGGTTTTAGGGTAGTGAAAGGGTGTGATAAAAATTGTATTTAAATTTACATTAAAAAGAATTAAAAGGGGGTATTTTAATTCTCTGGTTAATTGCAGAGAATTTAAACAGTGCAGGAGGAGTGGGGTAGGCTCAAGGGTGCAGGGGGTTCAAGAAAAATTAGGATCGGACCGAGTTGACCCAGCGGCGCCGGCCGATTCAAGCGGTTCGCCGGCCCGAGTTGGGCGAGTCGGGACGCGTCTTGACGCCACGTGCCCCTGACGCTTGGTCTACTGCAGTGGACTCGTTTGTTTTATGTGTCAATCTTATTTTTACATGTTGTGCACGTGTAGACCTTTGGGCTCCTAAAAGATTAAAAGAATTTTAGTAAAAAATGTGTGGCTGATGGGATTTGAACTTTGGTGCTTTGGTTCAGCAGTGCAATGTCTTACCAGTGAGCTACAAGCTCCTTCTTGCTGTTCAAAAGCAAAACAAATTTATAACTTATGCTCAGGCTCAATTACCCCTTTCTGTATTTTTAGAAAAATTTGTACAAAAAGTTTAGGGTTGTTACAGACATGGACGGTCGGTGCTGCCATTTTTGCGACTTGGACTGTCGATACTGCCTTTTTAACGACGTGGACGGTCGGTGTTGCCATTTTTCTGACTTGGACTGCCGGTGCTGCCTTTTTAGCGTCGTGGATGGTCGGTGCTGACCTTTTAGCAACATGGATGGTCGGTGCTGCCATTTTTGCGAGTTGGATGGTCGGTGCCGACCTTTTGGCGACTTGGACGGTCAGTGCTGCTCTTTTAGCAACATGGACGGTCGGTGCTGCCATTTTTGCGATGTGGACGGTCAGTTCTACCCTTTTAGTGACATGGACGGTCGGTGCTGCTATATTAGCGACGTGGACGGTCGGTGCTGCCATTTTAGCGACGTGGACGGCCGGTGCTGCCCTTTTTGCAGTATCACCTGATTAGGCAGATGTTGGATCTCCGGGAGATCGAGGTCAGGAGAGTTGATAGGAAGAATGACACGGCGGATCCACTCACAGAGGCCAAAACTCCAGATACAGTTTGAGAGTTTTTAGGACGTTGGGTATGAGATACTACAACAACTGGCCTTAGTGCAAGTGGGAGAATTTTAGTTATATGTATGCCCTAGAGGCCATTGTTGTACATGATTGTATATTACAATGGATGCATGGACATATATAGGGAGGACTTTCTTGCTCGACATGATAGTATGCTATCTGGTTGCTCTTTATCTTAACATGTAGACTAGTATTGTGATATTGTCTTTCTCTCACATGTTGATAATGCCCTTAGGATGTGTACTTGACTACCATGACTATGATGGAGATCATACTAGTGGGGCCAGGGTGGTCCATAAGTTGATCCTTTAATTGTTCCTAGTCGGGGGTGTATCGAGACGGGGTATCGATATTCCAGAGTAAACTAGCATATACGCTTATTGACCCACATGATGGGCGATGGATGATCTTATATCCATTTATAACAACCCTAAATTTCTTGTATAACTTTCTGTACAAATTTTTCAAAAAATACAGAAAGGGTATTTTTGTCTAAACACAAGATATAAGTTTGTTTTGCTTTTTAATAGCAAGAAAGAGCTTATAGCTCATTGGTAAGACCTTGCATTACTGAACCAAGTCATCAGAGTTCAAATCCCATCCCCTATATTATTTTTAATATTGTTTTATTTTGAATTTTTAGAAATCCAAGGGTCTACACATGCATAACTCGTAAAAACCCCACTACACATGTAAAAAAATGGACCAGGGGGAAGACCAAGAGACGACGGACCCACGGCAACGACCCCGACCCAGACTCGGCCCGAGTCGGCCGATGACTCGGCCGCCGCCGCCGGCCGGACTCGGCCGGACCGCCGAGTCGTCAACAACAAAATTGCGTCTCTTCACCTCCCCATCACTCCTGCACACTTTAATTCTTTGGATCGGTAACAGAGCCCCTTTAAAACCCTATTTACTCCATTTCAATACATTTTTAATACATTTTCAATTCACCCTTTCACCTAACCCTAACCCTAGATTTACCCTATAAATACAACCCATAGACACACCCCCTCACTCCAAAATTCTTATCAAAACTCTCAAGAAATTCCTTTAGAAATTTGTGTACAAGTGGAGTTAGCGAAGGGCAAAACTCCGGCGCTCTTCCGACGACGACTCTAGGAGCTTCCGGCGACGAAACGATGCACCGGAAAATCCTACGTCTTCCTCTCCCTCTTCTCTTGATTTAAACCCGTAAGTCCCACCCCCCTCTTCTATTCTCTAGTCTTAAAACTTCTTTTAATAAAACCCGACGGAATCAGAGTTAATCCAATTTCCGATTCGGTTCTTCCTAAAAATTCAGCATTTTCTTAAATACAATCATACCAAACCATTACATTTTGAATATTAAACATTAACAAGTCATATTGAACAAGTTCTATATCAAAAGGATTTCTATTTCAATTTTTATCGTACCTTTTCACTAAAATACCATGTAGTTTAATTTTTACATTTAAAACATCACAATTTTGCTATACCTTTAAGTAGATCACGAGGTAATGACCTACCTCCTTACAACACTCATATACAACATAGCACAATATCTTTCAGGAACATAGAATACGGGAAAATGAAAGTTTACATATAAATACAACTAACTATTAAAACCGTTTTCTATAAGAATTCGTATATTTTATAATCTTTGCAAAGCGCCGCTGCAACCCATTTTAGGGAACACTACTGGGATGGTGCGGATTATCGCACATCCCGGGTCTTAGTAGTGCGAGATGCAGACCTCCGCAAGGAGCATTCGGTCTCGAGAGATTTAAAATACAATTATCTTAAGAAAATGAGATTTTTAGAAAATAATAAATTAAAATTATTTTTATAAATATATATGTATTAACAAAATATCTATTTTTGTTATAATATCAATATTCCAACCTTTTCTAAAATCACAAGAATCACATTACATTAAAATACAATGAATTCAATACAAGTCCAATACTTACAATTAAATACCATGTATTATGAAAAATAGATTTATTCACTAGAAATGTCACAAATATAAAATCTACAACCATGAAAACTCTAAAGAAGATAAATAAATACTTGGGGTGTATTTTGAAAAGTATACAAATTATTTTTACATAAAACCCCCTCAAGTTCTATAAATTACCCTAAGGACCCTAGTAAATATAGGTTTAAGCGGGACCGGTCTCTTGAGCCTCAGGGAGCCGGAGATATAGGTGCGTGCCTATCTAACGTAGACAACTTAACAACGGTGTTATCAACACGGTAATCGTCTTTGAAAAAGACACAAATCCTGTCGCCCATGTGCAGCGGTTACCGATAACACCAAAACAATCAGGACTTCAATTTCTTTTCTAATTGTCTGACTCAAACTGAGTCTCATTAATAATCTGACTTGAATATGATTCAAGTACAATCTACAATCTACAATTCAACATGAATCGTTGAATACATATATTCAATCTATTTTATTGACTGAACCGAACCATGGATATACTTCCATTTACATGATTCTCCAGTTACATCCATTTACTAATATCATGGTTTCGGCAAGTCAGCAATCTATACAAGACAATACAATTTACAATACAATACAAATAATACAATCAAGACATCGCGGGGTTTAAGGGGTAGATTGGTACGGAAGGTGTTAGAAGTGGCACGAGACTGCAAGATTTAAGACACCTAACCTATATTCCGTTGCTGTTGTACCGTGGCATAACGGTTCCTTGTACTTCCATTTGCCCTAGTCTCTAGCATATAGAGACTCCTCTCGTATACACTGGTATCCTTCTGTACCAAGCTACAAACAACAGCGTTAACACTAATTACAACTTTAAAAGTTATACTCTCTCTCTTACTCTCTGTCTATTATCCTTCTCCTTTATCTTTGGGACTTACCAAGCGATTGTTCGCTGACGACATTCCTTTTCTTTCTTCTTTGGAATGTTGTCAGGTGATCTAAACACTCAGAATATCGAGCCTACTAGTGAGGACTTGGATCAGCTTGCCTACGACCCAGAGCTCTAGCTTCATTGTACATATTTTTATTTCAGTACTTTCCATTTCTGTTATGCCACTGTTTAGGCATTGCTGTTATTCAGTTGTATTTACTTTTCCATGTATTGTAAAAAGAATGTGAATAAATAAAGTTGTTGTTTTATTATATCTTGTCTCTTGTGCATTTATATTTATATTGCTTAGATACGCTTAGCGTATGTACTTCTGAGTATAAACGTAGCGGTCTCGTTGCGTCCCCTTCGCCGTACACCGGGAAGCGGGGCATGACAGCATTGGTGTTTGATATCAAAGATGGTATACGGGTGCTCAGTGGAGACTGGGTACACTGAATAGGACTCGCCGAGAACTCCTAGATGGTATTATACCTGACGTCAGACAGCAGTTCTCTGGTGACACTGGTACAGGTTAGTCTGTAGACCCGAGATCGTCATAGTGTCTTGTATGATTCCCACTGTGCTTTGATTTCCATCTTACTACGTTTAAGAGAGCGTGCAAAACGGTGGTTTTTAGGTACAGTTGTAACAATCCTAAACTTTTTGTACGAATTTTTTTTCAAAATACAGAAAGGGATACCTAAGCCTGAGCACGAGATATAAGTTTGTTTTGCTTTTGAACAGTAAGAAGGAGCTTGTAGCTTATTGGTAAGACCTTGCACTGCTGAGACATAGCACCCGAGTTCAAATCCCATCAGCCACATTATTTTTATTGTATTTTCTTTTAATCTTTTAGAAGCCCAAGGGTTTACACGTAAACTGAAGAGTTACAGATTAAACAAACACGTGCACGAGAGTATACCAAACGACCCCGACACGTGGTGAGAATCCCAAGCCTCACCACCGGATTCCGACCGGCGAAACCGTGGGTAATGTCGGCGCCGTCGGGCCCCCCGTACCCAATGCTCCCCAAAATTTTCCACCTGCAACCTTTGGCCTACCCCACTAACCCAATATTGCTTGTTTACTCTGAATTTATCCAGAGTGCAATAAAATGCCCCTTTAATCCTTTTAAATGCAAATTTTTAATGCATTTTTTCACCCCCTAAACCCTAATTTCCCCTATAAATACCATACCATATTTCATCCCTCTTCACTCAGAAATTCCTGTCAAAACTATACAAAATTCTCAAGTCTCTTTTAGTGTACGAGTGGAGTTAGCGAAGGGCGAACCTCCGACGAAATTCCGAGGAGATTCCGGCGACGAAACGACGTCCCAGCGCTTCCCAATCCTTCTCCTACCTCTTCCCTCTCATTGAAGCCAGTAAGTCCCCTCCCCCCTCCCTCTATTCTTCTTCTTTAAAAACTTTCATTTCTAAAACCCAACGGAAGCGGAGTTAATCCGACTTCCGAATCGGTTTTTCTTTAAAAATCCTATTATTCTTAAACAAATAAATGTCAAACTTTCATATCATGTTCAATAAACATTAACAAACATATTAAACAAGTTCCTGCAGGGTTACCTACAACGGCAGCAAGGTTTCGGGAGGCATCGTCCATGCCATATTCAAGAATTTGTTGTTTTAGCTAACCCTAACTTTGAATCGTTAACTAGAAATCGACGAAAAATCAAATGCAAACACTTTGCAATAAGAAGTGAGCAAGAAATACAACCTTTGTAGGCCGGTCCTTCACTTCAATAGCTCCGTGTAGTAGTCTCTTCGCTGCGATCGTGAACTCCGGACTCTAGAGAGGCTCCCATGAAGAAACGAACATGCTTGCTTCGATGTCTTCGAGGCCGAAGATGATCTACATAGAGGAGACACTAACCCAAGGTATTTCTTCACTAGGTCAAGAACTTTGTGAAGAGAACACCCTATACTAAATGGCAAGTAGTAGAGGATGATGAAGTAGGAAGTGGGCTCACTTTAGATTTCATTTTCTCACACTTTTTATCACAACTCCATTGAAACTAGAAAGCTTTTAGGAAGAAGAAGAAGAATATGAACTCATATGAATAATTCATCCAAATGAATTATTGCAACCATGGATGAGTTAAGCCCTCATTCTTAACTCATGTAGAGAATTAACTAAGAGATAAGGTTAAGGGTTGGGTTAACAAATATCCTAAGGAATGACAAAAGAGTGGATTTTGTCAATATTTCTACAAGCTTCATCCAAGCTTGACAACATTGACCAAGTCTTTCTCTTTTGTTATAACTTAAGCAATAAATAAAAAATCCTAACTTAACCCTAGCATGGTATAAGTCTCATACACCCATCTTGTATGTATCATCAAGCATGACACAAAACATGTACACAAATATACATATCGCATATATACAATGTGCACATCAAGTGAGAAAAGAAATCATAAGTGAGCTAATACTAGTTAATGTAATATAATATATCAAATATATAATTATACATTAAATTATTAAATCAACTCTTGATTTAATAATCCGGCTATATCACATATAACCGACTAGTATCAAAAGTAACAACTTATCGAATCAACACTTGATCCGATAACCCGGATATATCGCATATAACCGACCAATGTCACAAATCGCGAGAATAGAATACGGTATCTTATATCGTATCAATCCCGGTCCCGCACATATCATATATGTGCTCCTATTCCGTTTCGCTTGAACCAGGAAACCCCTGTGTAGGACTCTAAAGACTCGTCAATACACCGGCAGTAGGTGATGATCATATCAAACACCCACAAGCCGCAAGCGGTCTGCTAAACGTAACGGCCACCCGGGTATTGAGCGATCAAAAGATCAACAAGCAAGCCTGCTCACACTCCTACGAATCCAATCAGTAACACTACCGTACAGACCGGTCTCTTCGTCTGATATGTCGCATATCTCGTCTAGGGGTGTAAACGTCAGACCCTAGTAACTCGATAAGTCGTGTCGATATGAGGCTCATAACGGGTCGAGAAACTACTGATAACACTTACCAGTATATCTCTGAAGCAGCATTGGCCAAGGACTTCCTGTTATAGCCAATCGAGCACAGCGCAACATCAATTCCCTATACCGGGAGAGACGAATCCCCTCCTATCGCTCATTGCCTCCATGTGACTCGGGACTGTACCCAAAAACCACCGTTTTGCACATCCTCTTGAACGTGGTAAGGTGGAAATCAAAGCATAGTGGGAATCACACAAGACTCTATGACGGTCTCGAGTCGACAGACTAACCTGTACTAGTGTCGGAACTGCCATCTGACGTGAGGTATAATACCATCTGAGAGTTCTCGGCGAGTCCGTCCAGTGTACCCAGTCTCCACTGAGCACCCGTACACTGTCTATGATATCAAACACCAATGGATATGGGATCATACATCGCCCATCTATATAAGAGCTATACGGTAGTCTACTCTGGTATATCGATGCCCTATCTCGATACACCCTCGACTAGGAACATTTGAAGGATGTACTTAACGACTACTCTGTCCCCACTAGTATGATCTGCATCATAGTCCTGGTAGTCAAGTACTCATCCTAAGGGCTTTATCAACATGTAACATAGAGACAATCAGAGTACATGTTAAGATAAAGAGCAACTAGATAGCATACTATCATGTCGAGCAAGAAAGTCCTCCATATATATGTCCAAGCATCCACTACAATATATATCGTATGTACAGTAATGGCCTCTAAGGCATACATATAACTAATAATTCCGACATAAACAACATATTACTTTTAGATAGTTCACGAAGTAATGACCTACCTCATCACAACACACATCTCTATCATAGCACGATGAAGTTTTGGGAATTTATTCTTGGGATAAAACTTTGCAAATAAATATCTTCAACTTATAAAACCATTTCTATAAAAAGATATATTAAACAATTCCTTACAATTGCGTCTCTACAACACACTTTTGGGGACCCCGTTCGGGATGGTGCGGATTATCGCACATTCTCGGGCCTAGTAGAGCGAGATGCAGACCTCCGCAAGGAGCATTCGATCTCGATGGAATTTTTATACATTTTTCTTTAGAAAAATGAGATTTCTACAAGAAAATAAATAAATTATTTTCATTAAATATATATATATATTATCAAAATACCTATTTTAATTATATAAATATTCCAAGTTTTCTAAATCAAAGAAATCACTACTACATTGAAAATACCATCCGAAAACAATATAATTACAATATTTCAACAAAATACCATATACTTTGAAAATTAGATTCTACTTACTAGAAATTTCACATTTATAAAATATACATCTATGAAAACCCTAAAGACGATAATTAAATACTTGAGGCGTATTTTGAAAATTATATCAAACTATTTTTACATAAAAACCCCTCAAGTTATACTAAATTACAATAAGGACCCTAGTAAACATAGGTTTAAGCGGGACCAATCTCTTGAGTCTCAAGGAGCCGGAGATATGGGTGCTTACCTATTTAAGGTAGACAATCTAACAAACGGTGTTATCAACACGGTAATTGTCTTGGAAAAAGACACAAATCCTGCCGTCCATATGCAGCAGTTACCGATAACATCAAAACTAATTTAGGATTTCAAGTTCTTTTTAAAGTGTCTAACTCAGACCGGGTCTCAATCTAATCAATCTGATTTGAATGTGATTCAAGCATATAACTACAATATAATATGAATCCATGAATCCGTCTATTCAATCTATATCAATCTATATTGACCAAACCCAAACCATGGATATACTCTGTTTACATGACTATCCATTTACATCCATTCCATTACTAATATCATGGTTTCGGCAAGTCATCCATATACAATTTATAATACAAGACAATACAATACAATCAAGACATCGCGGGGTTTATAAAGGGTAGACTGGTACAGAATATGTTAAAGGTGGCACGAGGTGGTCACTTAAGACGTAATTACATCCATGTCGTTGTTCCGTGGTATTTTCGACGGAGCCTTGTACTGCGGGTTACCAAAGTCCACGGTATAAGTTGGACTCTTCTCGTATACACTGGCATCTTCTGTACCAAGCTGCAAATAACTACGTTAACATTATAATCAAACATTACTAGATATACTCCATTTTCTGTCTATTCTACGCATCTCCTTCTTTGGGACTTACCGAGCGATTATTCGCTGACGACATTCCTTTCTTCTTTCTTTGGAATGTTGTCAGGTGGATCGGACCTTCTGGAGACAGAGCCCAGCAGCAAGGACTTGGATCAGATAGCCTTCGATCCAGAGCTCTAGATTACTTGTACATATTTTCATTTCCGTTATGCCATTGTTTAGGCATTGCTTTCATTCCATGTATTTATATTTCCGCTGTATTGTAAAAAGAATGTTGAATAAATAAAGTTGATGTTCATTTACATCTTGTCTCTTGTGTACTTTACTTTATATTGCTTAGATACGCTTAGCGTGTTTACTTCTGAGTAAATGCGTAGCGGGCCTCGCCGCATCCCCTGCCCGTACACCGAGAAGCGGGGCGTGACAGCGACTTGGACGGTCGGTGCTGCCATTTTTGCGACTTGGACGATCGGTGCTGCCATTTTTGCGACTTGGACGGTCGATGCTGTCCTTTTAGCGATGTGGACGGTCGATACTGCCCTTTTAGCGACATGGACGGTCGATACTGCCATTTTTGCGACATGGACGGACGGCGCTGCCCTTTTAGCGACATGGACGGACGGCGCTGCCCTTTTAGCGACATGGACGGTCGGTGCTGCCATTTTTGCGACTTGGACGGTCGGTGCTGCCCTTTTAGCGACATGGACAGTCGGTGCTGCCCTTTTAGCGACGTGGACGGTCGGTGCTGCCATTTTTTTGACTTGGGTGGTCGGTTCTGCCCTTTTAGCGACTTGGACGGTCGGTGCTGCCTTTTTAGCGACGTGGACGGTCGGTGCTGCCATTTTTGTGACTTGGACGGTCGGTGCTGCCATTTTTGCGACTTGGACGATCGGTGCTGCCATTTTTGCGACTTGGACGGTCGATACTGTCCTTTTAGCGATGTGGACGGTCGATACTGCCCTTTTAGCGACTTGGACAGTCGGTGCTGCCATTTTTGCGATTTGGACGGTCGGTGCTTGATTTGACTTTCTCCGCTTCTTGCGGTGTCCGGGTTGAAGTTGACTTATTTAATTTGATTTGTTTTGGAAGTCCCTACCTGTCCATCGGGACTTTCGAACTTAGAAGTGTTGTTGGGTGGGTCTTTGATTTGATCTGCTTGATTTCTGCCTTATTTGGCGGGATTTTTAAATTTGAGAGGAATATGGAATTTGGATTTTGTCTAGCATTAGCATTGCTGCACAGGAATAATACTAGGAGCAACTTATCATTTGCCCTGGGAGGACCCGGGATTTGGTTTTTAGGTCAGCATCAGCACCGCTAACACTGAAGCGTAATGCTAGGAGTGACTCATCATTTGTTGTTGCCCAACGATGGCTTAGGAGACGGGTTTAGATCCCTATCACCTAAGGCTTTTCAATTTTATGAGCCGTAAGGGTCTCATAAAAGCATTTTCTCCCTACGAGTCGAGAGGATCTCATAGGTGTATTTTCTTCTTAGGAGTCGTGAGGACCCCCAAGTGTGTTTTTCCCTTGTGAGTCGTAAGGATACCACAAAGGTATTTTCTTACGAGTCGAGAGGATCTCGTAAGCTCTGTTCTCCTCATGTATCGTGAGAACACATGAGTGGGACTTCCCAAATGGAACATAATTCCGATAGCGGAGAACGGCCTGGGGCTGGTGATTGCCATGGGATATGGGTGTGATTTAGCTTGTTTATGCCCATGGATTGTATACGGTAGTCCAGTTGAGGACTGGCCGTAGGGCTGGGAGAATTTGGGTGATTTGGATTTTGGTTGGCGTCTGCATCGCCACAATAGAATATGGTACCAGGAGAGACTCATCATTCGCCGTTTGGGAATCTTAGGGTTTGAGTTTTGGTCTGCGTCTGCATCGCTGCACTGGAATGTGGTACCAAGCGCGACTCATCAATCGCCGTTTGGGAATTTGGAGTTTGAGTTTTGGGTCAGCATCAACACCGCTAACACTGAAGCGTAGTGCCAGGAGAGACTCATCATATGCCGTGCCCGTTAGGGAACGATGGCTTAGGAGACAGGTTTAGATCCCTATCACCTAAGGCTTTTCAATTTTATGAGCCATAAGGGTCTCATAAAAGCATTTTCTCCCTACGAGTCGAGAGGATCTCGCAGGTGTATTTCTCCCTAGGAATTATAGGGATTCCTAAGTGTGTTTCTCCTTTGTGAATCGTAAGGATCTCACGGGGGGATTTTCTCCTTACAAGGTCGAGAGGACTTTGCAAGTGTATTTCATTTCTTTTCACGAGTTTGCGCTCTTTCGTGTTTTCACAAACTCGCCGGCAGTCCTGCTGTTTTTTCTCACAGAGCCCTTTCGAGTTTTCATTCGTGCCCATTTTGCTTGTGGACATATCCTTTTTTCTTTTTTTTCTTTTTTCTTTTTGCTTCATCGCCGGTAGGACTTCAGATGTAGTCTCGCCGGAAGGACCTGGGAGTCAGGGGTCATTTGCGCCCGTGGATTGTATACGATTTTACAGGATGTATGATCCAGACCGTAGGGCCGATGTGCTCAATTCGCTTGCGATTTGGAGCATTCACGCGTAGTATTTCTTGAGATATTGGCCATTTATGGGTGGCATGGGCCTTTCTCCCTCAGCACTTATTAGTTGGTAGGATCCTCCGTCGAACACTTTCTCGATGACGTATAGCCCTTCCCAATTTGGCTTGAATTTTCCGTTGGCATGTCGATTGGGAATGATCGGTCTTTTGAGGACAGACACCAATTTGCCTTTCTTAAAAGCACGGAGATGAGTCATCTTATCATAAGCCCATGACATTTAGGCTCGGTACAGCTCCAGATTTTGCTGTACTGTGAACCTCTTTTCCTCGAGCCCATCGAGCTCTTCGAGGCGAAGGAGGACATTTTCCTCCTCCGTCAAACCATGCTGGACAGCCATTCTGAGGCTTGGAACTTTGACTTCGAGCGGGAGGATTGCTTCCACTCCGAAGAGTAGTGAGTATGGAGTGGACTGAGTTGGAGTGCGATGCGTGGTACGATATGCCCACAACGTCTCGTAGAGCTTGAGATTCCAGTCTCTCTTGTTGGCTTAAGCATTTTTCCTCAAGAGCTTGCATAGAGTCTTATTGAAGGCTTCGGCTAGCCCGTTGGCTCTTGGATTATAGATGGAGGAATATCTCCAGTCTATCTTATACTGAGTAGCGAAGCTTGAGACTTTGAAGCTCTTGAAAGAAGGCCCGTTATCAAAAATGATTCTTCTAGGTGTACCGAAGCGGTATAGAATATTATACCGGAAGAACGTCGGATTATCTTCTGTCTTGACTTCTTTTAGCGGGACAGCTTCAGCCCATCTAGAGAAGTAGTCAGTTGCGGCCAATATGAACCGGTGGCCTTTGGATGACGAAAGATCAATTGGACCAACTATGTCGGTGCCCCAAACTTCAAAAGGCCATGACACAACCGTAGGATGCAACGGAGAATGAAGTCACCGTGAATTTAGCAGAGATAACACCTCTTCGCATGATCTTTGCAATCCCTTATCATGGTAGGCCAGTAATACCCAAGCTGTTTAATTTGAAGCCGCATTTTGGGGCCAGATTGGTGAGCTCTGCAGACGCCTAAGTGAACTTCTTTCATGGCCTTTTGGGTTTCAGCCGATGACAGACACCTAAGCCAGAGTTGGTCATATAATCTGCGGTATAGCGTATTATTTACAAACACGTATCGGAGAGCTTTCTTCTTCAGCTGAACCCTCGCAGATTTTTCTTCGGGCAGCTTGTCGTATCGGAGGTACTCTATGAAGGGTTCTATCCAATCGGGCTCGTCTTGAATGATCAGAACTCTTTCGGCAGGATTACTCTTTTGTTCTGCACTTTTCTCTTCTCATAAAGAGACTGGGGACAGAATTTGCCGGCTTCTAACTGTGATCAGAATTTCATCTATGTCAGGATCAGCCATCTCTTTGGCTAGGCGAGCGAGTGCGTCGGCTTTTCCGTTAAACGCCCTAGGGACTCTCATTAGTTCAATGCGAGTGAACAGTTTCATGAGTTCCACCACCCGGCTTCTGTATCGAGCTAACTCAAGCTTATATATCTTGTAGCCGCCGCTCACCTGGTTGATGACAAGCTGGGAGTCACCGTAAACCCATAGCCGAAAGATTTTCATTTCTATGGCGAGCTCAAGACCAGCTATCAGAGCTTCGTACTTAGCTTCGTTGTTTGTGCAAGGCTGTGTAAGAGCAAAGGAACGCCGTACGGTTCGTCCTGATGGCATGACGAACACCAATTCTATCCCTACTTTTATCTCCGGGATGCTTGATTTGCCGGAGGTCCTTATTGATGAGGCTCTATTGAAGTAGAGCTCCCAACATAGCTCTCTATCCTCGAGGCGCGGCACTTGTTCATCGGTTAATTCACAATTTAGCGGCGACCCTTCTGGTATAGGATGAGCAGCAAGGAAGTCAGCGAGGGCTTACCCTTTTACCGCTTTCTAAGGAGTATAAACTATGTCAAACTCAAGCAACATGACAGCCCATTTGCCATTCTGCCAGCTAAGCTTGCTTGGTCATTAAGTGTTTAAGCGGGTCGGCCTTGGAGATCAGCATAACCCGATGTGCGAGCAAATAGTGCCTCGACTTCTTCACAGCGAATATCAGAGCCGGTCATTGCTTTTTGATCAGGGAATAGTTGTGTTCCGCCTCGACTAAGTTCAACTGAGTTAGTAGAGAGCATTTTCTTTTCCCTCCTTATTGTTTTGGACAAGGAGCGCATCGAATGACTCATCTAGCACGGCAGTATAGAGAATCAACGGTTTATTTGGAATAGGAGCAGCAAGCAATGGAGGGTGCAACAGGTACTGTTTGATATTTTCGAACGCTTCTTGACATTCGACATCCCAGACAAAAGGAGCTCCCTTCTTCATGAGCTTTGAGAAAGGTCGACATCTCCCCGATAGGTTCGAGATGAACCTTCATATGTAAGCGAGTTTTTCTTGAAAGGATCTTAGTTGCGTCAGATTCTTCATAGGAGGAATCTCCATAATGGCCTTTATCTTTGATGGGTCAACTTTGATCCCCCGATGTCAGGCTATGAAGCCCAAGAATTTTCCCGACGACATGCCAAAAGCGCATTTCAGAGGATTCATCTTCAAATCGTGTTCCCTCAGTCGGGGGAAAACAGTCCTGAGATCTCGGATGTGACCGGCCTTGGCTTTTGTCTTGACGACCAAATCATCAACATAACATTCGACGACCTTATGGATTAATTCATCAAAGATTTTGGTCATTGCCCTTTGATATATGGCGCCCGCATTCTTCAGTCCGAACAGCATCACCTTATAGCAGTATATCCCGATCGGGGTTCGAAATGCTGTGTGTTTCTCATCCTCGGGTGACATCTTGATCTGATTATATCCAAACGAGCCATCCATGAAGGTGAACAGCTCATAATTTGAGGTATCGTCTACCATCATTTCCATGACCGGTAACGGGAAATCTTCTTTAGGGCATGCCTTATTCAGGTCCCTAAAATCAATACAAACTCGGATCTGCCCATTCTTCTTTTTCACTGGGATGATGCAAGCGATCCAATCCGCATATTTCTCTTCTTTAATGAAGTCGGCATCAATGAGTTTCTTGGTTTCCTCGATGACCTTTTCTTCCAGCTCCCTTCTCATTCTTCGCGGAGCTTGTTTGACTGGCTTGGCATCAGGAGATATAGCCAACTTATGCACGGCCACCTCAGGAGAGAGGCCAGGCATTTCTTTGTACGTCCATGTGAAGCAGTCGACGAACTCATGCAATAGAGCGATTATCTGCTCTTTCATTCCCTCTGATAAGACTGAGCTGATGTAAGTCGGCCTTGGATTATCGGACGTTCCCAAAACAATCTCGATTAGCTCGTCAAAGGTTGCTTGTTCGCCATCATCGAGCTCTTGAGGGGCTTCTTCTGGCTCGACTAGCTCATCGTCATCATTTGACCTTTCGCTGGCTTCACCAGTATGGATCATATAGCATGCTCTAACATCAGGTTGAATGATACCTATACCCCGTCTATCTGGGATTCGTCCGTCGATGAGTACTCGGACCTGAGGCGGATGCCACAACCCCTCATAAAACATTACTTCGGAGTCCGTTTGATGTAACTGACATCCGCACTTTTTAAAATATTCCCGTATTTTGGGCGCATAATATCTGGGATTGAGGACGGCTCTTATACCTCTTTCATAGGGAAAGCGCGTGACAGACAAATCGTCTGAGTGTACGACAGAATTTGACCCATAAAACAGGATGACCTTCTGTCCACTTTTCCTTCCGGAAACGTAGAAAATTTGCAGTTAGTGCACGGTAGAGACCGACAAAGTATCTAACTCCTTGCACATCTGTTCTAGCACCCTAGTGATAGCTAGGTACCCTTCTGTAATCTCGAAGGTTTCTCTTAGCTTCGCTTTTTGCATGAGGGCCTAATCTACATAGTTGTTGCAGGGTGGGTCCTCTTCCTCCGACTCTTTAGTGTCGCTGCCGAAATGAGGGTGAATTTTGCTGTCGGATGGGATTTCAGTATCAGACTCGTCCGTATCGCTCCCAAAATGAGGGCGAGTTTTACGGAGGGATGGACTTCCAGCGTCGGATTCATCAGTGTCACTGCCTAAACGCGGACGTACTTAGGGGTTTTTGCTTTTGAAAGTGACAATCGGCTTAGATATTCTTTTGAGTTTCGGGGCCGCTCTGTCCTCGGTCGGTTGTGTCTTAGAATTTTGGGGGTTCATAAAGTACCGAGAATCTTCATATCGGACTTCATGCACACCAAACGGCTGGATGTCTTTGTCAATGCGTCTTTCTTCGCCATTTTTAGTATACTTCATGCATTGATGGAGAGTTGACGGAACAATGTCGTAATCGTGGAGCCACGGTCGTCCCAAAAGAATTTTATAAGACGTGTCGGCGCCAATCACGTATATCTTAGCTTCGGTTTGCAAGTCCTCAAACCTGATTGGCAAAGCTATGGATCCCAAAACTTGCTGGAAATTTGATTGAAGCCTTGAATGACAATCCTTTCCCTTGACAGGTGTCGGACGTCCATTGACAAACTCTTCAGAGTCCGCAAGTTCATGATGTTCACTGAGGATCCCAGATCAATCAATATACGATTAATCCAATCTCCGTTGCTGTACCCGGTCACATAAAGCGGCCGGTTATGCTCAGCTGTTCCCGGTAGCAGGTCTTCGTCCTTAAACGTGACTATGGTGGTATGTAGGGTGTACTGAGCTTCTTTCATATTAATTTCCACAAAGCGAGCCTGGTACCGCTCGAGATTTTGTAGAGCATGAATAAGAACATCTCTATGTTCTTTAGATAGGACCAAGGCATCGTAGATGCTCAGGAGAGACGGAAACTTACAGAGATGGGCCAAGACATTATAGTCCACTGAGGAAGGACTCGAGTTTTCACAAGCTAGCTCCCCTCCATATTCTTTGTTAGAGACTTGTTTTTCCTTTCCTTTTGGGGCATTGCCCTGCTTTGGCGGTAGAGCCCTGCCG
Source organism: Agapanthus africanus (assembly GCA_030015575.1). Classification (NCBI taxonomy): domain Eukaryota; kingdom Viridiplantae; phylum Streptophyta; class Magnoliopsida; order Asparagales; family Amaryllidaceae; genus Agapanthus; species Agapanthus africanus. Next base: position 309,450,703 of record JASDDO010000024.1, read on the forward strand.
CTTCTGAGCTGGATTTGGTTGGCTTTTATGGCGAGCTCCTTGTCCTCTTCGGAAAAACATAGCTCTTCCTCAGAGTCGCTACCAAGGTGGACGACGTAGTAGGTCACTATAGAGACCTCGTCATTGGAGTCTTCTTCTAGCTCCTCCAAAATCTCAGCCGCTTCTACGGGGAAGAACTACTTCAATTGAACCAGAGTTCTTTCCTTTTTTTCATAGTCTTCGAGGGAATCAAAAGGTCGACCTCCCCGTAGACTCTTTTCGTGTCGAGACGCACTTTTCTTCTTCTTGAGCTTTTTGGACTTTGGGCCTGATTGAGCCGAATTGGCAGCTGGAACGGCGGGCTCCTTCTGCCCCTCCCATTCTATTCTGGGCTCTTTCTGAAATAGCTTTAGCATCTTCTGCGTCTTATTAAAGATGCGCATACTCCACGGAGGCTGTGGTGAGTCGGATTCATTTCTCGGGGCAGCGGATTCAAGCGTTTGCTTCCAGAAGGCTTCAGTTTCTATCTATATAAAGTTGGTGGTTGCAACTTGATTGTTCACTAACACGCTCTTAGACAGCTCGATCTCTCTGGTCTAGTATTGCTTTTCGACCCAGTCCTTGAAAATATAGCAATCCTCGATCGCATGGATCACTACTCGGTGGTACGGGCAATACAGAGGATTGTCGGTCATTTTTGCTTCGTAAGGTCTTTTCGACTCTGACAATTGTAGACCGTTGTTCAAGGCATCTTTGAATATCTTGCGGATCTTATCCCTTCTGAAAGAGTAAACTTTGTTCTTTTTCTCCTGTAGGGAAGGCCCTTCTCCTCCCAGCACTGGCTTTTGAGACTGGTTGGTTTTGGATTCGCCTGCCTTTCGCTTGTCTTCATTGTCGGACGCATTGAAAGTGTTGGTCTTGTTGGAGCTCTTACTTTTACGGTTGTCGTATTTTCTGCTCTTCCAAGACTTGTCACCGTGGGAGTCCGGGGTAGACTCTTGCTTCGAGCATTCCAACATTTGAACTCTCTTGGTTAGCTCTTGAAATGTTTTGAGGCCTGCTGTACATAAAAATGGGACCATCCAATTGCTGAGGTTCGCAATGAGGAGGCTGACGGACTGGTCCTGCTCTAGCGGCGGTTCGCACTTAACAGTGAGGTTGCGCCATCGGGCAATAAAGTCCGTGTTGCTTTCGTTTTTCCCCGGCTTGGTTCTTATGAGGTCAGCAATGGAGATTTTTTCATTAAAACTCATGAATCTTTGCTGAAATAGAGACTCCATTTGAGCGAAAGTAGTGACGGACCCGTCTGGTATACTTGCATACCAGTCGAAAGCGACATCAGTCAGGCTGTTGGCAAATTGATGAAGAAGGAGCGCATCATTACTGTCACGCCCCGCTTCCCAAAATACGAAAAACGAGGGATGACTAGGCCAGCCATGCTCCTACGGTCAAGGAATCATCCCGCCGTAGTCACACTTCGGCTTCTAGCATTACATGGTAATCAGTAAATAAAGCGCAGTGGTAAAGGAATCACATCACTAATTCATTACATTAATATTCTATTGTTCACAAATTACAGATAACAAGAACAAATACTAACCAAAGTCAAACTTACGATCACTATTACGGAAAGCAGAAAAAGAAGGTACACCAGTCTAAATCTCCGTGAACTCGAAGGGTAGATCCGTCTCCTGTGCTAGTCCTCCCGCGGGATCTGAGCATGCATACTCAGGTCGTCAGAGCGACACAATAACAATATTATTATAATGAGATGAAACAGGTATATGAGGTAATACTAGTGTGAGAACAATGCAAGCAATCGCTATGTCACTATATGATGCAGAATACATTATGTGTCCCTATCAGTCTCTAGGTCGAGTTTGAAATCACATAGTGGAAGGAGGATCATGTTTAACAGGAGTCTCGTACATACCCGAGACAACGGCCCACATGCTCGGGACATAACCCTGTCAGCCGGATCGCTAGATCCTATCCTACATGTATCAGTATCTCTGTTCGAATGATCATCCTCTAAACACGGTCCCGCTAAATACGATACTCTTTCCACTTTGATTTCCCCTTTTTCCCCAGGTTCTCACTAGTTATGATCTTGATCTAGTTGTGTATAAGTATACCAATGGCACGGTTTTGTCACTGTTCACTGTATCAACCACTGTCACGAATATTCAATTTCCATTGGTGTACTCGCCACAACTAAACCAACATCTATCACGTACGATAATGCAATGTCCACACGTACTAACACTGAGTATATGGCAAGGGCATGATATATGTATGTATGCTACCAATGAGTTCTGTATATCATGAATCAACATGCATGTCATGAACTGAAATAAATTGCACAAATTATTATGTTAAGAATTCAGCGAAACGATGTAAGTGAGATATATAGAACAATCAGTCTGTAATTCATCAAAATTTGTTTCAGTTCAATCGGAGTTTCGGTTTTCAAGATATAACCGTTTCAGTTTAAGTGCTCGCGGCTGGAATTTCAATTTCAGAACTGAACGTCTGTTTCGCGGCACGAATTGTACCCAGTTGGGCTCAGAATTTAGCGATGTCACAGTTAAATGAAATTTAGGGTTTTCGATAAAGTATTCAACGCAATAGACGGATCCTCAATCGCATCTGTACGTTGAAAGTTATAACCAGTTTAATCTCAGTGTGTCATTTCAGAACCTGTTCTGGACAGATATACGTTCTGCCCTTTTAAATACATTTTAAAATAGCAAACGGCGATGAAATGGAATGGAACCACTTGGTTTGTTAAACTAACAGAATTCTCTTTAATCTACAGTAGGATTCCATAACATACGACTTCAATAAACACAGTGGTGCAGATCTTTGAACAGAGCACAATAATCAGAAACGCTCTGGACTGCAGTCCAGAGTCGTGTTCCGACCCAGTTATCATCATGATTACAGAACATAAATCATTAGGATTTTCCATAGGGTTAAAGTTCGTCAAGTCGGCTTCGATTTAAGCCCTAGAACACATCAATCCATTATGCATATGATTTATAGTGATTTTATTCGTTTTCAGACACGAGAAAATTCTAGTTTTAACGGCATATTTGGGGGTATCAATTTTATTTACAAACAATCATATCTTCCAGCGAGATTCATACACTATGTTTATCACTATATGGGCCAACCTAAAACATCGGTTTCCGTCAAACTAAACAATCATTTTCATGGGAGATTAACATCGAACACATTGATCGTATTATGTATTAGTATTCGACAAATCCGTAAACTGGATATTTTAGGTTCATATCAGTAATAATTTAGCATGAAGCAAGTAAACACTTGCCTGGTAACGTCTCGGGGTCGCGAGGCAGCAACGTCTTCACGAACGCGCGTGTACGCCGCAAAACGAATTGCGCGAGTTTGGCTCGCGAATCGGATTTTGCGTCGGAGTCGCCAAGTGCCTGCTGGAAGTGTAGAGTGTGCTCTGTGGGTCTCCCGGGTGCGCTGGGGTCGACGATGGTCGGCAGTGGTCGCTCCGGTGATGGGCACAGCAGGGGGGAAGTTGCAGCGAGGGTTTGGTATGGGTTTGGAGAGAGAGAGAGAGAGCTATGGGGCTCGGGTGATGGAGTGGTGGTGCTGAGGATGTAGGGATGTCGACGTCGTGGTGGGGAGTTCGCCGACGTGAGGGTGCCGGTGGTGGCCGTGGTCGGGTGCGAGTGAAGTCGGCATGGGTTGAGAGAGCTCGGTGGTGGAGGAGTGTGGGGCGATGCTGATGGAGAGAAGAGAGCGAGGGAAGAGGGTGAGGGGTTGTATTCGTCGCCGGCGGTGAGGGTTGAGCGAGGTGCAGTGGGTGGAAGAAGGAGAGAGGAGGGAGTATGGCGCTGGGAAAAATTTTGCAGCGGGGGGGGAATTGTTCGCCCTTGTATGGAGGCGAGGGAGTTGGAAAGACGTGGAGTGGGCGACGAGCACGGAGACGTGGGCGACGAGGCGTCGTGGGGAGCTCGGGGACGTGGGGGTCGCGACGTGGGAGAAGGAAACGAGCGGGAAAATTTCTCGTGGGGAAGAAGGAGATAAAGGAACGGGTCGGGTTTAAGAGAAGGGGTCGGATTTAAGAGAAGCGGGCCGGGGATGAACGGGCCGGGGATTTTAAATTGGAAATTTAAATGAGATGTGGGCTGGAGAATGGAATTGGGCCGGGGGAAAATTTTATTTGTTAATAAAAGGATTTTGGGCTGAGGGTTTAATAGTTTGTATAGATTTATTTTATATTAGGTTTTAGTTTAATTGGCTTGGGTTTTAATTGTTTTAATTTCTGGGTTTTAACTTTTAGGTTTTGGGGAAAAAAAATATAAATATCTTGCTTAACCAACCAATTCAAAAATATGAGGGAAAGAAAAGAAAATCACTGGAATTCAGAGAATACGAAACTTTACTTAGAATGGAAACGGGGATTTACAATTACCCCCTGTATTTCCGCACAACGCTTTAAAGTGGGAGATGTGCAAATTTGCGTTTCCTGTTCTGTCAAATCTTCCGAACTTAGGAATGACGTAGCCGCTCGGGAACTCGATCAAATCGTACTGGGCGGGATATGGTCGCCCACTACTGCTAATTTCTTTCTGAGCTTTGACTTCGGCCATCAATGTTTTAACCTTATTGGTGACCAAATCCATTATCCGATCTTGTGTTAGCGGGATAGTTCTATCTGGGGCCAAGGTGTCCCTAGAAGCGGAATGTGGCCGACTTTCGTGCAGCTCACCCAATCTTAGACCAAAGATGACAGGCATTGGTTGCTTCGGGTTTTCATCACCCGACTCATGAGTAGAGACATGTGCCTGATTGGAAGGCGCTCGAGCAATTTGAGCCATGAGCTGCATCACAACATTCGTCAGGTCATCAATTTTGGAGTAAAGCTTGGCCATCTCTTTATCTTTTCTCCTGAGCTGTTTTCGAAGCTCTTGAAACAACTCTTTCTCTGCGGTCCTGGGGCGAAAAGTCGGCTCTTCCTCGCTGTTCGAGCTTGACTCCACATGGACTGAGGGGTCCTTCTTCCTATTGGCCTCATCTAAAGGGTTTTCATCATCCAGCGGACGCGGCTGATCTTGGAAAACGGCGGCCACATTCAAGCCAGATAGGGCTTGGGATGCGGTGGCCCCATCCTTTCTTTTGATGCGCAAGTTGTTGCTGGAAAGCGTGCTCACCATATAGACCATATGGATAACATATCCAGCCGTCTTTTCATTATTGGCAGCTGATTTTGCGGACTGATGTCGTAGCCCTTCTTTTTCGGTAACGGGCAATCGACTGAAGGCGGTTAGCCTGACCGGATTTTTGAATGGTGCTGGCGCTTCCTTTTTGGCTTTGCCCCAATGTTTTCGCGCGGCACAGAGCGCCTGATAGAATTTTAAAGAGACGGTGTCATGCTTTCTCTATTGGGGCTAGGACACGTCTCTTTGTAGTATCATTCGGACTGCTATCTTCTTGATTCTGGCTGTCATGGCATTTTTCTGAACCTACTTCAGAGGTTCGAAGGAATTGCTGACTTTTATGACTGACTCAGCCGTCATCACGAGGTAACCCTGCTCTTGGAACCTCACAAGTTTCCACTTGGCTGGAGTCTTGGCCCTCTTGTTAGCTCGATACCTGAGCTGCTTCTATCTCAACCTTTCTGTTTGGAGCACTTGGCAGGATTCGGCTCTTCAGGAAGCCGCTATAGACCGAGCGATGGAGAGCTCAGAGAAGACGCCTGCTCACGTGATTGCCAAGGGCACCATATGAGCTTGTTGGAGATGCTTTGTGGCTCCATTGGTGTTGACGGCCTTGCACCCGGTCGGAACAGCGGAGAGCCGTTCGAATACAGATTTGCATTTGAGGTGGAATGCTTTGGCGACCATAACGTTCGGCCTCCTGCCCCTTGATGTCGATTTTGCCGCTTGGTTTGCAGTGACCTCCGCCAGATGTGCTCTTTCGGTAGGGTAAATGATGGCGGAACCAAATTGACGGGGTGGCTCCTCCCATTGCCGGCTGAGACTTGCAGGGAGAACCACACGGGTATTGATCTTGACCACGTATGGGATCGAGATCGCGTCGGAAGCTGAATTCATCTTAGAAGATATCGTCGTTGAAAATTGATTGCTACATGGGAAAACGTTATTTTAGTACAAACATCGGTATATATGTTAAATGAGGTTGCATGAATGCTTGACCCGAGATATGGGAGGAGAGAAAGGTCCCACCGGGCGTGCCAGAATCTATAGGGTGTTTTTGTCACCCCATTGAGATGGGAATACGCGTCGCTTGTCAAGCGTATACAGATTCCCCCTGCCTAGGATAGGCCGTGGTTTATTGATTATGGGGATCCGAATCTCCGGCAGCCATGGACTAAGCTGCCATTAATTACCCCTCGCCTTTGAAGCGAAGGAACCTCCAATTGACGGGTCAACTAGTCATGCAAACTCAATGTGCAGTGTGCGTATTTGTGTCTTGAGGGGTTTTGGGTATATCAGGGGCCTCGTAGAGTTTAGGGGGGTCTCGCTACCCGGATAGAGGGCTGGGAGTCAAGGGGGCTAGCAGCCCCCTTACAGGGTGCGGGGCAGCGCCCCGTTAGAAATTTTTTCTAACGGGGGACGTGTTTTGAGTGTGGAGTGTATGGAAAAAAGAGCGGTGAGGTGTAGGGTTGCTAGGCATGCGCACAAGGGTCTACGAGGCATCAACCATGCCCGATTAAAAATTTAGCCGTGCCGAACAACCCGAATACGGATCTTTAAACTAGAGATTATGCGAAAACTATCATGTTAACAACTTTAACACTAAGTGAGAGGGATTACAACCTTTGTAGATTCGGTCCTTCACTTCATATGCTCCGTGTTGTGGTTCCTTCGCTGCGATCATCGGGTTCCGGACTCTCGAGAAGTTCCACGAAGAGAAAGATGCAACCTTTGCTTCCGATCTTCGATACTAAGATGATCTACCTTGAAGTTCCGTTAACACAAGCTAACACTCATGAAATGATGTGAACACCCTCATCTAAATGGCAAGGGAAGATGAGGATGATGAAGCAGGATTTTTGCTCTCTTTATTTATCTTTTTCTCATATTTATTCATCACATTGAAAAAGCTAGCAAGCTTTTTCATGAAGCGAATGAAGGAAGAAGATGAACAATGATTTGTGATGAATAATAAAATGTTATCATAATCATTTATGCAACCATGGTTGTAGTAAATAATGTAGAGAGTTTACTAGGGTTAGGGTTTGGGTTGGGTTAAAGGGTGAGTCACAAAAGATATCTATCATAATATCTTAACAAATGACAAAAGAAAAGCTTCTAGAATCAACTAGAAGGTTTAACCCTAATCCAAACCCTAATCATGTTTAAACTCCTCTAAACATGTTGCATTAATAATTATAATATGTTACAATATTATATATCACATATACAATATTTATTGTAACAGAATAAAATAATACAATTAACATATATCGCATATATATCAATGTATTATCCGAGTGAGAAAAAGAATCTTTTAGTGAGCTAATATTAGTTAATGTTATTTAATATATCATATATATTATTATACATTAAATTATCGAATCAACACTTGATCCGACAATCCGACTATATCGCATATAACCGACTAATATTTATCCGTACCGATTCATCGAATCAACACTTGATCCGATGACTCGGTTGATATCAAATATCACGAGAATAGAATACGGTATCTCATATCGTATTATCCTCGGTCCCGCACATATCACATATGTGCTCCTACTCCGTTTTGCCTGAGCCAAGAAACCTCTGTGTAGGACTCTAAAGAATCGTCAATACGCCGGCAGTAGGTGATGATCATATCAAACACCCACAAGCTGCAAGCGGTCAGCTAAACGTAACAGCCACCCAGGTATTGAGCGCTCAGAAGATCAACAAGCAAGCATGTACATTCTCCTGTGAATCCAAACAGTAACACTCCCGTACAGTCCGGTCTCGTCGTCTGATATGTTGCATATCTCGCCTAGGGGTGGTAAACGTCAGACCCCAGTAACTTGATAAGTCATGTCGATATGAGGTCTATAACAGTTCGAGAAACTACTGATAACACTTACCAGTAAATCTCAGCAACCCTGGCCAGGGATTTCCGGTTATAGCCAATCGAACACAGCACAACATCAACTCCCTATACCGGGAGAGACGAATCTCCTCCTATCGCTCATTGCCTCCATGTGATTCGGGACTGTACCCAAAAGCCACCTTTTTGCACGCCCTCTTGGACGTGGTATGATGGAAATCAAAGCACAGTGGGAATCACACAAGACTCTATGACGATCTCGGGTCAACAGACTACTCTGTACCAGTGTCACCGGAGAACTGCCATCTGACGTATGGTATAATACCATCTGGGAGTTCTCGGCGAGTCCGTCCAGTGTACCCAGTCTCCACTGAGCACCCGTACACCATCCTTGATGTCAAACACCGATGGATATGGGATCATCCATCGCCCATCATGTGGGTCAAGATGCGTATACGCTAGTCTACTCTGGTGTATCGATGCCCTGTCTCGATACACCCTCGACTAGGAACAGTTATAGGATGTACTCGTCGACTACCGTGGCCCCACTAGTATGATCTCATCATAGTCCCAGTAGTCGAGTACATATCCTAAGGGCTTTATCAACATGTAATATAGAGACAATCAGAGTACATGTTAAGATAAAGTACAACCAGATAGCATACTATCATGTCGAGCAAGAAAGTCCTCCCTATATATGTCCTAGCATCCACTACAATATATATCGTATGTACAGTAATGGCCTCTAGGGCATACATATAACTAACAATCTCCCACTTGCACTAGGGCCATCTGTTATGGTATCGCATACCCAACAATTAGCTGCGGTTGAAGTATCTCATACTCAACCATCCCATAAAAGTCTCTACTGGGAAAAAGGCCTTTGTGAGTGGATTTGCGCTGTTGTCCTCTGTGTCTACTCCCCTGACCTCGATCCCCTTGGAGATCAACCATCTCCATGATCAGGTGATGCTGCCTAAGAATTATATCTGGATTTCTGATGGGACGGTAGTTCCTTGGCAAAAGCCACAACTCCATTGTCTCACAATGGTAGGAACGAAGTTCATCGCATGAACTTATAAATATCCAGACTGCCTCTTTTGGTAGCATCCTTGGTAACGATGTATCTTGCCTTTAATCGTCTAATATGTCACGGTATCTAGCTTGGAACTCTTCCAACATACCGTCCCTCCACGGAGGGTATAGACAATGCCTGCGACTGACATTCAGTCGTCCTTCTCAGCCTGGAACCTTTCCGGTGATTCTCCCCAGGATCGATTGATACCATCTCACTGCAACTAGTGAGTGTCCTAACATCCAATTAGATCTATCTCATAGATCCAAAACCCAGGATTTAGGAGGTATCACTTTGATCCTATATGGAGAATCCTTGTGATAAGCGGAGATTGACCGAGCGTAGCATAGGAAACTCCTTCCCTATCAAGAGTATGTCATCTACGTACTCTACGAGGATCACCACCATACTCTCTACTACCTTTTCGTATATACAAGGTTCATCTACCATTTTGATGAAGTCAAACTCTTTGACTACCACATCAAAACAGATGTTCCAACTCCGCGATGCCTGTTTTATCATATAAAACATCTTGCACACGTTTCCGCTGCTCCCACTGTCTATGAAGCCCTCTGGCTGTGTACTTATAGACGTTCTCTTCTAAAACATCACTTAGAAAAGTAGTCATGACACCCAACCACCAGATATCGTAGTCATGGTATGTAGCCGTGGCAAGTAGGATCTGGATGAACTTAAGCATAGATCCTTAGAAAAGGTTTCAACATAATCCATACCTGGTCTATGATACAAACCTTTAACAAGCCTAGCTTTGAAAGTCTTAACTTTTCCATGTACACCAAGTAATCTTCTCAAGATATACTTGCTCCTGATGGGGATTTAACCCTTCAGATAAAGCAACCAAAGTCTATACTTTGTTGGTGTATAAGGATTCCATCTCAAATCGATAAGCATCCAGCCATTCTTACAGAGTCCCACTCCTGATGGCCAGCTCGAAACTAGTTGGGTCATCATCTCATGATGCAATCCTCGCTCCCACTGTCATAGAGAAACCGAAGTATCTCTCAGGTGGGTGAGGAACCCTACTAGATCGGCAGAGAGGCTGAGGTTCGTTGGAAACTATTGAATCCTTTGGTTCTACCAAATCATCAGCTGAAGTTTGTATAGCTGGAACATTTCCAGTTCTACATAACAGACCTTGCCTCGAGCTTGTCCGGATTTTGCTTTTAGGCATAGGCCGGACAACCCCAAATCTTAACAAACTTAAGATATGGGCTCTTCCCTTTCCATTTCACATATGAAGTGGTAGACAACTGATTTGATTTGAACCCTATTCAATAGGTATGCAACTTCACAAGTGCATAACTCCCTGAAGGAAATAGGACCCTCAGTAGTACTCATCATAGAGCACACCATATCACATAGGGTGCTATTGCTCCGTCCCGATATACCATCGTGCTATGGTGTATACGGAGGAGTAATGCTGAGAGAGAATCTCATTCTCCTTTAGAATATTCCAGGAATTCCGTGCTCAAGTATTCTCCTCCTTGATCACATCAAAGGACATAATACTTTTACCCGTATTTTTGGTTCTCTACTTCTAACTCATATTCTGTGAATATCTCAAAAGGTTCGGACTTGTGTTTCAACAGGAACATATGTCTGAATCTTGAGAGATGATCAGAGAATGTAATGAAGTATAAAGAACCGGTCCTGGCATGTGTAGACAGGGGACTTTCATACATCAGCATGTATCAATCCCAAGAGTTCATTAACTCTTTCTCTGTTTCCAATAAACAGAGCTGTGGTCATTTTATCTTTGTGACATGACTGGCAAGTTTCACAAGATGTAAATTCAAAATAATTTAAATATGCATCTATATATAACTTCAGCCAGTCGGGTCGCATTGATATGACCTAGTCTACAATACCTCAAGAAGGATTCATTCATTTCTGAACTCTTCCTCTTGTGTGTGTTCCGTATACTAAGAACTGTAGTTTGATTTAGAACATCAATGCTTTTAGATAACGTGCCTGAACCGATCAACTCTTGATATAGGAAATGTTCAAAACATTATCCAACTATACAAAATTATATCCTTTCTTTACTAATAAAGAAAAAGATATGATGTTGTATATCAGGCTCAGTATCTAATAACATTCGTTCAGAATCAATGTATTCTAGTAATACAGGGTGATAGTGACCAACAGACTTGGCTGCAACACTTGCACCGTTTTCTGTCTCATGAAACTTATCACCCGTTCTCAGTTCTCTACCTTTCTGTAGCCCATGTAACAGATTACATATGCGGGATCCCGATCCGGTATCACATACCCAGGACGTAAAGGATACTGAGAAACAGTTCTCTGTAATGAACACACCCGAAGATGATGCATCAACATGCACTTTCTTCGTTTGGGCGGCACGGGAAATCTGGTATTCCCCAATTTCCTGCTCTGTCTTATAACAATTATAAGTTGGAGTGGGACCAACGTTCCCCAACTCAGTATAACAAGTGGGTTCGGTCAATATATCTGTTTTATTATCTTGATTAAAGCGAGATATGGTCGCTATCTGGAGAGAGAGAAGAAAACACTCAGCGTATACTCTTACAAGATTAGATTGGTTATCTAATATATCTAATCAGGATGTCTCCCACTGTTTTAATCAAATCTTCCTTCAAACCCTAAAAGGAAAGACTAGCCGGGATTAATTACACGCTACAAGTTCGCCAATCTTTCAGCCAGGCCAGTGTCGGTACTTTGAGGGAGGTCCCCCGTGCTTTCGCATGAACCTAATTAAAGTAAACCTCGTTTTCCCAGAGGCGTAACCCCGTTAACACCTTTCTAGACACCTACTTGATCGGCTAATTGTAATGTGTAAAACTCTCCTAGGAGTAACTCTTACTCGCAGCGGGTATCGGGATCCAACTATCTCATAGAAGGTATGCAATCTCATTGCAAATTTCAACACTTGAAATTCCCAATAATATTTTACCCCTAGCAGCTATATGACCTTAACATGGTCAACAAATCATAAGTGCTAGTCAAGTTCAACCCGTCATTTCCCGATTGAATTAAACCCATCCGCACGACCCTTAACATGGTCAACAAAGTCGCATGACTACCCTAATCCAATCGCATCATATGCTTATACAGATAAGCACTAATCAGCTACCGCACACTACGCCTTAACATGGTCAACAAACGTAGCACGAATACTAACTAGTACTTATCTGAAATGACGGAGGGCTACGACGGGTTTTTCAGAAAACCCTTTGCGTAATGAACTTGATATCGTTGTAGAATCGAGTGATTTTAAATGGAGTGTTTTTGAGGCTTTTCTAGTTTTGCTAAAGGGGTCACTCCCGGTGAAGGGATCGTCGGCCCTTTCCTCATCGAATAAGGTGCAGGATATATCATATATACCACTATGCAAAGCAAGAACTATAGAAGTAATCAAAAGACAAACTGAGTTTGTAGCATCTGCCAGTTATTGCTAAAGGAGTCACTCCCGGTGAAGGGATCTCGGTCCTTTCCTTATCGAATAAGGTGCTGGATGTTCTACAAGGAACACCGCTATGCAAAGCAAGAACTAGAGCTACCAGTTTTTATAAACAAGTTTCTACAACATCTTAGGTTTCTTTTATTTCATTAATCTCATTAATGAAGTCCCATTTTATTATGCTTCACAAGCATCTCTTTTGAAACGAAATCTGCAATATAACATATATCTCATATATATAATATAAACATTCATCTCAGGCAGTAATATGATCTCATCACAGAACATTGCAGCAGAAGAAACATATATGAAATATTGGATATACTAGGACGTCCGTGTTTTCAATACGAGCCTGTATAAAACACGGATTCCACGGTCGAGATGAATAGCCAAACCCACATCCCTAGACCCCTACGAGAGCGGCAAGTAACACTGCTAATTCTAGGGTTAGGAGACCCGGTCTCGACTACTCGAGATGGTCTCCCGCTGGACCCTAGAATCCGGTTACTTGTGCTTCCCGCCTTGGGTCTACCTAATGCGGAAAAGTAAATAATATACAACGGTGACATCTTCCGCTACCTGGAAATGCCCCAATAAAAGAATATTACATACAAATGAATTTTACATGAATGAAAAACAAAAAAATCTCATCTCACATAAAACCCCCGGCTATTCAAAAGCGACGATCCAATACAACATATCACAGCAACACATAATATCTCATATCATCAACGTAAGCAAATATGCGTATCCCGATTGTCGTTGATGTATAGCAACGAAGCCGGCGATACACCACATACTACGCTTACGGTCACAGAAAAGAAAGTGTAAAACTACAACAGTTGGAATCCGCAACCTCTTTAGACATCGCATGCCTAACCAAATGAATTCCTTTAGACATCGCATGCCTAACAATTATAAACCCCGCATTTTAGTCTCATTTATCGAAAACTCTTTTCAATATCAAGTCGGGCAATTCAACAAGATTCCCGACGTCCTGATCGAATGCTCGTCGCAAACTTTAGTAGACGGCCGCACCCCCAGATGCCGTCGACGAAGTGCACTAAGGCGGAACACCGCTGCCGCGAGCACCCGAACGGATTCTTTCGGTGGCGGGGTTCTCCTACAGTCACTTGGTCGGGGCTATGGGACGTAGCTGTCTATCAAGTTTACCCGGCGAGTATCCACGTACGCTACGTGATTGCGAGAGACTTTTGATCACATCAAAATTCCGTGGCAACCGATCATTTGAGACTAAACTGCTATGTTTATAATATTCAAATTTAACTACCTGTGGATTCCAAATATTGTATCACATTCCAGATAAATAGACAAAGTTAAACTTTCCGATCGAATCATCAAACACCCAAGATTTCCCCAATATATCTCAACACTTGAAATCAGTTTATAGAACATCCAGCACATGCCACAGTACCAATGGTCCAGCCGTAGAAGGGTCAAGCCAACGCCTCACATGTGGCACGCCGTACTGCCCCAAACCCTAAGGTTCAAAAGGCAGTTCAAGACGGTCACATAATCGAGTTAAGATTTGTTGTCTTCTAGAGGGTCCACCGAGTTACTTGCACGACTTAGAACATTCTTAAACACGAGAAAAAATCCAACTTTTGAAAAAATTTCCGACAGGGGAAAAAGTGAGTTATTGATATCCGTTCGAACTTTTTAACAGTTTCTAAAAGTTATCCGGAAAACACATAGACAAAATCTGATAATCCGATCGAATCATCGAATCCCCAAAACAACCCCAGAAAATTCAACTCTTGAATAAATATTAAAAATTCCCAGAAAATCCAGAAGCTGAAGTGACAAATTACTGTGTAAAAATGGAGGGATGACGTCATCATTAGGCCGCGGAATCGCCGCATAAGGCACACTTATGCCGCGGTTCCGCCGCGCTTTAGATGATTTAGCCCCTCGAATTTCACAGTAATTCAACTAATACCCTGCTGAATTTTTTAGCAATTTTTAATCTGGAAAAAACCCAGTTTTTGAAAAAAGTTCAGAGAGCAATTTGGAAATGGGATTTCGGTTCGATCGGACTTCAAACTTCGTCTAGACTTCGCCTAAAGCTCTAGCTTGGCTCTGATACCACTGTAGGGTTGCTAGGCACGCGCATAAGGGTCTACGAGGTATCAACCATGCCCGATTAAAAATTTAGCCGTGCCGAACAACCCGAATACGGATCTTTAAACTAGAGATTAGGCGAAAACTATCATGTTAACAACTTTAACACTAAGTGAGAGGGATTACAACCTTTGTAGATCCGGTCCTTCACTTCATATGCTCCGTGTTGTGGTCCCTTCGCTGCGATCATCGGGTTCCGGACTCTCGAGAAGTTCCACGAAGAGAAAGATGCAACCTTTGCTTCCGATCTTCGATACTAAGATGATCTACCTTGAAGTTCCGTTAACACAAGCTAACACTCATGAAATGATGTGAACACCCCCATCTAAACGGCAAGGGAAGATGAGGATGATGAAGTAGGATTTTTGCTCTCTTTATTTATCTTTTTCTCATATTTATTCATCACATTGAAAAAGCTAGCAAGCTTTTTCATGAAGAGAATGAAGGAAGAAGATGAACAATGATTTGTGATAAATAATAAAATGTTATCATAATTATTTATGCAACCATGGTTGTAGTAACCAATGTAGAGAGTTTACTAGGGTTAGGGTTTGGGTTGGGTTAAAGGGTGGGTCACAAAAGATATCTATCATAATATCTTAACAAATGACAAAAGAAAAGCTTCTAGAATCAACTAGAAGGTTTAACCCTAATCCAAACCCTAATCATGTTTAAACTTCTCTAAACATGTTGCATTAATAATTATAATATGTTACAATATTATATATCACATATACAATATTTATTGTAACAGAATAAAATAATACAATTAACATATATCGCATATATATCAATGTATTATCCGAGTGAGAAAAAGAATCTTTTAGTGAGCTAATTTTAGTTAATGTTATTTAATATATCATATATATTATTATACATTAAATTATCGAATCAACACTTCATCCGACAATCCGGCTATATCGCATATAACCGACTAATATTTATCCGTACCGATTCATCGAATCAACACTTGATCCGATGACCCGGTTGATATCAAATATCGCGAGAATAGAATACGGTATCTCATATCGTATTATCCTCGGTCCCGCACATATCACATATGTGCTCCTACTCCGTTTTGCCTGAACCAAGAAACCTCTGTGTGGGACTCTAAAGAATCGTCAATACGCCGGCAGTAGGTGATGATCATATCAAACACCCACAAGCTGCAAGCGGTCAGCTAAATGTAACAGCCACCCAGGTATTGAGCGCTCAGAAGATCAACAAGCAAGCCTGTACATTCTCCTGTGAATCCAAACAGTAACACTCCCGTACAGTCCGGTCTCGTCGTCTGATATGTTGCATATCTCGCCTAGGGGTGGTAAACGTCAGACCCCAGTAGCTTGATAAGTCGTGTCGATATGAGGTCTATAACAGTTCGAGAAACTACTAATAACACTTACCAGTAAATCTCAGCAACCCTGGCCAGGGATTTCCGGTTATAGCCAATCGAACACAGCACAACATCAACTCCCTATACCGGGAGAGACGAATCCCCTCCTATCGCTCATTGCCTCCATGTGATTCGGGACTGTACCCAAAAGCCACCTTTTTGCACGCCCTCTTGGACGTGGTATGATGGAAATCAAAGCACAGTGGGAATCACACAAGACTCTATGACGATCTCGGGTCAACAGACTACTCTGTACCAGTGTCACCGGAGAACTGCCATCTAACGTATGGTATAATACCATCTGGGAGTTCTCGGTGAGTCCGTCCAGTGTACCCAGTCTCCACTGAGCACCCGTACACCATCCTTGATGTCAAACACCGATGGATATGGGATCATCCATCGCCCATCATATGGGTCAAGATGCGTATACGCTAGTCTACTCTGGTGTATCGATGCCCTGTCTCGATACACCCTCGACTAGGAACAGTTATAGGATGTACTCGTCGACTACCGTGGCCCCACTAGTATGATCTCATCATAGTCCCAGTAGTCGAGTATATATCCTAAGGGCTTTATCAACATGTAATATAGAGACAATCAGAGTACATGTTAAGATAAAGTACAACCAGATAGCATACTATCATGTCGAGCAAGAAAGTCCTCCCTATATATGTCCTAGCATCCACTACAATATACATCGTATGTACAGTAATGGCCTCTAGGGCATACATATAACTAACATGAGGATCGTCCTAAGGACGCGTGAGTGGCGCGTGGGCGCTGGGCGCCCGCGGGTCACATGCCAGGCGCCCGTGGATCACGTGAATGACGCGTAGGCACTGGGCGCCCGTGGGTCACGTGCCCTGCGCGTGGGCGCTGGGTGACAGCGGGTCACGTGCGTGGCAAGCGAGCGCTGGAAACACCAACAAAGAAAGGGGCTTAGCCTCTGGGCTGGGAGTTGAACACCCGATGGGGTTTGGAGTTGGACTCCTAAACAGGAATTAGATATAAATTTGGAGTTAAACTCCTGAAAGATTTGGATTTAGAGTTAAACTCCTGTGTAATAAATTGAATGTTGATTTGGAGTTAAACTCCTAAAAAGGCTTGGATTTGGAGTTAAACTCTTGAGGGACTTTGGAAACTCCCAGAAAAGAGAAGGATTTTTATCTTTATGGAGTTATACTCCCAAAAGAATTTTGAGTGGAGTTAAAATCCCAAAAGGATTTTATTTATGGAGTTAAACTCTAAAAGATTTTTGACAAATGGAGTTGAACTCCCAAAAATCTTTGGAGATGATCAAAGGGGACCCCTTTCTTCTTCCATTTAGCCCTGAATCTTCTTTTGAGCCTTGGATCTTCCCAAAGTAGGGTTTTTGGGAGATGGGTCTCTTTCCTCCTCCTCTCTGTTGGCTGGATCTTGGAGAAAAAGGGGTGAGACTTAAAAATCTCCCCTTATGGGGATTTGATGGAAGATCCGAGCTCCCCTTCAAGGATTTTATGGTGAAAAACTGTTTCTTTTTGAAAAAAGAAGAGTTAAACTCTTGATTTAATTCAAAAAAAAAAAGAAAGAGGGTTTAGAACCTTGAGGAAGGAGAAGGAAGCACATAACCCTAATTTTTTAGAGAATGAAAAATTGCCGTTGATTTTTTCATCATGTTTGCCTTTATAGGCTGCACACTTTACATATAGCCCCTTGGGCTTTGCCAAATGGCACTTGTGCGACCCCATACCTTATGTGCTTATTTCTTTTTGCACGTAAGCCATGGGGTTTACAAAATTTTGGCTTTCTGCCCATTTTTCATACATTTTGTTTCCTGATTTAAAATCAGGAAAGCTTACGGAAAAGGCTTCAGAAAAGGGTCACGTGCTTACACGTGACCAGCAGTCATATGTTGGCTGGTCACGTGTTGGCACGTGACATCTAAAAGCATCGGCAAGGCAAATTCAGTTTCCTAACTACATCGAAGAAAAGGGCTTCAGAAAGAGTCACGTGCTCCCACGTGACCAGGGTCATGTGTTGGCACGTGACACTCAAAAGCGGCAGACTCAATTCCCTGATTGAATCAAGAAAAAGGCTCTAGACGAGGGTCACGTGCTCACACGTGACCAGGAGTCACGTGGTGGCACGTGACAGAAAAGCAGCGACCAGAAAGCAGAGCGTAGAAAGAAAGAAGAGGGCTCGTTACAAGGGGGTCACGTGCCCACACGTGACCAAGGGTCACGTGGCCACACGTGACCAGCTTTCAAAGCCTATCTGTTAACAGAAATTAAATTC
This sequence comes from Agapanthus africanus, assembly GCA_030015575.1. Taxonomy (NCBI): domain Eukaryota; kingdom Viridiplantae; phylum Streptophyta; class Magnoliopsida; order Asparagales; family Amaryllidaceae; genus Agapanthus; species Agapanthus africanus. Next base: position 309,469,087 of record JASDDO010000024.1, read on the forward strand.
TGAGAAAAGACCTCTTAAATCTTTCCAAAGCAACCGATTAAATTAAAGATTTAAAGGTGATTAAATATCATCTATCTATGGGAAAATCTCAAATTTGGAAAGATTTCCCCGTAAAATCTAACCAAAATAACAAAGGAGAATCTCTGGATTTAAAATCCAATGGTGAATAAAATTCACCTAATAATCCAAAGGTCCAAAACGAATGGTGAATACAAATCAAATCTCCCAATGAAAGATTCACCGAAACTAATTGATTCGGCTGCTTCTCCTATAAATAGGAGCCAAGAGACACACAAAAAAGATATATGCAGAGGGAAGAAAAGAGAGAGAGCCTTGATACTTTGGAGGAATTTGGATCTTCTGTAAAAGAAAACCCTAGGTAAGAAAGGGAAGGTTTTTTTTGAAAGAAAAGAGAATTTAATTCTCAACAGAGTTTAACTCTGATATAAAACAGAAGAACATAGTTCTCTCTTTGGTGGAGGATCTGTAAAGTGCACATCTCCCCTTGAGTTGAGAATTTAATTCTCAATGGGTTGAGATCCTGTCATGCAGATCCAAAGCATAGAGAGGGAATGGAAGCACGAGAATTTAATTCTCACAGAACTATAGGAATTTAATTCCTTTAAAATAAAATTAGGGTTTGACCCTGTGTTATGGGAATTTAATTCCTTCAGAATGAAAAGAATCAGGGTTTAACCCTAGTTAAGAACTTAGTTCTGTTAAAACAACAGGAATTTAATTCTCTTAATCTCATTCCCCAAGATAATTCTTTAACAGAGAGTGGGAGTTTAATTCCTTAAAGCTTTTATTAGGGTTTAACCCTATTCAGTTCTTCACATATATGAGGAATTTAATTCCTACAGAAAATTCAGAGTTCAACTCTATTCCAGAATATAAATCTTCAAAAGGAAGTAGGAATTTAATTCCTCTGAATTTATTGTCAGGGTTCAACCCTACGAGGAATTTAATTCCTGAAAGGGATTAACAGATCTTCTAAAAAACATACATAGAGGCAGGGTCACGTGTCACCACGTGACCCCCAAAAAGATCTACAGAAAAGCCCATTTGAGGCAGTGCCTCACGTGACCCACGTGACCCTTGGCAGAGGCTTTAACATACTCCAGTTAAAACACCCGTCACGTGATGGCACGTGATGCCCCAAAAGATACGATATTCTCAGCAGAACAAACGAAGGGAGGGCGCCCTCACGTGCTACCACGTGACCCCTCTTGCCTTAGCGTCTAACGCTAAATTAGGACCCCTGAATCCAGTGTTAAAACACTGTTTGGCCTTAGTGTTCAACACTAATCAAAGAACTTTATTTGCAGTGTTCAACACTGATTATCTTAGTGTTCAACACTAATTTGAGATTTCTGTTGCCAGTGTTTAACACTGATCTATTTTAGTGTTTAACACTAATTTGAAAGCCTTGTTGTTGGTGTTTAACACCAACTATCTTTTAGTGTTAAACACTGACTTATCAATCTCATTCCCAGTGTTCAACACTGATTGGTCTTTAGTGTTTAACACTAGGCATTGGCCCAATTGGCTAAATGGTCAGAGGCAAAGCCTCTCCTTCAAGGGACCAACAGGAGGGCCGATGTCCCAGACATGATTGGACTTAGCCCAAGCTGGCCATAAGTCCTCAATTCGTAATTAACTGGGCTAATGGGCTCATAACATAATTAATTGGCCTTGATCCCAAATTGGGCCAAAAACTATTTAATCCACTCCGGTTCCAGGGTACATCTCTTCACTTCTTTGATACTTGGCGTTGTAATCCCTCAACGTCTTCAAAGAGGTGACGGGTCCCGATGACCACACATTGATATGGACTGTGGGGTCCTTAAACCCATGGACTACGACGTCCTTAACCTTGACCGAGATGTCTTAAAACTAACAATGGACTGTGGGGTCCTTAAACCCATGGACTACGACGTCCTTAACCTTGACTGAGATGTCTTAAAACTAACAATGGACTGTGGGGTCCTTAAACCCATGGACTACGACGTCCTTAACCTTGACCGAGATGTCTTAAAACTAACAACGGACTGTGGGGTCCTTAAACCCATAGACTACGACGTCCTTAACCTTGACCGAGATGTCTTAAAACTAACATTGGACCGCAATGTCCTTAAACTACCCATGGACCGCAATATCCTTAAACTAGCAATGGACCACTATGTCCCTAAACTGGAGAGGGACCACCATGTCCCTAAACTGGAACAATAGAGCCACAAATGCTCTTTTGCTGGATCTAAACGATCCCGTTTAAGTTGATCTTAGCCTCAAATATGGCTAACGCATCCTTAAACTTTCAAACAGACTGGACTATGAATCCCTCCAATCAACTTTGGTTCAAGGGTACATCTCGGAACTCCTTTGACACCTGTCGTTGTAATCCTTCAACGCCGTCAGAGAGGTAACGGGTCCCGACGGCCATACATGCAATGGACCACTATGTCCCTAAACTGGAACAATGGAGCCCAAATGCTCTTTTGTCGGATCTAAACGATCCCGTTAAGTTGATCTTAGTCTCAAGTTAGACTAACGTATCTTTAACAAACGTTTGAGTTGATCTTAGCCTCAAATATGGCTAACGTATCCTCAAACCAAACCCCCAAACCCAAATCTAAGATAATACGGATTTGGACTAGTCCACGCCCTACGTGCGACGACATAACTCGGTCTCCGTAAACAATCCACGGGCAACAAAACATAAAATAAATACACACGACACGAAGTGACCATCTGGAGAAGGAGAAAGTTGTTACCGCGACGCGGTAGCGTAATTAACTGCAGGGGCTTGCGCCTGCAGGGAAGAGCATCCCCACAATAAAAAAAACCCTCAAGCGAGGGGGAATCTGACGAAGTCTGCTACATCGGACGCATCCGTTCAAACCTTCGATACATGGTGCCATAAATCAACTTGGCATCCTCGGAGAGGTGGACGGATAGCACCAATTGGCATTTGCCCCGAATCTCAGGCGAGACGCCCAGTCGACGCCGCCATTCGGAGGGGAACAGATTTATTTCTAAAAAATTGCATTGAACTAATTTATTGCTTCATTCTTGGCATGGAGCCGGCCCTTTCCATTCTTGGTCTTGACTTGGGATTGGGCCCACTTCGCTTGAGCTTGGGCCCGCTTGGCTGAGGGTTGACTGTCTTTGACTTGGTCAACCACGGTGTAATTTTTGACCCCAACACCATGCAAGTTAGATCTGTATGAAGTCTTAAGCAATATATCACAAGAATTATAAGAATCAGCAACTATATATTCCTTCCATTTTAAATTTCTTAAATCTATCCTAACATTTTCTTTTCTATCAAGGAATGGATTCTTCCAACAACACCAGTACCAACGTCAATTGCAACACACCACCACCTACCTTACCACCTCCCCCTACCATTGCTACTCCGATCAATGAACAGACGGTACTTTTAGAAGCCATCAAAAGTCTTCTAGAGGGCCAGCAGCAGTAGACTGCTATTCTCATGAACCGTCCTGAAGCCGAAGCATCTGGAGTAAAGCAATTTCTTACATTGCATCTAAGGAACTTTTCATGGAAGGGGAGTCCTCTTGAGGCTGAAGAATGGGCCCAGAGTATAAAGGACGACCTTGCCGCAGCACAGGTACCAGACATAGCTTGGGTTCGTGTGGCCAACCTCCAGCTTACCGACAATGCAAGAGTCTGGTAGAAAGCCGAGGAAAGCTGTCTCACACAACCAATAGGGTGGAAAACGTTCTGCAATCTGTTCGATACGAAGTTTTTCTCTGAGACTGCTCGCTTTGAGATGGAACAATAGTTCATCCACCTACAACAAGGCTCTATGTGGGTAAAATCGGTGGATGAATATGATGTTGAATTTATCATGCTTAGCAGATAAAGAATTCGTATCAAATTATGTTCCGTAAAACACATCACGATCCTGACATCAATATCTTATCAGGTTCACGGCACACTTGATCCCGACCGGTGAGATTCAGGCTAGACGATTCCAACAGGGCTTAGACCCTGGAGATTCTGGCGGTATTAGCCACAGGCGATTATCCAACTCATGAACTCTCCCTGAAGGCGGCACGTCGTTATGAAGTTGTGGTCAAGAAGAAGGGTAAGCCTCAAGCAGCCGAAATCAAACGCCCTTCTACCCAGATGACAGGAGGAGCCTCTTTTAGGCCGACTTTTGCACCCAAGAGGCCAGGAGGATCGTTTAACCGGTCTGGTCTAGATTTTTGTTTCTACGGCAAGAGAACTGGACACTTGGAGAAGGATTGCAGGCATGCAAATGGCCTGTGTTTGATTTGTGGCACATCTACTCATGCTATAGGAGCATACCTATAACGTATTAACATAGCACCAGCACCCATACCCACAATTACAGTTCCGCAGAGGCCAACTATTCAGGCACCTGCACCCCGCCTAGCTCTTCCTGCACCAGCACCACGTGGACCACCTGCACAGCCTCGGCGTTAATTCCATCAGGCATAGAGAAATGTGCCTCAAGGGCAGAGGGATGTGCCTCCGGCAAGGAGGAATGTACCGAGACGACAGGATTTTACAATGACGGTCGAGGAGGCCGAAGCCACAGGACAAGTCATCACCGGTAAATCTCCCATCCTTTCAACCTTTCAATTCTTGTGTATCGTTATACTTCCCTATATCTAAACACGATCTCACACAACTTAGGTACTATACTAATAGCCACCCTTCCTGCACTCGCACTTTTCGACACTGGAGCTTCACACTGCTTCATGTCACAACGATTCGTGAGAACGCACGCGATTCCCGTGAAGCCACTCATTTCAAGCTGGAATGCCAGTTCCGGGAATGGAGTCTTGAAGGCAACTTTGGGATATGATCAGTGCCCAGTTTTAGTTTGCGGTCGAGAATTCTACGCAAATTTCAAAGTACTGGACATACCAAATTTCGATATTGTGTTGGGAATGGATTGGCTGGAAGTATTTTATGCTACAATTGACTACTGTCAAAGGAGGGTAGTATTTGAGATACCAGATCATACAGTTTTCTATTTCAAAAGTGGAGACAGAACCTTGGAGCCAGGAAGCTACCGTGCTAAACCGAAGAATGCAGAAGTGTTCTCCCTGCCTTCTGAAGAAGAAAAACCTGAGGTAGTTCAAGAATTCAAGGATGTGTTCCCTGAAGACATATCAAGTTTGCCTCCCGATCGAGCTCTTGAATTTAGTATTGATTTACAACCTGGTGCACAACCTGTAATCAAAGCTCCATACCGATTAAGTCCGGAGAGATTGAAAGAGATCCGTATTCAGTTGGACGAACTACTAAAGAAAAGTTGGATCCGACCCAGTACTTCAAGTTGGGGATCTCCAGTGCTACTGGTGAAGAAGAAGGAAGGTTTCTACAGGATGTGTGTGGATTATCGAGTTTTGAACGAAGTGACAATTAAGAACAAGTATCCACTACCGCAATCGATGACCTTTTCGATCAGTTAAGTGGATCTTGTGTCTTTTCAAAACTAGATATTCGTTCGGGTTACTATCAGGTGAAGGTCAAAGAGTCCGACATTCCGAAGACGGCGTTAAGGACTCATTATGGCCATTATGAATATCTTGTAATACCATTTGGAGTGACCAGTGCACCCGCCATCTTTATGAACCAGATGAACCAAGTTTTCCGAGAGTACTTAGACAGATTTGTTGTTATCTTCATCGACGACATCCTGGTGTATTCAAAGATAACACGCCGAGCATTTATGGATTGTCCTGGAGACATTACGACAACATCAGCTCTACGCCAAGTACAGCAAGTGTGGATTTTGGCTAGATCAAGTCGGATTTCTTGGCCATATTGTTTCAGGCGAAGGAATCTCGGTGGATCCAGCTAAGGTGTCAGCTGTCAACGAGTGGCCGACACCAAAGACGGTGAAAGATATAAGAAGTTTTTTGGGTTTAGCAGGATACTACCGACGATGCATTGAATGATTCTCAAAGATCGCAGCACCCCTGACCAAGCTCATACGTAAGGACGAAGCATTCGTGTGATCAGAAGCATGTGAAAAGGCTTTTGTAGAACTCAAGTCGAGGTTAACCTCTGCACCTATTCTTGTAATACCGGATCAATCTGGCGGATTCGTTATGCATCGTGATGCATCCAGTAAAGAATTAAGATGTGTTCTATATCAGTATGGAAAAGTTGTAGCTTTTGCATCAAGGCAATTAAAAGTTCATGAATGCAACTATCCAACACATGATCTGGAATTGGCAGCAGTAGTCTTCGCACTCAAGATTTGGCGCCACTATCTTTTATGAGAATGAGTGGATATATACACAGACCATAAGAGTCTGAAGTATGTATTTACTCAGAAAGAACTCAACATGCGGCAGAGAGGATGGCTAGAACTCATGGCGGACTTCGACATCAACTTAAAGTATCATCCTAGGAAGGTGAATGTAGTTCCTGATGCGCTTAGTCGCCAGCCATTAGCAATGAACCTTACCGCTTTGTGAAAGCTACAGCAAGAACTGCATGGATTAGGGATCGAAGTAATTATGCCAGGTAACGCTGCATATTTGATGAACTTACAAGTCCAGTCCACTCTTGTCAATCAGATCAGACAGCTCAAGCAAATGATGCCAAGCTACAAAAGATCCGAGAACAAGTAGAAAGTGGACTACAAACTGACTTCATCATCCACGAAGATGGATCTTTGCGATATGGAAGCCGTTTATGTGTACCGTCCAACTCTGTTCAAGAAGGGTTGATGAAAGAAGCTCACAGCTCTCCTTATTCTGTACACTCCGGTGGTACAAAGATGTACAATGATCTACGGCAATATTACTGGTGGTATGGAATGAAACGAGAAATATCAAGGAGCATAACAAAGTGTCTAGTATGTTAGCAAGCGAAGGCTGAACATCACAGAATTGCTGGTCTACTTCAGCCGTTACCAATCCCAGAAAGGAAATGGCAGCACATTACTATAGAATTCGTGACTGCTCTCCCTCACAGCACGAAGAGTAACGACGCAATTTAGGACGACGTTAGACATCGTGAATTCCTTGGACCAGATATGATCGTAGCAACTGTAGATGTGGTTCGCACGATCAGAGAAAAGATGCGCATGGCCCAAGACCGATAGAACTATTGGGCAGATGCAAAGCGTCGACATCTGGAGTTTCAACCCGGAGAACATGTATTCTTGAATATCTCTCCGAACAGAGGAGTGATATGTTTTGGCAAGAGGTGTAAATTAATTCCAAAATACATAGGACCGTTCGACATACTTGAATGAGTTGGAAAAGTGGCATACCGCGTAGCACTACCACTCTCATTGGAAAGAGTGCACAACGTGTTCCATATATCCCAGCTACGACGATATGTGAACGACCCCAGCCACATACTTGATCACTCAGAGCTCACGGTACAAACTAACCTAACATATGAGCAACAACCAGTTGAGATCCTGGACGGAAAGGTGAAAACATTACAGAACAAGGAGGTAAACTTGGTCCGAGTGATGTGGAGAAAGGATTCGCCAGGAGAATCAACTTGGGAAAGAGAAAAATATATACGTACACGATACCTTTACATTTTTGAAAATTAGTCTCTATGTAATTGTAAATTTCGAGAACGAAATTTTTATAAGGAGGGTAAAATGTAACGACTCTAAAATCCCTGTACAAAATTTTTTTCTTGTTGGTTGTATAGAAAAGGGTATTACGGCATGTATAAGAGTTAAAAGTTGTTTTTGTTAAATAAAAGTAAGAAGCAATTTGTAGCTCACTGATAAAGCCTCTACACTGCTGCGACATAGCCTGTGCGTTCGATTCCCATCAGGCCCAATTATTTTTAGATTTTTCTTTTTAATTTTTCGGAAGCCTAAGAGTTGCACATGCAATTCACGGAGAAATGAAAAGTTTCAAACATGCGCAAATAAGAGTAAACACACAACTTGACACGTGGCACAAATCTCGAGACAGATCGTCAAGATTCGACCACCTGTTTTCACCAAAGGGCCGGCGTCGACGGGTAAGATGTGCCCAATTGCCTCCGTGCTTTGCACATTTGCCCTTTCGACTCCCCTCAACTCCCCTGTACTGTTTGATTTTCCTGCAATCAAACAGAAACTCTTCAATTCACCATTTAACACCATTTAAATTTTTTAATCCACATTTTTAATTCCCAAACCCTAATTCTTCACTATAAATATCACCCCATGTCGTAGCTCCCCTTTATTCTAAAAAATTATATCAAAAATTATCTCAAAAGTTCCTAAGTGCAAGTGAAGTCAAGTGGAGTTAGCAACCAAGCTCCTTCCATCGAAGATCGAAACCATTTCCGGAACTTCCACGACGCCACGGAGCCCCCTCTCTTTTCCTTACTCCTTTCTCGAAGTTATAAAGCCGTAAGTCCCCCTTTCTCTCTTTTCTTTCATCTCATATCATCTCCTAATAATATATCGGTAAAGTGGAGTTACCTCTGATACATGTTATTTTAAACTTGGAACTCTACTTTTCTTTAACAAAATAGGTCAAACTAACCTTTTCACTTTGCTTGTAATTTTGTTTACAACCATTTAGCTTTGAATTTAACCAAAATTTTCATATGAAACAAGCATATATCGAACTTTTCATTAAAATACCATGAACTTTAGTATAACTCTTTTTTTTATAATTGTTAAATATACGTTTAGGAAAACTTCACTGGGTAACGGGCTACCCCACACGCACACTATGGTTGCATAGCACGGTATTATAAATATATGGCTAATTTAAAGAATAGTTTTTACATTAAAATACCACATTTTTACAAAAACGGGTTTCTTTTAATCGGTATTTTTGTAATCCTTAGCACTTACGCCTCTACAACCCTCGTTAGGAGACCCTCTAATGAATGATGTGGATTATCACACATCCTTGGGATAGTAGAGCGAGATGCAGAATTCTCACGGAGTATTCGGTCTCTAAAGGAAATTTTAAAAATACGGTTTTTAAGAAATACGACTTTTCTAAACATAACTAATATTTTTAAAATTATATAAAAATATGAATCCATATTCTTAAAAACATATTATGAAATTATATTTTTTTAAATGAAAGATTAGAATTTTAATAAAATACCATCAAGTTATCAAAAGAGCTAGTTTTCAATAAAACACCACAAACTTTTAAAATGGAAAAGTTTCATCACCAAAATACCATTTAAATTAAAATACATGTTCACGAAAACTTTAAATATTACAAATCATCTTCGGGATTTATTTTTAAACTATATTCAAGTATTTTTCATAAAACCCCCTCGAGATATGCAAACGATATTTTAAGGACTATAGATTAATATAGGCTTAAGCGGTATCATTTCTTTTGAGCCTCGAAGAGCCGGAGAAAGTGAGTGTTTGCCTATTCAGGCTAGACAGCTTAACGGAGTTATCAAATGGCAATTGTCTTGGAAAAAAACATAAATCCTACCGTCCATGTGCAGCGGTTGCCGATTACTCCCGAACTTAAGATATTGCAAGAACAAAGTCATTTTCATAAGATTTTAACTTAAATCTGAATCCAAACTCAAACCGGAATCCAAATCAAACATAAACTTGAATACTTGATCATAAACATGAGCACTTAAAATCATATCAAACTCAAACTTGAATACTTGACTCGACTTGACCGAACCATGGTTATAACTTGACATGAATACATGAATACATGATTACATCTTGAACATGAACCTGTACGTTTTAGATTCATGGATTCGGCCAAGACCTATAATCTTAATCTATACAATACAATATGCGGGGATAAAGGGGTAGATTGGTAAGGAACATATATCGTGGCACGAGAAGTCACTTAAAAGACACCGTTGTTCCGTGGGTTATGACGGGACTCGTATATATGAATACCTTCTTTATTAAACTACAAATAATCACGTTAGAATACATATCATATATATGTGGATAATCATATACAACTGTACCTATCATCTGTTCATTTGGTTTCTATTCTCATTATTTATTATCTTCTCTTAATTCTTTTGTGACTTACCGAGCGCTAATTTGCTGACGACATTCCTCTCTGCTTTCTTTCTTTGGAATGTTCGTCAGGAGGATCGGACTCTGAAGACGTAGACCCAAACCAGGAGGACTTGGACCAATTTGCAGCTCAACCTGACTACTAGCTCCATCCAGCATGCACTTACTTTCAGTATGCTATTGTTTAGGTATTTGCTTTTATTATTGTATCTTTTATTTTCAGACAGTTGAATGTAAATAAAGTTGCTATTTCAATTTATTACTCTTGTCATTCTTATTCATTATTATATTGCTTAATTACGCTTAACATATTTTCGTAAATACGTTGCGGGCTTGCCACGTCACTGTTTCCGTATACTGGAAAGCGGGGCGTGACAATTTGAGAAGGAAAATTAATTGCGGTTTAGTTTGAATTTTTTGCCAAATAGTTTAAGGATATTTAGGATTAGATTCTCTTGAGATCTTGGAAAATTTTTAGACGTAAGAAAACCCTATGATCTATATATATGGCTAAACTTAGACTAGGAATATTTTAAACAGTTTTCTAACGGCCGTTCCTATAACACCCATATGTTATAGGGATGAACGAGACTTGCTCAAGGTATAGGACCTGAGTAAGACTACCGAATTTATGGGACTTCGGATTTAGAGATTGATTAAAATATTTCATAAGCCGAGGAATGGACATGTATTAGGGATTAGGGATGTGGGTGTATTTGGGTTAGGGATGATGATATGATATTTGTATTGTAGTATATTACATTTATATCATAGTATTGGAGAATATAAGTTTTATTATAACCTAGGATGGTGCAGACAAGGATTGTTTATTGTAGAATCGATATTTGTTGATATCTTATTATATAATGATTGATTAAAAAAGATTGTTAGTACAGTGAGGTATGTTGGAAATAGGAAGACAAAATTCTCAGTACACGTCGTCTAGATATAACACTTAGTTTTTCATTAATGGATTCCTATACTAAAGCGTGAGAGAAATCGTATAAATGTAAATTTGGATGGTTGATACAATATGACTTTATGAATCAAAATATATAAAAGTTCTATGTTGATTATCTTTCTATGTTTTCTCATACTTGAAATTAGCGAAGTTTGACGAGGATGTAGTAGCAGTAATTTTACAATGGCCTTCGTAACATATCTATATATGTATGTGTTTATTGTTTTAGAAGCATATGTGAATGAGTACCGTTACTGTTACTGTTTATAGGGTAATTTTAACAGTAATATGATGAGGTTAGAAAGTAATTGATTTATTAATGATAGTTAATTCGTTTGCACATGCTATGCACATGACATATAGTATTTTCCTACAAAAAAATTATGTAGGCACAAACTATATTTTTCTTATTTACAACAATATATTCTCATTGGTTTAGTAAATTTTATTTAATTTTCATAATTTTTTAATTTAATATATGCAATAATATATTTATTTTGAAAAAAGTTGTATGTTAATTTAAATGAAAATGTTGATTCTCTCGAAGATTTGTTAAGTTTACTTTTTATTAAATTTTAATTAGTCTCAAAATTTAATTTTATTTATTTATAAAATAAAGAAGATTTTCATTAAAATCTAAATACCAAATATACATATTTATTTATTTTGAAAAGATCCTTCTTTATTTTATAAAAAAAATTATTGGAATCACCATTTGATGCGTTTGAAATATATAAAAAAATCGGGATAACATGAACCAGAAAAAAACATATGGTTTTATTTTGTAGTTTATGTTGTACGAAATATCATTCAAATCTTTAGTACAGTAAAACCTCCGTATAGGAATACTCTATATAGGAATAACCTCCCTATAGTGATAAAAAGTCCCGGTCCCGACTCGGGACCAGTTATAAATAAGAATAACCTCCACAGTGTGATATTCCATACTTTTTCCAAGTCCCGCCTGTACTAATTTACCTCTATATAGTAATAAATTGGCATTAAATTTTAAATAATTTTTTATATATATAAAAAATACATAAAATTACTTGGCTATTACAATTGAACTTAAGATGACATAAATTACTTAACTACACAATTGAACTTAAGATGACATAAAGTACTTATTCAAAGTTGTTTGGGACAATGACTTAATTTTTTGAGTTACTACAAATACTTTCACTAATTTGAGTTCGTTTGATTTTGCTTCCAATCGGGGTTGTCTTGTTTCATTTTTCGCAACTCATGACGTATACTTTCACTAATTTGAGTTCGTTTGATTTTAGGTGCCATGTTTGGATTGAAGAAGAAAATTATGATATGAAATAATAGTTAAATTCATGATAAAACTAGCTTATATTTATATGAATGTATTGATGAAATGCACATCCATAAATTTTAATTTTCCAAGATGCATATGGCTGAATTTTGAAGGTCTAAGAATTTTGACTTGTTAATAAGTTTGAAGGTCTATATGAATTTTGAAGGTCTAAGAATTTTGACTACTATTTTTTCAAAAAAAAATCTAATTTTTATATATAAAACTCTACTTAAGAATAACCCCCCTATAGTAATATTTTTCCCCGGTCCCAAGGATATTACTGTATAGAGGTTTTACTGTATATTATTTAATTTAGAGGATTAAGTTTTACATTCTTTTAGTTCAAATTTTGTCGATACACTCGACTGGAATACGAGATATACTTAAGTTTCTTTTGCTTTTGCTTTTCACATTTGATGCTTCTGTGTTAAATACATAACGGTATGATATAAACGCTTGATGCTTGTTTTCTAAGATTAAATAGTTATAGTTATGGAGATTATACGACATGTCTTTTCTTGTAGGAATAATGAAAACAATGTATATTTTTATTTCTGCATTGTATTTATGTAAATATGTGAAACATAGGTAATAGAGTAGATTCTACTTTGCAATTTAATACCTATTTTTAATCATTAGGATATTTTAGCAGGAGTTACACTTGAAGATTTTCAACTTTTAATTTTGGAATCCTTCTCGCTTTATTTTTTTTAAATTAAAAAAAGGGAGTTGATTTGTGATTCGTTCCTATACAAATAATAGAAAACTTTTTTTATAAAGTAGAATGTTGAGTTTCCCGATATTTTATCTTTCTTTTCATTTTTATCATCGCAGTTGTCTCCTTAATAATGATATTACTGAACTTTTCCCTATAATATTGTAAAATACAATTTACAATGTTTTTTGTACTTGTGTGATTTTAGTTTTACATTATATTATACAAGAAATACTTGCAAAATACGCTGCGGGTTTTCTTTTTTTATATATACATATGCATCAAAAGGAAAAAAAAACATTGTGCTTATTTTTTTTTCCTGTGTGGGAAATTTATCTTATTTTCCTTTAAAAAATTTTTAATCCTGTTGGAATAATGCAATATTTCTATTTGCATTATAGATATAAATATTTTCGGTTTCGAGGAAGAAACATTTTATTAGTTGGGTAGATTATAATACCCAAAAATTTTAGCAATAATTATAATATTAATTACTAAGAGCGTCAAATGTACACTTAAGGAGTGGAATAAAAATCAGAATAATTAAGATATTAATTAGTCATATACCTCTATATATGGTATGAAATTAGAATCATATAATTATGCCTAATTGTTTTTATTTTAAAAATTCGAATTTGGATATATTTGGTAATGAATCAATTAGTATGAATGATTTATCAATTTATTTCCATCTGCCCTAATTAATAAAAACCCTAATATTAATTATCTTCGTTTCATATCCCTTTTTTCCACACCTTCTATCAAAAGAAAAAAGAGAGAGAAACAATCATAAAGATAAAAATACCTTATAGTGGGTTCGAAATGTAGGAGGCGCATCCATAATCTATAACTTAATGGAAAAATTTCATATCAGACCCTGTAATCGCTTCAATATTATATTTTAACCCCCGTAGTTTGTAATTTTCTCCTTGATATATGCCTCTCTGGAATTTTATACCAAGCCCCTACATCTGTAAATTATTAGCATTAGCTCCTTGCAGCATCCTACCTGTTAATCAATGTAGTATTTAAGTCTGGAATTTCTATTAAGTCCCTGAACCTCTTTGAATTAAATATTAGGCCCCTGAAACGATACAAAATGATTAGAAAAATATGGGGATAATAACAAATAATATTTTTTAGCCGTAAAGACCTTATAGATGTATTTTATTAGTATTGGGAGTCTACATAGCATAATTAATTTGTCAAAACACTACAAGTTATTAATTCTAGCATTATATGTTAATTTAGATAATTTGGTTGGAGCCTAGGAGAGACGTCGACTTTATCAAGTCAACTTCTCTTTTCGGCGACTGTAAATTTGTGATACAAGTTTGTTAATTTATTATTTATTGGCATTTACGTCATATGAAATGCGTGCTTTTGCTTGGTTGATGATATGTTATTTACTTCGGTTACGCAAGCAAGACCATTTTTATTTTGGCATCATGAAAGCATATTTTTTTCATATAGAAATTCATATGCATACGACTTGGGGTTTTGACTATATATTTGTGCATCGGGCACATGTACATGATTATATATGTTTATGTCTTGGGCATGCGATTGGTTGTTTTAAATAACATATATCTATATTTCTGAAAATAAAGGGGCCGTATGCATTTCGTAGGTGAATATCAGTATGGGTTGGAAAAACAAGTAGGTTGCATCCAGACTAGTAGTGTAGTCTCAGCGGGATTTTACCGCGCGCCGTAGGGCAACCTCGCCGTGGCTCATAATATGCGGTTCTCCTTAACACGGACTATCTATAGCAGCGTTTTTCTTATGCCAACCGAGGTAGAGGCGTTGGCTTTATTTAGTCGTAAACTGCTAGTTTTTCCGTGTATGAAAATTATATTTTCACAAATTGCATAATTTTAGACAGCTGATGATTATCGATATTTGTTATTTTATTGGTATTTAACCTTGTTATATAAATTGCCAGATTTGTATCGTTTTCTTACTAAGCGTTGAGTTTATCCATTTTTTATTGTGGCTGCTAATCAAAATGCAGGAAATCACATTGGTTAAGCCTCATGATAGAAAGTTTGAATTTTTCCCCGTAGAGGCTCGCTGCGGTTATTACCCTGTATAGAATGCGTTATTGCGACGAATATTTAGTCTTTTCTTTAGTGATTTAATTATTGGAACTTATCAGGTTATTTTCAGAAAATAATGGTGTAAGAAATATGCTAGTTATTTTAACCTTGTTGCTTCAAAGGATATTGTTTTTCTTTAAGATTACATTTTAGGCTTTGCGGTCTCGAGCAGCATGTTACGCATTTATGGTTGTTTTTATAAGTGCGGATTTGGAAGATGCCATCATCATTCACCAGGCGTCACCATCATCACTTCCCAACTTTCTCTCTCTCTCCACATGAGAGCCGTGGAGAGATTGGTTTCTTATATATTCTGGTAGTTTCGCATCTCTCATCGTTTTCCCATTGAAAAAACACTCAAATCTCTCTCTCGATAGAGCTTGTTGATGGTCATCTAAAATTTTTCTGCAATTTTTTCCATCTGGGTAATGAAATCTTCACTCAAATCTATCGTTTTTTAGTTTCTTTCTAATATCAGTTTAATTTTTTTAATGGGTTGATTTGAATTTGTTTGGTTTTATGAATGAAGAGGAAATAGAGAGGATAATGGAGGGAATACAAATGAACCCAAATGAAAGATGGGATCTTTAACGGTGAAAATTATGAGATGGGCATTTAAAGAAGAGTCATTTTCTGCTCTTTTTTCAAGTGCATTAAAAAAAGCTGTTTTATTTCCTTTTCAATTTGAAGATACTAGTATAAGTACTGTCTGAGATGTTGGGATCTTCTTTGAGATTCCAGTGTCACAGTATGACATTATTACAGCAGATGATATCATAGGGATTTTACAGTAGAAGGTTGGATTCTACTTGTGT
Organism: Agapanthus africanus; assembly: GCA_030015575.1. Taxonomy (NCBI): domain Eukaryota; kingdom Viridiplantae; phylum Streptophyta; class Magnoliopsida; order Asparagales; family Amaryllidaceae; genus Agapanthus; species Agapanthus africanus. The sequence goes on from JASDDO010000024.1 coordinate 309,485,007, forward strand.
GGTTGTTCAATTACTTCAGATCCGTAGAAGCATAGATTTACTGCCATAAATTTCATTTTTTTTGGGGTGGCGTGGGGGTGGGGGTGGGGGTGAGGAGGGTGGGGATTCTTTAGATGTTTTGGTTGGGACTGGAATATTAGAATCGTTTCAGGGTATCTATTAGGTGAATTCTTTGGAGATTTGTTGTTGGATGTTAATGTGTTTGTAATCATGCTGCAATACTGGCTACAGTGGGTACTTGATATCGAAGCTCATGTATCGATATATACCAGTAAAGGCTGTAATGATTCAAAATATACTGCATTATTTGAAGATGTTTCGAGGATTGCTTTTCAAGTCCTAGTTTTTTTCTCATCCTGCATACTCATACAGCTCCACTCTCTCTCTTTCGAGGATTACTTTTCAAGTCATATTTTTTTTTCATCCTGCATACTCATGCAGCTCCTCTCTCTCTCTCTCTCTATACACCCCCCAATTTATAGCGTCTATTTTCTGCCGTTCCGCATTATTTTTTTCGACCTTCTCAAGGTAAGTGTTGTATGAGATAAAATTCCTTTACATCAAAATCTCATGGTTGCTTAGGCGCATTGATTATTTAATGTATTGATTTCGTGACATTGTGGTGCTTGGTTTGCTAGATATTGAAAGTGTCTTTGGGGCCAAATAGTTATAGAGATGACACAAATTCGTTAACCAAACTTATTACGTGCCTATAGCATTTGTAAAACACCACAAAAACCATTTTATCTTATAAATAAGTCAGGTTCTACATTGAAGCTATTGCACTTTTAGACGATGTAGATAGACACTTGGTTGATGTGACCGTTTTTTGCTGTAATTTTGCACAAGCTGGACTAGAACAGCTTCAAAAGATATCTCTACTAAACTGATTTCTGAACTCGACTGTATTGGTAACCTGTCCCATGTACTCTGCGAGAGGATGAAAGCCTCGCCCACTCGTTAGGGTGTTCCCAACCTTGTTTAAAAAAAAAAGAGAAAACAAAGGATTTGCTGTGATCAGGTGATTATCCAGGTTGCAGAAACTAAAGAGTGTTCAAAAATTTAAAAGCTTTCCTAGTAGCACTCTTGTGTGTCATATTTACTTTCCTAATATCTTTTTGACCAACTTCATGAATCTATATCCTTTTCTTGCCTCCTATATATGGAGCTGAAGACACCGTAGCTTGTCTTTTATATTATTTTTCGTTGCTTTATGCAGTCTGTAGTTGCCAACCTTAAAGTCTTGGATAAAAGGAAATGCTATTGTTGCTATTCTTTAATTGTACTTGAATTAAAAGAAAGTATATGTACATGTCTATTTGCTTGCTGAAAACATGTAGCCTTATCTTTTGTACTTTATGGTTTTGAATTTTCAGTTATACTTCTCCCTGATCTCTCTCTTATCATGTATATCTTTCTCTCAGAGTGAGACTGTTCGTTTGTCTTCAAGATGGTTAACTTTGGAAAGAAATTAGCAGCAAATGAAGTTGAAGAATGGAAAGAGTATGCTCATTCACCTTCTCTCATGTTTTATTCTCCGAGTTTATGCATGTTTCTTTTGTTTATTATTATTACTTTTGTTGAGTTTGCATGCGTTTGAAATGTGAAGAAAACCCTATCGGATCTTTAGGCTGTAATAATCGTTGCTTGATCTTAAAAAGACAAAGTAGAATAATGTACTTATGCTAAACTATTGAATTTATTAGGATATAAAGTGAAGATTTTATCTCCATGAAACTTTACAGTGAAATCAACTTTCCTAAAGATCGTGACATCGCTATAAATTATTGGGTTTTTTTTTTAAAATATTATTAATTTAAATTTAAATTAGTAAAACAGGGGGGGATAAATTAAAATTATGGGAATAGGGTGGTTTCGAACCACCCTATGGCCCACCCCACCCCCCTCAGTATAGGGGGCGGGTTCTCAGAACCCGCCCTCTATACTTTTGTATAGAGGGCGGGTTCTCTATACTAACCCGCCCTCTATAGGGTTCTCAGAACCCGCCCCCTTATTTTTTTAAAAAATATTAATTTAATTATTAATCGAATTATAATTATAATTATTATCATAATATTATTATCATAATTATAATTATAATTATAATTCATAAAAATAGAATAAAATTAAATAGACGAAAAAAAACATTTAAATTAAATAATAAAATTTCACTATATCAATGTTTTTTACAGAATGAATCCGTCAAAATGTACAATTCCAAAAAATCCTATCTATTTGTAAAATCTAAATGCTATTTTTTTCCTTTCCGTTTTCCTTTATGATATCCGAGAAGGCTTGACATAAGCCTATGCCTCCTGGGATGACTGGAGGAACCACCTGTTTCTTGGATAGATGGCGGTGGCGGCGTCGGCGTCTGTTCTGCTGCTTCGGGTTCGGGTTCTGTTTCAGCTTCGTCTTCAGCAACGTCTTGGACAGTCTGTTGATCCACAAATCCTGAACCTGAATGTGGGACAGGTGTCGGATATGTGTTGCTTCCCAACAAATTTCCGTAGGACGCTAAATCTGAAGCCCAACTGGGCAGTTGTAGCGAAGAACTTGTACCGGTTCCATGAGGCTGATTTTGCACAAAAGCTTGGCCCCATGGCTGCTCAAATCCTGACCCCCAAGGGTGCTGTTGTTGCGCTAAATCTAACCCCCAAGACGGTTGTTCTGCAAAACCTGATCCCCAAGTCTGTTGTTGTTGCGCCTGTCCGGTATGCCAGGGTTGCTGTTGACGGTATGGTGATCCAAACCACTGATCCAGCTGCGCTGGATCTCCTTGATGCTGCGGCTCTGGTGCCGGGTCATACTGCGGCTGCTGTGCCGGGTCATACTGCGGCTGCGGTGCCGGTTCATACTGCGGCTCCGGTGCCAGCTGATACTGCGGCTCCGGTGCCGGCGATAAATGTTGAGAAATACCATGTGAACCAAGTACACCACCAATAAATTGGTCGAGATTTGAAAATTGAGTCTGAGATACCGGACCAGCATCAGTCGGGTATGGTTCCTGCACCATTGTTTGTACGAGATGCAACCCACGAGCCTGTCGTTACATTAGAAATAAGAAATAAGTATTGACTCATACCGGCGGATGTTAAAAAGTAATATGATATAAAGAGGGCGGCTTACCAAATCTCGTTCCATGTGTCCTCTAGGCTCGTACCGCGAGATGTTTGGGAAGTCTTTGGGAGGAGCAGAAAGATATCTTATGGTGACACGCTTATACCACTGTAGATATACTTTGGTAGCGTCGGTAGCTGTGTGGTCACCTATTTGCTGTAAGGCAATACTATGCTGCCTATCCTCCCATCTCAGCAAATACTGATGATGATGCTCCCTCCAATCACGCTCCGTATTTCCTCCTCGCATGTCTCCCTCTACTGTCGTAGGCGAAGGCGGCGGGACAGGAATATGTTGCAATCTATCAAACTGCCGCAGTACCCTATCTGGGAGGTGCATAACAACAACATTGATGCAGAGGAGTGGGCATCGAGCCCGCCAAACCGGCTCTCCTTCGAGACAGATGCCGGGTAAGTTTTGTAGACGATCTGCTGTATAAGGCGTCCACAGAAAGTGCGCAAATAACATAGTAAAAAAATTGTGATTTAGGTATTTTCAAAATTGTAAAACAAATTAAATTACCCAAATTATGATTACCTGAGCCGCCTTCATGCGATCTAACTCATCTCTATAGTACCTAAGCACTCGACGAGGAGCCTTATACGCTTTCTTCCCATTCCACCAGCAGCCGAGCGGCTTTCCGGGGTTATCCAAGCCAGTTATTTTAATAGTATCTGGTCTTCCTATATACATATGCTCCCACGACCAGATCTAGAAAAAAAGTTTTAGATTATAAGAGAGAAAACCAATATTGCAAAATTCTAGCTGTGAAAAATAAAGAATTTACCTGAAGTAATGTGCTGCATCCACAAATTTTATTCTTCGTAGGAGCACATGCTTTGTCGAGTTCCTTATAGAGAAAGGTCAGGACCCCTGCTCCCCAAGCATATTGGCCACAGACATCAAAATCCGCTAGGAAGCCAAGGTATAACGGATGGACATGCGTTACTGATTGGTCCGGCATCAACCAAGAACCGATCATGTACAGAATGTAGGCACGTGCATGTCTATCCAAAACTTCATCGGTGGCTTCATCAGGGATATTACTGAATGTATCTCTTAACCAGTTCAGATTGATTTTATACCCCTTACTGTGGCCTCCTGGTGCCTGATATTAGTATTTTTTTAAATGTTAAAGCTAGAAATAATGTAAAATATAAAATAGGTACACTAAATAGGGAAAGCAGAATGATATTGTTTACCTGTCCGAGAGCAGACTCGGCATATGTATCCCAGTATGGGTGGTCGGTATCTGGACCAACAATTTTTCCTCCGACCAACCCAAGCCCATTAACCCGTAAACCGAGTAAGAGGCCAATATCCTGGAGTGTGATTGTGGCCTCACCCCATCTTAGATGAAAGGTGTGGGTCTCTTTTCTCCAACGTTCGACCAGAGAGGTGACGAGAGCGTGGTCGATTTGGATATGTCGAATCAACGACGCTTCATAAAATCCGGCCCGTCTAAGCCGTTGGTTTATTCTTTGGTCGCTAACTACCCATTTGTCGGAGCTATGCGTGACGACGGTGAGATTATCTCCATCCTGCAAAATTAAATATTGTTATTTTCAAGTACAAAAATTAAATGAAAGGTTTAATTAAAAGAAATTAACTAAGTTTAGAATATTTCCTCCCCGTGTAATATTTTGAACGATCTGTGTTCATGTTGATGGACAAGCAGAGATTTGTCGAGTGGTTGATTCTCCATTGAAATGTACTGAAGCAGAGATTTGTCGAGAGTTTTATCAAGTGATTAGAAATTGTGTGGTTGATGAAAGTGTGGAGGCTCGGTATTTATAGAGGTGAACGGGTTCGTCTTACCCGCTACAGTTTTTCCTGTGAAGAGGGCGGGTTCCAGGAACCCGCCCTCTTCAATAATTAGTCAAATCAATTCATAAATTAATGAAGAGGGCGGGTTCCTGCGGGTTCCAGGAACCCGCCCTTTAATTCACAAAGAAGAGGGCGGGTTCCAGGAACCCGCCCTCTTCATTAATTTATGAATTGTCAAATCAGTACTATTCAAGTACTATTTGTCCTTGTCACATCAATGTTTGAATGTTTGTTTGTGAACGTTGTCATCTCAAAAACTTTTAATACACTCCTACTATCAGTACTATTCAAGTACTATTTGTCCTTGTCACATCAATGTTTGAATGTTTGTTTGTGAACGTTGTCATCTCAAAAACTTTTAATACACTCCTACTATTCTTCTGGTGTGTTGTCAAATCACTTTCAGAAATGAAGAGGGCGGGTTCCTGGAACCCGCCCTCTTCAATAATTAGTCAAATTAATGAAGAGGGCGGGTTCCTGGAATCCGCCCTCTTCAAAAATCACGCGGTCTTATTCGCAAAGAAGAGGGCGGGTTCCTGAACCCGCCCTCTTCATTAATTTATGAATTGTCAAATCAGTACTATTCAAGTACTATTTGTCCTTGTCACATCAATGTTTGAATGTTTGTTTATGAATAAACGTTGTCATCTCAAAAAATTTTAATACACTCCTACTATTCTTCTGGTGTGTTGTCAAATCACTTTCAGAAATGAAGAGGGCGGGTTCCTGGAACCCGCCCTCTTCAATAATTAGTCAAATTAATGAAGAGGGCGGATTCCCTGGAATCCGCCCTCTTCAAAAATCACGCGGTCTTATTCGCAAAGAAGAGGGCGGGTTCCAGGAACCCGCCCTCTTCATTAATTTATGAGTTGTCAAATCAGTTAGAACCCAGTCAAAGAAGAGTTGCAGAATACGATGCAGAAATAATTAGACTCTGGTGAATAATAGGGCGGGTTGTTAGAACCCGCTCTCTTCAATATCAGATCGCTATAAATATGTCTCCGCACTACCCATTTCATTTCATCTCTGTCAAATTTGCACCCTACACCGCTCACTATCCATTTACTTCGATCAGTTCTTCTCCGCTATCAATTTTGTGTAAGTGTGGAGTTTTAGAAGAAGGTGAAGTTCAGTATCATAGTCTGCGAGTAAGCAATCTTCGAGCAGTAGAACAGTTCATAAAATATTTTTTGTGTAAGTATGAATTTTTTTTTTGCAATCAATTTTGTGTAAGTATGAATTTTTTTTGCAATTTCAATCTTTGTTTGGTTTGATATTTTTCATTATATCTGATTCATGCATATACTTCGGTATTATTTTGGCAACATAGCTAAACAAACAAATTAAGTGAAGTGGTTGAATGAGGATGGAATAATATTTAACAAGAGCTCGGAGAGTGCAGCTGCAGGAAGACCTAGAGCCATTTTCGGTATTAAATTTTTGTGCATGAATTGTGCATCACATATTGTGCATCACAGCCTTGAATCTTTAGATTCATTTTCCTTCTCGTTTCACTGCAAAAACTAAACTTCTTTAAATAAGACACAGAACTAAACTAAACTTGCATCTTTAGATTCATTTTCCTTCTCGTTTCACTGCAAAAACCATGCTTCTTTTTTAACAATCAATTGTGCATCACATTTTGTTGTGATTAGGTGAGAGTCTCATGGTTTCACTGCAATCTTCGAGTTTGAATTTTTTTGGCAATTTCAACACAACATAAAAAAAATATAACTGTTTTTTGTGCAGGATTATGGCCTCCCCAAGTATATTTGTTGTATGTAAATACGATGGTCAGGTTATCACAAGTGCACAAGGTCCCGAGTATATGGGCGGGTCTGCACGAATCATGCGATTGGAAGCATCAACGACATATGATGAACTAGAGGCCAAAGTGTACAAAATTACGAAATACGATCCCCGTGAAAGTAGGGTCAGGTTAAGTTGTATCTGGCCTATGTTCAGTGGAAATGCATTGGTTGAAATTACAGACGATGCATCAATATCTTCGATGATAGATTTCGGTCTCTCAAGCACCCAGCATTCTTTTGAACTTTTGGTTCAGAAGGAGCAATTGGAAGTATCAGATGCCCCTCCAACGGATAATTTTGATGGTAATGCTGGAGATAGTTCCTGGAGGTACGGTCACATGGTCAACGATGATGCCGTCAGTGCCGGTGGATATGACTATACACAACATTATTCAAATCTTCAAGCACATGGATAAACATTTTATAAACCCATATTTAAGCATTTTAGTAATACCTGTATACTAATATTCAAACATTTAATAAAATGCATAAATCCAGGTTCTTCCAGCCGACTGCTGCAGTTACATGCACCCCAGAAGAACAGCAAGAACTACCATACACAGCCTTCCACAGGTAAATAAATTTGAAACAAGTGATGATTTAGTTACGAAAAAATTAGGGAATAATATTATAATAACAATTTATGTACTAAACGCAGATTCCAACACGATCCAAGCAGCGCATTCCAAGCATGTCCGTCCACATCTTTCCGGTCTTCTCATCCTGAACCATCCACATTACACCGACCACAACCATCATATGTTGCACCCGAGCCTTATGTTGCTACGGGTGATATTGATATGTGTGGCAGTGATGATGATGAAATCGATGAAGGTGATCAGGGGGAGGATAGCGTGGAATATGCTGCTGGATTGAATGAGGTAGCATTCTTTGATGATATGGTTGCGAATAACGATTTTGTCGAGCTTGAAGATCCCGGCCTCGATCCGCTAGAAGATGATGGTTGGGTAGACTTGGCCGTTGCAGAAGTAAATACGGCACCCTATTTGGACGCGACAGCAGCAAGCGAAGACTGCATCAGCGTCGGGGATTTGTTTCAGGAAAAAGGAGATCTTATTTGTAAGCTGAAGTCGTGGTCCATTCAGCAAAACGTTACATTTAAAACCGAAGAGTCAAATAAGACGTACTATACTGTGGTATGTACGAAATCTTCTGAATGTCAGTGGAGATTGCATGCGTGTTGTTCCAAAAGAGCCAAGGCTTGGAAGGTCACGAAATACAACCAAGAACACACTTGCATCAATTTTATTATGTCACAGGATCACCGGAATTGCACTTCATCTTACATTTGCTCGCTAATCATGCCCATGATCCGTACAGATGTGGCGATGACTCCCCGAGAGATACGGCTCTTGGTTAGCGGAGAGCATAAAATTCAAATTTCGTATGTGAAGGCATGGGATGCTCGAAGAAAGGCTTTGTGCAAGATATTCGGGGACTGGGAAAACTCGTACAACTCCCTAGTCCCTTTTATGGAAGCCATGAAAGCATCAAATCCGGGGACCGTATACCGGTTAAAAACCACAGAAACCGACGTCGAGGGCTCTGTCAGGTTTCAGAGAATTTTCTGGTGCTTTGGTCCATGTGCGGCTGGTTTCACACACTGTCGGCCGGTATTGTGCGTTGATGGTACGTATCTATACGGTAAGTACAGAGGCTGCATGTTAATTGCTACAGGTGTTGATGCTAATAACGGTATATTTCCGTTGGGATTTGCTATTGTCGAGGGTGAAAATACATCATCCTGGTCATGGTTTTTCCGTAACCTCAAAAATATCCCATCTGTTCTTCATAGAACGGATTTATGCATCATATCTGATAGACATCTGGGAATACTGGCTGGAATGAGATCTGTATTTCCGACGACCCCACATAGGTTTTGCTTACGACACTTCAGGCAAAATTTTGATCGAAAATTTAAAAATTCGGAACTACATAAACTTATGTACAGAGCCGGTGAAACGCCTGACCCTAATGTTCACGACATATACATGACGAAAATTGGGGAGATGAGTCAAGCCGCGAAAGCGTGGTTAGATGAGTATCCAGTCCGCATGTGGTCACAAGCACATGATGATGGGTGCAGATATCTCCTAATGACGACTAATATGTCTGAAAGCTTCAACGGGGTCCTTAAAGGGGTTAGAGGCTTACCGATACAGGGGTTGATTGTTCGAACATTTTTCCGGATGAATACTTATTTTGTGCACAGAAGAGAAAAGTCCTTGGGGATGGACACTCCGCTCACCGCGTATTACGAAGATATCTTTCGGAAAAGAGAGCGCAGAGCACAATACTACAGATCCGAAAGGTTTGACACGGCGGAGTTTCAGGTGACGGGCGGTAATGGGAATCAATATACCGTGAACTTTAGAGATGAAGGGCTCTCTTCGTGTACATGCGGTCTTTTCCAGCAACAACATTTACCTTGTGCCCACGCTATTGCTGCTGCGAGCAGTATGCATACCTCACATTACAATTTTGCTTCCAATTACTATACAGTTTCTAATTACCAAGGTGCATACGATCCAAAATTTCATCCTATACCGGACAATCGCTATTGGCACTATTATACTGCCAACAGACAAACACCGACTGTATTACAGCCGGAAAAAAATATAAAGCCCGGAAGACCGAAGGTACGTCGAGATCGAATGACAATGGATACTGATCCTCAGCAAAGGCAATCCAGATGTAGCCTATGCAAACAACCAGGCCATTATAGGACCAGATGTCCAGGATATGCATCAGGGGCGGGACCTTCAGAATCGTGACAAGTGCACTCAGATTTTTCTGTATTATAAATTTGACCGTCGATATAGCATTTAGATTTTACAAATAGATAGGATTTTTTGGAATTGTACATTTTGACGGATTCATTCTGTAAAAAACATTGATATAGTGAAATTTTATTATTTAATTTAAATGTTTTTTTTCGTCTATTTAATTTTATTCTATTTTTATGAATTATAATTATAATTATAATTATAATAATAATATTATGATAATAATTATAATTATAATTCGATTAATAATTAAATTAATATTTTTTAAAAAAATAAGGGGGCGGGTTCTGAGAACCCGCCCTCTATACAATACCCTCTATACAAAAGTATAGAGGGCGGGTTCTGAGAACCCGCCCCCTATACTGAGGGGGGTGGGGTGGGCCATAGGGTGGTTCGAAACCACCCTATTCCCATAATTTTAATTTATCCCCCCCTGTTTTACTAATTTAAATTTAAATTAATAATATTTTAAAAAAAAAACCCATAAATTATTTATCAACACTAAACTCTAAAGATAGTTCGAGTAAAACTGGAACCCAAATAATTATATAAGAAGGAAAAAGTTGATTAATTCTTTCATGGTCATCTAAAATAAGTCCTATCACAAACAAATCAAATATTGGCTGGTCCAGTTTGATTAACTCCCAATCTACGAAAATGTCCCTTTTACCTGTGGAATTTACTGTGGATGCAGCAACATAATTTTTTATACAGTGCATATTATTCAGAGCATGTGATCCCATTCCCAACTTCCATCTCCACCCCTAAGACTGTTTTGTGTCCTTTCTACGTTTTTATAGGCACACTCATAACTGGTTTTTTATGCCTTCCACTTTCAATTTAATCTCCAGTTGATATTTAAGATGTTTGTAGAGTACAATTCTTCATTGTTCTATATTTAACTATTTGGAAAAATTATATCAATGCATCTTTCAATTGCATGTGAAGTTGCCATACTAGTTTTAAATTTCTATATTTCTCTATACAGATACTATATTAACTACAAGTTAATGAAGAAGAAGGTTAGACAATATGAACAACAAATTCAGAATGGTGTAAAGAATCGTCGCCAGGTTCTTAAAGAGTTTTCGAGGATGTTAGATGATCAGGTACACAATGTTTTTGGCAGATATATGGTGTTCAAACACATATTAGTTTGCTTGTGATTGCATTTAAATATGATACTTAGTTTTAGTTTGGACTTTACAACCCAATGATGCATTTGATTGCATATATTCAATTGTATTGTCAACAAGAGAAAAGTGTGAATGTTGTTCAAGGGCTATATGAATTCATTTTTGTCGTTCTTGGATTGCTAGAGTTTTTAGTTTTTGCACTTTTCCGTTGCACATCAAGTATCAATGGCTATATAAATCCTTCTTTTCCATTATGCTTTCTTAAGGGCCATTTCCTCTGTTAAATTTACGATTAACATATCGTCTTGATAGCCTTTTTTCATGTTCGTTTAGGTCTACCCTTAGTTGCGCCAAGAACTACAATTTTGTCAGTTCTTCTAACCAGGGCATCAACCGGTCTTCATTGCATACGTCCAAACCATTGCAATCGGTTCTCTCGTATCTTATCCTCAATGGGAGCTATTTCTACCTTGTTACGAACACACTCATTTCTTATCCACCTTTTAGTGTATTATAGCTCATCCATTTTAACATTCGCATTTCAATCACATTCATTTTTTTGGACATGTTGTTTCTTAATAGTCCAACATTCTGATCCATAGAGACTAGCATGTCTTGGTACCGTCTTTTAAATTTTTCTTTTTAATTTTAAAGGTACCCTACGATCACATAACACTCACTTCTCCATTTCAATCATCCCGCATTGATCTTATGAGTTACATCCTTCTCAATCTATTTATCATGATTTATTATAGATCCTAAGTAATGAAAATGGTTTTTCCTAGATATTTCACGTTCATGAATGTTCACCAAACACTCATTCCTTCGCATTGGTTTGCTACAATTCCATTCCATATGGAGATTGAGTGTGAGTCAAAAATTAAGTTGAAGAGAATGTATTTCGAAGCTCCCTTTGTTGTTGAACTACTTTGTTGTGGAGTTTTGCTCACACTATGTGAATGCCACAAAACTAATTAAGTTATATTGAAATCGTCAGAATGCCCTAACTTGCTATATTTTATGCTGGTTTCCCTTTAATAAGTTGCAACTTTTCCTTTCTTGTGATGATCAATGGCATTTGAGTTCCACTTCTCTCTGTTTCTTTTTTTTTCCTCCCTGAAGTTGAATGCGAAATGAGTTTGATCAATTAATGTTCATTTTTTCCTCTTCAGATTGAAAAAAATGTACTTTTTCTACTGGAACAACAAGGGATTCTTGCAAGCAGGATTCAGAAATTGAATGAACAGCATGCTGTTCTTATGGAGCAGCCAGATATTTCTCAGATTTCCGATCTTCGAGAAAAATATAGGGCAGTGGGACTAGATCTCCTGAAGCTTCTTAGATTTGTTGATTTGAATGCTACAGGCATTCGCAAAATATTGAAGAAGTTCGATAAACATTTTGGTTATAGATTCACAGATTATTATTTAACGTCTCGAGCTAATCACCCATATTCTCAGCTGCAGCAGGTCTTCAAGCATGTGGTAATAACCTTAAGCAACAGCTCAATACTATGATATTTTTTGCAATGCTAAAACATTTATTTATTTTTTCATTCGTTCTTTGAATAATATCATTTCCTTTCTCGTGTAAAATAAAAAGAATGTTTAGCACAGCACCCCTGTTTACTACTGTGTCTGTGCAGGGAATTGGAGCTGTTGTAGGAGCCTTATCTCGCAATCTTGCAGATCTTCAACCTCGTGAAGGGAGCTACTTATCCATATACGATCAGCCATCAAATGTTCCTAAGGTTTTATTTTTTTTCTTCATTACTTCTTATTTGATTATAATATAATACATTTATGTTATCTATTTTTAGGCCTATTTTCTTATATCATTTCAAATATAACTTTAAAACTTAAAAATGACCAAATGTGTCAGGTCGGATTTGGTGTCAAAATGGACCGCCCCATAAGTTCTTAGATTCGAGTTGGTCTTAAGAAGTTAATCAAAATGTTGGCTTGACAAGTAAGAAGGTCCAGATAAATACACCGCTGAATTCTGAATTGTCAAGTCCAGATTCAAGCTGATTAACTTCTTATCATAACTCAAATGCTGATTTGGACAAGTCCGAATTCAAAAAATCCTATATTATTTTTTAATTTCTTTTGAGGTTAATTTTGTTTAATGATCTTTTAATTTTTTTCTTAAAGTTCTTCTATATTTATGAGTTCAAATTTATCTCTATGGGTAACAAATTAATTTTTTTGGTTGCTTATGATGCAGGACCCAGTCATCGATTTAATAATGGCATCAGTAGATAAGTTGACACGCTCAACAAATTTCCTGCATTTCTTAGGACAACATGCACTTATCATCCAAGAAGACACAACTGGTTTAATTGAAGATCAAAATCAAGCTGACAAAAAATATCATTTTATGTCGCTTATCTTGAACCTGGTGAATACATTCCTCTATATGGTCAATACATACATTATTGTCCCTACTGCTGATGACTACTCAATGAACCTTGGTGCTGCTGCAACTGTCTGTGGTGTTGTAATTGGATCAATGGCTGTTGCACAAGTATTCTCTTCGGTTTATTTTAGTGCATGGTCAAATAAATCATACTTCAGACCTCTCGTGTTCAGCAGTATTATGCTTTTTATGGGGAATTTGTTATATGCATTGGCTTATGACCTTGAATCTTTAGCGGTTCTTATTATTGGACGTTTGTTATGTGGGTAAGATTTCATTTTATTTGCCTTTAAAAGAATGATAACTACATGTTTATATATATTTATTTACTACAACGTATGCATATGTTGCACTATTTTACTTATTTTGTCTTCTTTCTTGTGAACCAATGCATTTCATCTTATATGCCAAGGGTTCATGCAAGTTCCAAAGAATATGCTCCTTTTTCTTTTCAAAATAAGATTATAAAATGAAGGCTTAATTCCAAATAAAACTACCAAATTATTTGCATCAGCTACGAGAAACTTCCAAATTCTCTCAAAATTATAAGAAACTGCCATGCTAGGAAAGTTGTGTAGTTTCTTGCAATTATCGCTGACGTGGCACCTTATATATGGTAGTTTTTCATAGTTTTTGAAAGTTTGGTGGCAGTTTCATGCAGTTTTTTTAAAGTTTTGTGGTAGTTTCTTGTGTATTTAAACAAGAATTTGGCAGTTTTTTGTAATTAGGTCAGAGTATTTGGTAGTTTTTTTGGAATTAAGCCTAAAATAAATATAAGAATTATTATATTTCTTTTTAATGTCTTTCTCGTCATGACTGTCTACTATAGGTATTGACAGGAATTGTTAGATGTTTCACCATTATTTTAAAAAAAAATTCTGCACTCTTCTATTCATTTTTCTTCTTCTGAAATTTATGATTATTGCAGATTGGGTTCTGCAAGGGCTGTTAACCGCAGATACATAAGTGATTGTGTACCACAAAAAATTCGCATGCAAGCATCTGCTGGTTTTGTTAGCGCCAGTGCACTTGGAATGGCTTGTGGTCCTGCACTTGCTGGTTTGCTCCAGACTAAATTCAAGATCTATGCGCTCACAATTAACCAAGACACTTTACCTGGCTGGGTTATGGCTTTAGCTTGGTTTTTGTATTTGATTTGGCTGTGGATTTCGTTTAGGGAGCCAGCTCATGATACAGACGAGATTCAAAGCCTGCAGGAAACTGGTGCTGGTAGGTCAAATCTCATCGTCATTTAATTATTTAAGAATGCATATATGCACATATCGGTACTTACTTTTGCTTGAATGATTTTTCGTTTATAATGTATGTTGTAACTTTATTGAGATTCTACCGGCGCCATTCAAACAATGTAGATCTTTCTTGCTCCTTCAAGAATGAACCAGAAAATAAAATATAATTTAGGCTTATTCCCATAAAACTACCAAATAGTTTTAGGGTTTGCAAAAAAAATACCGAACTTAAAAAATTACCATGACTAACAATTAATATCGATCAACCTTAACAGTGTTTATATTGACCATTTTGCCCTTGTAATAAATACAATCAATTAAGTTAAAAATAATTATTAATTATTTTCTTAATAATTTCAAGTAATAGTTATTAAAAAACACTTTTAACCATGTTGTCCTGTGGAGGGCGGTGGCGGGTGGACGAGTTTGACAGTGGCAGTGACGAGAATGGAGGCCGATGGAGGTGATGGCTGTGATGACAGAGAAAATAACGAAGGTGATGGAGAGAAAATAATGATGGTGATGATAAACAACAACAAGCTTTCATCCCAAATTTTTGGGGTTAGCTATACGAATCATTCTCTTCCATTCCACTTTATTAAAGACCGTCCCCTTGGTCAAAATTAAAAATTAACATATCGTTGTTAATTGACTCTATCCATGTTCGTTTAAATCTACCCCTATACCTAATTAGGCCATGAACTATAATTTTGTCACTTTGTTTAACCAGAGCATTGATTGGTCTCCGTTGCATGTCCAAATTATCTCAATCGGTCCTTTTGCATCTTATACTTTATAGAAGTTTTCTCTACCTTATTACGAATACATTCATTTTTTTATCCAATTTTTTAGTGTATTACCATTCATGGATTTTAACATTCTCATTTCAGCCACACTTATTTTTTGGATATATTTCTTAGTTGCTCAACATTGTGATCCATAAGGAAGTGCGGGTCTTATTGTCTTCTTACAAAAAATTTCTTTCAATTTCAAAGGTATCCTACTATCAATAGCACTTCTGAAGCAGTTCTCCATTTCAACCATGCCGTTTTGATCCAATGAGTTACACGCTCAATTTTCCTATCATGATTAATTATAGATCCTTATCCTAAGTAATGTAAATGGTTTTTTTTAGCTAGATATTTCATGGCAATCAATTTGCATCGAACACTAATTTCCGCACACCATTTTGCTGAAATTACATTTCATATATTCAGTTTTTGTTCTGCCAAATTTAAATCCTTTAGATTCCAAGGCATCTCTCAGTTATTCTACTTTAGTAATTATTCCTTAGGATTCTTGAACTAAAATGATATCATCAGCAAACAACATACACCATAGAATGTCATTCTGAATATGTCTAGCAAGTTCATCATCCATAACTATCGTAAAGAGATATAGACATAATGCTGGCAATTGGTGTAAACCTTATGGTGATAGAAAATGTCAATGCTCCCTCATACACGTCTTTAATCACATCAATATAGACACTAATTTCTTTTCTAAAGCTGAAGGATACGGGGAGTTGAGGGCGGGTTGGAGATGAGGGTGGAGGCAGACGAGGGAGGAGGTCGAGTTTAGGATTAGGATTAATTTTTAGGGTTAGGATTTAGTGAAGGAGTGCACCAGCGATTACCGAAGAGAGGAGGGAAGCAGCAGCCTAGAGATGGAAGTGGAGATGGGAGAAGGTGGAGATAGGGGGTTAAAAATTAGATTTTAGGATCAAATTTTTTTGGGGGGGACAGGAGGGTGGCGGTGATGGCCGAAGAGGGGAGGTGGCGGGCGGAGAAGAGTTATGGTCATGAGCATGGTTTGAGAAGATAAAAGATGAAAAGGATATGCTAGATTTTTCTGAATTATTTTAGGGTGATGTGGGAACTTAGGCGACGTGGCATTGATGTGGAATCATAAGTTCTAATATGTACGTTGGTAATGGTAGTTTTTGAAGATTGCAAACTTGTCATGGTAGTTTTTTGTGTGGAGATTTTAAAGTTACTGAAAGTTTGTTACTGAACGCCGAAACTGTTTGGTAGATTTATGTGAACAAGCCTACAATTTATAGATAAATGACTATATTAATCCATGAAATCATCGATTCCTACTTACCTGCCACATCTTTTGTAAGAGTTAGAGGCCTTATAGAGTTGTATATAATCAAATAAAGATTAGCTAATATATTAATATAATCGTGAAAACTTTTGTAATTTTGAGTTTTGCAATGTTTAGCTTTGCTCGAGTAGCTAGCATGCTAGACAAAATGGAAGTTACAACAAGGACAAGCCATTATCCCAAAATTTTGGGATCTGCTGTATGAATCGGACTCTTCCATTTGGCTCTGTTAAGGGCCGTCTTCTCGATTAAATTAACCATTAACATATCGTTTTTATTTGTCTCAATCCATATTCGTTTAGATCTACTCCTACCCTTCGTTGCGGAGCATTAAGTGGTCTCTATTGCACATGTCCATACCATCTCAATTGGTTCTTGCACATCTCAAAATGGAAGTCAAGAATGGAAATTTTTATTACGGTTGTATACACCTAAGATGAAGCCATTCTAACATAAATTGTGGTCCATACATTCCATTGGTTGATTTGTTTGTTCTTAAAAATGGAAATAATATTTTTTCTTTAATTCGTATCAAATGTTTGTTTTCTACAACAGGGCATATTAACAATAACCAACTTGAAAGTGGTCTGGTACAACCTCTGCTTTTGAAATCTGAAGAGAAAATTGATGAAGATGGTGATGAAGAATATGATGATAGTGAAGAATCTGCTGAAGATTCCCGCATACCTGCAAATTCAATTGCTTCAGCATATAGGTTGCTTACGCCATCTGTGAAGGTATGGAGTTTATATACAACCATCTTCTGATATTTGGCCTTATTTCTGAGAATATTGAGATAACGGTGACTCTTGAATTGTGAATTGAAAATTTTGTTTCATGCATGCTGCATGCGATGAACTCATTAAGTGAAAAGTCATAAATCAAATGTATTCTATAATATATGGTGTTGTATACATTTATTATGGATTAATAACATCCTTCTTTGTATAGGACTTTCATACATATTAAAGTAAAACTTTTGAATATTGAATATCAACTTTTGAATTGCCATGAGAGACATCAAATATGCCTGTACTTTAACTGAGAAATACCATTTTATGGATTTCTGTGCATAATTCATGCAGGTGGCATTCAGGATTCTTATAACTTACTGTTATTTTCGACTCATCTGAAAGTTACAATAAGTATTATAAATATATCGAAGATTGAATTAACTGCTATAATGGTATCGTTTACATGCTTCATATCCTTTTTTTTCAACTCTTTAGAATACTCACATTGTATGTTTCATTTTTTAGGTCCAATTGTTGATATATTTCATGCTCAAATATGCAATGGAAATTTTGCTTTCTGAATCAAGTGTCATCACCACATACTACTTTGGTTGGACTACTGGTTCAGTGGCTATTTTCTTGGCTATACTTGGACTCACGGTCCTTCCTGTCAATGCAGTCGTCGGAACTTACATCAGCAACATGTTTGAAGACAGGTAAACGTAATGATCATAGTTTCTATATCTGTGCATTTTGCGAAAATAAATGTTTTTATTACATGATCAGATACGTCGTGATTATCTCCTTTTTACTTCTGTAATATGTTATCCGTACTGATATTTCATCTAATCTGCAACAAATATCACACTCCATCTCAATCATAAATTCACGTAGATTGGATAATTGCGATACTTTCAAATTTACATAGATTGGATGCATTTAGTCATAGTTTTCAATCTTAGGGTTGTGTAAAAATCTTATGCATTAGCTGCAGTTGAAGTTGACGTTTTCTCACTCCGAAATTTGTTCTCAAGTTGCATAAAATCCGAACGTCTAGTGACGCGGATCAGCATGAAGTTTCTACTTAAGTGGTCATTTATACCATTATTTGTCTTTGTATTTGTTTTGGGGTTGGGGGGGGGGGGGGGGATTGCCTTTAAGACCCTGAGATCTAGGAGTCTAAGTAGGTCCCTGGGTCCAAAAGACTTGTGAAGAAACCCCTAGTACCAAGGATTGCTTTGTTTAAATCCCTAATGTACAATTTTGATATTATTTATTATAATTCTATTTTGTTATTACCCACATTACCCTTATCTCCCTTCTCCATCTTTCTCTCCCTCATAAGCTTCTAACTTCTCATTCTCATCTCTCTCCACATCCATCTCCAAATGATTTTTAACTAATCCAATATCTCAACAAATCAAATGCCCATCACAACTCGTTAAGAAGTCAAAAACTCATATCTTTCTTTTTTCTTCTTCTTTTCTTTCTTCTTTCTTGGCAAAACAAAAAGGAACCCATAATAAAAATCCAAACATTTTACATTAGGTTATAATTTTTATTTGATAATTTTGAATGTTGAATTTTTTGGAAGAAAAAATATGTGATTTAGAGTTGATAGGAAAAAACGAATTTTGATTTAATAGGGTTTGAAGAAGAAGTTGAGGGTGGAGGAAGGAGAAAGAAGCTCAAGAAAAAACAAAAAACAAAATAAATGTCGCAATTTCACTGATAAATGTAGTAGTCTTGCAGATAAATGCAGTAATTTTACTATAAATGTAGTACTTTCTACATAAATATAGTAGTTTCAGTATAAATGTAGTAGTTTCCATGTAAATATAGTAGTTTTACTATAAAATGATGTAATTTATGAAGCAATTGTAGTAGTTTCTATGGGCGGCATTGGAATTAAAAAGGTTAGGCTGTTAAATTAAGGAATCTTTAAAGTCACAAAGTTTTTAGCAAGTCTTTTTTACATAGGGGCTTAGGCTTATTCCTTTTTGGACATAGGATCTTGGATACATCCCCCCCCCCCCTTGTTTTTTGTTTCTTTACGTGTGCAGATACTGTTTTTGGACATAGGGCCTTGGATACAAACACCCCCACCCCCACCCCCCACCCCCGGCTTTTTGTTTCTTTATGTGTGCAAAATGCTAAATTTTAATAATATGCTGTATTTGACATCTGCTCCCCATGTCTTCAAACAATCCTAGTCTATTCTCTGCCCAGATCACAGGCCAAAAAATATGTTCCATGAAAAAAAAACCACAAAAAAATAATTGCGATAATCCTCGATTTAATGAACTGGCCCTACTCAATGCAAATAAGAACACGCAAGAGCATACCATATGTCCGTTTTGTGGCATGACCGACTGAATTCGGTACTGCACTCAAGTTCATGAAACAAAAGGATACCTCCAAATTTTTTTGGCGCACCATAAACGAATGAATAGGGAAAGCAATGAGTTTCTGGAGGTAAGTGCATTTGCCGTTAGGAGTATAGTATAAGCCAAAAGGTATAATCATTTCTATGAGGAGGAAAAACAGATAACAAAGAGAGTTGATGTCGTGTATGCCGATCAATTTAGACCAAACTTTGGCCTTCCAAATGTTCCATATTATCATTATAATTGGCATTTTTTTTATTGAAATGATATAATTAACTGTAACCATGCCTTTACAAAATATTTTATTCAAGCTTTGTATTGTAAATATAACTCTTATTTGCATACTGGGAGAATAGACGGTCAAACTCGATGACTCAATCTTTTCCTTATAATTGTGGTCTTTCATGTACACATACTAATTCACGGCATGTATATATATAAACCAACCTTTTACACATTATGTGATTGTTGTTTTGCAGACAAATCCTTCTAGCATCTGAAATTATGGTGCTAATAGGTATAATCTTTAGCTTCAAGATTACAAGCTCGTATTCAGTGCCTCAATATGTCTCCTCAGCTCTTATTACTTTTGTTTCGGCGGAAGTACTTGAAGGTAATTTCAAATTGAGACCTGATTTTTTTTTATAAAATGATTGTAGTTGTGTTCCCGTATTCAAATTTGAGCAATGCTTCTTAATGATTGTTGAAATTCTATCATTCTCAAGTTTCTCAAAATGTGAATTTCCATGCGCTATTTATCACTTGCCTCTGTAGAAAGACTTTTAAAACTTTCTTTAAATGGCAGCGCAGTAAAATCTTAAACCTTTTCCTCTAATGCTTAATCTCTTCCTTTAATTACTATGGAAAAGAACGGGGGCATGAACTGCATCTCTAACATGAAGCCATTTTTGTAAAGCATTTATATCTGTTAATTCATCATTATGGTATGGGGAGTATGTAGAAGTGTATTGGTGATATTATATGCATTAACAAAAAACGTTTACTTTTAGAATAAAATTGAGAGCAGATCATGGTTGCAGAATTTGAATCACTTAATAAATATATTACTTTTTTATATCACTATCAAGATCAATAAATTACCGCTACAATCCCACAATGACATAATACATTAAAAACAGCGCATGCCTATTGCCTATTCTTTGGAATATCTATTTTAAGGTTTCTCATGGTTAAAATTTTCATCTAACAAAGATTTTTATGGATCTGACCCTAACCTTTCCTTAATTAGTCACGGTGGCTCTTCGATTGAATATAATAATCAAATTAAGAAAACACAGAATATGATAAGGGGAAAAATGGTTATTTTACATACATTAGCATCAGCTTGAATACTTAATACTTCAACTATTAAGTTTTTACTCAAGCTTCTTTTCAAAAAGAACAATAGTAAAATGCCCAAATATTATTCGCCTTTTTCTTGAGCCTCACAAGTCATGAACACTTTTTGATATTGCCAAATGCAGGTGTTAATTTATCACTCCTATCAAATGTCATGTCATCTCGATTAGCACGAGGAACATATAATGGCGGGCTTCTCTCAACTGAAGCCGGAACATTGGCTCGAGTTGTTGCAGATGCTACGATTACTTTAGCTGGATATTTGGGAGAAGACAAGCTCCTCAATGTCACCCTACTTCCTTCTCTAGCAATTTGTGTCGTCTCCATTGCCGCCACCATACTCACATTCAATTCTCTTTTCTAGTTTCTCAATTTGTATTTCCTATTTCCTCTTTTTTGGGGGGGTGGAAAGGTATTCGTTTATTGATTTCGTGTAGTTTAATAAAGTTGAATTTATGTAACCATTTTTGCTCGATATTTCTCAAGTCATAAGACTCTAGTCTGGAGAACTCCGGTCATGTGTTAATAGGGTTTGTATTTGCATATTATTTTTCCCCGCTTCCGTTTTGTTCTTTTTGTTTTGTAAGGAATAAATGGGAATTTGTTATGTTTTGATGGTATTATGATGAATGCAACTTCAACCGTAAACATGCTTTGGTAAGGGGCCCCCCCCCCCCCTTCTTTGTTATGTGTTCCAAGATCCAGCAATCATGCTTCCAATAACAATTCATGATTGCTTCCTTTCCCCGAAATTCTCTTTTGATTTCTCTGCAGGTACTAAGAGTTGCATCTTTGGACTTGAATTCGATGTTGAGTTCAAGCATTTCTATCGCCACTGATTTCACTATGAATGGCTATCAGCATAGCATTCCGTAAATTTTCACCAAATCCAAGATTACTGAGTAGCATGTACATCTGGTTGTGTTTGCGACGTCCAAAGATAAATACTCTCATAGTGATTTGAAGAATGTTTCTTTCATCTATAAAGCCACTTCATTCAATACTCTCATAGTGATTTGAAAGATCATGCAAGAGACTACTGGTGCTAAATCTAACACGATAATGACCAACATTAGTTGGGTACAGGAGCAATCAATGTACATCAATTTCTACGACTTATTGAAGGAGAGATCGCAAGTAAGTTCTCTTACTATCATTCATGCTTTATCACGAAATTGGTCCCATTTGTAACATTCTTCGAGGCCTCGTTGGTTGGTCGGTCTTGCTATATGGTAATGTTTGGGAAAATTCTGGTTTGATAATTTCTATATTCTGGTTTCAAATTTTTTTCTTCTGATCAATTAGAGTTATGCATTAATAGTGTTGCTTTTGTTATGAAATTTGGAAGAACAATTAATAATCCTGCAATAGTCACGTGCCATGTTTAGTCGGAAAAAACCCTTCAAATCTTCAACTTTCAGTAGCAATCTAGCAATTATTAGGTATGAATGGCCTTAGAAACTTAAATGCAAGATGCTAACACATATCACTAGGCTTAAAACAAAGATGGATACTAGCACTATTCCTTTGCAATCAAGAGCCAACTGATACCAGCTGTGCATCTGCCTTTCACCTACACCATCACATGCTTCAAAGTGTCATCGTAACTCTAAAGTTACGATGAGACCGAGAGACGATTTTATATCCTGGCACGGCCCTGCAGGTTGAGCATTCTTTTTCATGGGGCCATCTAGGTGTTTTAACGCAACAATATTGTTTTTATACACAATTTGTTTAGGATGCAGATATATAATTATATATCGAATATACACAATCCACATCTGTTCTTAAAGCCTCCGCCATTGCACCAAAACTCCAGAGCTGTGGCGGGGGATGAGTGGAATAAATTTTGGGTGTAGCACCTTTTCATGAGCCGAACCCTGGGATTTGCATATAACTGTATTTCTTTTATAATTAATTTGTCGAAAATTTGCATCTGGTGGGATTCGAACATGTTTTATGATACCCGTCTTTCTGAAGTTATGATGAGGATGGAGGGATATGATTTTATTTGCAAAAGTCTTTTCATCATCTTGTTATGCCTTTTAATACCCAGGGCCCAACAATGCTAAAATGTCTCAACTGAATATTTAAATTTCAAGACAAATGTCAGCAGTTTTAGTTGAAGAGCACTTAATTTTTCATCTACCCTCATTCACTCATGCATGAATAGGTCAAGTGCCAAAGACCCCACATGCACTCAAAAGCTTTACTGCTTCTGGATCACAACATTAAGAGACATAAAGGAAATGAGGTTCCTTTTTGTGATGCATAAGCATCAATGAAGGAGCTTCATGCTTATAACATTCAGAGTTGGTAATAAGAAGTCCAAGCCATCTTTATATGAAGTTTTGGGTCCATTTTGTCAGTGAACTTTATAATCAAGAATCCTATTTGGCACTAAATTTGCCCACAACCTTTTGTTGAGCTGCCACCTAAAGGTTTTTAACTTCACTCTTTATTGCACTATATAATGTGTAGTAGTTTGGCCAACAACTAAGCTCTCTTGTAATATAATGTTATGAAATCCAAGGCTTAATTCTCTCTCTTCAAATATTTTTTTTCCAGTGTTTGATATAGAATATGGGAACTTTATCATGGAGGCTGATTCTACTAGCTCTTGCTAGTGTTGTCTCTCTTCTTGGTACTTGTCACTCAGAGACAGGTATATTCTCAACTCTTCATCATGCATCTCCTTTTAATTTGGAATCCTATGAAGCCTATTTAATTTGAAAAACAAAACTATTGTTACATTCATGACTTTAATTTAATAGCCTCAAGCAACTAATTCAAACCAGACCTATGCATCTATGCAAACACATGGATTCTTGTATGTAAGTGAGGTTCATCTGCAATGTGTTCTTCATGATTAGTTTTCTAATATAATATTTTTCTTTCAAAACTAAAATTGTCAGGAAAGAAAGGCAACCATTTTCTTATTATGTTTAACTGTCAAAAATCACATTTTAAATGATAATTTGACCAAACATTACTTGATCTTGAAGATGAAAAGCAACCATCCATTGAATTTGTCAGTGAGATGTCTACTGATTGGGATCTAATTGTCCATTAACAAGATGTATGCATAGGACCAGTCCTCGTCAGGTGATGGATTACTAGATCGGTCATCAATCGATCCTCCACAGATTTTTTTCCGGAGAGAATTCTATTCCAAAATGGATCTGAGGATAGAATCAAGAGATTAACTATCTATATCTCCAAACCTTTTTTTTGGGGGGGGGGGGGGGATAGAATTTACCATCGACAATTAAAATGTAACCATGGTAGTGGGGTTGATTACTTCTAAATTCTACTTCTAGATGCTGGATGGCCATCTATTTATGTGTAAAATTTGTAGTCATAATGTGTATTTACCTTTTTAGTGATATGTGCATCTAGGTTTGTAGATCAGTCAAATCTTTCTCACTAATTTACGCAATCTTCGTATCCTCGCTAATATGGACAACCATATTCTCATTATAAAGATCTGATATTAATTAGTTGTAATACATGTGTGTTTCTTCCTTTTATATATATTTATTTACTAGTAACATATGTTTATTTCATATACCAAATGGAAAGATGAAGATTTACATATAACAATTATATTAATTTACTTTTTTTACAAAAAAAATAAAATTAAACTAATAGAACTACATCAATAGATTGTAATTACATTTTTCTAAAAATGAAAGAGTTAGGATGGAGTACTATCGATAGTATTTAAGAGTTATTACAAAAAAAATTACATTACCGTTGGATCCAATTTGGGTCGTGTGCAAACAATCACATCACATCATTAAAGAATGAAGGTTTTTTCTTCTTCCAATAATTATGTGCACACATCCAAATGTAGATCTAAAGTTCATAAACTCGATAGCATTTATTTCTTAATCGTATTGATAAAGGCCTATGTCTTATCAAGTCTCTATCGCTGCACCAAATTTCTAAATTTGTGTTGATCGGTTGAGGGATATATTTGTATATGCTAACATAACTGCTCAGGTTAAGCAGTCCTGTTTGTAGCCTGAAACCTAGACTATTTTGTGCAAAAAGTGTTTATTAAAATCTGCTATTTAAATACATGCCTGAGAACTTGAGAAGTCCTTTATCATTGAACTAAAACTCCAAAATTATAAAGAGAGCGGAGCAACAAATCTGTATTTTCTAACATGGTAAATTTATTATTTATTTCCTGTCAGCACCAAATTACACGTTCGTAAAGCACGCATCATCGGCCCCACTCGTTTCCTACTATGACTATATCATCATCGGGGGTGGCACTGCTGGCTGCCCCTTGGCCGCCACCTTGTCCCAAAACTTCAAAGTCCTCCTCCTCGAGCGTGGGGACGCCCCCTACGCCAACCACAACATTACCAACTTGGGCTCCTTTGGTGACACCCTGGCAGACACGTCTCCGTCCTCCGCCGCACAAAGATTCATCTCCACTGATGGAGTCATCAATGCACGTGCACGGGTGCTTGGCGGGGGGAGTTGTATTAACGCTGGATTTTATACACGGGCTGGCTTGGGGTATGTGAAGAGCGTTGGATGGGATCCCAGGTTGGTGCCAGGATATTTTTTTCCAGATATATAGCACAAGCTTTATAAATATAAATAGATATAAAGTTGCAAGCCAATACCACTAACTTTCAGCGTGCATGTTTCAGTTTAGCACCAAAGGTTATATCTAATGGCAATTGTTCATTTAGTGTTAATGAGTTGAAAATTGTTCTAGGAATTTAAACTTGAAAAGTACTAAAGTTCATTGTAGTTATTAGGAACTTGTGAGTTCATGATAAATATTATTCACAATATGATACTTAACCAGTAATACGTCTATATATTATGATGTAGTGAAGTTTTAGCCTAAATGAAATTATAATGACAAGATACTTTTTGAATTCAACAGGAAAAGGTAAAGAAAAAACAACTTTCTTTCTTTCTTCTTCTGGATACTTGATTCCTAGGATGAATTCATCGGCAATACAGGTTTCAGTGAAGTTTGGAGGCCAAACATCGAAATCTGAAACCATGGTGGATTTGAAAAAAATCCCAAAATTCATTAAAACCACTATTCAATACTCCATCCTTCCTGGTTTTGCAAAATTTCGAACTGTTAAACAATGTCACCTAAAAACATTGTATAAGTAGTTATGTAATCCCTATTTTTGGAAACAGTTGTACTTCAACAAAACCGTATTTTCATAGACTGTACCATCTAGGCTGTAATGGCATTGATAGATAGCTAAGCGATTCATCCTGCGGAGAAGATGTATATTGTGAGTCTGTGACCATCTTCACCACGGTCACAAATTCCCTGCTTTTAACTTTTAATTTTATCTTTACTATATTAATTTACTTGGCAGGTTGGTGAGGGAGTCGTATGAGTGGGTGGAGAGGAAGGTGGCGTTCAAGCCGCCGATGAAGCAGTGGCAGTCGGCCGTCAGGGACGGATTGTTGGAGGCTGGAGTGAGGCCATACAATGGCTTCACCTTCGATCACATCTACGGGACTAAAGTCGGAGGCACCGTTTTTGATAGTGAGGGCCATCGGCATACCGCAGCGGATTTGTTGGAGTACGCGAGGCCGGAGGGGATCTCGGTGCTCTTGCATGCGACGGTGGCCAAAATCCTGTTCAGACATAAAGGTAAGAATTATGGCATTGTGCTTCTATTGTAACAAAAGTTGTGATCGACATTATGTTGAATTTATATTTGAGCAGATGATACCGTTTTTAAACTTCAAAGTTACGGTTAAATTTGAGAAAAATAGTTGTCCATTTCATCATTTTCTTTTGCTGGGTTGAAACCTACATTTCCCCCCTTCTTTTTCGCAAAGTAGGATATTTTAATATAAATAATCTGTTGTAGATATGCATCCAACTGAATTTAAGCCTAATCGCCTTTATACCATTATACTACCAATGCATCAGAACTCCAAGTGAAGGGTGAGCAATAAAATTTGGCTAAATTGTACTTCAACACCCCCGATGTTTGACCAGGTTAGCACTTAATATGTAAAGTTTAAATTCAGACACATAAATACGTTTAATGTTTGTCTTGGCATTTTGATGTCTATCACTGTTACGGAAAAAGTGCAAAGACAATTTTACCCCTATCTCCTCTGACCCTGTTTGCCAATTTCCTAAACTTCATAACTTGTCCTTAATTCTTAATTTTTCGAGCTTTTTAGTTTGCAATTGAAAGATTCGAACTTTTTGAAAACAAACTTGGGATACACTTATTTGCCAAGGGTGTAACAGTCTAAAAAGGTCACATGAGAAGCGCATGGGATTTTTAAGAGAGTGTTCAAACATTTACAGAACGGTGATTTTTAAGAGAGTATTCAAACATTTACATAATGGTAAAAGTGCTAGCAGAGTAAAAGTTTAATGTATTAAAGAGCCAAATTTCAAACTTTAGGTATTATAGTGCTAGATTGGTGGAACATTGAGGTATTAAAGTGCTATTAGACCATAAAGTTTCATAGTAAGAAAAACATTACAGTCCTATGGTTTCCTCATATGCATATTCACTTGATTGAGTTGATTCTTACTATTAGTATATCTCCACTTAATTTCTTTTTAAGATTCACTTGTAATTAGTCTTTGTTCATTTATTTTAAGTCCACAACAATTAGTCCTCTTTTACAGTAAAGATGGTACTGACCAAATCTTGTTGCCCCCGGTAACAAGCATGCACGAACTATTTCTCGAAGTATGTGTCCGGATAGTCCAAAGTCTCGATAGTTAGCTCTAGGTCTTCGAGTCAAAAACAATGTCGATGAAGACATATAGGTGCACTATTACATCGCGGGGATTGCAATTTTCCATGAATTCCCATCTTTCACTCAAGACGGAACCTTGCTTATTTCTTTTTTTGAGGATCGATGAATCAAAGGTTATTTCTGTTCCAATTTCTGCCACTTCTTCTCGCTATGAAAAAAACATTTTATTGCCATATTAATGTTCGGTTCCTATTATTATCAATGATAAAGTTTAGATCCTGTTTTTTTCTTAAACCGGATTTCTGAATTCTTCCAATGTAAATTGACATCAAACTCATGAATACAGTTTAATGCTTCTAATATTCATACAAAGCAAATTTTAGTTTAAAAAATATATAATATGCAGGAAGGCCAAGGCCAAGAGCTCATGGAGTGGTATTCAGAGACGAAACAGGCACATCACACAGAGCGTACCTCAACAAAGGGTCCCGAAACGAAATCATACTCTCATCCGGAGCCCTGGGCAGCCCACAAATACTAATGCTGAGCGGCGTGGGCCCTGCAGACCACCTGAGGTCGCTCGGGATCACGCCACTTGTCGACCAGCCATTTGTAGGTCAAGGCATGTCAGACAATCCCATGAACGCTATATTCGTGCCTTCGCCTGCGCCTGTCGAGGTTTCGCTCATACAGGTCGTGGGAATCACGAGGTTAGGGTCATATATTGAGGCTGCTAGTGGAGCTAATTTCGCTGGTCATAGCTCGGGTAAGACCAGCCTCGGCATGTTTTCTCCCAAGGTATGATATTAAATTGAAAAATATGTTATGCAGTTTTTAAGGTTCACCGTTGTCATCTAAGATGTGCATACATCAAATTTCATGTGATTCCACCACTTTTTCACCGTTGATATAGCAATGTAAAATGCAACGGTGAAAAAGTGGTATAATCACATGAAATTTGGTGTATCCACATCTTAGATGATAAAGATGGAGGTGATGTATGCCGATCGTCGAAAAAAATCATGAAGGGTGCATTTTTCCGACGCCGTAGGAGGATATTCCCTTCTATGGCAACTTAGCTCCATCAACCTCTATTTGAAAACTAATAATTCATGACATTTAGTGACATTTAGCCTTTCTTAAAAATTGGTCTTCGGTATGCATATTTTGATATCTCAGTATTAAATAGGCCCTTGAATTCTTGATATTACGTCAAATTAGGATTGGACCTTGAATTATTAAAATTACTTCAAATTAGGACATCCACCAAAATTCTGTAAAACTTAATTACAAGAGATTGGTTAAGAATCTACAAGCTATTTTGCATACAATACACGTGTATAGATAGTGGGAGCTGTGCATAAAGATTGAGTAATACTTTACCCACCGGCTTGAAATCCTACCACAATCTACCCAAGAGACAAAATGGTGGGATCCACAACACCTAGACCCTAATGCCAAACAAATGGGCCCGTAGTGTTTTGTCACTATGCTAGATTGTGGTAGGATTTCAAGTCACTTTCTACCGACCTTGTTTTTATACCCAAACAAAGAAAGTCACAATTTCCTGACTTTCCTTCTCTTTTCCATTTACCAAACATGCCCCAAGTGCAAATATCAATTTTTTTTTTGGTTTTTGTGTGTGTGTGAGAGAGAGAGAGCAATTTTTTAAACAATGCCGTTGGTGTGGGACCACGTGAGGCAAGATAAATATTCTCATTTTTTAAATGAAAAAAGGAGAAAGGTTCACATCTCTCTTGGGTTTGGGTTATAATAGTTAAGATAATATAAATTTGACGAAACTTATAGTACACATTTTAAGATTATAAAAATTGATACTAAATTCATTTCATAGAGATCCGACTATGTTTTACATAGGCCATCGATTACCTAACACAACCGTCTTTCTTTATCCTGGTTTGTGACAAACAGTGAAAGAATAAGATGATAGTGAACCGATTGAGATTGTTTGCTCATGTGCAAGAGTGACCTATCAATGACTCGGGTAGGAGAGGTTTATAATATTATAGCTAACGGCACAACTAGAACTAGAGATAGGGCAGACCTAAACAATCATGGATAGATACAATTCAAAAGGTACGATATGTTTAGCCGAAAAGACGCCCTCAACTAAGCATAATAGAAGAAAATGATTCATATTCCCGGCACCGTAAATTTGGGATAGAGGCTTGTTGTTGTTGTAGTAGTAGTATTAAATTTGATAGTGGTTCATGCATATGATTGCAGGAACTTTAGAAAAAGCACTAGTAGTATCCTGTCCTATATATTTCACAAACAATAATTGGTAATTTTTTGCAGATTGGCCAACTCTATCAACTCCCTCCAAAACAAAGAACACCAGAAGCTCTCTCAAAAGCCGAACAACTGATCAACAACCTCGCCGAATCTTCATTCAGAGGCGGCTTCATCCTCGAAAAAATCGTCGGTCCTTTATCCATAGGCTACCTCAAGCTCGCAAATAAAAACCCATACGATAACCCGACTGTGACCTTCAACTATTTTAAAGAGCCTCTAGATCTCCGCAGATGTGTTGATGGGCTCAAAACCATCGAGCGCGTGATTTTATCTAAATCATTCTCGGAGTTCAGATACCCGTTTATGTCACTGCAGACCCTGATCAACATGACAGTGAGTTTTCCGATGAATTTAAGGCCAAAGCATGATAATGATTCAATTTCTTTGGAACAGTATTGTAAGGATACGGTGATGACGATTTGGCATTATCATGGAGGTTGTCATGTCGGGAAAGTTGTTGATAGAGATTATAGAGTTCTTGGTATTGATGCGCTTAGAGTTATCGATGGCTCTACGTTTAATTCCTCGCCTGGGACGAATCCTCAAGCTACTGTGATGATGCTTGGCAGGTAATTTCGGTTTCTTTTATGCTGAATTACCCTGAACTACCTTTAACTATTGCTGTTTTTCATTAAACTACCTTAAATTCTTGAAAATAAATATTTCCTTTTTCTTTTCAGGTATATGGGAGTTAAGATTCAGAGTGAGAGGTTTAGAAGCAGTGAAGCAGAGCATAAAGGTTAATTTTTTTTTCAGGATAATTGAGAGAAGATAGAGTAGTCATTGGAGATTGAATTTGTATGGAAGCTCTTTAATTTTATTTAGTGGTTGCTTTAATTTTATGTCAAATGTACCTAAGACAATTCTTTAGGATGCATGGATTGTTGAGTTCACAAAATCTCAGAAAGAACAAAAATATCAAGGATTGAAGAGGAAAGGAACATCAAGTGCTTTTGGTTCCAATGTGTTTTTGTGCTTGCCTTTATCATGCAAGTCATTACCTAAATGGTTTGATATTGTTCTGTTTTTTTCAAAAATTGGTGTTTACCACGCAGAGCTTAATATTGTCATTACTCACTGATATCAATATATAAATACCGCATATAAGATTGTACATAACATTTGCTTATTGTGGAGCTTGATTCTCGCCCATGTGGCCGCTTAGGCCTAATTTGGAATTTAAAATGAAACCATAGGTTGTATGCATGCAAATTAGGGTTTTGTATAATTAGGGTTGTTTGGCAAGATAGTTCTTGCCATGTATCTGTGAACTTTTATTTGTAGAGAGAGAATAAAAAGAAAGAGACTGCACGAAAAAACGAAACCTCGTAAACTCAAGCCTTTGGAGCTTAAAAAAATAGAGGATTCGAACTTCCGAAACTTTTCAAACCCAGGGCTGGGTTGATTGCCAGGCAGGACATGTTTCAATTTTTGCAGTTTAGTGAATAGTAATGATGTATTTTTAAAGACTCCCGATCTTTCATGGTTAATATTATTCTCCCATTTTGAAATCTTTCATGGTTAATATTATTTTACCATTTTGAAAATGAATGAAATGTAATTAATATTAAGGACAATTTTTTCGAAAAATCCTCATTTAATATTTAATTCTAAAAATCGACCTCAGAATTTTTGATTTGTAAAAACCTACCTTAAACCAGAACAGTTTGCATATGATTTGTGATGGGGACTTCTTCATTTGATTTCACATAGGGATACATATATGAAAAGTCTGGCTGTTAAAGCCCTTCAGAGCCTCTCAAGCTTACACCAGAACAGTTTGCATATGATTCGGGAAAAGACAGTTATCCCACTTCTAAATTTATTGCGCCCTGATGTTTCATCGCCGGCTATTCTACAGGAACTGGTGGCTGCTACCATCATGAATATCGCAAAATCGATAGCTACAGTTGAAGCCGATGAATCCCTTGTTTTTCTAGAATCTGACGGCGATATCTCATGGCTTTTCTTGTTTATCATCTTGGCAGGGCATAATATACGATGCAGCATTCTCGAAATGTTTTACGCATTGGGACGCCTACCATGGGCCAAAGACATGAGAACCAAGCTAAGACAGGGTAGACTTCGTACGAGGACTTGTTTTTGCCTATATTATTTTTGATAATCCATCACGATCAATTTATCTGATACTAAATGCAATAATTACTTGGTTTCCTTACCCGCTCCATACAGTTCTCAGCGATTCGAGTATTAGTACCACTGTGCTCTCACAAAGATCTCATCCTAAGGGCAAATGCCGTAAAATTACTCTCAAAGCTTAATGGAAGGCGGAGACATAAGTGTATCAGGCTATCAGCAGCAGACACAGGTTAGACTTTCAAAGAATCTCTACTTTCGATCATTGAAACATCCAAAGACGATGAAGAAGTTGCCGCCGCAGTGGGCATAATTTCAAAACTTCCTACAGATTACGATCAATTCACTCGTTGGCTTCTCGACACGGAGGCACTCACGAGCATTAGTTGTCAGATTTCTAACCGATGTTAGACTTAATGGATTATCAAAAAACCCAGTTGTAGAAAACGCTGCTGGAGCTCTATGTTTATTTACTGTGTGGACGAATCTCGAATCTCAGAAAAGAGCAGCCGAGGCCGGTGTGATCCCGATTCTTGTTCGGTTGTTAGGGTCTGGCACTGCTTTAACAAAGAAACATGCGGCTATATCTTTAGCTCAATTTTCAGAGAGCTCGCTTTCATTGAGCAGAAGAATAGAGAAGCCAAAATTCTTATTCTGCTGCACGACTCCGCTCGAAATAGCATGCCAGCTTCATTTGGGTGTTTGTTCGGTGGACGCTTCTTTTTGTCTTTTGGAGGCTGAAGCAGTGAATCCACTAGTGAAATTGTTTGGAGAATCCGATCCTAGTTTGTGTGAAGCTGCTTTGAGAGCGCCATCGACCCTTTTAGAGGGGGAAATGCTACAAAATGGCGGTAGGGTAATTTCGGAATCGGAAGGAATCGGGCCAATTATTCGGCTACTGAGCTTGCCACAGATTGAACTTAAAGAGAAGGCTTTGCAAGTGTTAGAAAGGATTTTCCAATTGGAGGTGCGTAAGAAAATGTACGGTGCTTTGGCGCAGAAGCCTCTAGTTGATATAGCCCAGAGAGGAAGTGGTATAATTCTTGCGTTGGCTGCTCGGGTACTCGCCCATTTAGATGTGCTGCATGATCTTCCTGCTGCTTGACAAATAGAGATCGCACGGAGATTTTGCTAGGCATGTCATATGTATTAGTCTTCAGAAGCTTTAATTCTCAAATTCAAACCTTTTCCATAAACTGCTTATTTCATACGTAGAAGGCTAAATTCCTCAAAATTACCAAATCCTTTTCCTCAATTACGAGAAACTACCACAAAAATTTCAAAAAACTGCGAAAAGCTACCATTACTAAGGCGCCGCGTCGGAAATAATTGCAAGAAACCACTTCTCGTAATTTTAGAGAAGTTGGTAGTTTCTCGTAACCGAGACAAATAATTCCGTAGCCTTTTTGGAATTTAGCCTATATAAAATGAAAACAAGTGGAGAAAAAGTGCTAGCTTGTTCAAGATATTTTAATAATATTGTTAGTTCTGAAGGAATGTAGAGTATGATGAGCAAATCACTAGCCTACAATGCGCAATCTACTGTCAATTTCTGCTGCAATTATCATGCACCTTTGTATATATAAATGAAAAGAAACAATCCCTAAAATTTGTAACATACAGATTGAACACTGTACAATCAATATAATGTATGAATAAACACATTCATGCATGATCAAGAAACAGGGCAACCATGTACAACAACCCCATGAGCAGTAGGACAAGAAGCCAGGGGGCAGCCATCCAACTCATTCCCCCACCAATCCAAACCGATCCCCTCCAACCCTAAAAACATATACAATACCACCCCCATGAAGGCGAGCCCCGCGTCCAATGCCCCGGACAGCAAGTAATTATGCCTCTTCCACCACTCTCTCCTATATCTGTAAACCACAAACCCCGACAGAAACCCACAAACGACCCAGCTGCTGTAGTTCACTGCTGTAGCCGGCGGCATTTGGCCGGTTCCCCCGATGAGGATAGGCGCGTTGATGAGTCTGATCCATTCTTGGTTTGGGAACGCACGGTGACAGAGATAGACGAGGAGAGGAGCGACGGCGCCGACGAGGAAGAAGAAGTTGACTTTGGAGTAGGTGCCGAGGTCGCCGAAGATGCGGCGGGGCCCGATAAGGCCCCAGATGACGGACGCGTCGTAGAATACGTGGTCGCCCGGGCATGTCCAGGGGCTGTCGGAGGGGAGGAGGGAGGTTTCGCAGATATTGGAGACGGAGTCCATTAACCACCATGCGGTCGTCAGGTATACCACTGCGGCGATCAGTGTTCCTACTACCTGCCGATGAGAAAAGGAACTAATGCATGGTAAACTATAAAACTCATTATATAATTTGTCTCTTAAATTCTTCACCGATCATTAATTTAATTTAGGAAATCATTCCGCAGGAGCTGGAAGTGAAATTTACCTGAGCCATGAACATGGTTCTCGGCGGGATCTTCATATAATGCCCAAGCTTGAAATCTTGCAGAAATGCCAACGCCTGTGTCATACTGATATACCCATAAACCTTGAAGCACATGTTTGCAACTGGCCTGCCAGGATACAAATATCCCATGATATACTCCGTAATTATGTTCAGTCCCGGTGTCTGCTCAATTGTTTCGTCCAATTATAATCTTGTCAACTGTATATAATTTTTACAGATAAAAGCGACACGGAAGAAAATGTTACCTGATTTGTGGTTGCAGTGATTATCCCAATAGGGAGAGTGAAGGAAAAGGCCAGAGCGCACGCTAGCAAGACTCCCCACCATGGAAGCTGAAGCTGATCGATGTAGTACTCGCACGCAAAGATCGTCAGCGCGATGTTCGCGATTAGAATGCAAACGAACCACCATTCAGGTACTTGCTTGTATCTGCTCATTAGCCTTGTGTGCACGTCCATCCTCTTTTCTTTGAATGCCGACTTGCTTAGCTGCCATATTTCTCTGCTCGAATTCAAAATTATTTTCGTATTTTAATTTCGAAATTTTTAATAAGGTGTAGTGTTACGGGTTTGTTTTCGGTAGAGGAGGTCAAAAGGTCGACTTTCACTACTTCCTATGATTGACATCGTTCGATTTTTATGTTCATGACCAAACGAATAGATATTGATGTTCATATGAAATTTGTAGTATTTTCCCATCGATCTTATGTTTAATATACTCTACTGAAGAACAATTGGTTTTGATGGGATGATGAATGGTCGGATTTTATCATTATATACAGGCGCTGAAAAAATTGTAGTAATGGGTCCTGATTAGTCGGAAATGCTTACCTTCCATGAAAGAGGAGCACATGTGTGATAGTAGCCGTGAGCGAAGCAAACCCAACTCCATAAGTCACGGCGAAAAACGCACTAAGATACAAAGGACCATTTCTTTCATACGCCTTCACATCGAGATGAAAATCCGAGTCTATAATACTTGATATATTATACGGTTGCCCCGTAATTGTAAATAGCCCATCGGAAAAAATAGGAAAAGACTTTGCATAATAAAGATTAAGCCAATACGCAATCGGAGTGACAACATACATGATGAGCACAAAACCGATGGCCATATTAGCAGTCGCAAACCAAGGGCTTGCTAATGGACTGCCGAGGTACGATGAAACGGTTGACCAGTCAACGCCGATGGCACCGATACCGAGGCCATAAAGGCCCGAGCCGAGCTGTTGGGCCAAAACGGAGCGAGGAAAGATCCAACATATCCAAGAGAGGGAGGTTAACATTTGAAAGAGGTAGCCGGGGAAGACATAATATGCGAAGCTGCAGATGAAAGCGACGAGAAAGAATTGGTTGCGGCTTAAGCTGCCTTTCTGCCGAGGTTCGTTCTCATGTAGTGCTCTGTAATCGAACAAATATAAGTAAATCAAATGTAAAATTTGTAGCTTGTATCTCATGCAATGTTGATTTATCTTTTGAAAACTCGGTTTGGGCCCACAAGGCTCACACATGGATCTTTTAATATAGTGGACTCCATTCAAAATACTCGAGACTTGTGGTGGTTTATCCCATCTTATATCTTATACCGACATGTATCGCATAATTTTTTCGGACTAAATGTTAACCACGTTCTCAAACATCTTTCTTATCAAACCAAGTATGAAGTCTTCTATCATAAAGACATCGTTTCTACTTACGAAGACCTTCTGATCTTCACGTGTTTCCTTAGGATAACCTACAAACACACATTTCTCTGAGCGAGATTACAGGCTATCTGGGCTTTGCTTTCGCATATGTTGTGGATTAGGTCTGCGTTGAAACCACCTATGGCAATGATCGAGGAATTCTTTTCGTTCTGACCTTCTTCCCATTATTTTTTTTCACTCTGGAATCAGCCCTGTCATAATACTTCAATTAAGATCATCAGCTCTTGGGTTCTCATAATGCAGTGGTATTGTTCAATATCATCGATGCTCATCAAACTGTGTTATGTTTCAGGTTCTGACAAAGGCATAACTGGATACATTTTGGAAATTTTTAATTTTTTTCTTTCTTTCTTGTGTTAAACTGAAAATTATGGAAGGTAATTAGGCGTTGCCACTAACTAGCCACATGCATTTCTATGAGGCTGATTTGTTTCAGGATGGAAAAAATGGACCAAATTATTCGCTATGCCACCCGTACACACGCTCGGGCAAGAGAGATTTGCGGGTCCCACACGTTGCCCAAGGCTATCCGAAATTATCCCCCCTCTCTCTTTCTCTCTCTTCCCGTCTGGATGTATTACATCCGGCATATGGAATAATTTCACCAAGGAAATGGACCAGATTTTGTTGCTTTAAGCATCATTTTGTGCCATTCAGCAACACATGCATGGCTTGGGTCCATTGTACCAGCAATTGATTCTGGGTCAATTATGTTTCTTTATCAAGTGGCTAGCAAGGAGATCTAGACCTTCCAACTGCCATTCTTTAACCCACTTATTAAAAACAGTTTATTAGGGGGTCAACTGTGATTTTGTCTGTTGAATAGAGTTCAAGGAAAGCTAACTTCATAAACTCTACCACTATATTTTGGAATTTTCACAAAATTCATACTTTGACAGCACTGACACATAACAACAACTGCAACAATGAGAAGCCTTTATCTGAAACTTTTGGGCTGACATGCATAGGTGTCTTCCATTCTGCTCT
Organism: Agapanthus africanus; assembly: GCA_030015575.1. Taxonomy (NCBI): domain Eukaryota; kingdom Viridiplantae; phylum Streptophyta; class Magnoliopsida; order Asparagales; family Amaryllidaceae; genus Agapanthus; species Agapanthus africanus. The sequence goes on from JASDDO010000024.1 coordinate 309,522,240, forward strand.
GGTACTTGTAAGGGTCGTCATCTTGGTTAAATTGACAATTAACATATTAACATAATTAATATTTCTAATTGCCTCATTCCATGTTCGTTTAAGTTTAACTTAACCCTAGATGCACATGTCCAAACCATCTCAATTACTGTTTTCTCATCTTATCCTCTATGGTGTGATCTAAAGTTTGTTACGACTCATTTCTTCTCCTATCTTTTAGTACATTATCACTTATCCATCTTAATATTCTCATTCCAGTCAAACTCGATTTTTTGACATGTTGTTTCTTTTGAAATAAAATTTGTATATATTAAGGCATCCGGTAGCTAGATTGTGAATCCGAAACTTTTCCGGATTAAAATGCAGGAAAGCATTATTAATGCGGTCTGGGAAGCCATAATTCGGGATTCAATCCATAAAATGTAAAGTTTATTACAGGTTTTAGTTTAAAAAAATTAGTTAGAAATTTTTCATGAGAGTTTTGTTTTTTTCAAATTCTTTATGTAATATTATTAGAATTAGCGGTTATTGTCTCTTAGTTGAACCGAACATCAAATCCCAGTCTCTTTCCATAAAAAAGAATTAAGTCCATTATTGGAAAAATGGTCCCATATAAGTAAACATCACAACCCCCACAAAATTTTAAACGTATACGTAATTATCATTTCAATTTTCCAAAAATAAACTATACTAAAAATAAAAATGATAATAATTAACAAAACAAAATTGAAAAAAAATGGTTGGCTCAAAGCTGCTCACATACCTGAACAGAGATACTTGGACCAAATTGTACGGCCACCACATCGCCGCCGGCTCCACCAGATACCGACGGAATATTCCCGCCCATCCGAACCCTAACACCTATTCAATCAACACAAATGCTGGAAAGTTCACAAAATCTATGGTATTTATTTGAAAACCATAAAAAGAGTCGTGGTATTTTAGCAAAACATGAATGAATCCGAACCTGAGTCGTGAGAACGACGATGAGCGAAACGAAGAAGCTAATATGCTGCTTATAAAAAATCTTCACGGCCGTCACGACATGAATCGCGTAAACACTTCCGGCTCCCGAATTCGCGAAAATGGTAATAAGGACATGCTCCTTCATATTGAAAGGACCAGGGTTCAGCGTAAACTCCCACCTGCTCCCTTTAAAGAAGACCCTTTCTGTGATCGTCGACGCCATCAGATGACCTAGAGGCACCACCGCGATCTGTGCGGAGATCGACGTGATCGCCAACGGCTCCTTTCTGTACCAAAAGAACTGATTCAGAAACGAGAGCAGCACGCATGAGGCCGTTCCGAGAACCCACATGCGGAAAGTTAGCACAGGGATCGACGGGTCGTCGTCCGTAGGGACGGTTAGCGCCACTTGCTCGATCGGCGAGTTTTGTGTTGATTCTGAAACAACTGCAAGAGAAACGTTTTTCCAAGAACATTGATCAAATAAACCGACCTAGTCGAAATGGTTATATAAATGAAAGGAGATGAGGAGATATTGGTATATACGGAGCGGGGTTCTGATATCTTCGACATATTCAGACGTAGAGGACGACGGCAGTTCTTCGGTCGATCGCGGGGCAATGATTTCTTCGATATTTTGCATGATTTTTCCCCCTCCTCCTCCTCCTCCTTCCTCTCTTAGATTCTATATAAATTCTTTGGATACTTTGAATATATGTTCTGTATTGGAAATAGATAGAGGAGGAAGGAAAACAGCTGGATATTGACCTGTCTCTTTTCATGATTGCATCGTTGAGTGAAATTAAATGGCGTGTATAAGGAAGGCATAGTTGGATAGTTGACATTTTTTAGCGGAAGCTGTTAATCTGCCTGCCGTTCATAATGTAATATATAGACAACAGATAAAAAAGAAAAATCAAACTATATTTTTATGAATTTTTTTCCCTAATAAACTTCATGCCTCCGATTTATCACATCATGAACGGTGCACAACGGGGTTTTACTTGAAATACCAAATATTCAAGTACCGTGATTTTAAAAAAAATTCCGCTCGTGATGATGATAGTGAGGCGCAAGGAAGCTAAAGAATTCTCATTTGACGACTTTCCAAAAAGAATTCTTATTTGACAAGTTTTAAGCAGAAGCCGGTTTTTTACCATTCATGATATTATATACGGACGGCTGAGATTAAAAGAAAAATCAAAACCAAAACTTGTTTTCAAAACTTATGTTTTCTTACCAAATCTAAACTGTATGTTTATAGCACCATAAACTTGAAATATATGGTCATTGACATCAAATGGCTTTAACTGCTCTTGTTCTGACTTCAGCTGACATGTAAATCGAAAGAGAGAGAGAGAGAGAGAAGATTCCAAATTGAGTTGGATCTAGCCAGGAATACGAGCTAGATCTGGCAACACAAGCTTGTGGAATCTTTTTGTCTTTAGTCAGCACGAGGGTCCATGGTATCTTTGATACAACAATGATTCTATTTGTTATATTTACCTTTTCTTTTTTGGTTGTTAATGATGTGTATGTCTCGTAGCCATCTATAACAGTATTAAACAAAGAACGGTCAAAGAGACTTTGCTTGAACGACAATCACACTCCCTCACTTGATGGGAGGTCTTGAATTCGAAACTCCTCACTTGCAATGGCAAAATGGATTTTCAATCAATTATTTGATAAAAGCTCCCACAGTCCTAGAGGCCCAATTTGAAATTTTTTTTTTATATGATTTGCAGCAGTGACATCAAATATTTATGCATTTCATATATGAAATATGATTTGCAGCAGTGACATCAAATATTTATGAATTTCATATATGAAATATTAAATTGTAAATATTTCATCACATTTCTTCAACTTGTAATATTTTTCTAGTTGTAGCTTATGAAAGTCGTGAAAATTTTAAAAATCTAAATTTTTTCCATTTTATCCGGATTTCTGCTATTTTGCTTGTTAACCCAGGAGAATCACTCTATGTAGAAAAATCTGGATTTTTTTTAATTTTCACATTTTACATGCTATAACAGGAGTATGGCAAAATTTTTAAATTTTGAATTTTTTTATTAATTTTCACTCCAATATTTAGCTTTGTTATAACACAACAAATTCATGAAATTTTCAAAAATAAAATATTTGTTTGTTTGCATCGGTTTTTCATATTTTCCATGATATAGCACATGAAAATCGTAATATTTTTAAAAATCTTAAAATTTTCTGTTATCTTCCTCTTTTTCGATATTATGCTACACCCTATGGAAAATCATGAATTTTTCAAAAACATCAAATTTTTCTATTTTCTTCGGGTTTTTAATATTTTGCATGCTATATAGCACATAACAATCATGAAATTCAAATAAATCCCAAAATTATTTTTTTCTTCAAATTTATAATATTTTATACGATACCATATGAAAATTGTGTATTTTCAAAAATCTTAAACCTTTTTGTGTATTTTGGTTTTCGAATATTTTGTTTGCACAAGAAAATCATGAATTGAAAAATCTAAAAAGTCAGTTTTCTTCAAATTTTTAATATTTTTAATAACTCATTAATAAATTTTAAAAAATCTCAAAATTTTTTGTACACTTCAGTTTATCAATATTTTACTCACTATAAAACCGTGTTATCTTAAAAGATTCTAAATTTTTTTATTTCCTTTAAATTTTCAAAATTTTGTATGTTGTAACAGGAAAATTAAAAAATTCAATTTTTTTTTTAATTTTCCCATCAAATTTTCAATATTTTCATTCTATAGCACACAACAACCGTGAAAATTTTTAAAAATGTCAATATTTTCTGTATTATTCGGTTTTTCAACATGTTACATGAGCACACAAAAATCATGAACTTTTTAAAACAATCAAAATTATTTTTCTTTCCGTTTTTCAATATTTTACTTCTTATATTTAAAAATTCAAAATTGTTACATTTTAAAAAATCTCAAAAATATTTATTTTCTTCAGCCTTACAATTTTTTGTATGCTACATAACAAATGAAAATCATGAATTTTAAAAAATCTCAAATAAATTCTCGCGTTCTTCGATTTTTTTTATTATTTTGTTTACTATATATAGAGCATGAAAATTATAATATTTTCAAAAATCAATTTTTTTCTTCTGTTTTCTTCCTTTTTCAACATTTTTCTTTCTTTACGAACGAAAATCATAGAATTTTAAGAAGCTAAAAGAATTTCTGTTTTCTTCACTTTTGAATATTTTGCATATGAAAATCACAAAAAGTTTAACAAAAAAAATTCTTACTTCATTATTTTGCATGCTATATAGCACACTAAAATCTTGAAATTATAGAGATTACCATTTCTTCAGTTTTCCAATATTTTACATACTTGTATCTTTGGAGATCTTCCGAGTATCAAGGAGACAAAAATCTATATGAAGTAGAAAGAAGAAAAGGTCGTTAATTTCTACTTAGAACTGAATCAAAAATAAAATCCGGTTCGAGTGACTAAGCCTCCGGGTGATTGGGATCTCCTGGCAGTATACTGAAAACAGCTTGGGAGGGGGGTGAACAAGCCTTCTATACGTTCTATGACAAATTTTAAAATTATAACTATTATATTAAAGTGATTACCAATTTTCTGCAGAAAATACTTAAACAAATTTAAATAAAGAAATTTAAAATGGCAATTAATCACAAGAACTGAAAATAAAAAGAGTTAGAGCAATACAAACACAGAGAATTATTGACTAGGCTTCACCACGCTCCTGTGGGTAGTTCTCGCCTGAGACTCCTTAAAATTTCTGCACTATATTTGTGAAGTACACGAATCCCGCTTCACAGGTATGTAAAGAACAACAATCGCTCTTCACAAGGATCACACTCTTGAACTTGCGATTCCCTAGAAAACAAGTTTTCTTTCTTTCTAGCCCGTGATTCTCGAGGAAAACCGCACTTTCCTCTCTAATTCACTTTTCTTTAGGAAAATCTCTTTTTCCACTCTGAATCCACACAATTCAAGCAAAGAAAGGCATCCACTCTCGTGAGTTGAGAAGCACCCCTTCTCGTGGGTTGAGAAACACCCTCTCTCGTGGGTTGAAGAATATCAAACATTCTTCGGGGATTTACAATTGTTTTACAAACAACAAATTCACTCACTCTCAATCTTATGATCTCAATAGATTATAACCAGTATTGCACAAAAAATGATTTAAGAGATAATATCAGGTTTTGGCTCTGAGGAAATGGAAAGGATTTAGACAAGTTAAAGCCCTAGAAGAACAAGAAGATTTCTCAATAGATTTGCAATGAATGTCTTCTCCTTTCTTAAGAAAAAGGTTTGATCTCATATAGTATTTATAGGAATTAAATGAGAAGTTATTCTAACTCCTAATAACTGCCATAAAATAGTTAATGACCGTTGGGAACGGTTAGAAATGAAAACGGTATAAATATACTTTCGATTTAAAATTCAAATTTGAATTAACTGTCAAAAACTGTCCGTGGAGACGTCTGTAGGAGACGTCTGCTCCAAAAATAAAATCTTTCTAGTAACGTCTGTATAGCCGTCTCTGAGAAGTACACAGAATGAAGAATTTTGGAGTTTGTTCTATAGACGTCTGTGAAGACGTCTGCTATTTCAAAATATTTTATACAGACGTCTGTTTTCTGACATGGAGAAAATTGTTTTTGAAATATTGGCAATTAGAATTCCAACGGATAGGTTAGACGTTTCTACAAGAGAGAGACGTCTTGAGCACTAAAAATGTGTTAGAATGAGTTTTTTTACCTTATGAGATCATTACTAATTACATGTACATCGCTCACAACTTTAATCTTCATTTTGGTTCTTCGATTAGCTTTATTTCGTTGAATAGTTACTCTGAAACGTCATTGAATCTTCATTAGGCTTGCATCACGTTGTCGTTTGCTTCATGTTGTCATGTCATATCACCGTTTTGAGCGTGTATCGTATCGTAAGCAATTTTACTTTATATTTGATATGTTGTGCATGCTGTATTTCAGACATAAACTTGGAAACGTCATCAATAACTTATGAATTCGTTTAAATAAAATTTTAAACTAAATAATCAAAACTGAGAATCGTGTAATATGGATGTCAACATATACGAAAGTCACGAAATTTTAAGAAATCTTTAATTTTTTTGTTTCTTCAAATTTCTAATATTTTGTATGATATAGCACACGAAAATCGCCAAAATTTTAAAAATCTAAATATTTTTGGTTTTTCTGTATTTTGCATGCTATAACATAATGAAATTGTAAAATTTTCAAAAAAATTAAATTTATGTTACCTTATATTTTTTACATTAAGCATGTTGTATAACCTATGGAAATTACGAAATTTTCAAAAATCTCAAATTTTTTATATTTCGCTTGCTATAAGCATATGAAAATAGAATTTTATTCTAGAATGTTAAAATTTTCTGTTTTCTTTGGGTTTTCTATAGTTTTTTGCGATACCAAAAGAAAATCCAATTTTTTTAACTCTAAAAAAAATCTTTAATTTTTCGATATATACATGCTGCAACACACAAAATCCATGAAATTTTTCAATAATTTGCAAGTAAATTTCAAGTAGTAAGAAAAAATACAAACAAATTTTAAAAAGGCAAAAAACTTCATCATATAAGCCTAGTTGTATAGGAGAAAAGAGTAATAATATTGAGTACTAGGAAGCCAAGAAAAAATTTTCCACGGCTCAAATATTGCAAGAGAATTAAAGAGGGCTTAGATAACACTTTATCCACTAAAGTCCAACCTAGATAAGGAAATACTCCAACCCCAAATATTGTAAGAGAATTAAAAAGGGCCTAGATAACACTTTATCCACTAAAGTCCAACCTAGATAAGGAAATATTCCAACCACATGCAATACACGGTTACAAAGTCCGAAGTCCAGAAAATAAGATTAATTTAGAAATTTATTGTGATTTGAGCTATAAGTTGTAATATCTCATAATTTATGAAAATTGTATGTTAAACTACATGAAGGATTATCTTGTAAATACTTTGGTATTTTCCTTTAATTTTTCAATATTTTCCTGTTCTATAACATACAAAATAGTAAAATATGGAAGAAAACAAAAAAATTAGGAATTTTGAAAATTTTGTAATTTTTGTGTGTTATTTAGCAATCAAAATATTGGAAAATTGGAAAACAAGAAATTTTTTAGATTCTTAAAATTTCATCATTTTTTCGTGTGCTATATAGCATGCAAAATATTAAAAATTTGAAGGAAACAAAAACTTTGGGATTTTTTAAAAATTTTATTTTTTTGTGACGTTGCAAGAAAATACTGAAAAACTAAATGAAATGGTAAATTTTGAGATTTTTGAATACTTCATGATTTTTTTATGGTATAGGATGCAAAATATTGAAAAATGACCGAAAACAGAAATTTTCAGCTTTTTGAAAAATTCTCCATGTTCATATGGTATAGGGTGCACAATATTGAAACACTAGAGAGTAAAAAACTAGGCTAAATTGCATATAAATATCTAAGGTTTCACGCGTTTGACGGATAAATATCTAAGTTTCTGTGAGTAGCACATAAGTATTCAACGTTTTGCTCCGTTAGCAAACCGTTAAAATATTCCTTTTTTAATCTCCACATGCATTGCACGTGATTGTTTTGGACCATTTTGCCCATGTTCTTCTTCCTCTTCTTCTTAAATTGAATCCAAAACCATGGTCATCTTCCCTTCTTCTTCTTCTCTACCTGAACCCAAACTCTTCTTCTCTACTTGAACCCAAACCCATAGCCCTCTTCCCTTCTTTTTTTTCTTCTTCTCCAATAGAATCCTTACCCTCTTCCTCTCTTATTCTTCTTCTTAAATTGAACCCTAACATGTGCTCTCTTTCTTTCATCTTCTTTTTCTTTAATTAATCTTAATCCTAGCCATCTCTCTCTCTCTCTTCTCCTTCTCCTTCTCCTATAAATTATAGCTGTATCAAAACAAATATAAATTATGGCTAACCCACCTAGCTAATGGAGATGTACTCTTCCTCTCTTCTTCTTCTCCTTCTCAAATAAGTTATAAATGTATCAAAACAAATATAAATTGTTGTTGACCCTAACCTAGTTAATGTAGGTTCTTTGAGGTTGGAGTTGGAGTTGACAGCGAGGTTAGAGTCGACGGCGGTGATGTTGGATTCTACGACATCGAGATTTGAGATGGAGTCGGCAGCATGGTTGGAGTTGAAGGCGTCTAGGCCGAGGAAGAAGAAGATGTGAAGAGGGATAGGTTATTTATGTGGGGGTATGACGATAATTTTGTAATTTCCGTTAACATCGTTAGTCATTAAATTGCTAGTGTCAAAAATAGATATTTATATGCAACTCACAGAAACTTAGGTATTTATCTGTCAAACGCGTGAAATCTTTAGTATTTACGTGCAATTTAGCCAAAACCTATTTAGGATTTTTGAAAATTTCTTAATTTTCGATTGCTATAGCAACATTGGAAAAACAAAATAAAATGCAAAAGTTATAGATTTTAGAAAATTTCTCGATTTTCTTGTGCTAATAATAGCATGCAAAATATTGAGAAAAAAATTAAAATCAAAAGTTTTGGGATTTTTTTAAAATATCGCGATTTTCGTTAGTTTTAGGATATGGCAAGCAAAATTTGGAAACCTAAGAAAACAAAAAAAAATGGGAAATTTCAAGATTTTCATGGTACTTCACATGCAAAATATTGAATAAAACAATGATATTTGGAAACTTTAAGATTTTCATATTCTATACATAGGGAAATATTAAAAAACTTAAGAAACATAATACCAAGATGCAATTTGTAATTTTTGGAATATTGCGGGGCAAAGATAAATTTGTATATATCCGAACCAGTTGAGGGAATATTCTTTGGAATATTTTCTTATATATAATATAGCTAGATTGGACATTCCTAAACGAATATTTTGACCCGAAAAATAAAAATAAGAGGTGAAGAGAACATACGATGATCGAGTTCCTTCAATACTGAAAATCAACAAACTTTGGTAAGGATGATAATGTATTGTGGAAGTGAGGGACAAGTTGAGCATTTTCTTTCAAATCTTTCTATTCAATTCTTAACTATTAAGGGGTGCAATAGGAGAATGATAGGATTATTTGGAAAGCTGTTGTATCTCTTAAGATGCGTGTGGCTGTGTGTGTGTGTGTGTGTATATATATATATATAGAGAGAGAGAGAGAATAATGGAGGAAAGATGCCATAGGAGGGAATTTTCTCCTATGGCGTTGAAAGAACACATCCTCCATCGTATTTTCCGACGATCGGAATGCATCATCTTTATCGTTATCATCTAAAATATGGGTGTACCAAATTTCATGTGATTCTACAACTTTTTTATCGTTGAATTAGTGGGTTCAAAATTAACGGTGTACCGATAATAGAACATTTTACATTGCTAAATCAACGGTGAAAAGTTGTAGAATCACATGAAATTTGGTGTACCCACATCTTAGATGATAACGATGAAGATGATGCATTCCGATCGTCGGAAAACACGATGGAGGGTGTGTTTTTTCTACGCCATAGGAGGAAATCCCCTCCTATGGTCTCTTTCCTCCATTATTCTATATATGTGTGTGTGTGTGTATTTTTATAATTGGCCTCAAATAAAGCAATACCGACTTCAGACAACCTTAGTAGACGAAAATGGATAGGACCAGTGCAATGTGAAATGGGTGAAGCACACACATAATCAGTGAAGCATTTGTTTTTCACATATACTGTGGTTATACAGATCCGGGATAAGTTCGGGAGTGGTGTAGGGAATAGGCCTCCCCTTTGTACCGTTTGGTGATCTTTGGGGTTACCATAGTGAAGGATGAATAGAGGATATCCCGGTATTAGAAGATTGTGGTTTCAGCTGTTTATTGGAGTAATCGGTTAGAGAGATGTAACAAAAAATTTTAAAATTCTAAGAAATTTATTAGATACATTACTAATTGGATTGAAACAAACATTGCATATTGCATTTTGGTCAGGCACCGTGATAGCGAGAGCTAAGGCTTCTGCCCAAGCGGAGAGTTCAATGACATTGCATAGGGTTTCCACACAAGTGGAGGTCTTTTGCTGACTGAGAGGCGTGATTTCAGTTTGAGGAGCACGCAGAGGATTTGTTCCTAGTTTTCTCTTTCTTGTGCATTTTACATTTTTTTTCTTTTTACTTCAATTTTATGTTCTAGTTTCTTAAATGATCTTTTAGAGCATAGGGTATTTGTCTTCTTATTGGTCAAAAAACCATTTTTAGGTAAAAAAAAAAAATAGGTTCTCTGTCATCCATAATGTAATAAACGGATGGTTAAGATTTGGTAAAAAGAAAGAATATTTTTTAAACAAGTTTTGGTTTTTCTTCCAATCCAAGAAGTCGGTGTATCACACCATGAATGGTAACCCGTCAAGAATTGTACATAGCGGTAGATAATCAGCTTCTTGCTACAAATGCAGGTGTGAATTCCACTGGATTAGTACCAGGAAATTCCATATCCCAAACATAAATTCTATTATTATTTTCTTCACAAAATAAGATGACATAAAATGAAGCCAAGGCGCACAGCTTTTTGAATTTGTGCTGCGACCCAAAACCAAACCCTAACCCAATTCTCATTCTCTTCTTCGCCATGCCCATCAATTGTGTGATGAAATGCCTGAAAGAGACATCGCATTATGGAGCTCAACGAAAGGAGAACATTTACAGTTGATGGCTTCTTAAATTTGATGATCAATAGATTGATTGTACATTATACATAGAATGTGCACCACAAGGGAAAGTTTTAAAAGAAATAAACAGGAAATATGAGATATACAAGGGCATGAAATCGCTAACCAAAACACATGTTGTAAAAAACGGTCGCTTAAGAAAAACACAAGCTATTTCGCTTTTCACGAAGCAGTCGAATTAAGCATGATTTGTGCTTACTATGACAGTAACTCAAAGCGATAAAGCAGTTATTCATAGCATACCGTTCACCAACAAATACAATGACGGAAAAATGAAAAAGGAGCTGAGCATGATGTGCATGGATAGAAGTCGCGCATGGCCAAAATATGTACACATAAAATATGATATACCCGCCTTGCAAAGCTTCCAAGGCAACTGCAGCTTGACTCGGAGTTCCGAAATCAACAAAGCACACCACAAACGGATCACCGGACTGAAGAACGGTGGGAAGATAGGTCCAGCAATCTTCAATCCGGTGATCCATCTGTTCCGTGCTTTGTTGATTTTGCAATCCCGAGTCAAGCTGCAGTTGCCTCAGAAGCTTTGCAAGACAGGTATATCATATTTTATGTATACATATTTTCGCTCTGCTCTACTTGTACCTATGCACACCATGCTTAGCTCCTTTTTCATTTTCCTTTCCTTTTTTGGGTCATAGGAGTGTTTGTTGGTGGACATTGTTCTATTGATTACTACCGATCAAGTACCTTTGTTTTGATTGCCCTTGTATTCTTTTCCCCTTTTCTAAATAAGTAGTATAGTTTCATTTATATATTTATCAAACTAAATAAATAGTTTAATATATAGATAAAACTACACCATTTATTTAGATAATTAAATAAACAAGAATGTTTGAATCATTTCAAACTGTGTACATTCATGTGTGTGATATAATAAATTAAATTGAAAAGATGGGAAAAGAAAAAGTGAAGATAAACCTCGACCATGAGATTTTCTATCCCTCCTCTATCAACCATCAATTGAAAAAATCAGACGGCAGATCTCCTTTCAGACATTGAATCCATCCAAGACTCAGCCCTGAATCATTTCATTCAATTTGTTGTATACACGTAGGGCTTTAAGCCGGACCTTCATCCGCATTTGGCCTCTTCTTGCTTTCTTCCTCTTGAAAAACCCTCTCTCTCTCCCTCTCCCTCCGCATCAGCGAGAGCTTCTCCTCTTTTTTTTTCTGGCATATAGTAGCAGTCCTGTCAATTTTTCCTTTGTTGTTGCAAAAATAAAATGTCAAACATGCATGTTTCCTTAGTAAACCATAAAGAAACTTCAAAACTTCAGAGAGAGAAAACCAAACCTGGGTATATTTCCTTGTATGTTTTATTGGAAATAATTAAGAGCAAAAATAATAGAAGAGTCCCATAACATCCCATCTCTTCTTCACTCCCCTTTCTTCTCATCTTCTTTTTTCCCCCAATTTATCTCCGATCGATCTTTTTCTCCTGCTGCTGCTCTTGAATAATGACCATATATATATAGCAGTACGAGTAATATTATACATGTGCTTATGAGGCGAGAAAACCAAGAGTGGTGCACCATGCTCACATACAAACAATTTTCATATGGAAACATTTGTAACGTCACTGACAACCTATGATGATATAATTATTAAAGGAGTTTTTTCCTCCCCCAAAACCATGTATGTGGAAACAATTGTTAACTGTAGTCGTTGACAACTTATGATGATATAATTATTAAAGGCGTAAATTTTTCATTCAAAACCATCACCTGGTTTCGCACCCTTCCCGTAAGCCACCCCCTTCCCGTAAGCCACCAAGTACATTTTTATTATTATTAATAATTGTCTTATACTTGTGACATTAGCTAGCTATTCTTAGTTATCTAAAGGAAACGCCCTGAGAAACCATCATAAGCCTATCACCTACTTTTTATTTTTATTTCTTAAGGTAGACTTTATCCTAAAATGCCATGTTTTCGTTCATATTTGATGCCAACATAAATCTATTTTGAAGAGAATAGAGACGAACAAAAGATCTAACAAAAAAAAATCAAAAATTTTACTTCAACATATATACAGACAATCTATATTATAGTCGAGTATATGTTATTGAGTCTTACCCGATTATTAATGGATCATTATAAATTGTTGATTAAAAGGTTTATCTTTGATAGACCAGTTCAGCAATTGACTCAGACTGGATCCACTAGACCTACCGCAACACATCAGCAGGCCAGAAAAAAGATTTTCTGAAGATTAATTTTTTGAAAAAGCCACCCTCAATCTGTGTTCTTTTAAAATCTATTTTCTGCATCTGCATCGTAATTAAACTATTATCTACAACAAACATTTTCTATGAAATTGATGATAAAACATTTAACCACCAATCATAAACTATAACGAATCCTTCAAAAGGGATTATATTTAGCTAGCATATATATTTAAATTATCTCACGGTACAGATTCATGAATCATGATCTAATATAGATGTTAAACAAACAACAATATTTCAATTTTTTTTAAGAACTCTGCTTTTTACATTGAATTTTCTTAATTCACTCCAACGACATCAAGCATTGAGTTTGGGATGAATATGGTTAATTTCTTTAAAATAATGATGTTTGTTAAATTGAACTCCTTCCAACATGGTTGTAATTAAATATGTGTGGGCGTATGGAGCGTTAAGGGAAGGATATAAACGACGAAATATGCAGGGGAAAAAGATTGAAAGCGTGAGTGAGAAGTGATTGGTGAGAAAGATTAGTTCACTTCTCACTTGTATCCCCCACCAAAATAAAAGAGAACCACAACAAAAGAATTAAATTTAAAAGTCATCCTTGTATCCTTCATATGTTGGAAAAAGCATTATTCTCGTAATAAATACCTTTCCAGTTCTCTAGCATTTGCCTCGCAATATTTTAAATACTTCTCCGTCTCATGTCCGCAACAGTACATTTCTATCTTATTACGATAAAGCAATTCAATATGAAAATTGTTGGAGGATGCTCAAATCTAGGGTTTTGTCCGAGTTTCATTGATCAAAAAATGAAAATTCGGGTATGCTTATGTTGGGGGAAAAAATTATACTCACAAAGTCAAGGCCCAAGCCAAATCCAAGCTCAAGCATTGGAGCCGGTCTCATGCCAAAAAGAAAAAAATGTAATAAACAAGTTTATTATGTTATTTGGTAAAAATAAATGTAAGAAAGACGGGGGAAAGCCAATTTTGTAAAGCCCAAGGGCTAAAGTGCAAAAATATGCACATATGTAAGGAAAATGGGCAAAAATCCAATTTTGTAAAAAGCCCAAGAGCTAAAGTGTAAAATATAAGGGGTATTTAAACACCACCCAAAATAGAAATAATAACTTTCATTCCCTCTTGATTCTCTACAGTTTTGAACCTCCACCTCTCTTGAGATGATTTTCTTTCTCATCCCTCGCTTTTTCTTCAATTTTTTTAGCCTAACCTCCAAGAAAAAGAGAAAAGGAACCCCTTTTTCTTTAAAAACTCTATAAACCTATAATATCAAAACTCATGATCCAAGAAAAGGAGACCCTTTTCCTCCGGCCCATGGAAGGAGGGATCAACCCCCATGAGGTGAAAGCCGACAGCTTTCATTATGGGTCGATCCCTCCAAGCACATAGAATACTCATGGACGAATGATCGCGGTGATACCCATTGGTTTCATCCTCAAAACTCACAAAATCAACGACTTTGGGATGAAAGCTCAAAACTTTCATCTTGCGAAGCCTTCTCGCCACTAGATCCCTCAAGAGATCTACGAGGAATATGAGTCACAACCCATGTTCCTCCTCCCAAACTTTGAACACGGGATGCACCCGTGTTCAACCCCGGAACCTCCCTAAAAGGAGGTTTCCACTTCGGGAACCCCTCTAGGTCCCCCTCTTCGGAACCCTCCTAAAAGAGCTTCTCACTTCGGGACCCTTTCTGGGGTCCCTTCTTCGGGACCCCCCCAACAACCCGTTGTCGGAACCCCCAAAAGGGTCCATCGCTTTCGGGACCCCCTCCCTCCGAAGGGGTCCCGAGAGGGTCCCCCGCTTCTTACTCTGTCTCTTTCCTTTTCTCTCTTTTTCCCGACCGAGCAGCTGGATCCCCATGTGATGGCTCATAATATGTTCAAAAAGACCTAAAATTGTTTTCAAACACAACGCACACATCACAGAATAAGTTCGTATGATGCGTATAACCCGTTAATCGGAATTTCTCTCGCCTCAAAGAGAGTGGTAATTAACGACAGTTTTGTCCGCGGCTGCCGAAGATTAGAATCTCCATAATCAATAAACCCCAACCTACCATTGGGTGGGGGAATCTATACAATGCCTGACATGCGAGCACATCCATTTCCATTGGGTGTAAAGCAGGGTTGGAGTTTTCTCAACTATTGGGTTTCGTAAGTTTCGGCTTTTTCATATCATTTCCATATCATATTTTTTTTCTTATTATGATGAAGCAATTCAATTGCTAGAGGACGCTCGAATCTAAGGCTCAATCGATTTTTATCGATAAACAGTTTTGAGAATAAAGAATTAATTCTATAACTCTGGGCTTTTCTTAACTATTGGATTTAGTAAATTGCATGTTGGGTTTTAGCTAATACCTGAAAACCCAAAGTAAAACATGGAAAAGATTACATTTTTTTTTACCAAATATCAGTCTCGCGACATATCGGCAATCAGCTGATATTTCTACACAACAGTACAACATTAAAGAGATAAATCGTGACATTTCCTCTCTATCTTTGACACAGGGACCACTATCTGACGTATGTCACCGATATTTAGAACACCTATAATCGGTCTAAGATGTCAAGTAGACCAAGGTTCCTAAAACACTGAACATAATGATATGTGGAACAAAAACAAGAACATGATCTATTTTTCATTATTATGCAGTGAAAACATCTCCATGATGTAACTATTGTTTGTGAAATAGTTATTGAAGAAATTAATACTCTCTTAAATTAATAGCATTAGAAATAAGTCCATAGCATAATTATTATTCAAAATGCGAAATTTACAATTTATATGTTTGGTACACAATGGTTTCACATTTTGGATCAATAGTTCCAAAACGAAAAACGCAAGAGTTAGACAGTTTTCTGGTAATTTGGATATAGACCAACTATTTTGCAAGGGAATATGTGCATTAAATTAATTTAGGCTCAATTCCAAAAAAAACTACTAAAAACTTTGGCCTAGTTACGAGAAACTATCAATATCTTATTAAATACACAAGAAACCACCACAAAACTTTCAAAAACTACATTAACTACAACAAAACTTTCAAAAACTACGAAAAACTACCACAAATTAGGTGTCACGTCAGCAATAATTGCAAGAAACTACCACAAAACTTTCAAAACATGGTGATTTCTCATAATTTTGAGAGAATTTGGTAGTTTCTAAAGAATTTGGTAGTTTTTTGGAATTAAGTCATCAATTTAATAACAAAATAGTCTATTGGGAGTTGACATTTCATGAAAGTGGCACAAAGCCTCGGTCAAACTCAGCATGGTTACATCACATATTTAGATTTAGAATGTGTTATTACGCTTTGTTATCATATAATTGACTGCTGCTAAGCCTCTACAGCAAAGCCAGTGTAAATATCCAATGGAACCGGTAGCAAATAATTCTGAAACAAGGACAAAATGTCTTATTTGAGCTGCATACACAAATGCAAGTTTATGTTCAAGCTTTGCATGTTTTCCAGCTCAATGTAGGTTAAAGAAATGATTCATCAATTTCTTGATCTATCATATCACAAGCGAGGCACAGGTTTGACACACCTGTTAACTAATAAAAGTCAAAATACAAAATTAAAATGTGCACATCTTGTCATCAAATACAAGTTCAGGAAATGCACCAATATCTTTAGAATTATACGCATAGACACATGGGCAATGGTTTCGAGTTTTAAACGGGCTAAAAATGAGGGGAAAACTTATTCGCTCTAGATGTGTTGTCTCACTCAGGGTGTTTGCTTTTCTACCCTTTGTACCAATCATCGACACGATAACACTTGCCTTCAGTTCAAAATTAAATGCATTAGCCGCCTCTGTAAGCTACTAATTATATATTCTTTGCAAAATATGGCGACTGTGCTTTATGTTATTATACATCTAAAAAAATCTTCAGAATAATTTCTATATACGCCCATTAAAAATCATAGATATTTATATATGAATTAAATGGGACGGGGGTCAATCGCAGCCCCATAGCTATGGTCGCATGACAGCCTCAAGGGTGTAGCCAGCCCCAACTTAACCCCAAGGCTCTATAGCATGGTTTTTCCTACTAAGGGGTTGCGGGCGACTGCTACCCCGTAAACCTCTTTATATATACCCCCATCACAATATGCCCTCTAAAATAGTTTATGTGCATGCGTATATACGTAAATTATTGGTTAATTTAAAAGTGAATATGGTTATGTTAATATTACAATCTCTAGTTTGAGTTTCAATTTTGATTCTAAAATCTATCGTGTTATATTCAACCCTGCCTTATTTGTAATTTTCCACCCTCTGAATTACTGTAACGTCAAGGACAAAAAGGATGTAACACGGATTTTAAAAAAATTATATATAGTGTTACTTTTGACAGTTATACGATTCCAGAAGATGATCCAGAATTGGGTCAATCACGTTTATTAGAAGTGGACAATAGAGTGGTTGTAATATTAATTGTAGTAAATACTGCCTTATCAACAAAATATTTTTTTCTATTTTTAAAACCAAACTAGTAAGATGATTAAACATATATACTTTCTTTAATATATGTAGCTTAAATGTACACACATGGTTCACACTTGCATAGTACTAGTTACCCTATAAGTCTAAGAAAGATCAATTACAGGGTGCAACCAACCAGAGCCCAGTAGCCCACATATACAAAAAAGTAACATAAAACAAAGTAACCTTAAACACAAAACGTCTGAATGTGATGGTACATGAAACAAAAACAGTGATGTCATACCATACGGTCCATACCAAACGAGGTATTATAGAGGTAGGCCTCTTCGGAATGTTGAAGAGGAATGGAATACGAGACGTCATGGCACGAATGGTTATTATCAATGATAAATATCAATCACTAGTTATATTCAAACACTTGAATAACTACTTTTCATTATTATGTAATGACAATAATCCATGTTGTAATTGTTGGTAGCAAAAGAGCGGATAAAAAACATAAAAAGTGATTCTTATAACATACACTAAAAATATGTCATGATATAATTGTTGCTCGGAATGCCATGTAAGTTTTTGATATAAATGGTGCCTCAGATCAAAAGTTCCAAAACAGAAGGGGGAGAAAAAGGGTATAGAGGCTATTTAGTGTTTAAATAACTCAGACGTAAAACCAGCAGTAAGTACCTACACACCAGTATGTTTGTAAATTTAAGTCTATATTAGTCTTGACCCGTAATTTCTCCACATAAATGCCTTACAGGACAATTAATCCGTTCCAAACTTCTAGTTTACAGCATGTGTTCCTCAAAAAGAATGCTTCCTGCCAATTTGCAACATGCACCTAATCTCTCTTCACGCATCAGAACTAATGTTTTACAGGAACTTTCTCAGCCAGAAGATCCAAATGCCAGTGTAATCACTGGCTAACACTTTTATAGGAAAAGATTATTCATGTAACATAAATCCACCCGGCATTTATCCCTTACTTAAATGGCTACGATTAGAATTACAATTTCTCGTCATTGTCAAGTAATTAGACTATTAGAGTGGCCATTCCTACGAGGATAGAAAATCAATACTAAAAAAAGTACTCTACTAGAGCACTGCCTCGTACATGAGGAATGAAGATAAAAAGGCTTACATTTAACAAATGCCTCGAATTAATAGCAGATACTGTTCTAAGATATTACCACATACGAAAGAAGGCCCAGGATTAATAAAAACCAGAACTTTATTTTTGGCAACGCAAAGGTTAAAACAACCAAACAAAGTAAACGATTTCATTCTGATGAAATACAGAGATGATAGGCTAAAATGTTGACGCGGTTCTCAAGCCCACTTTGACACCGCTCACAGCTTACTAACTAAATTAGAAAAGCCACCACGCATAACCTACTTCAGTACGTTCTCTTGATCACACGCCATTATTCAATCCAACCTACAATACAGCGCCCATCGGATAATTTCAGCATAATTTATTAAAAGCACTTAGCGTGTTATCGTAGTAAATATCTCGTAGCCGTCACCTGAACATGAAAAACCACACATGGAGTTTAGCGTCTACAATGAGGCCAACCAGCTGGCCTCGGACCAGGAACGCGAGCAAATTGCAGCCTCAAGTTGGCTGAATCTCGTTCATGCTCGTCAAACTTATAACTTGCAAAATCAAATCTTTGCTATTTTATGCTGGTATGGACCATGGTTAAGGGATCTACAGGCATGTGCATACGGGCAACTCTGTAGCATGGTAACGCATGTAAAGCCAGATATACCATGGCTCACGCTTAAGGGATCTACAGGCATGTGCGTTCAGGTAACTCTGTAACGTGATAACGCATGTAAAGCCAGATGTACCATGGCTCACGCTTAAGGGATCTACAGGCATGTGTGTTCGGGCAACTCTGTAACGTGATAACGCACGTAAAGCTAGATATACCATAGCTCAAGCTTAGGGGATCTGCACACGTGTGTATGGGCAATTCTGTAATGTGATAATGCACATAAAGCCGGATATACAATGGCTCACGCTTTAAGGATATACAGGAATGTCCATACGGGCAGCTCTGTAACATGATAGCGCACGTAAAGCCAGATATACAATGGCATTAATATAAGCACTTTGGTTCTATATTTTATTATACACATTATACATCTACATTGCAGGACCAGGTCTCCTCTGGCGGTAAACATATTAAGGTCTCATAGGCTAAGCACATGCGAATCTGATTGAAGATCCTATGCACACACTAAATGCACTGCTTTGTACATGTAGGTGAAGTATCATTATGGTGTTCAATGAGTTCCCCACATGCATGGCTGCATGATAAAGGTTTCCATGCTAAATAGCTTGGAACTACGAGGCATAAACTTCGTAGGAGAGGTACCAATTCGGATTCTCTCATCCAATACTCCGTGATTGTGGTCAGGTACATTGATTTTTTATAAATTCATTATGGGGTCACTCCGTCACAATTTAGTTTCATTTGACAATGCAGTTATATAATAAAATTAACTCCTTTCTATAAAGGATAATGGTTTTTTCTAATAAATGTTGACTATATAACCTGAAATTAGTGATACTAGCTATGGTTATAAGTAAAGAACATCACCATGTGTGTGCATACAAAATGAATGAATGCATGCATGCACATCAATGCAACTTAATTATATACATAGTGATTTCGTATTTCAATGTTTTGGATAGTGGCCAGGAATCGGGTGGCAAGGCACAAGCTTCACAGGGATTTATTGCCAAGAAGAACCAAAACTTTTTGATAAAAATATAAGAAGAATCAAATTACAAAAAATTAAGAGATAAAGATTTTCATAACTTAAAGATCAATTTAGAAGTTTATACTAAAATCTAAATAATAATGGTAAACCTGCATAAAAGAAAATAATATATACAATGTTAACTTATAGAATTGGTTAGATTGAGTACTTTTATTATGTTCCAATTGTATTCTAAGCCAGTTTATTAAAACTCTCAACAAGCCATACCAGCGTCAAGACTTCTAGAGTCGTGAAAAGCAGAAAGAGTCGTAAATGGGAAGGCATGGCTTAGGGTCTAAGGGGACTTAGAGTCACCATGTTTTCTTAGAAATAATCTATAGTACTCTTATATATTCACGAGCATTTTTATTTTATAGTTTCCTTCTCATATTAGTGATGATTGAAGCAAGAGTAAATTAATTTAAAAAGTGAGGAGTATTATTAAACATGAGCACACCAAATTTCAGTGTTACAATTATTCTATTTATAACTTAATTGTTCGTTCAAGTACATTAAATAACAATTTATAACTTAATTATTAGTGAAAATGCAATAAGTTTGACTACGCCATAATTGCCATTAATATTTCTGAAATGATAGAATTGTTTTTCTACATACTTAATATTATTATTTTGCAAATCTTGTAAGGAATCTCATAGGAACAAATGGATATTTGAATTGAAAGAGCGTAGAAGAGATGGATCACAAGCTGAAAATCACAATCATAGTAGTTGGGATAAAAAATGATTATTTGAAATAATTTTTTTAATATAAATATCATTCTGAAAATATAGTTCTAGGAAATCATGGCTGAAATTCATTTTTTTTGAAGGCGTACTCATACCCACCTTTCAGTGTATGTGGAGGATGAGGAAAAGGTGGGAAGGAAAGAAGGCACTTCATTTATCCACAGATATGAAATTGCATCTTCTTTGTCTACAAAAGAAACACTCAAAAAATCCACTTTCTCCCCCCCGTCATCAATTGATAATGCTTCTATTTCTATATATATCACATTAGCAATCATTAAATAATAATGAATTTAACAATTTTCTGCGTACATGGCACATGCACATAACTAGTAAATAAATAAGGAAATTTCTTTGCAATAATGATAAAAATAAGTTAGAAAAAATTCTGAAAGATGGAAGAAAGAACTAGTAAACGTGTCTTGGAAGTTTATTTGCAATTATTGAAACTATATCGAAACCTTTTAAAGATAAAAATAACCACAGCATAGCAAAACAAGAGGGAAGAGATAAGGCTCCAAGGGGTTTCTACAAGAAAAGGCGTTACGTCTTTTTCAGCTTTTAAATGAATAATAATGATAGAAAATAAGATGAATTGAAATTGAAACAATAATCTGACATTGGAAGAAGAAAAAACTGTTTAGTAATATGCACGTCTTGGAAGTATATTTGCAATGATAGAATATCAATTGAATTGTATTAAGGAGAAAAATAATAAATAAGCCATCAAAATAAGGTCTATGATAATTTTATTGATAAAAGAACAACAACGATCATATTAAAATTCATTCAACTATATCATCATTTAATATAACATTAAAAGTTTACAAGGAAAAAAAATAAACATGGAATTATCGAGAAGATACATACAAACATCAAAGCATCTGTGCAAATTGTTTACCAAGAAGTATGATAAATTAATTTCTTAATTACCTCTTAAAAAGTAGAGACGTGACAGAGAGATATGACAAAAGAAAAACATCCTTTTAAGTGTTAACTTTGGTGTTTAAAAAGTTGGTTATGCAAAATAAAGCACAAATAAGAAGCAAGCCAACTATCTATCCCATTTTGACATGCTAAATGATGTGTTTAAGTGAGGCTTCAAGAACTTAAAACGGGGTAAAGTGGGATTTCAAGCCTACATATCAACACGGAGGCTTTAAACTGCAGCTTTGTGCAGAAGCGTAGGGTCTTGCGGCCCCTATTTGATAAAGCGAGCTTTATGGGCCTTTTACAACACTGCCAACTTCAATAGTTGTTATATCATTTAGTTTTATATGAGTTTTCTGGTATTGTAAAGTTGACAAATATTTTGTTAGAAGCTTAATGCCCAGTCAATGTTAGTAATGTCCTAACGACACAAGGATCTTTATTAAGTAGTTAGAGTTCCGTTACTCAAATAAACATATTGTGAAAAAACCCATAATTTTTATGAAAACCAAGTAATAGGGGACTTCCTTGTATAAAATATAAGCAATCACGATTGAACCGTTTTGGTTTGAATTGCATTAGATTGGAATGCTAAACCAAATCAAATTCTCATATGCATTCATTTCAATATTGCCAAATCTCTTCCCACATGATTTATGGGAAGTTCCTAATTAGTCCATGTTAAACTATGGTTAGATCACCTAGACTGAAACAGAAAGAAGTCAAATAAAGGTAAATGGTAAACCACCAAGCGAAGCCTAGAATCAACACATATTTGCCAAATAAAGGACACCATCGATACTGTCTCATCCCAAACAAGGTCTACTGAAAGAGCTACCAGCTTATGACAACACAAGTCACGGTCCAATAAATCAAGGTGTAACAGGAAAAAATATTCTAATTTTAATAATCCTCTGCACAAGTCTGAACTAACGTTAGACCTAAACTGTGCAGCACAAGGAAAATTTACTTATTAACAGAACACAGTTCATCAACAAATACTTTGACAATGAAATGAAAAGGGAGGGGAGCATGGTGTGCATGGATGCAAGTAGAGAAAAACCAAAATATGTATACGTAAGGTATGATATTCTCACCTTGCAAAGCTTCCAAGGCTACTGCAGCATGCCTCGAAGTTGCAAAATCAATGAAGCACAGCAGAAACGGATCACCGGACTGTAAAAAAAGATATTTTTATTTTTATTTATATTTATTTATTTGTTGTGGGGGGGGGGGCATCCAGCAATTTCAGCTATAGAATGAAGGTGATAAACAGATTGCAAACAATCATCAATATCATCAAAACTTACATTTCTGGATTCCTTGTTCACAAGTCTAACCTCTCGAAACCCAACAAAAGGTCGGAAAATGTCTACAGACAAAAGTTAAGGAACTACCATAGAATTACTTATAAATAAAATATTAGAGCATAAAAGGATACGGGAAACCTCCCTGCGACAGCAAGTTGCAGGGAGACCCTCGACATAGATGGTTCTTGAGGCATCTGCTGGAAGAGCTGGTTCAGTTCTGCCTCCAACACCCATCACATGAGGATCATGGACTAGAGGACCAGTCGTTCCTCCCGGCACAAGCATGACAGGATGAGCAGGACCAGAGGAAAAAATCTACAGGAGCAATTCTTTCAAGCATTAGCCTATTGCATTGTAATGCACTTATGAAGATCTAAAAATTAAACAACAGTCATAGGATGCATTTACGGTCCCAAAGCCTCTAATAGGTTGATCATGAGAATAATTGCCAAGCATCTTGGGACCAACAGGCGCACCTGCAACATCAAAAGGGCATAACTAGAAGGCGCCAGCATGACCCACAAAAAAAATACTGTATATCAAAATAATTTAAGTCGTTAAGGTGTCTCTACTAAATAAATAAACATGCATATAGAAATCTGAAAAGCTTACATGCCTTACAGAAATAAGGAAGAAAACATTGAAGATTTGAATATAACACAATGTGATTTAATTTGTACGCTTTATGAGAATGATATCAGAATCAATTTCTGATTACTTTTTTCTACAACCAAATGCTAAAGATGAGCAACTACAATTACTATCGTTAACTAATGTAGCCAATAACACACACACACACACACACACACACACACACACACACACACACACACTTCAAAGTTGCAAATATCAGCAACAAATGCCCTTTTTCGTGAACCCTAGCCCAAAGCAACCGCAATCTATCCAATCTCAGGGGAAAAAACAACAAAGAAGCCAAATTTAGGGATAACTAGACGGTACCAACATGATAAAAAAACAATACCAAGTGTTTAGAATAATTTAAGTCATTAAGGTGTTTCATCTGTCTACAACATATAAAAATCTGAAAAGCTTACATGCCGTATAGGAAAAAGGAAGAAAACATTTAACATTCGAATATATAAAAAAATGTGATTTAATTTGCACACTTTTATAAGAATTGATATAGGAATCAACTTCTGATTAATTTATTCTACAACCGAAAATGATAACATCCTAATGAAGTTTATTGCAAAAGATGGTTAACTACAATTACCAACATTAACTAATGTAGCCAATAATAAACAAAAAGAAAGTACCAACATGATAAACCGTATAGGAGGAAAAAACAAAGAAAACATTTAACATTTGAAGAAAACAAAAAAAATGTGATTTAATTTGTATAATTTATGAGAATTGATATCGGAATCTACTTCTGATTGATTTATTTTACAAATTACAACCGAAAATGTTACCAATGAAGTTTATTGCCAAAGATGGTCAAAATTTATATTAAAAAACCTCTTAAAAGCTGCAAATATCAAAGCGAAAATGCCATTTTTCCATGAATTCTAGCCAAAAGCAAGCACAATTGATCCAAAGACAGTTTAAAAAAACAAGGATGCCAGATTCTGAACTATTAATCGGTAAGCTTTATAAATATCGGTATCGGAACCATTCAAATAAATTTATGCTATGACTGAAAAATTTAACATCCAAACGATGCTCATTGCTAAAGATTGTTAACTACAATTAACAACATTAACTAAAGTTATTGTGTTACCAATAATAACCCCCCCCCCCACCCCGAAAATCCCCTTCATGAACCCTAGCCCAAAGTAGCCACAATCTATCGAATCTCAAGGGGGGAAACAACAAAGAAGCCAATTTAGGGCATGCAAGAAACTCTCACTTCGCAAAAGGGACCATCTCATCTGGAAACGGATCAAAGAATCCAACTTTAGCGCATGCAAGCAACAATCGCTTCGCAAATTCGATTGTATCCGAACCCTAACCCTAGAATTTGAACATAAAAGAATCAACAAACCCTAACGGGAGAGAGAACGATACCGGGGTACTCTGGCAGCGGCCTCTTCAACGTCGCCGGACGAGGATCGGCAGTGTGCCTCCGGTAACCATCAGCCATCGCAGGTCGAGACAAAGAGAAAGAAGGAGGAGGAGGAGGCAGCAATGACTGATGAGAGAGAAGGAGAAAGAGGGGGAGATTTGAAGAGAGAGAAAGAGAGAAGACGACAGTTTTCAGTTGGGGCCTCGCTCGAAGCCCGAGGCGTCTGCAGCAGTCAAAACGGAACGCCTCGAGCTGAGCTTGGCCGCATTCGGCGACCCCTGGAAAGAGATATCAACCGTCCGATCTCGAAATCGACGGCTGATAGAGCTGCTGCAGAAAATCCCATGGCCCGAGCATTTCCTTCTCTTTCTTTCATCATCTTTTCAATTTATTACATCACACAAGTTTTATAGAAAAAAAGGGAACAGCTTAAAATGATTTTACTGATTTTTTACCTTTTAAAAAATATTAAAATTGTAATTTTAGATATTTTATGGAAGAATAAATAAAATCATACCACTTATTTAGATTGGTTAAATAAAAAAGGGAAAATGGAACTATTTCACATATCTCCTTTTTTTCATTATGTGATGTACTAAAATTGCGAGGGAAGAGGGAGAAGGAGATGCTCCGGCTTTGAGATTTTTCGGATATTGCTCTATTAACCGTTGATTAACAGGTTGGATGGGCCAGATTTCTATCCAAGTTCTTTGAATGCACCGGTCTCAGCCCGAGGCGTTCATTTCACCTGCTGCAGATACTTAGGGTTTGGAGGGAGGTCTCAACCGCATGCGGCGTCTTTCCGCTTTCTTTCTCTGTAGATCTCCCCTCCCTCCCTCTCATCAGTGAGAGATGCTTCTTCTCCTCCTCCTCTTTTTTTAAAGCCCATGGCAGCCCCTTCGTTTCTTCCTTTATTAAAAAATAAATAAAATCTGTCAAATGAAATTTTTTTTAAATATAAAGAGGTCATACAGTTCAAAATAAATTCCAAACCTGGATTTCGTTTACTTCCTATGCTTGATTGGAAACAAGAGCCAAAAAATCATGTAAACAACTTCCTTTAACGTCTCCCATTTTTCTCTAAAAGGAAGTTGCCTAAGCCCATTTTTCCTACGCTCTTCTTTCTTCAAGTCCTTTATTTTACTGATTTATCTCCAATCTTCTTCCTCCTCCTCCTTCTTCCATGCTTCTGATAATGACCATTTATACAGTAGTACGCGTAGCATTATACATTTGCTTATAAGAAGAAAAAGTCAAAAAGTTATGCACGTTGCTCGCATACAACCAATTTTTTCATGGAATTATTCGCGACCATTCCTGACAATTTATGACATGTGATTATTAAAATGGACCCCCACCCCACAAAAAAAACATCCGTGGTTTTTCGTTTTTCCAGTAAATTCATTAAATACTTGTTTCTTTGTCAAAACTACCTTATAATTTATTTTTTCCTCAAAATGACCCGTGATCCGTTTAATTCACGGGTCGATCCTGTAAAACACAAGACAAGGGTGGGTTTTTTTTAATCCATTTAAATATTACCTATATTTGCCCGTCTATTTAGAAGAACCATCGTGTTGGCTTGGCCTGCAAGTTTAGTGGTTTTGCCGTAATCTAATCCTTAACACAAAATGAATATCATTGAGATTTGAGATTTCATTAAAATTTTGTATAGAAATTCATAATTATTTATGTATCCAAAACAATATTTTATTGGATTTAGATTAAAATTTATTGTAGATTAATTTAGCAGTTTCCTTCCATTTTACAATACTAGTCATTTTCCATACCTTTTTCCTATCAAATTATTTGTCCATTAATAAGCATCTCTTATCTTTTCCCTTATATCAACATCTCCAAATCTAACTATAAAATTATAGTTAACGAAGACCGACATCGGGTTAAATTAGGTATTTTATATTTACGGAGATTTTAGAAAACCTATATTTCTCTTAATATTGGAAAAAAGACTACCACTGCTAAAGGAGGCAATACCATAAATTTATGTAAACCCTACTTCTTACAACTATAATTGACAATGTTTATTTCAAACTTATATGACACAACTTTAAATGATGAAAATGTATTAGAATCACATGAACTCAGACAGGAAAGATAAAGATGGTGGATGCCAATTATCGAAAAAGATGATGGAGAGCTGATATTTTTCGATGGTACAGAAGGAAATTCCTTACTATGGCACACCGGACTCCGTTTTAACTTAGAAAATGCAAATATTTATTTTTTTAAAATCAGATTTATCCTTTCTCAAGCTATGCATATTCCAATCTTAGTAAGCTTATTTATTTAGCTATAATATTATTTACCAAACTGTAACACCCCACACACAAAATCCTTGTTTACGAAAATTATAATATTGTTTAACATAATGTAACTTTATACCTCAAATCATAACATATATTATAAAATCTTTAAAATGTATGATTGGTAATATATACACTGATAGCATATACGATCAAGGTTTGGCTTTGAAAGAAGAGGTTAGTGGGTGTTGAGGTTTAAATCTTGCTTGCGGTTTTTTTTTAGTTATAAAAGAACGAGTTAAGTTAGAAATCATGCACACTCGAGTAAAGTCTCGTTTCAAAATAATAATACCGTAAGTGCACGGCTCGTTTATAGCGAGCCAGCAAGTACGTGTCGATCCACAGAGAGTAGGCAGTCACGCTAAAAGCTATTTAGGCTAGTTAAACAAATAGTGGTTTGGTTTTGATCTTTTTCTGTCACTTTTGCTGAAAATACGAAATTACAGTAAATACGGATTTACAGGAATACGAAATTATGGGACAACTATAGAATTATCGGAATACGAGTTTATGGGAATGTTTAGGAATGCTCGGGATTAGGATTGGTCGGATGAATCGTGATAAAAGCGATCAATTCATACCCCTCTCGATCAATATATGATGATACCCATTAGCAACTCATGAAAATGAGCATGAATCTTCATGCTATCATAAAGGATCGCAAGAATGGCTTGTCAACAATAGTGAGTGGCGAATGAACAGTAATTATAGTTCACTTAACCTTGATCTTATAATATGTGAAAATGGAAAGTATATCGTATTTACTAAAGCAAAACCTATATACGATATCAAACCTTATTTCGGAAAATTCCAATTTTAGGGTTAAATGTTTTAACTCAATCATACACTTTTTTAATATGAATTTTAAAGTATAAACCATATGCTATGAGGAGGATAAACCTACCATACAAACTGCATGTTCTATCAAACATTATTTCAACCTTCATGTGGAATATGCTTAAATTAAAGCCAAATTCTTAAAACAAAGATAATTAAGGCGTTGTTCTTGCAAAAAGTATTGAAGTGAAGGGTATATGTTAAGGTTGATATACAACCATCAAGAGCAACATACCATATCAAGTTATTTATCAAATACTTTTGCAAAAACAACCTTCTAACATGGAAATTAAGTTTTCATGTTCAAGAAGAGATGAATGATACTTTAATCATTCATCATCCATCCCCCCCTTCACCTAAACAAATGAAATTACTCACAAATCATTATTAAACACATCAAACACTTCATTAGTGAAGTATACATAAAGGAAAATTAATAAAAATAATAGAACAAGAAATTAAAGTGAAGAATTGATACAAACACTTCAATGGGATTAAAGGAATGCAAGCTTTATTAAATCTTGGAATAAAAAATATAAGAACTCAAAAATTTCAATGCAACCTTGCAAGCTCTAAAAATGAAGTTGCAACATGGAGGAGAAGAGGAGGATGCAAGCTTTTCTCACAAAACGTAAGCTAAACTCTAAACGTAACATAAAACTTAACATACATCATAAACATAAGTTGTGCTATAAATAGGAAAAAATTTAGGTGATTCTCATAGTATCTAATATCAGTATCATATGGGACCCATGACTCAACCGCCTCCAATTGACAACATCATTTGGCAACATTATGGCCGCAAATTTGTGGCTATTTTCTTCTGAGTGGCCGCAGATTTGGAATTTTAATCCCATTTTTTTATGGTGAGCTTGTATCTTTATTTCCTCATTTTTCATGTATGTAGAATTCCATAATTCTTTCCAGGTTGTTCTGGGCCTTTCAGTCAACGATTTCGGCTCATTTTAACTTCACTTCAAACTTTCAACTCACACATGGTAATTTGCATCCTCCACACATTTTAAGTAGCTCAAATTAGTTCTCATTGCTGGCCAAAACAAGAGAGTAGTCTCTTTTTCAGGTTCTAGAGCGCACATGGTTGATTTGAGTGGCCGAAGTCCGTATTTTGATCGTTTCTTCGTCTATCGGCTATTTGAAACTGAAAATACATGAAATTTACGTGTTCTGCGCCAATCGTGATTCATTCCATTGAGAACCTATATCCTGTACTTATTAGCAGTCATAGAGTTAGTAACATACGTTTATTCATAATACGATATAGATGGATAGTAATAAATGCAATAAAACATGATGGATCCTGGGCCCAAACCTGGGAACCATGGGTAAAAACAATGCCGGCGCAGATGGGCCCCACCCGTGATCCCACCTGCGCCCAGTTTTCTCTACCGTTCGCAAGACTGCGCATGGGATGCTTCTTGGCCCAGTTTTCTCTTAAAAGAATTATAATATAGTTTTTGGCTTTTACACAGTTATCTAACTTTTTGGGTTAAAATTAATTTGGACCCAGAAGTAATTTTCCCTTTCTTGTTTTAGGGGAATTTGTCAAAGGAGAGAGGATCATAGGCAAATGAATTCAGCATATGACGAATGGCTTTTGGGTATTTTTTTTTGCTGTGATACATGTATGTTGATTGCTTTTAATTTATGTTGATTGTTAGAAGCAAAGATGAAAGGTGGATTTGTGGCCGATGGCGAATTAAGTTGATCAGTCATTGACTCTGTACCTGCAGCAACTGCCGAAATCCGGGGAAAGCGTTTTCAAATTATATATTGCCAAATTATGATAACTTGATGATTTTATTAATATTATAATGCTCTATTTATAATGATATAGAGCATACAAAAACAAGGAAACAACATAACCTAGAAAAGAAAAAATACATAATTTAAATTTGAGTTGAATATCTACAAAGATAAGAATGATAAGAGCAACACAGTCTTCTGATGCATCGAGTAAGTCAAGCTTGAAGCCTCTAGTCAATTCTGCATGACGCTAGGTAGACTGAAACTCTCTTGAAAATTGAGGCGGACTGTTACCATGAACCGCTTTCGCTGGAGGGAGGGAGGAGAGAGGGAGAGAGAGAGAGAGGGAGAGACTGTTTGTCGATAACAGTGTCAAAAGATAAGGTACAGACTTAAAGACTTAAAGGAGATATACTTGGAAGAGATAAATGTGAAAATGTTTTATTTTAAGGAAAAGAAAGGTGAAAAGATATTTTTTTATCAGGTTCATAACCCTGATACCATGTCAAATTATGATAACATGATAATTTTATTAATATAATAATGTTCTAGTTATAGAGACATAAAGCATACAAATATAAGGAAACAGAATAATCAAGAAAAGGAGAAATACATAATTTAAATTTGACTTGATACATATATAAGGAATAGATCCTGCTTAATGGAGCAGTCTAGTAAACAATTATATAAAATAGAATCAATCACGTTCTTTTCCATCTTTAATATATTTAACATCTGAAACTAGAGCAAAGAGGACGACCCTCGGCCTAACCATTGACGTGCAATTCTTAAATGGTCTTGCATGCCAATCGGAATATGGCCAAGGCTGGCACTGACCAGACATGATTAAAGACTGCCAGTACGAACGATCCAGATGTCTTTCCCTGCGTTCGTGCGATGGGTTTAGGTCGGGTCTTGGTCAAGACAAGATAGTGGATTGATTAGGTCTAAAAAAGATCTCATCGAGCGATCCAAATGTCCAGACTTGCACTC
Organism: Agapanthus africanus; assembly: GCA_030015575.1. NCBI lineage: Eukaryota > Viridiplantae > Streptophyta > Magnoliopsida > Asparagales > Amaryllidaceae > Agapanthus > Agapanthus africanus. Next base: position 309,553,311 of record JASDDO010000024.1, read on the forward strand.
GTAAGATGAGATTAGACCGAACTTAGCACTCTGGATGCCGGCTAGGCAAGTTCTAAGGCCGTTTGCATGAATGATACATATGTCCAGTAATGCAGTCTATAACAGGTTTAACTTAGGTCTCGGCCCACCCGAAGCAAAGTAATTAGCATGACATATATAGTGTAACTCTTGTTACTGTCTCCAAGCTGTCAAAGCCAGACTCGGTTTAAAGCTCTCGAAGCAAACGATCCAGAAATCCAGCCATATGTTTGCACTTGGGCTTTAGATCTAGTCTCAACCAATGATTGAGGACAGAAAGTTCGATGCAACTCATGTATTTGTTTATTTTTTTCTTTCTTTCAATCAAGTAATAAAAGCTACCAAATTCTGTTGTATTATGTTTTATTTACCATACTTCCGCTTTCTATACAATTTAAACGGTCGAATTCATTATGAGGAAGATCGTCCCCTCTTCTTTTAATAAATGGCACATCTATTTAGGGCACATGTTTGCTCATGATTGGCTAACCCATGCAGTGCAAAATAATTGGCAAAACGACATTTGTACTACCTAGTGAAGATCTAGTTTTGAAAACCGCAGTTTGCATGAATACAATTATCTGCTTTGATCTAAACTTAATCGAAACATGGTTTTAGATTAATGTGCAAGTTAATGATATAGTGGTTTCTGACATATTTTGTTTGTCGATTGATTCTCTCTCTTTCTCGGTATCTGTGTTTCTTACTCAAATGATTGCCCGGAAGAACCCGTAAACTCCTTGAATATCAATGGCAAAATCATGTTCCTGTTCTAAGATACTGGTGCATTCTTCAAATGTGCACATCTGTTCAGCCTGGAGGGCTTAAATGTCCAAATCGCCCGTCAATTACTTGCTTTTAAGCTCCGAGTTATATGTTATCTCTTTGAATATGCAACAAATTAATATGTACTTACATCAATATGGTTCCGCTCCCACTCCATGCTGTTCTAATACTTTCATGTTGACGCAGGCGTGCTATATTACTATGCATCTAAATTTGGTGATATGTTTATCTAGAACATTTTAACAGTATATAGTTCAAGACAGAATGCTGTTGTCGGTTAAAAATGTGTCACAGGCAAAGACGCTAGAATATAATATCGTATTTAACCGATACAAGAGAACTTGAATAGCGATCAATTACATGTAGCAGTACCGTAGTAGCGTTTTCCCCTCTCTAAATCTTCATATTGTTATCATCATTCTCTTTCTGACGCGGGTGAGATCCGTGCCAAGATGTCACCTTCCGTTGATCTGACGATGGCGGTGATGGACGGCTGAGATTTGATCTGGAGGCTGGCTCCTGAAGCGTGTGGATCTCAATGGGTTTGAGGTTGTTTGCGCCGAGCTACCTGCAAGAAAGTCCCTGGGTGGTTGTACCATCGAGGACCCTCCGACGGTCAAGTTAGAGAGGAAATTCGAGCAGAGTAACGGCTTAGTGGAGTAAAAATGGCTTACTTGAACAGTCTGCAGAAGGGGTTTATATAGCGGTGGCAGCAAGCAAGGCAGGCGTGAGAATTACGCCGGTCGTTACGCTCCCGACGTCACGCCCGAGCGATGGACGTGATCTCCCATTAATGGCGAGACAGGCTCGTTAATGGGGGATCGTGATGGCGTGGAACGTGAGATGTGGTCGGCGGATATCTCGCGCATGGCAGGATTCGCGGGATGGCGGTTGCGTCTTTGAGCAGTGTTGTTGGTCGGTCGATGAGACCGAGAAAGATGACCTCGGAGGGAGAGTTTGCGGATGAGCGGGGGAGCCGAGGTATCTTGGTTCTGTGGTAGCCCGGAGATGAGCTATGAGGCCTAGGAGGCCAATTGTGCTGGGGGCTCATAGGTGAGCCAGCGCTTGTTTGTGGGACGGGCACAGGAGTGGTCCGGTCGGCCACTGTAGGTCCTTTCTTGCATGCCCTGGGACACGTCATCTGCCACGTGTCATGATCTGGGAGATCACCGATATCGAGCATCATCATTAGCCCCCCACTCTCATCCCGACCAGCTTGTAAGTCGATGTACAACACCCCACGACTTGCGGGGAGGCGGAAATATGAAAAACAATCTTGTTCTTTGCTTAAACATCGACTAACCGCACGAATCGAAGCTAAACGATAACTAACATCAAACATAGAAGTTAACAACTACTATGTTAAGGGATTATACCTCAAGAACCGTATCCTTCGTCTTTACGAACTCCACTTCCTCTTCGGCCTTCTCCAAGTAGTAGACGATCCACCACGAGAGCTAAACTCCAAGCTTTGCCTCTAAACTTGAGGCAACTAGGTATCTTTAAGTGCTAATCAAAGTACCTAGATGAAATAGAGAGAGGGTTATGGATTAAGTAGTCTAACTAATCCTTGTACTCAACACATGAGAGGGGAGGATTAGGGTTTGAAGAGAGAGAGCTTGAGGAGAGAGAAGGTGAGAATAATAATGAAATGAGAAAATGAGTTATCATAATATATATCAAGCATTTTATTTTATCAAGAAAAGAAAAGATAATGATTTACAACCATGCTTGATAAATATCTAATGGTGATTCATCTCCATGAGTCATTAAGCAATTATGAAGCATTAATGACATGGATGATTCATCCATATGACTCACTAATCCCATTTAATGTATATGCCACCTTAACCTCCTTAGTCACCATCTTCTAGAAGCTTCTCGCGCAATTACGAGAACGCCCCTCCTATCCGTGAAAACACGGAAAAACTTTAGACTGTATAAATCCAATAACCGGATACTAGTAACTGGCTTAAACCAAAGCCGACTAGTAAAAACTGTCCGAAAGTCGTACGTGCGTAAACACACGTATGCGTCCGAACCCTTGTCGTAAAACCATACGACCTCTATATCGTTTCGCCTGGAGTAGGGAAACTCTCTGCGTGGGACTCTAGAGACTCGACTACTACGCTGGCAGTGGGTTTAACCACATACCGCAAGCGGAACTAGCTGTACGTAACGGTCCCCAGGTAGATGTCGATAAGAAGGCCGATGAGGAAACCCATCCGAACTCCTACTGAGTCTGATGTGACAATCTCCGTACAGTCCGGTCTGTTCGTCTAAGACTATCGCATATCGGGCTTAGGGGGGCGGCAAGCGTCAGTCCCCTAATAGCGGTATAAGTCGTGTCAGAGCGAAGCCCATTACACCCTGAGAAACTGCTGGAACCTACCAGCAAATCTCGCTTGCCCTGGCCAGGGACTTTGCGTAATGGCTCTCTGACACAGCGCGATATCAACCCCCAATACCGGGAGAGACGAATCCTGTCTAACCGCCACTGCCTCCAAGTGCTCGGGACTGCACCCAACTGCTACCTGTTTGCACGACTCCTTTGAGCCGTGGTAGGGTAGCAATCTAAGAACAGTGGGACACACTCGAGGCGAAGTAGCAGTGTCAAGTCTGCGGACTATGCTGTACTCATGTCACCTGGGAACTGTTCACTGACGACTGGTATAAAACCAACCAACAGTTCCCTGTGAGTCATGTCCGGTGTACCCGTAACCTAACGAGCACCTGCATACTATCTCCAGTACGACGTACTGGCGGCTGTGGGACAGACCATCTCCCCAACTGGGATGAGAAGCGTACACACTAGTCTACTCCGGAGTATCGATGCCCTGTCTCGATAATCCAACGACTAGGGACCTGAATAAGGATGTGCTTGTAGACTACCCAGCCCCCACTAGTGTGACTGCCATCACAACGCTGGTAGTCAAGCAAGATCCTAAGAGCTCTATCAATACATATACTCACATATTAAGATAGAAAAACCAAGTAGCATACTACCATGTTTAGCAAGACTGTTATATATATGTGAATATCCCATGCTTCCATTAAGTAATATACAAACTAGTATGATACAATAATGGCCCCTAGGGCATATACACTAACAATCTCCCACTTGCACTAGGGCCATGTACTGGCATATCGAAGACCGATGATCTCGAGTAGCCTCTCGAACTGAATCTGAGGTAGGGCCCTTGTGAATGGATCAACAATGTTCTCTTTTGAAGTAACTCTCCGAACCTCGATCTCCTGACGATCAATGATCTCCCTGATCAGGTGATACCGCCTTAAGATGTGTCTGGACTTCTGATGGGACCTTGGTTCCTTCGCTAAAGCTATAGCTCCATTGTTGTCGCAATACAGAGGTATTGGATCAACTATGGTAGGAACCACCTGAAGTTCTGTTAGGAACTTCTTCATCCAGACTGCTTCTTTTGCGGCATCGCAAGCAGCTATATACTCCGCTTCCATCGTCGAGTCAGCAACGGTGTCCTGCTTGGAGCTCTTCCAGCACACCGCCCCTCCATTGAGGGTAAAGACATAACCCGACATGGACTTGGAATCGTCCTTATCACTCTGGAAGCCGGAATCGGCAAAGGCCTCCAACCTGAGGTCTTTTCCGCCGTAAACCAAGAACATCTCCTTAGTCCTTCTCAGGTACTTGAGAATGTTCTTTACTGCTATCCAGTGCTTCTCCCCTGGGTCTGACTGATACCGGCTTACCACGCTCAGTGCGTAAGCTACATCTGGTCTGGTGCACAACATCGCATACATTATAGAGCCTACCGCAGAAGCGTAGGGTATAATAGACATGCGTTCCCTTTCCAAATCAGTCTTGGGAGACATCTCTTTGGAGAGGGTGATTCCGTGACAAGCCGGTAGATTACCGTGCTTAGAATCTTCCATACTGAATCTTTTCAGTACAGTGTCGATATACCTGGACTGCGAAAGTCCCAACATCCTCTTGGATCTATCACGATAGATCCGGATCCCCAGAATGTAAGAGGCATCACCCAGGTCTTTCATGGAGAACCTGTGTGACAAGAATCCTTTGACAGATTGTAGCATAGGAATGTCATTTCCTATCAATAGAATGTCATCCACGTACAAGACGAGGAATACAATACTTCTGGCTACAACTTTACTATATATGCACGGTTCATCTGGATTTTTGATAAAGTCATATTCTTTGACTGTCTCATCAAAACAGATGTTCCAACTCCGCGATGCCTGCTTTAGTCCATAAATGGACTTAAGCAGCTTGCATACTTTCCCGCTGCTCCCACTCTGATTGAAACCCTCTGGCTGATCCATATAGACGCACTCTTCTAAATTTCCATTTAGAAAAGCCGTCTTTACGTCTATCTGCCAGATTTCATAATCATGGAAGGCAGCAATAGCAAGAAGGACCCTAATGGATTTGAGCATAGCCACTAGAGAAAAAGTTTCGTCATAGTCCAAACCAGGTCTTTGACGAAAACCCTTTGCAACAAGTCTAGCCTTATAGGTTTCCACCTGTCCATCTACACCAATCTTTTTCTTGAAGATCCATTTGCATCCTATGGGTTTTACCCCATCTGGAGCAAAGTCCAAAGTCCATACTTTGTTGGTGTACATGGACTCCATTTCGGTCCGCATTGCATCTAGCCATCGTACCGAGTCGCCGCTCTGGATGGCCTGCTGGAAGTCTGTAGGTTCATCATCATCTATGATGCAATCCTCTCTATCCCCATCTATGAGAAAACCGTAGTATCTCTCAGGCGGATGAGACGGCCTACTACTCCTGCGGAGGGGTGCGGGAATGTCCTGTTCTTCTTGAACTTCCGGTTCTACCAAACTTTCAGTATTAGTTTGTGGTTCTGGAATTTCTTCCAGTTCTATTTCGCTCCCACTTGATTCCTTTTCTAAAAACTGATGTTCTAGAAAATGGGCATTACGAGAAACAAATACCTTTTGTTCCTCTGCGTAATAGAATAGATATCCCCTGGAGTTCTTTGGATATCCCACAAACTTACACTTTACTGATCGTGCCTCGAGCTTGTCCACATGCTGCTTTTTAACAAAAGCTGGACATCCCCAAATCTTTATATACTGTAGATGGGGTTTCTTCCTGCTCCACATCTGATATGGAGTGGTAGGCACAGTCTTGGTAGGTACCATGTTCAAAAGATATGCCGCTGATTCTAGCGCATAACCCCAGAAAGATCGCGGTAACTCAGCATTACTCATCATGGATCGTACCATATCCAATAGGGTTCGATTCCGTCTCTCCGATACACCATTATGCTGTGGAGTGTATGGAGGAGTAAGCTGAGAGAGAATTCCTTTCTCTTTTAGGTAACCTAGGAACTCGGCACTCAAGTATTCACCACCTCGATCAGATCTTAGTGTCTTGATACTTTTGCCGGTTTGGTTTTCTACTTCATTCTTATACTCTTGGAATTTCTCAAAAGTCTCGGATTTATGTTTCATCAGATAAATGAATCCGTATCTTGAGTAATCATCCATGAAAGTAATGAAATAGGAAAAACCACCTCTTGCATGTGTAGACATTGGACCGCATACATCGCTGTGTATGAGTCCTAAGAGCTCGCTCGCTCTTACTCCTTGTCCAGTAAATGGAGTCTTTGTCATCTTTCCTTTGAGACAAGATTGACAAGTGTCATAAGTTTGATATTCGAACGAGTCCAAATATCCTTCTCTATGCAACTTAGTCAACCTTCTCCCATTGATATGACCCAGTCTACAATACCATAAGAAAGCTTTATTTAAATCTGGAGACTTTCTTTTTAGTGTGTTCTGGACATTGAAAATTTGGAGTTGGTTTAAAACATATATACCGTTATTTAGTGTACCGGACCCAATCAAACCATGATTAAGGTGGATGTTAACAGCATATCTTACAAACGTGAAATCATAACCTTTATTTGATAACAAGGAAACTGATATGATATTACACGTTAAGCTTGGTACAAAAAAACAGTTATGTAAAACCAAAATGTGTCCACTCGTCAATCCTAGGTGATAATCCCCGACGGACGCAGCTCCCACGCTAGCTCCGTTAGCAACCTTTAGGGTCATATCACCTTCCTTCAGCACTCTACGGTTTCTCAGTGCCTGCAATGAATTGCAAATATGAGATCCTGATCCGGTATCCAATACCCAGGAAGTAGAGTTGATCAACAGACAATTCTCAATTACAAACACACCTGAAGTCGAAGCCACAACTTGCTTCGGTTCCTGGTTCTTGGCGTTCCACGCCTTGCAATCCTTCTTCCAGTGCCCTTTCCTGTGACAATGGAAGCACTCATCCTGGCCAACTACCGGTACCGCAAACTTTTTCTTTCCCTTCCCTCCCACCTTACTAACACCTCCTCTATGTCTGGGGGCGGGCTTCTTCTTCCTTCCTTTGGCCCTAGCCTTGGACCCGGAAGAAGATGCACCGCTAACAAACATAGCGGGTGTTTCCCTTGCTTTCTGCAAGGTGCCCTCTGCACTCCTTAACATGTTCAGGAGTTCCGGAAGTTCAACTTCTTTTCTTTGAATGTTGAAGTTCAGGATAAACTGGGCGTAGGTGGAAGGAAGGGACTGGAGAATAAGGTCTGTATAGAGTTCATTATCCAAAGTCGTCCCAAGGTCTGCGAGCACTTCTATATAGCCGATCATCTTTAGGACATGTTATTCTACCGATGACCCGACAACCAACCTCGCTCGAAACAAGTTCTTAGAGGTCTCGTATCTTGCTATACGAGATTGCTCTCCATAAAGTTCCTTTGTATGGAGAAATATGACATCTAGTTCCATATCCTCGTGCCTCCTCTGATGTTCATTGTTCATCGAGGCAAGCACGATGCACTTGGCTTTGGCGCAATCGAAATCCCAGGTTTTGCGGATTTCCTTATCCGCATTACTGGATTTGGGACCAGGGACAGCAGGTGCCGTAGCGGTGAGGACGTACCCCAATTTGTCATAGGTCAAAGCCATTTTGACATTCCGCAGCCAATCTTTATAGTTTGGCCCTGTCAGTATATTTTTCTCTAAAAGTAACTTAAGTCCAGTCATTTCAGGGTCGCTGCAATTAGGAGAGAGAGAAGAAAACTCTTTAGCATGATGCTCTTGCAAGTTTAGAGTGGTTTTTAGTTTATCTAAACTGGATGGCTCCCACTGTTTCTCGAATCCTTCCTCAAACCATAAAAGAAGAATTAGCCAGGACTATTCTCACTGTACAATTCTTGCTTAACCGTTCAGCCAGGCTAGTGTCGATACTTCGAGGGAGGTTTTCCAATGCTTTCGCGAAGTTCCTTAATTAAAGAACCTCTTTTCTCTGGGGGCGTAACCCCGCTGCCACTTTTCTTGACACCTACTTGGTTTATAGCATTGATCGTTAAGTGACGAATATCCTGATAAGTAGCATATACTCACAGTAGGATCGGGATCCAAATATCATCGTATGATAATGTTGAAGGAATGCTACCAACATTCATCAAACTCCAAATGGTATGCAACTCTTTGCAAATTTCAGTTTCTTTAGAAATTTCCGATATTAATTTTTGCCCCATGCTCTTATGACCTTGGCGTTAGGTCAAAATGTCATAAGTCACATGTCAAGTTCTACCCATCATTATCTTGTCAATTTGAACCCATCCGTATATATCCTTGACTTTCGGCCAAAATGATAATACGACTGTCCCAAACTAACTCATCTATCTATGCAACAAATGAATATCCAGTAGCTACCAAACACTATGCCTCGGCGTTAGGTCAAAATACATAGCTTGAATACTACTGAATACCCAGATGAAATGACGGAGGGCTACGAATGGTTTTGGCGAAACCGTGAACGTAGTGAACTTGATATAACCGAAGGACCTGATAGCTTTTTAAAAGGAGTGGTTAAAGCTCCGCATTTAAAAAATATCTGTTTTAAAATTAACCGAGTGGTTTCTTTTAAATTGTTCCAACGATTAAACTTTTGGTTTATTTTCTTTGCATTATAAATAATGTGTCCCATCATTAACCTATTATTGCAGAAAACAACAAAAATACAACGTCCTCTTATGCCATCCGCATTCGCCACGGGGTCCCGTCATCACCCGTTAGGTTACTTAACTAACGACAGAGCGGGGGCTGGGCTAGCACGGGTGTAAAACATAAGTGACGTCTAAATAGCTATCATATATAGATATTGTACATTCGTCAGACGCAATAATAGGCATTCCAGATCACAGATGAACTTTATTGGATTTACAAGCAATCCGTGTTTGTTTTGAGCCTGCAACAAAAGACGGATTACACAGTTATGATGAATAGCCATTACCCCACCCAAGACCCCAACGGGTACGGCAAACTACCCACCCGGCAGTTTGTGCACCCCACCTTGGGTCTGTCCTAGGAGCAAAAACAATAAAATGAAATAATACAACGGTGGCTACAACCGCAACCTGGATGTGCCCCGCAAAATAATATTACAACAAATTACATTTACATCAAATGAATTAAATAATAACCCATCACTTAACCCCGGCTATACATCACAACAGTCCAACACAGTTCATATACACAAACAGATAAAATCCATTACAGAAATGTGCAACCCCCTGCCAACCGACATACTAGCAGTTAGGGGAGGTTTACGAACACATTATACAAACATAGATATAATCAAATTAGCAAACATCGCAAAATTTCGATCGAGCAAAACACTATAGATTCTACTCCAATACTTCTCTGTGCACCTGAGACTTGAGCAGAAAACTAAACATCCAGAAATATCACTGTTAACACCAGAAAGTCACTGAAGAAATTTGGGCCGACTCGGCCCTAACTCGGCCGCGGATCCGCGGCGGATCGCATGGATCCGCCGCGGTTCCGCGGCAAGTTAGCCGAGTTACACGACCAAATTTCTTGAGTACCCCTATAATTTCCTGCTTGTTATTCTGCAGGTCCCTGAAAAATTTTTAGGGCTTGTTTAAATTTCGACAGAAACTGTGTAAAACGATGATCTTTCCAGTTCCTTTTTGCGTTCGAAATACTTACGACTTTGCTAATGAGTTAATTATTGTTTAGCGAGGCTCTGATACCACTATAAGTCGATGTACAACACCCCACGACTTGCGGGGAGGCGGAAATATGAAAAACGATCTTGTTCTTTGCTTAAACATCGACTAACCGCACGAATCGAAGCTAAACGATAACTAACATCAAACATAGAAGTTAACAACTGTTATGTTAAGGGATTATACCTCAAGAACCGTATCCTTCGTCTTTACGAACTCCACCTCCTCCTCGGCCTTCTCCAAGTAGTAGACGGTCCACCACGAGAGCTAAACTCCAAGCTTTGCCTCTAAACTTGAGGCAACTAGGTATCTTTAAGTGCTAATCAAAGTACCTAGATAAAATAGAAAGAGGGTTATGGATTAAGTAGTCTAACTAATCCTTGTACTCAACACATGAGAGGGGAGGATTAGGGTTTGAAGAGAGAGAGCTTGAGGAGAGAGAAGGTGAGAATAATAATGAAATGAGAAAACGAGTTATCATAATATATATCAAGCATTTTATTTTATCAAGAAAAGAAAAGATAATGATTTACAACCATGCTTGATAAATATCTAATGGTGATTCATCTCCATGAGTCATTAAGCAATTATGAAGCATTAATGACATGGATGATTCATCCATATGACTCACTAATCCCATTTAATGTATATGCCACCTTAACCTCCTTAGTCACCATCTTCTAGAAGCTTCTCGCGCAATTACGAGAACGCCCCTCCTATCCGTGAAAACACGGAAAAACTTTAGACTGTATAAATCCAATAACCGGATACTAGTAACTGGCTTAAACCAAAGCCGACTAGTAAAAACTATCCGAAAGTCGTACGTGCGTAAACACACGTATGCGTCCGAACCCTTGTCGTAAAACCATACGACCTCTATATCGTTTCGCCTGGAGTAGGGAAACTCTCTGCGTGGGACTCTAGAGACTCGACTACTACGCTGGCAGTGGGTTTAACCACATACCGCAAGCGGCACTAGCTGTACGTAACGGTCTCCAGGTAGATGTCGATAAGAAGGCCGATGAGGAAACCCATCCGAACTCCTACTGAGTCTGATGTGACAATCTCCGTACAGTCCGGTCTGTTCGTCTAAGACTATCGCATATCGGGCCTAGGGGGCGGCAAGCGTCAGTCCCCTAATAGTGGTATAAGTCGTGTCGGAGTGAAGCCCATTACACCCTGAGAAACTGCTGGAACCTACCAGCAAATCTCGCTTGCCCTGGCCAGGGACTTTGCGTAATGGCTCTCTGACACAGCGCGATATCAACCCCTAATACCGGGAGAGACGAATCCTGTCTAACCGCCACTGCCTCCAAGTGCTCGGGACTGCACCCAACTGCTACCTGTTTGCACGACTCCTTTGAGCCGTGGTAGGGTAGCAATCTAAGAACAGTGGGACACACTCGAGGCGAAGTAGCAGTGTCAAGTCTGCGGACTATGCTGTACTCATGTCACCTGGGAACTGTTCACTGACGACTGGTATAAAACCAACCAACAGTTCCCTGTGAGTCCTGTCCGGTGTACCCGTAACATAACGAGCACTGCATACTATCTCCAGTACGACCTACTGACTGCTGTGGGACAGACCATCTCCCCAACTGGGATGAGAAGCGTACACACTAGTCTATTCCGGAGTATCGATGCCCTGTCTCGATAATCCAACGACTAGGGACCTGAATAAGGATGTGCTTATAGACTACCCAGCCCCCACTAGTGTGACTGCCATCACAACGCTGGTAGTCAAGCAAGATCCTAAGAGCTCTATCAATACGTATACTCACATATTAAGATAGAAAAACCAAGTAGCATACTACCATGTTTAGCAAGACTGTTATATATATGTGAATATCCCAAGCTTCCATTAAGTAATATACAAACTAGTATGATACAATAATGGCCCCTAGGGCATATACACTAACACAGCTGATGGGTCGGGTCGAGAGTGGTTTGCCGGGTCACCCGAGGTGAGCTCCTTTTCGAAGATATCGTCGGGCGTGTCCCCGGGTAATCTGTTGTATATTCTGGATGATGCCAACGAATCAGGGTGAGATTTTTGCATTAAAGAGGGTGCGCCGGATCGTGCGTACTTTCGCTGAAGCGACAGGCCATGTGTCAGGCGCTGGTTGGCTGACGCGACGGGCCGCAGACTGCCGGCGTCTGATGGGATACGACCCGTGCGAGTGTGACAGGTGGAGCGATCGTGGTCGTCGAATGTGAAGAGTTGTTTTTGGCGGGAGTTGATTGTCGCCGTTGGATGAGGTGGCAAGTGTGCAAAGACCGGCGGGAAGACAGTATCTCTATGGTCCGGAAGTCGAGGTGGAGATCGCTCAGACGTAGATAGACCGGATGCCTCTTGATAAGGGCTTTAGTTGCTTAATCGTGTGATGGGCAGGAGGTTTCCCGCTGGGGATACGCCGAGCAGGGTAGCTGCTCGATGGCCTCTTGGAGCCAGATTTGATTTTTGGCATCGGTGGGCAGTGAACTACCAGCCATGGATGGCCAAGCAGGGTAGCTGGAGCAGGGTGGCTGCTCGGCTGCATCTTGGTGAGGGTTTCGATTTTTAGCACGGGAGGGGCCGTAAGTGGCCTACTAAGGATGGGCCGAGCATGGTGTAACGTTTTAAAAATAAATAAATAAATAAATAAAACCCTTTAGGTGAATTTTCTGATAATCGGTAAAATAAACCGTATTTTCCGTAAAACTTAACTACAATTATTTTTCAATATAGATTTAAATATGCCTATTTTAACTATATAATTGCTAGTAATTAATATTATTTAGTGACTTATAAATTTTTAGTTTGCTTAAATATTTAAGGGGTAGATTGGTGCGGAAAGTGTTAGAAGTGGCACGAGACGGTAAGATTAAGACACCTAACCTATATTCCGTTGCTGTTGTACCGTGGCTTAACGGTTCCTTGTACATTCCGTTTGCCCTGGTCTCTAGCATACCGAGACCCCTCTCGTATACACTGGCATCCTTCCGTACTAAGCTACAAACAACAGCGTAAACACAATATTATACAGCTTTAGAAGATACCTCTTATTCTGTCTTTTCTAATTCTTCCTTATCTTTGGGACTTACCGAGTGACCTGTTCGCTGACGACATTCTATTTCTTTCTTCTTTGAATGTCGTCAGGTGTTTCGGACCCGTCAGGGATCGAGCCCACTGGTGAAGACTTGGATCAGTTCCACGAATACCCCGAGCTCTAGACATTGTACTTTGTTCTATTCAGTATTTTTCATTTCCTGTTATGCCATTGTTTAGGCATCGCTTTTATTTCAGATGTATTTACTTTTCATGCATTGTACAAAAGAATGTTATTAATAAAGTTGATGTTATTTTTATATCTCTTGTCTCTTGTGATTTACCTTTATATTGCTTAGTTACGCTTAGCGTATTTACTTCACAGTAATTACGCAGCGGACCTCATCGCGTCCCTTCGCCGTACACTGGGAAGTGGGGCGTGACACTACTACCTTTTTAACAGATCCATCTCCTATTCTGATGAAGTCAAAACCTATGACTGTCACATCAAAAATATGTGATCTATCTCCGCTATATTTGCTTTAGTCTATAAATAGACACAAGCTACTTGTCTACTATACTTCCGCTGCTCCCACTGACTACAACAACCCTCTGGCAGAGTCATATACACGTGCACTCCTAAAAATAGTTTAGAACGACGCTATACTCATCCTTCTGCTGGGTCTCATAGTCTGGAACAACAGCAATGGCAAGTCTGGGTAAACAAGAACCTCCCTGTCACCGTCCTTGAGACTACCGGAGTACCTTTCGGGTGCCTGAGGTCACCCACTATATCTGCGGAGTGGCTAATGGAATGTCAAACCTGATTGAATGTTTAGGTCCTATTAAATTTTCAGTAATCGTTTGCGGTTCTGGAATCACCTCCAGTTCTACCATACTCCCACTTCCGTTTTCTGAAAAAATCCATTTTACTAAAACTGTGGCGAGTTAAGAACAATATAAATATTGATCTTCCTGGTGGTAGAAAGTTAACCCTCGTCAAAGCCCGGGATAACCCATAAACAGCCATTACTGAAACGTGCCTTGAGTTTATCCGGATTCTGGTTTTAAGCATCAGCCGGACGACTCCCTATACCTTAACATCGTTAAGAAATAAATTGATTCTATATATATCTAATATAGAAACAAAAGCACTAATTTAATTGGAACCGGATTCAAATCATGCAGCTGTCTTCAGTGCATGTCAACTAAATGGAGAGAGGACGATCAACATTACTCAACTTAGGAGTGCATCCAATTATGAGTAACCTGAAAGAGAAACGAGTTTCTCAAAACCATTACTATCAACTCAGTACCATACACAAGTATCTATATCTTCAATCACCTTGAAGAATCCCGATACTTGTGACACCTGGTTCTCTACTTTATTCTTGCACCTATAACTTCTCAAATTTGGACCTTGTATTTCAACGAAACACTTGTCTAAAAGTTGAGAAGTCACAAGTAAACAGAATACAGTACGAGGACCAACCCCTTTGTCCTAATGGACACTGGACAATATACAATACTTTGTATAAGTCCCCTGAGTTGAATAACTCAAACTCTGTGCGTCGTAGGTTGAAAACTGTACCCAGACGATTTCCTCAAATATCACCAATTACAACGAATTCCGATATAATAGGATGATCACCTAATTCCCAATAACTTACTCCCACTCATCATCTGTAAAACCATACAGATGTGAGAATCATACCTGGTAAATACATACCCTGGAGCAAGTGTCTAATTTGGAAATCAGCTTTCAATTAACAATGCACATTGAAACTGAAACATGAAAATGTTTCGAAGGGGTATCCGGGTATTCTTAGTAATGCCTCTTCCATTATCATATTCATGATTGTAACCGTATATTTCTCTGCCATCTCTCCAATTCCCTTTATTTGTCTTTAGTCGTTACCTTCTGTACACCATCGTTAGGCTTAATGGTTTTTTTCATTCCCTACCGTTCGGCACCAGCCTATGGTTTGGAAGAAGACTATCCAATAAGCATAATAGGTGTACTCTCCTAATTCTAGGAGCACTCGCAACCTGAGAGAAGGTAAAGATAAAAGACAACTGAATAAACCTTATTCCTATTTCTCCTGAACCAGAATCCATCCTCGAAAAAGTTCCTTCGAGTTCGTATATAACCATACGATGGATTTATCCAATGGAATTGGATGTTCGTAGTGATACGGGGTGTTCTGGAGAAATACAAAGGTGAAGTAGGAGTGGCGATGAAATACGTGGTTTGGTCGTGAATGTTAATAGTCGCAATTTACTTTGCCCTCTTTCTGATCCCTTTATTCGTCTTTACTTATTACCTTCTGTACACCCAACTTAGGCTAATTGGTTTTCTTCATTCCCTACCTTTCGGCACCTGCCTATGGTTTGGAAGAAGACTATCCAATAAGCGTAATAGGTGTATCCTCTCCTAATCCTAGGAGCCCTCACAACCTGAGAGAAGGTAAAAGGAAAAGACAACTGAATAGTCCTATTCAATCTCTTCAGAACCGGAATCCATCCTCGAAGAGGTTCCTCCGAGTTCGTATATAACCATACGATGGATTTATCCAATGGAAGTGGATGTTCGTAATAATACGGGGTGTTCTGGAGAAACTCAAAGGGTAAAAGAAGGAGTGGCAATGATGTATGCAACTCAGACAATCCAAAATCCAGTGTTTTAAGAAAGTTCGGTCAACTGGGTCACTGAGTTATAGTCTAGGGTCGGGTTATGGTCGCAGTCAAAGAGAGAGAGAAAAGCGACGAGGCCTTAGGTTCGATGTTCCTGATTCTCTGATCGTCGAAATAACGTAAAAGAAATACTCTGCGTGCACTCTAACCTAGATCAGAATGGTTAATCATTTTATCTAATCAGGAAACCTCCCACTGTATTCTCAAATTCTCCTCCAAACCTGAAAGAAGAATTAGTCGGGATCACCCGAGAAGTAAACCAACTCATCAGTGGGAATCGGGATCCAACTATCATCGCATGATAACATGATGGAAGCCACTCACGTCATCACACTCCAGAAGGTATGCGCAAGCATGGCAAGTTTCCTGTATGTTTGAAACTCCCGATGTGATTTTTACCCCATACTGCTTATGACCTTGACAGAGGTCAACATATCATAAGTCGCAAGTCAAGTTCAACCCGTCATTGTCCTGGATTAACTTAGACCCACCCGCACGTGCCCTTGACAGAGGTCAAAATGACCGTGCGACTGTCCTAAATAATCGCATATCTATACAACAAACAAGCATTACCCAGCTACCAAGCACTGTGCCTTGACAGAGGTCAACATACACAGCATGAATACTAAGTAATACCTGTAAGAAATGACGGAGGGCTACGACTGGTTTTTGGCGAAAAACCTTTAACGTAATGAACTTGATCTCGTTGAAGGAACCGGATAGTTTTTTTTTATAAAATTATAGTAGCGAAAACCTTTGCTAAAGAGGTAACTCCCGGTGAAGGGATCTCGGCTCTTTTCCCGTCGAATGAGGTGCAGGATATTCCAACTGAATACCACGATGCAAAGCAAAAAGTAATCGACTATAGTGAAGTTATTACCCTGACGCAAACCTCTGTCCTAGGGGTCACTCCCGATGAAGGGATATCGGCCCTTGCCTCGTCAAATGAGGTGCAGGATATTCCAAACTGAATATCACTGTGCAAAACAAAAGAGAACACCCTTGTAATAACAACTTTTGAAAAAATGGTTCCAACAACATCAAATATA
Source organism: Agapanthus africanus (assembly GCA_030015575.1). NCBI lineage: Eukaryota > Viridiplantae > Streptophyta > Magnoliopsida > Asparagales > Amaryllidaceae > Agapanthus > Agapanthus africanus. The sequence continues at coordinate 309,569,948 of JASDDO010000024.1, forward strand.
GGCTTGTTTTCCTTGCCTTGATAAGAATCAACGCAGTCCCATCAATTGATCACACCAGAAAAGAACGAAAATATGATGTACGTATATGCCATCCGCATTCGCCACTGGGTCCGTCATCACCCGTTAGGTTACTTAACTAACGACAGAGCGGGGACTGGACTAGCGCGGGTGCAAAACATATACAACATCTACTAGTATATATATCAATATATAATAATCGCTCCAGGCGTGATAAATACAACATCATAGAAAAGTAATAAGCATCACAGAACAATACAGATAATCTGGGAACCCCGGGTTTCATAGAGCCGCAAATGAAAACCGACATTCCTCTGGTCGTGTGGATAGCCTGTGCAATGAAAACCTAGACCCCTACGAGCGCGGCAAGTTACCCGCCAAAACCTGAAGCGAGGCAACCCCCTTCAGCAAAATGAATGGACCACCCAGCACTTCATGGAATCCGGTAACTTGTGCACCCCTCCTTGGGTCAACCTATACCCCCTACGAGTGCGGCGAATATCCCGCCAATTCTAGAGTGAAGCCACCTCCGTCTCAACGCCATGAGATGCGGGCCCGTTGCCCTCTAGAACCCGGCTATCCGTGCACCCCACCGCGGGGTAATCCTAGTACAGAAAAGAAAATATATACAACGGGTACACCGACCCCATCCCGGTCGTGCCCCAAAAGAATAATATACAGACAGGCAGTGACGGCAGTCCACACGTCGGACGCTCGCCCTGCAATAACAAATGTACAAATAAATCCAAACGGCACTACCATTGCACAGGAGCTATCCACCACGACAAAACCGCAACATCACAGCACAACACAGAACATCAACGTGAATGTCACATTCGCAAATCCGTCTAAAATGACTATAGCGATTAGACAAGATTTACCGATCAAATGACATTCACGGTCGCAGATATAATGTAACCACTGTAAACTAACACATTTAAAATTTCGATCGATAAAACTTCCCGAAGTGGGCCCCAAGCACAAATCCAGTACTCAAACAAAATCTGGGCTCAGACAAAATATTCCAGAAACCACAGTTCCAAGTGAAAAACCACCACAAGAAAAATTGTTCACTGAAGCCTCAAACCTGCGGCGGAACCGCGGCAAAGCCATGGCTTATGCGGCGGTTCCACGGTGGTTTCGTGGGTTCAAGTGCCCAAATTTCTTGTGTAGTCTTTAAAAAACCTGCATGATTTTCTGAAACACTCAAAATAGAAAAAGTGTAGGATCTTTTGTCTCAAGGCACCCAAACGACTGTGTGAAGGTAAATTGGAGTTGCCATTTGGGATCAACATGTGAGCATAGGATTTTTGATTGCAAAAGAAAGAATAAAAAAAAACCACAGAAGCATGAGATCGACCATGAAGGAAGTTCTCTGGAATTTTGAGGGGGCTGAGCACTCAAGCAAAAAAATGGCCATCAAGCAAGCTCTCTGTGTTTTGTGGTGATGTCTATATATTGCAAGTAAAAAATAAATCTTCACATATTAATTCCTCACCCGCTAAAGCTAGCTCCGCTCCACCGCAAAAAACCCCTCCTCTTTTTGTGCTGGCGAAAATGCAGGGAAGCCCCCCGGCAAGAAAAACAGCCGCCAAACAAAAGAAACCCGGCAAGAAAAAGCATGAGCAATATGCAGAGAGCCCCTTGCCTCCATAAATCAGCCGCCTTATGCACATTAACACCCTGTGCAGCCCAATGCCATGCCTATGCCTATGCCCATGCTGAACAGTGCTCGGCCGCCAAGGAATTCAGTGCAAGAAGGTCAAAGTCAAGGTCACGAGAATTAAACATAGAGGGTGATGTTAAGACGGAAAAAGAAAACTAGCAACTTCCAAAATAATCCCGTAACGAATTACGAGATTACACCTCAACTGTAAATACATACCCGCATTTGTATTCCGACCGAATACAAATGCAAAGAGACAAAATATTCCTACAATATAATACTAGGATCCGACTTAAACCAAAGCCCGCTAGTATTATCCGTCCGATCATGATCCGTGCCCAAGTGCACGGATATGATCGAACCCCGCCATATATCCATACGGCCTCTACAACGTTTCGCCCGAACTTGGGAAACTGTCTGTGGGGGACTCTAATGACTCATCAATACACTGGCACTGGGTATAACCACTAGCACGTCAGAGGTACTAGCTGTACGTAACGGTTGCCCATGTATTGATAGGAAGGGAAGCTGACGAGTGAACTCATTCAGAAACCCTACTGAGCCCGACAGTGACAATATCCGTACAGTCCGGTCCGTTCGTCTATGAGTATCGCATATAGGGCCTAGGGGGCTGGTAAACGTCAGACCCCCAATAGCGGTATAAGTCATGTCGGAGAGTAGCCCAGAACACCCTGAGATACTACTGGAATACCTACCAGTAAATCTCGATTACCCTGGCCAGGGATTTCGTGTAATGGCTCTCCTAAACACAGCGCGATCTCACCCCCAATACCGGGAGAGACAAATCCCCGACGATCCGCTCACTGCCTCCATGTGGCTCGGGACTGTACCCAACTAAAACCTGTTTGCCCGACTCCTTTGAGCCGTGGTAGGGTAGTAATCAAAGCACAGTGAGAACTCACACGAGACAAATGACGATCTCAGGTCGACAGACTAACCTGTACACATGTCACCTGGGAACTACTATCTGACGATATGTATAATACCAACTAGCATGTTCCCGGCGAGTCCTGTCCGGTGTACTCATAACCCAATGAGCACCTGTATACATCTTAGGTGAACCAACTGACACCAATGGCTTGTGAGACCGGCCACCGCCCCTCGTCGGGGTCTCGACTGTATACACTAGTGTACTCTGGAGTATCGATACCCTATCTCAAAACTCCCACGACTAGGGACACTTTAAGGATGTGCTTATAGACCCCAGCTCCCACGTATATGATCACCATCATACTGCTGGTAGTCAAGCAAGAATCCTATGGGCTCTATCAACATGCAATAGTGAACTAAAGCATGTACACGATGATAAAGACAAACCAGATAGCATACTATCATCTCGAGCAAGACTGTCATATCGGTATAGGTCCTCCCTCAATCATTGCAATCACGTACCTTCGATCCAATAATTGACTTTGAGGGCACTATATCCAACACATTATAGATCCAATACCTCTGTATTATGACAACAACGGCGCTATAGCTTTAACGAAGGAACCCAGGTCCCATCAGAAGTCCAGACATATCTTGAGGCGGTACCACCTGATCAGGGAAATCGTTGATCTCCGGGAGATCGAGGTGCGGAGAGTTGATTCGGAGAACAACACTGCAGATCCACTCACAAAAGCCATCCCTCAGACTGTTAGTTATATGTATTCCCTAGAGGACATTATTGTACATGATTGTATATTATAATGGATGCTTGGACATATATAGAGAGGACTTTCTTGCTCGACATGATAGTATGCTATCTGGTTACTCTTTATCTTAACATGTAGACCGGTATTGTGATATTGTCTTTCTCTCACATGTTGATAAAACCCTTAAGATGTGTACTTGACTACCAGGATTATAATGCAGATCATACTAGTGGGGACAGGGTAGTCCACAAGTTCATCCTTTAATTGTTCATAGTCGAGGGAATATTGAGACATGGCATCGATATTCCAGAGTAGACTAGTGTGTACGTTTCTTGACCCTGTATGGGGTGATGGATGATCCCACATCCATTGGTGTTTGACATCAAAGATTGTACACATGTGCTCATTGGAGAATGGGTACACCGAACAGGACTCGCCGAGAACTCCTAGATGGTATTATACCTGACGTCAGATAGCAGTTCTCAGGTGACACTAGTACAGGTTAGTCTGTAGACCCGATATCGTCATAGAGTCTTGTGTGATTCCCACTGTGCTTTGATTTCCTTCCTACCACGCTTAAGAGAGCGTGCAAACATATGGATTTTGGGTACAGTCCTGAGTCACATGGAGGCAATGAGAGATAGGAGGGGTTTCGTCTCTCCCGGTATTGGGGGTTGATGTTGCGCTATGCTCGATTGGCTATAACAGGAAGTTCCTGGCCAGGGCTGATGCTGAGATTTACTGGTAAGTGTTATCAGTAGTTTCTCGACCCGTTATGAGCCTCACATCAGCATGACTTATCAAGTTATTGGGGTCTGACGTTTACCATAGCCATACTCGATATGCGACATATCAGACAAAGAGATCGGACTGTATGGTAGTGTTGCTTACTGGATTCACGAAAGTATGGAGAAGCTTGCTTGTTGATTTTCTGATCGTTCAATACCTGGGTAGCCGTTACGTCCCGCTAGTACCGCTGAAGGCTTGTGGGTAACTGATATGATCATTACCTACTGCTGGCGTATTGACAAGTCTTTAAAGTCCTACACAGAGGTTTCCTGGCTTAAGCGAAACGAAGTAAGACACGTATGTGATATGTGGGGGACCGAGATTAATACGTATATGTGATACCGTATTCCAATCTCGCGATATATGATATCAGTCGGTTATATGAGATATAGCCGGGTTATTCAATCAAGTGTTGATTCGATAAGTTGATATAAATGATATTAGTCGGTTATATGTGATATAGCTGGATTATTAAATCAAGTGTTGATTTAATAATTTAATATATAATTATATATTTGATATATTAATATATATTAACTAATATTAGCCCACTTAAGAATTTCTTTTCTACTAATACATTTAAATATATATGTGATATATATTAATGTATTTAATTTTGTGTCATGATTGATGATACATTGAACATGGGTGTATGAGACTCATACTAAACTAAAGATATTTTGGGGATTTAATTATTAAAGGATAAGTCAAAATTAGGTGGAAATTGTCATGGTTTAGGATGCTTGTGGAAGCATTAGAAACATTGACATAGTCCATTAATTTTGTTTTACTCTAGATATTATTAACCCAACCATTATCTTTAGCCATGGTTAAGTCTTTACAAATATCATTTGTGATATTTTCTCATCCATGGTTGAGATGGTTCATCACTTGATCTTCTTCTTCATCTCATTTTCCTTCTCTAGCTTTTGAGTGAGGTGAAAAAGAAAAGGAGAAAAATAATTCTAAAGTGAGCAAAATTTCTACTTTATCAATCTATACCAAACTAGCTATTTAGTATAGCTTGTTTACTTCACTAATCCATCAATTAGTGAAGAGGTAGCTTGAGTTAGAGATTCTTCGACGTAGATCATCTTCGGCCTCGAAGAACCTTAAGCAAGCTCATTCCTTTCGCCTAGTGGAGCCTAAGGAGAGTCCGGGACACCACTACTTGGAGGTAAAGGACTACTACACGGAGCTTTAGAAGTGAAGAACCGGTCTACAAAGATTGTATTCCTATATCACTTAGTGTAAAGATAGTTTACATGCTTTAAAACCCTAATTCTCTAGTTAGATACTTGGATGGTGTTGCTTAGCACTCTAGAATTTTTAAAATTGCATACTTGATGCCTACTAAAACTTAGTGGTCGTGCTAAGAAACCTCAACAGTGGTATCAGAGCCAAGCTAGAGCATTAGGAGTCGTCTAGACGAAGTTAAAGTGTTCGATCGAACTTCGAGACCCGAAAAACCCTAGTCTCTAGAATTTTTAGGTTTAAAAACATGCAAAAAATTGTGCAGGGTTTTGTATGGATCTCCAAGAGAAACAAGGGCCCAACTCGACCAAAGGGCCGTGCAAGCGCGACCAAACCATGGGTTTTGCCGCGGTTCCACGGCTCCGTTGGTGAGGCAGGGAACGTGCCTTCTTGTGCTGATCCATAGGTACTTGTGGTACATTCTGGGTATTTTTAAGTGTGACTCAAGTGTTGAGCTCTCTGAGAATTTTGGGTGTTTGATAAATCGATTAAAATGTTTAACATCGTCTAGATATCTGTGATTTGTGATACAATATTTGTAATCCATAATAATTTGTTTTGTGAAAACTAATTAGTGTTTTATAAATCTAGCAATTTAGTCTCATCAATCGGTTGTCATGGGGTTTTGATTCGGATCAAAACTCGATCGCAATCTCGTACAGTACGCGAACGCTCGTCCGGTAATACTATTAGATAGCCATGCCCCATAGCCCCAACCAAGTGACTGTAGGAGAACCCCGTAGCCAAAAGTATCCGTTCGAGTGCTCGCGATCGCGGTGTTCCGCCTAAGTGCACTTCGTCGACTGCATCGGGGGTGCGGCCGTCTACTAATGTTTCTGACGAGCATTCGATTTATTGTCGGAAATCTTGTTGAATTGCCCAACTGGTTATTGAAAATTGTTTTCAATTTGAGACTAAAATGCCGGGTTTATAACGTTAGGCATGAAATTTGGAATATGTGATCATCCGGGTTTATGATGTCTAAGGAATTTATATGGTTAGGCAAGAAATCCGAAGTATGTGATTTTTCGGGTTTATGATATCTAAGGTGGTTGTGTATTCCAATTATTGTAGTTTTCATTTTCTTTTCTGCGACCGTAAGTGTAATATGTGGTGTATCTCCGGTTTCGTTGCTATACGTCAACGACAATTGTGATACGCATATTTACTTACGTTGATGACATGTGATGTTATGTGTTGCTGGAATATGATATATTGGATCGTCGTGTTTGAAAAGCCGGGGGGTTTTGCGTGAGATGAGAGTTTTCCATTTTCATTCATGTAAAAAATTTGTATGTAATATTCTTTTATTGGGACACTTCTGGGTTGAGGATGATGTCACAATTGATGTATATTATTTACTTTTCCGCATTAGGATAGACCCAAGGCGGGGAGCACAAGTAACCGGGTTCTAGAGTCCTGTGAGGACCATCTCGAGGAGTCGAGACCGGGTCTCCTAACTCTAGGATTGGTAGGGTTGCTTGTCGCTCTTGTAGGGGTCTAGGGATGTGGGTTTGGCTATTCATTACGACCATGGAATCCGTGTTTTTTACTGGCTTAATTTAAAACACGGACCTCCTAGTATATCCAATATTTCATATGTTGACTTCTGCTGCAATGTTCAGTGATGAGATCATATAACTGCATGAGATGAATGCTTATATTATATATATGATATATAATAAACGTTGCTTATGTTTTGCATCTGCGCTAGTCCTGCCCCCGCTCTGTCGTTAGTTAACTAACCTAACGGTGCATGATGGGACCCCGTGGCGAATGCGGATAGCATAAGCGTACGTTGTATTTTCATTTCTTTATCTGTGATACTTAGGAAGCATAAATGATGGGACTTCATTAATGAGATTAATGAAAAGGAAAGAAACCTAATGATGTTGTAGAATCAAATTTTCAAAAAGGTAGCTCTAGTTCTTGCTTTGCATAGTGGTATTCCTCGATGAATATCCAGCACTTCATTCGATGAGGAAAGAGCCTAGATCCCTTCACCGGGAGTGACCTCTTTAGCAAAAGCTAGCAAATGCTACACCCACTCGGTTTATTTTGAAAAACTCGATTTTAAAAGCGGAGCTTAAACCACTCCTTTACAAATTACTCGATTCTACAACGATATCAAGTTCATTATGCAAAAGGTTTTCTTAAAAACCTGTCGTGGCCCTCCGTCATTTCAGATAAGTACTATTTAGTATTCGTGCTGCGTTTGCTGGCCTGCGTCAAGGCGTGGTGTGCGGTAGCTATTTAGTGCTTATCTGCAGCATGTGATATGATTGGATTACGGTAGTCGTGCGACTTTGTTGGCCTGCGTCAAGGGTCGTGCAGGTGGGTTTAATTCAATCACGAAATGTATGGGTTGAACTTGACTAGCGCCCTATGGTTTGTTAGCCTGCGTCAATGTCATAGGCACTAGGGGCAAAAACATTATTGGGAATTTCAAGTGTTGAAATTTACAATGAGATTGCAAACCTTCTACGAGATAGTTGGATCCCGATACCCACTGCGAGTAAGAGTTACTCCTGAGAGAGTTTTACACTTTACAATTAGCTGATCAAGTAGGTGTCTAAGAAAGGTGTTAACAGGGTTACGCCCCCTGCGGAAACGAGATTATTTAATTAGTTCCATGCGAAAGCATGGAAGACTCCCTCGGAGTACCAATACCTGCCTGGCTGAATGAATGGCAAACTTGTAGGGTGTAATTAATCCCGGCTAATCTTACATTTTAGGGTTTGAAGAAAGATTTGATAAAAACAGTGGGAGTCATCCTGATTAGATAAAATAATAACCAATCTAATCTTGCAAGAGTGCACGCAGTGTTTTCTTCTCTCTCTCCAGGTAGCGGCCATGACACGCCTTAATCAAGATAATAATATAGATGTATTGACCGAACCCGCTTATTATACTGAGCTGGGGAACGTTGGTTCCGCTCTACCTTATAATTATTATAAGTTTGAGCAAGAAATAGGGGAATATCCGGATTCCCACACGACCCGAAGGAGAAATGAGCATATTGATGCATCTTCTTCGGGTGTGTTCGTTACCGAGAATTGTTTCTCAGTACACTCTACGTCCTGGGTATTAGATACCGGATCAGGATCCCACATTTGTAATATGTTACATGGGCTAAAGAAAGGTAGAGAACTGGAAAAAGGTGATCATTCTCTAAAAGTAGGGAATGGTGCAAATGGTGCAGCCAAAGCAGTTGATGAATATCACCTTGTATTACCAAATGGGAATATATTGATCTTGAATGACTGTTGTTACGTACCATCTATGATATGCAATTTAATATCAATTTCTTTATTAGATAAAGAAGGATATAACTTTGTAGTAAATAAAAATGTTATGAATATTTTCCTAAATCAAATGTTGATTGAGTTTGGTAATTATGTAACGGTTTATACATTCTAAATCAAAATACAGTCCTTAACGTACAGAACACAAACAAGAGGAAAAGTTCAGAAATGACCGAAGCCTTCTTGTAGTATTGTAGACTAGGTCATATCAATGCGACACGACTAGCTGAGTTACATAAGGATGGATATTTGAATCCGTTCGAATTTACATCTTATGAAACTTGTCGGTCTTATCTCAAAGCCAAAATGACCAAAACTCCGTTTACTGGACACGGAGAAAGAGCTACTGAACTCTTGGGACTAATACATAATGATGTATGCAGTCCCAAGTCTACACATGCCAGGAATGGTTCCTCGTACTTCATTACATTCACCAATGATCTCTCAAGATTCAGACATGTGTTCCTGTTGAAACACAAGTCTGAAACTTCTGAGAAATTCAAGGAATATAAGTGCGAAGTAGAGAACCAAACGGGTAAAAGTATTAAAATCCTTCTATCTGATTGGGAAAGAGAATACTTAAGCACGGAGTTCCTGGATTATTTAAAAGAGAATGTGATTCTCTCTCAGCTTACTCCTCCATATACACCACAGCACAACGGTGTGTCGGAGTGAAGGAATCGCGCCCTATTAGATATGGTGCGCTCTATGATGAGTACTGCTGAGTTACCTATTTCCTTTTGGGGTTATGCGCTTGAGACAGACGCATACCTATTGAATAGAGTTCCGACCAAATCAGTGCCTACCACTCCATATGAGATATGGGAGGGGAAGAGACCATGTCTTAATTTCATTAAGATGTGGGGTTGTTCGGCCTATGTTAAAACTCAAAATCCGGACAAGCTTGAGGCAAGGTCAGTTCTGTGCAAGTTTGTAGGATATCCCAAGTATTCGCGAGGGCATATCTTTTACCATTCTGAGAAACAAAAGGTGTTTGTTGCTCAACATGCCACCTTTTTAGAAAAGGAATTTCTTATGAAAGAAATTAGTGGTCATGAGGTAGAACTGGAAGAAGTTCCAGCTACACAAACTACAGCTGATGATTTGGTGGAGCCGGAGGATTCAATAGTCCCCGACGAACCTCAGTCACTCCGCAAATCTAGTAGGGTTCCTCATCCACCTGAGAAATACTATGGTTTTTTCATTGACGGTGGGAGCAAGGATTGCATCATGGAAGATGATGACCCAACTAGTTTCGAGCAGGCCATCACGAGTGGGAACTCTGTGAAATGGCTGGATACAATCTGAGATGGAATCCATATACACCAACAAAGTATGGATTTTGGAAGTTGCTCCTGAAAGGGTAAAACTCATTGGGAGCAAGTAGATCTTTGAGAAAGAAACTTGGTGTAGATGGAAAAGTTGAGACTTTCAAAGCTAGACTTGTAGCAAAAGGTTTTCGTCAACAACCAGGTGTGGATTATGATGAAACCTTTTTTCCAGTGGCTATGCTTAAGTCCATCCGGATCCTACTTGTCATCGCTGCATACCATGACTATGAAATCTGGCAGATGGTTGTCAAAACCGCTTTTCTAAATGGTGATTTAGAAGAGAGCGTGTACATGACACATCTATAGGGCTTCGTAGATAGTGGGAGCAACGAAAAGGTGTGCAAGCTGCTTACATTAATCTACGAATTAAAGCAGACATTGCGGAGTTGGAACATCTGTTTTGATGTGGCAGTCAAAGAGTTTGACTTCATAAAAAACGTAGATGAACCATATATGTACAAGAAGGTTGTAGAGAGTAAGGTTGTCTTCCTCGTATTGTACGTGGATGACATACTTTTGATAGGAAACGATGTTCCTATGCTCCACTCGGTCAAGCTCTTCTTATCACAAAAGTTCTCTATGAAGGATTTGGGTGATGTCTCTTACATCCTAGAGAGAATCACTGGACAGCTGTGAAGAACATTCTTAAGTACTTGAAAAGGACTAAATAAATGCTCTTGGTGTATGGTAACGGTGAACTCCATGTCGAGTCCTTTACCGATTCGAGCTTCCAGAGTGATAAGGACGACTGCAAGACAGTCTCGGATTTTGATTTTACCCTCAGTGGAGGGACGGTATGTTGGAAGAGTTCCAAGTTAGATACCGTAGTAGACTCAACGATGAAGGCTGAATACATCGCTACCAACGATACTGCCAAAGAGGTTGTCTGGATGAACAAGTTCATGAAACGAACTTAGTGAGGTTCTTACCATTAAGCATCCAATACTTGTGTATTGTGATAACAATGGAGCTATGGCTTTGGCCTAGGAACCCCGGTCCCATCAGTGATCCAGACATATTCATAGGCGGTATCACCTGATCAGAGAGATAGTTGATCTCCGGGAGATCGAGGTCAGGAGAGTTGACACGAAGAATAACACGGTGGATCCACTCACGAAGGCCTACCCTAGATATAATTTGAGAGACTCTTTGGGATGTTGGGTATGAGATACTACAATAACTGGCCTTAGTGCAAGTGGGAGATTGTTAGTTATATGTATGCCCTAGAGGCTATTATTGTATATTATAATGGATGCTTGGACATATATAGAGAGGACTTTCTTGCTCGACTGATAGTATGCTATCTGGTTACTCTTTATCTTAACATATAGACTGGTATTGTGATACTGTCTTTCTCCCACGTGTTGATAAAGCCCTTAGGATGTATACTTGACTACCAGGATTATGATGCATATCATACTAGTGGGGCCAGGGTAGTCCACAAGTTCATCCTTTAATTGTTCCTAGTCGAGGGAATATCGAGACATGGCATCGATATTCCAGAGTAGACTGGTGTGTACGTTTCTTGACCCTGTATGGGGCGATGGATGATCCCACATCCATTGATGTTTGACATCAAAGATTGTACACATATGCTCATTGGAGAATGGATACACCAAACAGGACTCGCCGAGAACTCCTAGATGGTATTATACCTGACGTCAGATAGCAGTTCTCTGGTGACACTAGTACAGATTAGTCTGTAGACCCGAGATCATCATAGAGTCTTGTGTGATTCCCACTGTGCTTTGATTTCCTCCCTACCATGCTCAAGAGAGTGTGCAAACAGGTGGATTTTGGGTACAGTCCCGAGTCACATGGAGGCAATGAGCGATAGGAGGGGTTTTGTCTCTCCTGGTATTGGGGGTTGATGTTGCGCTATGCTCGATTGGCTATAACAGGAAGTCCCTGGCCAGGCCTGATGCTGAGATTTACTGGTAAGTGTTATCAGTAGTTTCTTGACCCGTTATGAGCCTCACATCGGCATGACTTATCAAGTTATTGGGGTCTGACGTTTACCATCCTCAGACTCGATATGCGACATATCAGACGAAGAGACCGGACTGTACGGTAGTGTTACGTACTGGATTCATGGGAGTATGGACAAACTTGCTTGTTGATCTTCTGGTCGTTCAATACCTGGGTAGCCGTTACGTCCAGCTAGTACCGCTGACGGCTTGTGGGTAACTGATATGATCATTACCTACTGCTGACATATTGACGAGTCTTTAGAGTCCTACACAGAGCTTTCCTGGCTCAAGCGAAACGAATAAGGGCACATATGTGATATGTGCGGGACCGAGATTAATACATATATGTGATACCGTATTCCAATATCGCGATATATGATATTAGTCGGTTATATGAGATATAGCCGGGTTATTGAATCAAGTGTTGATTCGATAAATTGGTATAAATGATATTAGTCGGTTATATGTGATATAGCCCGATTATTAAATCAAGTGTTGATTTAATAATTTAATATATAATTATATATTTGATATATTAATATATATTAACTAATATTAGCTCACTTAAGAATTTCATTTCTACTAATACATTTAAATATATGTGTGATATATATTAATGTATTTAATTTTGTGTCATGATTGATGATACATTGGACATGGATGTGTGAGACTCATACCGAACTAAAGAAAATTTGGGGATTCAATTATTAAGGGATAAATCAAAATTAGGTGGAAATTGGCATGGTTTAGGATGCTTGTGGAAGCATGTAGAAACCTTGATTTAGTCCACTAATTTTGTTTTACTCTACATATTTATTAATCCAACCATTATCTTTAGCCATGGTTAAGTCTCTATAAATATCATTTGTGATATTTTCTCACCCATGGTTGAGATGGTTCATCACTTGATCTTCTTCTTCATCTCATTTTCCTTCTTTAGCTTTTGAGTGAGGTGAAAAAGAAAAAGAGAAAAATAATTCTAAAGTGAGCAAAATTCCTACTTCATCAATCTATACCAAACTAGCCATTTAGTATAGCTTGTTTACTTCACTAATCCATCAATTAGTGAAGAGATAGCTTGAGTTAGAGATTCTTCGACGTAGATCATATTCGGCCTCGAAGATCCTTAAGCAAGCTCGTTCCTTTCGCCTAGTGGAGCCTAAGAAGAGTCCGGGACACCACTACTTGGAGCTAAGGGACTACTACACGGAGGTTTAGAAGTGAAGGACCGGTCTACAAAGATTGTATTCCTATTTCACTTAGTGTAAAGATAGTTTACATGCTTTAAAATCCTAATTCTCTAGTTAGATCCTTGGATGGTGTTGCTTAGCACTCTAGAATTATTAAAATTTCATACTTGATGCTTGCTAAAACCTAGTGGTTGTGCTAAGAAACCCCAACACAGACACAGTTCGAGAGGCTATTCGAGATGATAGGTCTGCGATATACCAATACATGGCCTTAGTGCAAGTGAGAGATTGTTAGTGATATATGCCCTAGAGGCCATTATTGTATCATATTGGTTTGTATATTACATATTGGAAGCTTAGGATATACACGGATATAGTAACAGTCTTGCTCGAAATGGTAGTATTCTACCCGGTTTGTTTCTACCTCGATATGTGCATGCGTTTCTTTTAGCATATCGCTTATACATATTGGTAGAGCCATTAGCATCTTTGCTTGATTACCAGCATTGTGATGGCAGTCATACTAGTGGGGGCTGGATAGTCTATAAGCACATCCTTATACAGGTCCCTAGTCGTAGGATTATCGAGACGGGGCATCAATACTCCAGAGCAGACTAGTGTATATGCTTCTCATCCCAGCAGGGGAGATGGTCTGTCCCACAACCATTAGTATGTCGTACTGGAGAGTGCTCATTGGGTTATGAGTACACTGGACAGGACTCGTAGGGAGTTGCTTGTGGGTATTATACCTATCGTCGGGTAGCAGTTCCAAGGTGACATGAGTACAGCTTAGTCCGTTGACTTGACACTGTTATTTCGCCTCGAGTGTGTTCCCACTGTTCTTAGATTATTGTCCTACCATGGCTCAAAGGAGTTGTGCAAACAGGTAGTAGTTGGGTGCAGTCCCGAAGCACTTGGAGGCAGTAGAGGTTAGATAGGATTCGTCTCTCCCGGTATTGGGGGTTGATATCGCGCTGTGTTCGGAAAGCCATTACACAAAGTCCCTGGTCAGGGCAAGCGATATTTACTCGTAGGTACTCCAGTAGTTTCTCAGGGTGTTTTAGGCTACACTCCGACACGACTTATTGCGCTATTAAGGGTCTGACGGCTACCGCCCCTAGGCCCGATATACAATACTCTTAGACGAATAGTCCGGACTATACGGAGATTGTCACTGTAACGACTCTGTTTTAATGTATAGAAATTTTTTAAAATTAAGGTACTAAATGGAGTATTTGCAACTCTGTATATGTTATATGTATTTGAATTGTTTTAGAATAGCAAGAAACAACTTGTAGCTCACTGGTAAATACTTGCACTGCTGTGACATAGTCCCTGTGTTCAAATCCCATCAGCCACATATTATTTTTAATAATTTTTCTTTTAAACTTTTCAGAAGCCCAAAAGATTACACGTGCAATACACGTAAAAATGAAAAGTCATATTAAATCAAACATATAGAAAATGATATATGTATAAACCCCAACACGTGGCACCAATCCAGAGCCTTACACCCCCAAGTTGACTGGCGAGATTGAACATTGGGCCGGTGCCACCGGGTCCTCCCGTCCTTAATGCCTCCAATTTTTGCCCTAGCACCCCTTGGACTCCCCCTACTAACCCTAGTCTGTTTGTTTTCCCTGCACATTAACAAAGAATTAAAATGAGGTATTAATCCAAAATATTAATGCATTTTAATTCCATTCTTCAATCCTCAAAACCCTAATTTCTCCTATAAATACCACCCTACACCCTAGCCCTCCTCATTCTGAAATCTCTTGTTAAAACTCTCAAAATTTTCTAAGTCCAAAAAGTTGTACAAGTGGAGTTAGCCCAAGGTCAAGTTCCGGCGACGTTTCGGGACAAAACCGGAGATATCGCGACTCTACGAAGCCATCAAACATTCCCTCAACCTCTCCTCTCTTCTCCAAACTTGTAAGTCTCCTATACTCTATTCTTTTCACCTCTCAAAACTTCTTCTTTTCAATGATATCGGTAAGTAGAGTTATACCGACATCCATCTCTAAAACTTCTTAAACTAACAATTTTTCTTAAGAACTGTTTATCTAAATCATTGTACTTAGTTTGTTAAACATTAACCTATAATTAGAAATAAATTTCAATTCAAAACTCCATATAAAAAACACTTTTATTGCACTTTTACGGTTAAATACCACAAACATTTTATTCAACATTACTTCATCATATAGCTCATATTACTTTTAGAAAACTCACGAGGTAATGACCTACCTCATCACAACACTCATCATGACATAGCATGATTGCCTCTTTACAATATTTTTGGGACTAATACAATTTTACGATAAAATACCCTAAACTATAAAAACCCGTATTCTTTAAAATTGTTTTAATTAAATTCCATACAATTATATCCTTACAACCCATTTTGAGGGATTCGATTTGGTTGGTACGGTTTATCGCACATCCATCGGACTAGTAGGGCGAGATGCAGACCTCCTCACGGAGCATACAATCTCGGTGGAATTTTTATTACAATTTTTAAGAAAACGTGATTTCTATTTAATAAATAAATTCTATTTTTAATATCTATCTATCTATCTATATATATATTATCAAAATATCTATTTTAAATATATTTAATAATTCCATGTTTTCTAAATCAAAAGAAAAGAATCACAAAAGTTCATGAAAATACCCTCGAAATCAATACAAGTCAAATGACATGAAAATACCATATACTATTCAATTTAGGTTTATATCCAATAGAACATCTCATCACTTTTAAAATTACATCCATGAAAACCCTAAAAACAATAATTAAATACTTGAGGTTTATTTTGAAAATATATCAAAACTATTTTTCATAAAACCCCCTCATGTTTATTAATTTACAATAAGGACTCTAGTAAACATAGGTTTAAACATGACCAATTCTCTTGAGCCTCAGGAAGCCGGAGAATGTGGGCGCTTGCCTATTTAAGGTAGACAACTAAAACGGGGTTATCAATACGGTAATTGTCTTGCAAAAAAACACAAATCCCGCCGTCTATGTGCACAGTTACCGATAATTCCAAAACCTAATTCAGGACTTCAATTCTGTTTAAGTGTCTGACTCAGACAGAGTCTCAGTTTAATTCGAATACAATCCATACTTGATATAATTCCATTACAACATGAATCCATCTATATCAACCGACTTGATTTGACCGAACCATGGATATACATTGACTTGTCTACATGACTATCCATTTATACCCTTATCCGTTTACATGAACAATTAATAACATGGTTTCGGCAAGTCTTAAATCTACAAATCACTACATAATAATACAATAAATATTACGGGGTTTAAAAGGGGTAGATTGGTACGGAATGTGTTAAAAATGGCACGATGATGGTTACTTTAATACACCTAACCTGAATATCCGTTGTTGTTGTTCTGTGGCTTAACGGTTCCTTGTGCTCCGTATACCTTAGTCCACGGAATAGTTGGACTCCTCTCGTATACACTGGCATATTCTGTACCAAAGTACAAACAACTACGTTAACATAACTATCAACATTATACTAGTTATATTCTCATTACCTGTTCAGTCTATTCCTATCTCTCTTTGGGACTTACCGAGCGACTGTTCGCTAACGACATTCCTTTTCTATTTTTTCTTTAGAATGTTGTCAGAAGGACCCGACTCTCTGGAGATCGAGCCCAGCTCAGAAGACTTGGAGCAGTTCGTCGATGACCCAGAACTCTAGACATGTATATACTTTACTTTCAGTTTCATGCCATTATTTAGGCATTGCTTTCCAGTCTTGTTTTTATTTTCCAGCATTGTATTATAAAGAATGTTTAATAAATAAAAAGTTTTTGTTCATTTACATCTCATGTCTTTCTTATGTACATTTACTTTATATTGCTTATATACGCTTAGCATGTTTACTTCTGAGTAAATACGTCGCGTGACCCGTCACGTCTCCTTACCGTATACCGAGAAGCGGGGCGTGACAGGTTTTGTTGGCGGCCCATGCAGGTTAGTTCTGCGTGGAACCCTACCATGCAGGTCAGTTCTGCATGGAAACCTAAGCAATATAACACAAGAATTATAAGACTCAGCAACTAAACATTCTTTATATTTCATATTCCTTGAATCTATCCTAACCTTATTTTTCTTTCAAGATTATGGATTTTCCGAACAATAATGGCACCAACGTGATCGACAACACCACACCACCACCTCTTCCACTTACGCCTACCGTTGTAGCTCCGATCAACGAGCAGACGGTACTGCTCAAAGCAATAAAGAGCCTCCTGGAAGGACAGCAGTAACAGACTACCATACTGATGAACCTCCCAGAAGCGGAAGCACCTGGAGTGAAGCAATTCCGGGCACTGCATCTGAAGCAATTTTCTGGAAAAAATAGCCCTTTGGAAGCTGAAGAATGGGCTCAATCAATTGAGTACGATCTGGCAGCAGCATAAGTTCCAGACATTGCTTGGGTAAGGGTTGTGAAGCTGCAACTTACTGATAACGTCCGAGTATGGTGGAAAGCGGAAGAAAGCCGTCTTGCCCAGCCGATCGAATGGAAGGAATTTCGCGACATGTTCGACAGGAAGTATTTTCCAGAGACTGCCCGATTCGACATGGAGCAGCAATTCATCCACCTACACCAAGGCTCTATGTGGAGCAAATCAGTGGATGAGTATGATGCCGAGTTCACCATGTTGAACAGGTAAGATAAGTCTTAATATTCGATTTTTCTAATAACACATACTACATAGCTAACATAAGATCGTAACAGGTTTGCGGCCCATCTCATACCGACTGCTGAGATCAGGGCCAGACGATTTCAGCAGGGGTTGGACCCGGAGATCCAAGCTGCTCTAACTACAAGGGATTTTCCAACCCACGATTTGGCTTTGAGAGCTGCCCGTCGATACGAGGCGGGAGTGAAGAAGAAGGGCATATCTCAATCTGCCGGTATGAAGCGCCCCGCTACTCAGATAGCAGAAGGAGCCTCTTTCAAGCCACCTTTTGTACCCAGGAGACCGGGAGTACCTTTTAACCAGCCTAGTCTAGACTTTTGCACCTACTGCAGGAGGGATGGACACCTGGCGAAGGATTGCAAGTGTGCAAATCATCTCTGCTTAGTCTGTGGCTCATCCACATATGATATTGGGTCTTGTCCTCGTTGACTCAATCCGAACTCTGCACCCAGACCATCAATCACCTATCCGCAGCGGCCAGCTATTCAAGCACCTGCACTACGTCTTGCTCTCCCTACTCTACCTCCTCATGGACCTACTGCACCTTCTCCTCATCTGTTCCATCAAGCACAAAAGGAACTTATCTCAAGAATAGAGGAACGGATAGAGGAATGCTCCTCTAGCAAGGAGGAATGTACAGAGGCGACATGCTTTCACAATGACTGTGGAAGAAGCTGAAGCCACTAGCCAAGTCATCACCGGTAACTTCCCATCTTTCAAATCTGTCCAATACTTGTTTACATCCATATATCTTTTTTTATACCTAAAACATATCCCACATAATTTAGGTATAATCTTAGTAGCCTCACTTCCTGCACTAGCACTCTTCGATACTGGAGCATCTTATTGCTTTATGTCGTAAGGGTTCGTCCGAACTCATGCGATTCCAGTCAAACCGCTCGTATCTAGATGGAATGTCAGTTCAGTGAATGGAGTACTAAAGGCAACAATGGGATACGACCTGTGTCCAGTGGTCGTCTGCAGCAGAGAATTCTATGTCGACTTCAAGGTGCTGGACATACCGAACTTTAATATAGTTTTGGGTATGGATTGGCTAGGAACTTTCTACGCTACCATTGACTGTCGTCAAAGGAGGGTAGTGTTCGAGTTTTCAGAGCATCCGGTCATTTATTTCAAAAGTGGAGACCATACCCTGGAGCCCAGCAGATACAAAGCAAAATCGAAGAAGGCATTGATTGCAACTCTAAAGGCGGGAGAAGATAAACCAAAGGTAGTTCAAGAGTTCGATGATATATTTCCTGAAGATATATCAGGTTTGCCTCTCGATCAAGCTCTTGAATTCGGAATTGATTTAGTACCTGGTGCACAACTGGTGATCAAAGCACCGTATCGATTAGGCCCTGAAGGTTTGAAGGAGGTCCGTACTCAGCTGGATGAATTTCTGCAGAAAGGATGGATTCATCCCAGTACTTCAAGTTGGGGATCTCCTGTTTTGCTTGTGAAGAATAAGGAAGGTTCATACAGAATATGCATTGATTATAGAGTTTTGAACAAAGTCACGATGAAGAACAAGTATACAGTACCGCGAATCGACGATCTGTTCGATCAGCTAAGTGAGTCTTGTGTTTTCTCAAAATTAGATCTTCATTCGAGTTATCATCAGGTGAAGGTCAAAGATTCGGATATCCTAAAGACGACATTCAGGACTCGCTATGGACATTATGAGTTTCTCGTGATGTCATTTGGAGTGACCAATGCACCAGTAATATTCATGAACCTAATGAATCAAGTTTTCCGAGAGTACCTAGACAGGTTCGTTGTCATATTCATCGATGACATCCTAGTATATTCAAAGAATCGGAAAGAGCACGCTGAACATCTACGAATTGTCCTGGAGACCTTGCGACGGCATCAACTCTATGCCAAGTTCAGCAAGTGGGAGGTTTGGCTAGAACAAGTCGGATTTCTCGGACATATCGTTTCAGGTGAAGGAATCTCCGTAGACCCAGCTAAAGTAGCAGCAGTAAGCGAATGGCCGACACCAAAGACAGTGAAGGACATTCGAAGTTTCTTGGGATTAGCGGGATACTACCGAAGATTTATTGAAGGATTTTCGAAGATTGCAACATCCCTGACCAAGCTCACGTGTAAAGATAAAGAATTCGTGTGGTCAGAAGTATGCGAACAAGATTTTGTAGAACTCAATTCAAGATTGACATCAGCACCTATTCTCATCATACCTGACCAATCTGGAGATTTCGTAGTGCATTGTGATGCATCCGGTAAGGGATTAGGATGTGTTCTACACCAGCACCGTAAAGTTGTAGCTTATGCATCAAGACAGCTGAAAGTTCATGAGTGCAACTATCCGACGTATGATCTGGAGTTGGCAGCCGTTATCTTTGCACTCAAGATTTGACGTCATTATCTTTTTGGAGAACGGATAGATATCTACATAGATCACAAAAGTCTGAAGTATGTGTTTACTCAGAAAGAGTTGAATATGCGGCAGAGAAGATGGTTAGAACTCATGGCGGACTTTGACATCAATTTACAATATCATCCAGGGAAGGTAAATGTAGTACCTGATGCACTTAGTCGTCAACCACTATCAATGAATCTCACCGCACAATGGAAGCTACAGCAAGATTTGTATCAGATGGAGATAGGAGTAGCCAGAAGCATAGCCAAATGCTTGGTGTGTCAGTAAGTAAAAGCTGAACATCACAGGACTGCTGGTTTACTTCAACCGTTACCTATTCCAGAATGGAAGTGGCAGCACATTACCATAGATTTTGTGACTGCTCTTTCTCGCAGCACAAAGGGTAACGATACTGTATAGGTTATTATGGATCGACTCACAAAGTCGGCTCATTTTATTCCCTTTCAAGTTGGCCAATCTACTAAGACACTAGCTAAGAAGTACATGGAAGAGATCGTGAGACTACATGGAGTACCGGTTTGCATTGTCTCTGATCGTGACTGTTTCCCCCAATCAGAGCAAGGCTCTGTTGAATTTTGAAAATTCAAAATTCGAAGCAACGCTTCGGTTTCCGTGCGCAGCGCGCAATTTGCCACGTGGCAGAAGCTGAATGGGCAGCGTAACGCCCGAGACAGTGCGTCCCATCAGAGCAAGGCTCTTCAGAAAACGTAATTAAAGACTTAACTGCGCAAACGCACGGATGCGCGACACGTGCCTGCGCAAGCGCATGGATGCACGACACGTGTCTGCGCAGTTGCGCAGTCGCAACTGCGCAAACGCACGGATGCGCGACACGTGTCTGCGCAAGCGCACAGATGCGGGACACGTGTCTGCGGCTGCGCAGTCGCAGCTGCGCAAACGCACAGATGCGTGACACGTGTCTGCGCAGTTGCGTAGTGGCAGCTGCGCAAACGTACCGATGCGCGACACGTGTCTGCGCAGTTGCGCAGTCGCACTGCGCAAGCGCACGGATGCGCGACACGTGTCTGCGCAGTTGCGCAGTCGCAGCTGCGCAAACGCACAGATGCGCGACTGTTCCCCTCCGAACGGCGGCCGAGACGTTAGGACGTCCGTGCCTGAGGTTCGGGGCAGATGCTATTTGGTTTTATCCGTCTATCTCTCCGAAGATGCCAAGTTGATTTATGGCACCGTGTATCGGAGGTTTAGACGGATGCGGCCGATATAGCAGACTTCGTCAGATTCCCCCTCAGGGTGAGGGGTTTTTGATTGTGGGGACGCTCTTCCCTGCAGGCGCAAGCCCCTGCAGTTAATTACGCTACCGCATCGCGGTAACAACTTTCTCCTTCTCCAGAATTTCACTTCGTGTCGTGTGTGTTTGTTTTGTTTGTGGTTGCCCGTGGATTGTATACGGAGACTGAGTAATGCCGTCGCCCGTAGGACGTGGATTAGTCCAAATCCGTATTTACTTAGATTTGGGTTTGGTGTTTTTAGTTTAAGGATACGTTAGTCGCGTTGCGGCTAAGATCAACTTAAACATTCGTTTAGATCCGACAAAAGAGCGTTTGGGCTCTATTGTTCCAGTTTGGGAGATTCATAGTCCTATTTGGGACTAAAGTCTGTTTGGAGAATACGTTAGCCATTTTTGAGGCTAAGATCGACTCAAACGTTTGTTAAGGATACGTTAGTCCAGTTTGAGACTAAGATCAACTTAACGGGACCGTTTAGATCCGACAAAAGAGCATTTGGGCTCTATTGTACCAGTTTAGGGACGTGGTGGTCCATAGCATTTATGGCCGTCGGGATCCGTCACCTCTCTGACGTCGTTGAAGAATTACAACGACAGGCGTCTGAGGAGTTCAGAGATGTACCCTTGAACCAAAGTTGATTTGGAGTTTTATCGTTTATTTGAATATCTAAGGACACGTTAACCGTATTTGGGGTTAAGATCAACTTAGACGGGACCGTTTAGATCCAACAAAAGAGCGTTTGGGCCCTATTGTGCCAGTTTAGGGACGTGGCGGTCCATTGCCAGTTTTAGGGACGTGGTGGTCCATTATTAGTTTAGGGACGTTTCAGTCCGTCGCCAGTTTAAGGACGTAGTGGTCCATATTCCAGTTTAGGGACGTGGTGGTCCATTGCCAGTTTTGGGACGTAGTGGTCCAAAATTAGTTTAGGGACGTTTCGGTCCGTTATTAGTTTAGGGACGTTTCGGTCCGATATTAGTTTAGGGACGTTTCGGTCCGATATTAGTTTAGGGACGTTTCGGTCCATATTAGTTTAGGGACGTTTCGGTCCGATATTAGTTTAGGGACGTTTCGGTCTGATCTTAGTTTAGGGACATTTCGGTCCGATATTAGTTTAGGGACGTTTCGGTCCGATATTAGTTTAGGGACGTTTCGGTCCGATCTTAGTTTAGGGACATTTCGGTCCAATATTAGTTGAGTGGTCGTTGGGACCCGTCACCTCTTTGACGTCGTTGAGGAATTACAACGACAGATGTCAAAGGAGTTCGGAGATGTACCCTCGAACCGGTCGTGACTTAGTTTATGAGAGACATTTAATTTAAGGACTTACAGCCAGGATTGGGTTAAGTCCAATTTTTATTTTAGGCTCTGCCTGATTAAAAGAATCAATCTAAACAGGGCTCTGCCTCTTTTTATTCTTGCAGTTTGATTTGGGCCAAGCCCTCAAGCATTTCCAAACAGGGCTCTGCCCTTTGTATGATTTGATTTGGGCCAGGCCCTCAAGAAATTTCCAAATAGGGCTCTGCCCTTTTATTTTTGTGATCTGATTTGGGCCAGGCCCTCAAGAATTTTTCCAAATAGGGCTCTGCCCTTTTATTTCTGATTTGGGCCAGGCCCTTTTAAATAATGAGTTGCAGGAACTCAAGAATCTTCTGATTGAAGAAACAAAAGTGCATAGCACTTTTGATCTACATTTAGATCAAAAGAAAACAAGTTTTTCTTCTTGTTTTCTTTTCACAGAACCAAGGGTTCATATCAAGTGCAAGGCACTATTTATTATTCTTTTATTTTTTAGAACCAAGGGTTCATATCAAGTGCAAGGCACTATTTATTATTTTTATTTTTTAGAACCAAGGGTTCATATCAAGTGCAAGGCACTATTTATTTTTATTTATTTTCTGTTCTTCAGAAATTTTACCTTCTTCTTTTTTTTGTTCTTGATTAATCTTCAAGAGCCTTTTTTCCAGAAGTTTATCCTTCTCTTGATGATTGATTCTCTGCCCTTTTGAATGAGGCTTGGGGTCTTATTTATAGTGCCCACAAATTTGTTGGATTTGTTAACATAATCTTTCCTGAATAATTTTGGGAATTTTCCCACCATTGGATCTTTGATCCAAGGGTTCCTGTTTTACAGGAGAACAGAAAAGATTTATCTAAATCTTTATTCAGTTGCTGCGCAACTCACCAGAAAGTGACACGTGTCGCGCATCCGAGCACTTGCGCAGTTGCGAATGCGCAACTGCGCAGACACGTGTCGCGCATCCATGCGTTTGCGCAGCTGGGATTGCGCAACTGCGCAGACACGTGTCGCGCATCCGTGCGTTTGCGCAGCTGCGGCTGCGCAATTGCGCAGACACGTGTCGCGCATCCGTGCCTTTGCGCAGCTGCGGCTGCGCAATTGCGCAGACACGTGTCGCGCATCCGTGCCTTTGCGCAGCTGCGGCTGCGCACCTGCTCAGACACGTGTCACGCATCCGTGCGTTTGCGCAGACACGTGTCGGGCATCCATGCGCTTGCGCAGACACGTGTCGCCCATCCGTGCGTTTGCGCAGTTGCGACTGCGCAACTGCGCAAACGCACGGATGCGCGACACGTGCCTGCGCAAGCGCATGGATGCACGACACGTGTCTGCGCAGTTGCGCAGTCGCAACTGCGCAAACGCACGGATGCGCGACACGTGTCTGCGCAAGCGCACAGATGCGGGACACGTGTCTGCGGCTGCGCAGTCGCAGCTGCGCAAACGCACAGATGCGTGACACGTGTCTGCGCAGTTGCGTAGTGGCAGCTGCGCAAACGCACCGATGCGCGACACGTGTCTGCGCAGTTGCGCAGTCGCACTGCGCAAGCGCACGGATGCGCGACACGTGTCTGCGCAGTTGCGCAGTCGCAGCTGCGCAAACGCACAGATGCGCGACTGTTCCCCTCCGAACGGCGGCCGAGACGTTAGGACGTCCGTGCCTGAGGTTCGGGGCAGATGCTATTTGGTTTTATCCGTCTATCTCTCCGAAGATGCCAAGTTGATTTATGGCACCGTGTATCGGAGGTTTAGACGGATGCGGCCGATATAGCAGACTTCGTCAGATTCCCCCTCAGGGTGAGGGGTTTTTGATTGTGGGGACGCTCTTCCCTGCAGGCGCAAGCCCCTGCAGTTAATTACGCTACCGCATCGCGGTAACAACTTTCTCCTTCTCCAGAATTTCACTTCGTGTCGTGTGTGTTTGTTTTGTTTGTGGTTGCCCGTGGATTGTATACGGAGACTGAGTAATGCCGTCGCCCGTAGGACGTGGATTAGTCCAAATCCGTATTTACTTAGATTTGGGTTTGGTGTTTTTAGTTTAAGGATACGTTAGTCGCGTTGCGGCTAAGATCAACTTAAACATTCGTTTAGATCCGACAAAAGAGCGTTTGGGCTCTATTGTTCCAGTTTGGGAGATTCATAGTCCTATTTGGGACTAAAGTCTGTTTGGAGAATACGTTAGCCATTTTTGAGGCTAAGATCGACTCAAACGTTTGTTAAGGATACGTTAGTCCAGTTTGAGACTAAGATCAACTTAACGGGACCGTTTAGATCCGACAAAAGAGCATTTGGGCTCTATTGTACCAGTTTAGGGACGTGGTGGTCCATAGCATTTATGGCCGTCGGGATCCGTCACCTCTCTGACGTCGTTGAAGAATTACAACGACAGGCGTCTGAGGAGTTCAGAGATGTACCCTTGAACCAAAGTTGATTTGGAGTTTTATCGTTTATTTGAATATCTAAGGACACGTTAACCGTATTTGGGGTTAAGATCAACTTAGACGGGACCGTTTAGATCCAACAAAAGAGCGTTTGGGCCCTATTGTGCCAGTTTAGGGACGTGGCGGTCCATTGCCAGTTTTAGGGACGTGGTGGTCCATTATTAGTTTAGGGACGTTTCAGTCCGTCGCCAGTTTAAGGACGTAGTGGTCCATATTCCAGTTTAGGGACGTGGTGGTCCATTGCCAGTTTTGGGACGTAGTGGTCCAAAATTAGTTTAGGGACGTTTCGGTCCGTTATTAGTTTAGGGACGTTTCGGTCCGATATTAGTTTAGGGACGTTTCGGTCCGATATTAGTTTAGGGACGTTTCGGTCCGATATTAGTTTAGGGACGTTTCGGTCTGATCTTAGTTTAGGGACATTTCGGTCCGATATTAGTTTAGGGACGTTTCGGTCCGATATTAGTTTAGGGACGTTTCGGTCCGATCTTAGTTTAGGGACATTTCGGTCCAATATTAGTTGAGTGGTCGTTGGGACCCGTCACCTCTTTGACGTCGTTGAGGAATTACAACGACAGATGTCAAAGGAGTTCGGAGATGTACCCTCGAACCGGTCGTGACTTAGTTTATGAGAGACATTTAATTTAAGGACTTACAGCCAGGATTGGGTTAAGTCCAATTTTTATTTTAGGCTCTGCCTGATTAAAAGAATCAATCTAAACAGGGCTCTGCCTCTTTTTATTCTTGCAGTTTGATTTGGGCCAAGCCCTCAAGCATTTCCAAACAGGGCTCTGCCCTTTGTATGATTTGATTTGGGCCAGGCCCTCAAGAAATTTCCAAATAGGGCTCTGCCCTTTTATTTTTGTGATCTGATTTGGGCCAGGCCCTCAAGAATTTTTCCAAATAGGGCTCTGCCCTTTTATTTCTGATTTGGGCCAGGCCCTTTTAAATAATGAGTTGCAGGAACTCAAGAATCTTCTGATTGAAGAAACAAAAGTGCATAGCACTTTTGATCTACATTTAGATCAAAAGAAAACAAGTTTTTCTTCTTGTTTTCTTTTCACAGAACCAAGGGTTCATATCAAGTGCAAGGCACTATTTATTATTCTTTTATTTTTTAGAACCAAGGGTTCATATCAAGTGCAAGGCACTATTTATTATTTTTATTTTTTAGAACCAAGGGTTCATATCAAGTGCAAGGCACTATTTATTTTTATTTATTTTCTGTTCTTCAGAAATTTTACCTTCTTCTTTTTTTTGTTCTTGATTAATCTTCAAGAGCCTTTTTTCCAGAAGTTTATCCTTCTCTTGATGATTGATTCTCTGCCCTTTTGAATGAGGCTTGGGGTCTTATTTATAGTGCCCACAAATTTGTTGGATTTGTTAACATAATCTTTCCTGAATAATTTTGGGAATTTTCCCACCATTGGATCTTTGATCCAAGGGTTCCTGTTTTACAGGAGAACAGAAAAGATTTATCTAAATCTTTATTCAGTTGCTGCGCAACTCACCAGAAAGTGACACGTGTCGCGCATCCGAGCACTTGCGCAGTTGCGAATGCGCAACTGCGCAGACACGTGTCGCGCATCCATGCGTTTGCGCAGCTGGGATTGCGCAACTGCGCAGACACGTGTCGCGCATCCGTGCGTTTGCGCAGCTGCGGCTGCGCAATTGCGCAGACACGTGTCGCGCATCCGTGCCTTTGCGCAGCTGCGGCTGCGCAATTGCGCAGACACGTGTCGCGCATCCGTGCCTTTGCGCAGCTGCGGCTGCGCACCTGCTCAGACACGTGTCACGCATCCGTGCGTTTGCGCAGACACGTGTCGCGCATCGGTTCGTTTGCGCAGCTGCGGCTGCGCAACTGCGCAGACACGTGTCGGGCATCCATGCGCTTGCGCAGACACGTGTCGCCCATCCGTGCGTTTGCGCAGTTGCGACTGCGCAACTGCGCAAACGCACGGATGCGCGACACGTGCCTGCGCAAGCGCATGGATGCACGACACGTGTCTGCGCAGTTGCGCAGTCGCAACTGCGCAAACGCACGGATGCGCGACACGTGTCTGCGCAAGCGCACAGATGCGGGACACGTGTCTGCGGCTGCGCAGTCGCAGCTGCGCAAACGCACAGATGCGTGACACGTGTCTGCGCAGTTGCGTAGTGGCAGCTGCGCAAACGCACCGATGCGCGACACGTGTCTGCGCAGTTGCGCAGTCGCACTGCGCAAGCGCACGGATGCGCGACACGTGTCTGCGCAGTTGCGCAGTCGCAGCTGCGCAAACGCACAGATGCGCGACTGTTCCCCTCCGAACGGCGGCCGAGACGTTAGGACGTCCGTGCCTGAGGTTCGGGGCAGATGCTATTTGGTTTTATCCGTCTATCTCTCCGAAGATGCCAAGTTGATTTATGGCACCGTGTATCGGAGGTTTAGACGGATGCGGCCGATATAGCAGACTTCGTCAGATTCCCCCTCAGGGTGAGGGGTTTTTGATTGTGGGGACGCTCTTCCCTGCAGGCGCAAGCCCCTGCAGTTAATTACGCTACCGCATCGCGGTAACAACTTTCTCCTTCTCCAGAATTTCACTTCGTGTCGTGTGTGTTTGTTTTGTTTGTGGTTGCCCGTGGATTGTATACGGAGACTGAGTAATGCCGTCGCCCGTAGGACGTGGATTAGTCCAAATCCGTATTTACTTAGATTTGGGTTTGGTGTTTTTAGTTTAAGGATACGTTAGTCGCGTTGCGGCTAAGATCAACTTAAACATTCGTTTAGATCCGACAAAAGAGCGTTTGGGCTCTATTGTTCCAGTTTGGGAGATTCATAGTCCTATTTGGGACTAAAGTCTGTTTGGAGAATACGTTAGCCATTTTTGAGGCTAAGATCGACTCAAACGTTTGTTAAGGATACGTTAGTCCAGTTTGAGACTAAGATCAACTTAACGGGACCGTTTAGATCCGACAAAAGAGCATTTGGGCTCTATTGTACCAGTTTAGGGACGTGGTGGTCCATAGCATTTATGGCCGTCGGGATCCGTCACCTCTCTGACGTCGTTGAAGAATTACAACGACAGGCGTCTGAGGAGTTCAGAGATGTACCCTTGAACCAAAGTTGATTTGGAGTTTTATCGTTTATTTGAATATCTAAGGACACGTTAACCGTATTTGGGGTTAAGATCAACTTAGACGGGACCGTTTAGATCCAACAAAAGAGCGTTTGGGCCCTATTGTGCCAGTTTAGGGACGTGGCGGTCCATTGCCAGTTTTAGGGACGTGGTGGTCCATTATTAGTTTAGGGACGTTTCAGTCCGTCGCCAGTTTAAGGACGTAGTGGTCCATATTCCAGTTTAGGGACGTGGTGGTCCATTGCCAGTTTTGGGACGTAGTGGTCCAAAATTAGTTTAGGGACGTTTCGGTCCGTTATTAGTTTAGGGACGTTTCGGTCCGATATTAGTTTAGGGACGTTTCGGTCCGATATTAGTTTAGGGACGTTTCGGTCCATATTAGTTTAGGGACGTTTCGGTCCGATATTAGTTTAGGGACGTTTCGGTCTGATCTTAGTTTAGGGACATTTCGGTCCGATATTAGTTTAGGGACGTTTCGGTCCGATATTAGTTTAGGGACGTTTCGGTCCGATCTTAGTTTAGGGACATTTCGGTCCAATATTAGTTGAGTGGTCGTTGGGACCCGTCACCTCTTTGACGTCGTTGAGGAATTACAACGACAGATGTCAAAGGAGTTCGGAGATGTACCCTCGAACCGGTCGTGACTTAGTTTATGAGAGACATTTAATTTAAGGACTTACAGCCAGGATTGGGTTAAGTCCAATTTTTATTTTAGGCTCTGCCTGATTAAAAGAATCAATCTAAACAGGGCTCTGCCTCTTTTTATTCTTGCAGTTTGATTTGGGCCAAGCCCTCAAGCATTTCCAAACAGGGCTCTGCCCTTTGTATGATTTGATTTGGGCCAGGCCCTCAAGAAATTTCCAAATAGGGCTCTGCCCTTTTATTTTTGTGATCTGATTTGGGCCAGGCCCTCAAGAATTTTTCCAAATAGGGCTCTGCCCTTTTATTTCTGATTTGGGCCAGGCCCTTTTAAATAATGAGTTGCAGGAACTCAAGAATCTTCTGATTGAAGAAACAAAAGTGCATAGCACTTTTGATCTACATTTAGATCAAAAGAAAACAAGTTTTTCTTCTTGTTTTCTTTTCACAGAACCAAGGGTTCATATCAAGTGCAAGGCACTATTTATTATTCTTTTATTTTTTAGAACCAAGGGTTCATATCAAGTGCAAGGCACTATTTATTATTTTTATTTTTTAGAACCAAGGGTTCATATCAAGTGCAAGGCACTATTTATTTTTATTTATTTTCTGTTCTTCAGAAATTTTACCTTCTTCTTTTTTTTGTTCTTGATTAATCTTCAAGAGCCTTTTTTCCAGAAGTTTATCCTTCTCTTGATGATTGATTCTCTGCCCTTTTGAATGAGGCTTGGGGTCTTATTTATAGTGCCCACAAATTTGTTGGATTTGTTAACATAATCTTTCCTGAATAATTTTGGGAATTTTCCCACCATTGGATCTTTGATCCAAGGGTTCCTGTTTTACAGGAGAACAGAAAAGATTTATCTAAATCTTTATTCAGTTGCTGCGCAACTCACCAGAAAGTGACACGTGTCGCGCATCCGAGCACTTGCGCAGTTGCGAATGCGCAACTGCGCAGACACGTGTCGCGCATCCATGCGTTTGCGCAGCTGGGATTGCGCAACTGCGCAGACACGTGTCGCGCATCCGTGCGTTTGCGCAGCTGCGGCTGCGCAATTGCGCAGACACGTGTCGCGCATCCGTGCCTTTGCGCAGCTGCGGCTGCGCAATTGCGCAGACACGTGTCGCGCATCCGTGCCTTTGCGCAGCTGCGGCTGCGCACCTGCTCAGACACGTGTCACGCATCCGTGCGTTTGCGCAGACACGTGTCGCGCATCGGTTCGTTTGCGCAGCTGCGGCTGCGCAACTGCGCAGACACGTGTCGGGCATCCATGCGCTTGCGCAGACACGTGTCGCCCATCCGTGCGTTTGCGCAGTTGCGACTGCGCAACTGCGCAAACGCACGGATGCGCGACACGTGCCTGCGCAAGCGCATGGATGCACGACACGTGTCTGCGCAGTTGCGCAGTCGCAACTGCGCAAACGCACGGATGCGCGACACGTGTCTGCGCAAGCGCACAGATGCGGGACACGTGTCTGCGGCTGCGCAGTCGCAGCTGCGCAAACGCACAGATGCGTGACACGTGTCTGCGCAGTTGCGTAGTGGCAGCTGCGCAAACGCACCGATGCGCGACACGTGTCTGCGCAGTTGCGCAGTCGCACTGCGCAAGCGCACGGATGCGCGACACGTGTCTGCGCAGTTGCGCAGTCGCAGCTGCGCAAACGCACAGATGCGCGACTGTTCCCCTCCGAACGGCGGCCGAGACGTTAGGACGTCCGTGCCTGAGGTTCGGGGCAGATGCTATTTGGTTTTATCCGTCTATCTCTCCGAAGATGCCAAGTTGATTTATGGCACCGTGTATCGGAGGTTTAGACGGATGCGGCCGATATAGCAGACTTCGTCAGATTCCCCCTCAGGGTGAGGGGTTTTTGATTGTGGGGACGCTCTTCCCTGCAGGCGCAAGCCCCTGCAGTTAATTACGCTACCGCATCGCGGTAACAACTTTCTCCTTCTCCAGAATTTCACTTCGTGTCGTGTGTGTTTGTTTTGTTTGTGGTTGCCCGTGGATTGTATACGGAGACTGAGTAATGCCGTCGCCCGTAGGACGTGGATTAGTCCAAATCCGTATTTACTTAGATTTGGGTTTGGTGTTTTTAGTTTAAGGATACGTTAGTCGCGTTGCGGCTAAGATCAACTTAAACATTCGTTTAGATCCGACAAAAGAGCGTTTGGGCTCTATTGTTCCAGTTTGGGAGATTCATAGTCCTATTTGGGACTAAAGTCTGTTTGGAGAATACGTTAGCCATTTTTGAGGCTAAGATCGACTCAAACGTTTGTTAAGGATACGTTAGTCCAGTTTGAGACTAAGATCAACTTAACGGGACCGTTTAGATCCGACAAAAGAGCATTTGGGCTCTATTGTACCAGTTTAGGGACGTGGTGGTCCATAGCATTTATGGCCGTCGGGATCCGTCACCTCTCTGACGTCGTTGAAGAATTACAACGACAGGCGTCTGAGGAGTTCAGAGATGTACCCTTGAACCAAAGTTGATTTGGAGTTTTATCGTTTATTTGAATATCTAAGGACACGTTAACCGTATTTGGGGTTAAGATCAACTTAGACGGGACCGTTTAGATCCAACAAAAGAGCGTTTGGGCCCTATTGTGCCAGTTTAGGGACGTGGCGGTCCATTGCCAGTTTTAGGGACGTGGTGGTCCATTATTAGTTTAGGGACGTTTCAGTCCGTCGCCAGTTTAAGGACGTAGTGGTCCATATTCCAGTTTAGGGACGTGGTGGTCCATTGCCAGTTTTGGGACGTAGTGGTCCAAAATTAGTTTAGGGACGTTTCGGTCCGTTATTAGTTTAGGGACGTTTCGGTCCGATATTAGTTTAGGGACGTTTCGGTCCGATATTAGTTTAGGGACGTTTCGGTCCGATATTAGTTTAGGGACGTTTCGGTCTGATCTTAGTTTAGGGACATTTCGGTCCGATATTAGTTTAGGGACGTTTCGGTCCGATATTAGTTTAGGGACGTTTCGGTCCGATCTTAGTTTAGGGACATTTCGGTCCAATATTAGTTGAGTGGTCGTTGGGACCCGTCACCTCTTTGACGTCGTTGAGGAATTACAACGACAGATGTCAAAGGAGTTCGGAGATGTACCCTCGAACCGGTCGTGACTTAGTTTATGAGAGACATTTAATTTAAGGACTTACAGCCAGGATTGGGTTAAGTCCAATTTTTATTTTAGGCTCTGCCTGATTAAAAGAATCAATCTAAACAGGGCTCTGCCTCTTTTTATTCTTGCAGTTTGATTTGGGCCAAGCCCTCAAGCATTTCCAAACAGGGCTCTGCCCTTTGTATGATTTGATTTGGGCCAGGCCCTCAAGAAATTTCCAAATAGGGCTCTGCCCTTTTATTTTTGTGATCTGATTTGGGCCAGGCCCTCAAGAATTTTTCCAAATAGGGCTCTGCCCTTTTATTTCTGATTTGGGCCAGGCCCTTTTAAATAATGAGTTGCAGGAACTCAAGAATCTTCTGATTGAAGAAACAAAAGTGCATAGCACTTTTGATCTACATTTAGATCAAAAGAAAACAAGTTTTTCTTCTTGTTTTCTTTTCACAGAACCAAGGGTTCATATCAAGTGCAAGGCACTATTTATTATTCTTTTATTTTTTAGAACCAAGGGTTCATATCAAGTGCAAGGCACTATTTATTATTTTTATTTTTTAGAACCAAGGGTTCATATCAAGTGCAAGGCACTATTTATTTTTATTTATTTTCTGTTCTTCAGAAATTTTACCTTCTTCTTTTTTTTGTTCTTGATTAATCTTCAAGAGCCTTTTTTCCAGAAGTTTATCCTTCTCTTGATGATTGATTCTCTGCCCTTTTGAATGAGGCTTGGGGTCTTATTTATAGTGCCCACAAATTTGTTGGATTTGTTAACATAATCTTTCCTGAATAATTTTGGGAATTTTCCCACCATTGGATCTTTGATCCAAGGGTTCCTGTTTTACAGGAGAACAGAAAAGATTTATCTAAATCTTTATTCAGTTGCTGCGCAACTCACCAGAAAGTGACACGTGTCGCGCATCCGAGCACTTGCGCAGTTGCGAATGCGCAACTGCGCAGACACGTGTCGCGCATCCATGCGTTTGCGCAGCTGGGATTGCGCAACTGCGCAGACACGTGTCGCGCATCCGTGCGTTTGCGCAGCTGCGGCTGCGCAATTGCGCAGACACGTGTCGCGCATCCGTGCCTTTGCGCAGCTGCGGCTGCGCAATTGCGCAGACACGTGTCGCGCATCCGTGCCTTTGCGCAGCTGCGGCTGCGCACCTGCTCAGACACGTGTCACGCATCCGTGCGTTTGCGCAGACACGTGTCGCGCATCGGTTCGTTTGCGCAGCTGCGGCTGCGCAACTGCGCAGACACGTGTCGGGCATCCATGCGCTTGCGCAGACACGTGTCGCCCATCCGTGCGTTTGCGCAGTTGCGACTGCGCAACTGCGCAGACACGTGTCGTGCATCCAAGCGCTTGCGCAGACACGTGTCGCGCACCCGTGCGTTTGCGCAGTTGCGACTGCGCAACTGCGCAGACACGTGTCGTGCATCCAAGCTCTTGCGCAGACACGTGTCGCGCATCCGTGCGTTTGCGCAGTTAAGTCTTTAATTAAGTTTTCTGAAGAGCCTTGCTCTGATGGGACGCGCTGTTTCGGGCGTTACGCTGCCCATTCAGCCTCTGCCACGTGGCAAATTGCGCACTGCGCACGGAAACCGAAGCGTTGCTTCGAATTTTGAATTTTCAAAATTCAACAGAGCCTTGCTCTGATTGGGGGAAACAGCGACACGTGTCTGCGCAGTTGCGCAATCGCAACTGCGCAAGCGCTCGGATGCGCGACACGTGTCATTTGCTGGTGAGTTGCGCAGCAACTGAATGAAGATTTAGATAAATCTTTTCTGTTCTCCTGTAAAACAGGAACCCTTGGATCAAAGATCCAATGGTGGGAAAATTCCCAAAATTATTCAGGAAAGATTTTGTTAACAAATCCAACAAATTTGTGGGCACTATAAATAAGACCCCAAGCCTCATTCAAAAGGGGATAAAAATCAGATAATCAGATAATCAATCATCATCGAGAGAGGGAAAAAGCTTCTGAAAAAAGAGAGCTCTTGAAGATTAATCAAGAACAAAAAAAAGAAGGTAAAATTTCTGAAGAACAGAAAATAAAATAATAAATAGTGCCTTGCACTTGATATGAACCCCTGGTTCTAAAAAATAAAAGAATAATAAATAGTGCCTTGCACTTGATATGAACCCTTGGTTCTGTGAAAAGAAAACAAGAAGAAAAACTTGTTTTCTTTTGATCTAAATGTAGATCAAAAGTGCTATGCACTTTTGTTTCTTCAATCAGAAGATTCTTGAGTTTCTGCAACTCATTGTTTAAAGGGGCCTGGCCCAATTACAAGGGCAAAGCCCTGTTTGGAAAACTCTTGAGTTTCTGTAACTCACTACTTAACAGGGCCTAGCCCAATTGCAGAAAATAAAAGGGCAAAGCCCTGTTCAGAAAATTCCTGAGTTTTTTGTAACTCATTATTTAAAAGGGCCTGGCCCAAATCAGATCGCAAAATAATGAAGGGGCAGAGCCCTATTTAGGTTGATTCTTTTAATCGGGCAGAGCTTAAAATAAAAATTGGACTTAACCCAATCCTGGCTGCAAGTCCTTAAATTAAATGCCTCTCATAAACCAAGTCACGACCGGTCCGAGGGTACATCTCCGAACTCCTTTGACACCTGTCGTTGTAATTCCTCAACGACGTCAAAGAGGTGACGGGTCCCAACGACCACTCATCTAATATTGGACCGAAACGTCCTTAAACTAATATTCACTCCAAAATGAGAATTTCGGACCGAAACGTCCCTAAACTAATATCGGACCGAAACGTCCCTAAACTAATATCGGACCGAAACGTCCCTAAACTAATTTCGGACCGAAACGTCCCTAAACTAATAATGGACCGCCACGTCCCTAAACTGGCACAATAGGGCCCAAACGCTCTTTTGTTGGATCTAAACGGTCCCGTCTAAGTGATCTTAACCCCAAATACGGTTAACGTGTCCTTAGATATTCAAATGAACGATAAAACTCCAAATCAACTTTGGTTCAAGGGTACACCTCCGAACTCCTCTGACACCTGTCGTTGTAATCCCTCAACGACGTCAGAGAGGTGACGAGTCCCGACGGCCGGATAATTAAATCAATCATGATGTTAAGTTGATCTTAGTCTAAAACAAGACTAACGTATCCTTAACGAACGTTTAAGTCGATCTTAGTCGCAACGCGACTAATGTATCCTTAAACTAAAAAACACCAAACCCAAATCTAAGTAAATACGGATTTGGACTAATCCACGTCCTACGGGTGACGACATCACTCAGTCTCCGTATACAATCCACGGGCAATCACAAACAAAACAAACACACGCGACACGAAGTGAAATTCTGGAGAAGGAGAAAGTTGTTACCGCGACGCGGTAGCGTAATTAACTGCAGGGGCTTGCGCCTGCAGGGAAGAGCGTCCCCACAATCAAAAACCCCTCACCCTGAGGGGGAATCTGACAAAGTCTGCTACATCGGCCGCATCCGTCTAAACCTCCGATACACGGTGCCATAAATCAACTTGGCATCTTCGGAGAGATAGACGGATAAAACCAAATAGCATCTGCCCCGAACCTCAGGCACGGACGTCCTAACGTCTCGGCCGCCGTTCGGAGGGGAACAGATTCTGGCACGCCCGGTGGGACCTCTTCCTCTTTCCACTCCACACTTCGTGTGTCGTCTTCGTGAACCAATCGCGGTTTGTTAAATGATTGCCTTCGGATTTCAAGTTGCTAAGATTTGGTCTTTTGTTTGGTACAGAACTCAAGCATTCGATGGCCACCAACTGCACCAACTGCTCAAAATGCCAATGCAACGGACGTTCCACCTCACCGAGAGGTGTAGCATATGGGCCCCAGGCGGCTTCCTTCCTGACTCTGCCGGTAGGCCAGGTGACTCAGGCCACCACCGGCTTGTTCTTCGGGACCATGGTCCCACCTACAAGCTTCTCGGCGCCGATCCCCACACCGGAAGCGAACAAGAAGTCGGTGTTCGACCGGCTCACTGCTACCACGACCCCTGTCAACGGGTCGCCTGCTACTGGACCAACAGCCTCCGTTTTCACCAGGCTGGGTCAGAACTATAAGGTGGCGGTCCCAAAGAGGGCAACGGCCGCTG
Organism: Agapanthus africanus; assembly: GCA_030015575.1. NCBI lineage: Eukaryota > Viridiplantae > Streptophyta > Magnoliopsida > Asparagales > Amaryllidaceae > Agapanthus > Agapanthus africanus. The sequence continues at coordinate 309,606,225 of JASDDO010000024.1, forward strand.
CTTTGGAAGTCGTTAAAGCGGCTTCTCCTATCAGAGAGTCAGTCTTCACAAGATTGACGGTTCCTACTCCTCCCCCAGCTGGTCAGAAGGCATCAGTCTTCGACAGGCTGACATCAGCAGTTACCCCACGCTCAAACAGGGGGCAGCAAGAAACCATCTCAATCTCCGAGCCAATCCCAACGGCTCGTCGTGCGCGACGTCTCCATTGGCAGCGAGTAAGGAAAGCAGGGGGCAACTCCCCCTCAGGGCTAACCCCACCTGCTCCGACGGTAGAGGTCAATGCTGCTGTTCCAACTGGGAACAGCTTTGAAATGCTGAGGAAGGTGAGAAAGAACTCCCCGGTGGCTACGTTGAAAAGGTCCCCTCCACCCATGGAAAAAGCTCCGGAGGTGAAACAGGAACAGCCCCCTCAACGGCTGTCAGCGAAAGTTTATAAAGTTTGGCGGAGGGTTCAAGACTCCGTGATTGACTCAGATCACTTCCGTCGCCAGAACAGGGCAAGGGTGGAAAAAGACAAAAACCGCCCCGCTAAACGACAGGGGGCAACAAATGCTAGGATGCCCGCTTCAACGGCTCCTTCAGCCTCAAAGGCCCATAAAAGGAAGAGGCCAGAAAAAGCTCCCATGACGCTGACAAAGTCTAAGAGCGGTGAGCCTAAACACCCCAAGTCAGGGGACATCACAGTTCATACGGTCTATATGGCCTCGGGGAAAGAAGAAAGTCGTACTTCTATGGGTCACCGACCGCTTACCCGGTCAGTGACCAAGTCTCAGGAGCAGCAACAAAAGCTCCAGGAGATGATGACTACAATGGCTGCACTCACGGGGCCAAAAGAGAATCCTGAGACGTCCTTAGATGAACGTCAAGAAGAAGAGACCGACGCCGAGTTCCTTCGCCGAGTGCTCGAAAAGAGAGACCAAGAGGCTGCTGAACAAGCAGCCAATATACAGCGTATGGGCCTTCTCTTCCAGGACATGATTGGAATGATGATACAACCAGAGCCCCCGACTGAAGAACCCCCGATCGTCCTTGGGGATGATAGGGGGGAAACATCAAACCCTCAGCCCGTTCTATCAACGGCTAAAGAAGACACAATCTCTAAAACAGATCTGGACGAATATATCGCCCAGCAGATAAAAGTTCATCACGCGGCCGAAGCAGCCGGCCACGTTGTAAAAACGGGGCGGCCATATCCGGGCTGGTATGACCAAATCAAGTACCCGCCAGGTTACACAATTCCAAAGTTTCATGTCTACAAGGGGACCGGCAATCCCCATCAACATGTTGCCCAATTCAGGGCGCTTTGTGGTAACACTGGAGGCGACGACAAGCTCTTACTGCGCCAGTTTGTTGGAAGCTTATCAGATACGGCTTTCGAGTGGTATTCCGAGCTCCCCAACGACTCCATTAAAACCTTCGCAGAGATGGAGCTGCTCTTCACCCAACGCTTTGCAAGTGCCAGCGAACGTACTCCGATGACGGCGCTGATTAACGCCAGGGTAAAGCCCGGCGAGACGTGGGTCCAGTACGCTATACGTTGGCGTAATTTATGGTCTAAATGTGAACAGCGTATAGAAGAAGCCCCTGCGGTGGGAATGTTTGTTGGAACCCTTGATCCACAAGCAACCATTTCGCAGTTTATGATGTTCTTCAAGCCGACTTCTTTCCAGGCTTTGATCGACAAATTGGCGCAGATGGACCAGATGGGCCACAAACCCCCTCTCCCGAAGCCGGACTCTCAAAACGATAAAGGAAAGGGAAAAGCAATCATCGTCGCTAATGCCCAACAACAACCGAACGACTCGAAGCCGGTTGCTCGTCCAAATAATACGCGTCCATACGTGCCCCTTGAAGACAGGATGGGACGTGCTTACTCCTTCCCCCGTGATAAAACAAGGAGGCTATTCGAGCTGGCATTGCGCAATAGGCTCATAAATCTGCCAGATCCAAAACGTCCGTCACAACCAAGTGACGTTAACGAGCCTAATTATTGCCCTTACCATCGAGTGCTAGGACATCCAATCGAAGACTGTTACGTGTTCAAAAATTGGCTCGAAAACCAGTACCGTCAGGGCAAGTTTGCGCTATCTGACAAATGGAAGGTGAATCCTCCGCAACCCCACACCTATAAGGGAACGAATACGCCGGGGGCAACATGCTCCGTCATTGAAGAAGCTCCATGGGAGGTTGTATTATCAGCCAAAACGAGAAGAATGCTAAATGATCTTCAGGCCTGTCCAGGGGTCAAGTGGAAGAACCCCTTGGAGCCGCAGATTATTGAGGGGATGTTGAAACCACGTCCGACTCCGAAGGCCGATGGTGGTAGTTCAAGCGTTCATAACCAGCCGTCAAAATCTTCGAAAAAGAAGAAGAAGAAATCTAAGAAGCCCGTGAAGCCTAGCGACAAGCGGACGGACTTACAGAAGCAGATCGACGCACTGGATGAATACAACCAAAAGGCGCGGACTCCCATTACGTTCCAAGATTTCCTTGATCACGTCTTTCAAAAAGAAGATGAGGAAGAAGCTTCATCGGATGAATCCGACGGAGATGTGGCAAGCTGTCATATGATCTCTCACTCGACCTCGAACGATGAAGGGACTTCTAGCACCAAGACGCCGGGGGCAAATACTGAGTCAAGGGTTCCGGAATTATCAATAGAAATGATTGACGCGTTTCTTAGTGAAGCTCGATTGAAAAGTAAAGCTGATCAAGAACGCGAGACGGCGATATTCGAAACGGCCAAGCGCCAGCGACTTGAGGGAGGAGCTGAGATGATCCCACTGGAGCAAAATGCCTCCACCGCTGACAAAAGCCAATTTAAGATAAAAAAGAAGTTCGCTAAGGCCATATCGATGGGCATGAAGCTACCACCCTCAGAAGAAAAAGTTACTAGCGTGGTAGAAATGCACCCATCTTATTGCTTATATCATCAGAAGGTCTCACATTCTACCCAAGAGTGCAAAGCGTTCGATAAATGGTGGCAAGGATACGTCGCTAATCAACAACGCTTTAAACGGGAAAAGCGCAAGGTGCGTCGGGAGCAAAGAAACACGACCAAAGTGCTTGAAAGAACTGCCGGCAACTGTCACATGGTTAACACTACCAGGTCACAAGTGCCCACATTTGGGAGCGACTCTGATGAGGAACTAGAGATTGCCCCTCTCTTTAAAGAGTCAACTTCGGGAAAAGAAGAAGAACCGAAGTCTTGCGAAAATATACAGCTGCGGAATCGGACACTGCCTGAAAAGAATCTCGGACCCTCGAATAGAAAAGATAAAGGGAAAGAGAAGGTCTCTGAAGACATTACTTTGGATGACCAAGTCGCGGAAGAGTTAACCGCCAAAAATCTGCCAAAGAGGAGTAAAGTGGATTACAATGTCTTAGCGCATCTGAGGAAGCTACCCTCACAACTCAGCATCCTCGATGCTTTGTTACTATCAAAGGAGGCGAGAGACTCTTTGATTAAGGCACTACAAGATCCGGACCAGTTCCAAGCCTTCTTGGCCGAAGAAAAGATGAAAGACGAATTGGAAGAAGTGCACACAGCCGACGTTGCTTTTGGTGATGAAGACCTTCTTCTCGGGACGTGTGAACACAATTGCCCTCTTTATGTCTCAGGATACTGCCATGACATAAAGATAGGTAAAATCTTGGTCGATAACGGATCGTCCGTCAATTTACTCAACGTACGAGTGTTAAAGGAGATTTGCATGAGTGTCCAACACCTCGCCCGGGACAAGATCACTATCTCCGGTTTCGACTCTCAATCTTCAAAGACTCTTGGATCTGTGATATTGACGCTACGCTTCGAGTTACTCGTCACAGACATCAAATTCCATGTTATAGATGCCAAGACGTGCTATAATGCTCTGCTCGGCCGACCATGGCTACACGAGTACAACATCATCCCTTCTACACAGCATCAGTGCATGAAGTATTCCAGGGATGGCCTCGAGTACACTGTGGCCGGAGAGTTGAATCCGTTTTCCGTGAACGAAGTTCGCAAGTATGAAGATGCCAAATACTTCTTGCCGAGTTTCGAAGACACGGAAAAGTGTCACAAACCGGAGAACAAAACTAATGCCACCATCCCTGTCTTCGGCAGTGACACCGAGGAGGAGGATATAATTTATTCAGGTCCACCCCAATCTACCAGGCCAGGACCATCCGTTCCTTCGTTGATCTTCGGTAGTGATTCAGAGGATGAAGTTCATGCTGTATTTCCTGCTCGGCCTTCGATACGGATCTCCGCCGATGAAGAGCGAAGTCTGCAGATAACCATGGTGCCACTTAAACATTACAAAGAACTGGATGTACTCGACACCAACAGCGTAGAAGAATTGCAGACATTCTATATCCCTCCCGGTCGAAGGGGCGAGAAGGCAATCTTATTCTACCGTTCTGAAGAGAACAAAGTAGAAAAAGAAGTTTGGCATGGCGCGGATCCCACGCTCGACAGGCTTCAGCCTATCCGTCTTCCCCGGTATTATACCGAAGGTTTGAAGAAACTGCTAAAACGCCAGGGGATGTCCTTCACACAGACCGTTAGAAAAGCCAAATTCTATGACAAGGTCTGGAACATTCCCGGGACCCAATGCAAACTGCCTAACGGGAAAGTAGAAACCAAAGGGCTTGGGTACATCCGGCCAAAGAAGCGGGAGCTAGTAAACAGCTGTTATGCCATGTATGACTTCGATGAAGAGGCGGACGCTCAATGGGAGGACGCTAATCCTGAACCAGCAAAAGGTCCTGATACAAAACCGCCCAGTCCATCGTCCGAAGACCAGATGAGCAAACTTATAAGGGATGCGAGTCAAAAAGCCCGAGATGATCACGATCGTGAAATGGCAATCTATGAGAAAGCTAAGACACAGCGCCTCCTCCAACAGGCAGTAAAGAACGAAGATGCCGCTCCTTGTCAACCTGCTACAAAAAAGGTTCGACGCGAGAACAAAAACAAGTCGAAAGGCAAGAGAGGCGCTCGACAACTACAAAGCAGAGCTAAGAAGCCGCGCATCCGAGAATCGAGCGTTATTGACTTAGCCCTCGGGAAGAAAATGGGTCGAGCATACTCTTTTCCTCGGAACAAAACAAGGAAAATATTCGATCTCGCTCTAAAACATCAAATGCTTACGTTGCCAGAGTCTAAACACCCTGAACAAGCAGGCGAGGTCTCCAACCCGAAGTATTGCTTTTACCATCGAGTAGTAGGGCATTCGCTTGAAGATTGCTTCACCTTTAAGAATTGGGTTGATGACCAATATCAGCTTGGCAAATTCGCGTTGTCTGACAGTTGGAGGGTAGCGCCGCCGCAAAAGCACGAACCCGAAAACACAAGAATAAAACCAACTCCGCATTGGGATTGGCAGAAAATTTGCACCTGCCATGTGATAACAATATTAAAAGAAGTGTCCGAGGACATGAACAACCTCCCTTGGTGTTTTGAAAGCGGCAGCGATAAGGTAATCTCAGAATTTCCCCCAGCTCCGAAAGAACTGGAAGATGGAATCCATACCACTGCAGATAATCTCAAGAAAATTGAGTTGGGGACGGAAAATGACCCGCGACCGACATTCATCAGCGAACTGCTATCTGGAGAAAGGGTGGCTGCGTTAAAGGATGTGCTTCTACAGCACAAAGATTGCTTCGCGTGGAACTATTCCGAAATGCCGGGACTAGATCCAGAAATCGCTGTGCACAAATTGGCGATATCCCCGGACATCAAGCCAGTCAAACAAGCGCCGAGAAGAATGCGACTCGAGCTTGAGATGAGCATCAACGCCGAAGTCAAAAAGCTGATAGATTCAGGCTTCATCCAAGAAGTCCAATACCCTGAATGGATCGCCAACATTGTCCCAGTGATGAAGAAAAATGGGACAGTGCGCATATGCGTAGACTTCCGGGATCTCAATAAAGCCTGCCCAAAAGATGATTTTCCAGTGCCAGTCACCGAACTGATGATAGACAACACATCCACTCATGAGGTTTTCTCCTTCATGGATGGCTCATCGGGGTATAATCAAATAAAAATGCACCCGGAAGATCAGAAGCACACAGCCTTCAGGACTCCTCTTGGTATATTTTGTTATAAAGTGATGCCCTTCGGTTTGAAGAACGCCGGTGCTACTTATCAGAGGGCCATGACGAAGATCTTCGACGACCTTATACACGAAATCGTCGAATGCTATATTGACGATCTCGTGGTTAAAAGCAAATCATACGAGGAACATCTCGAGCATCTGAAGACTGTATTTCAACGCCTTCGGCAATACAACTTGAAGATGAATCCTCTCAAATGTGCGTTCGGGGTTTCCTCAGGCAAGTTCCTGGGATTCGTCGTTCGACACCGAGGTATTGAAATAGATCCGTCAAAGATCAAAGCGATCATGGAAATGCCTCCGCCGAGGACTCTCAAACAGCTGCGGTCTCTCCAAGGGAAACTCGCGTATATACGGCGATTTATAGCCAACCTTTCAGGAAAGTGACGTCCTTACAGCCACCTGATGAAGAAGGGAACCCCATTCGTTTGGGACCAAAAATGCCAAGGCACACTGGATGAGATCAAGCAATACCTGCAGAACCCGCCGGTGTTGGCTGCTCCAGTTAAGGGGAAGCCTCTTATTCTTTATACAACCGCCCTCGAAGGTTCTTTAGGCGCATTATGGGCACAAGAGAACGATCAGGGGAAAGAAAGAGCACTTTACTACTTAAGTCGAGTCCTGCTGGGAGCAGAAAGCAACTACTCTCCCATTGAAAAACACTGCCTGGCGTTGATCTTCGCAATAACCAAGCTTAGGCACTACGCGTTGGCGCACGAGGTCCGTCTGATCTCAAAAGTCGACCCTCTTAAATATTTAATGTCAAAGGCCATATTGACGGGGAGACTCGCTAAATGGGCCCTGCTCTTGATGGAATTCTCGATAACGTATCAACCTCTCAAGGCAGTGAAAGGCCAGGCCATCGCCGACTTCCTCGCTGAGCATCCGATACTCGCCGATTCTCCTCTGAATTGCGATCTTCCAGACGAACATGCGTTCGATGCGATCGACGGTGATAATATCCGATGGGAGCTTTATTTCGATGGAGCATCTTCCATGAAGAAACGCAAACAAAGTACCCCTATAATTAAATCAGGGGTAGGACTCATCTTCGTAACTCCACAAGGAGGGATAATGCGCTACGCGTTCTCCCTAACGGAGCCGAGAACAAACAATGAAGCCGAATACGAAGCTCTGATAGCAGGCCTCGAGATCGCCATTGACATGGGAATTGAAGATCTCCTCATATACGGTGATTCCCAACTGGTCGTTAGTCAAGTAAACGGCGACTACCAAACGTGCAAACCGGAATTGGTAAAATACGGTGAAAAAGTGCAGCAACTGCTAACCCAAATTCCCTCTTACACTTTGGAAAGTATACCGCGCGCGGAAAACAGCAAAGCGGACGCACTGGCCAAACTTGCTAAAGAATTGGCTGACGAGAACCTCGATGACGTTAGAATCGTGATACAAAGCCGTCGAGTGCTCGCCCCAACAGAAATATCCCCGAAATCGTCTGAAGAAAAGGGAGCGAAAGAGGAGACAACCCTGCAAATAAAAGACAGGGAAAATACCGAGGACTGGAGAGAAGTCTTCATAGATTACTTCAAGTTCCACCGAATACCTGAAGAGGCGTCCACAAGACATCAGCTCACGAAACGAGCTCTGTCTTTCGCCTTCGTCAATGATACTCTATACAAGAGGTCATTCGACTCTCTGTGGTTAAGATGCTTAGGACCTGACGAAGGGAGAAGGGTCGTCCAAGAAGTTCACGACGGACTCTGCGGTTCCCACCAAGCAGGCCCTAAGATGAAATTGAAGATAAAGCGGATGGGCTACTACTGGCCCACGATGATGCAGGATTGCCTGGATTACGCGAGGCAATGTCATCCATGCCAAATTCATGGGGACTTCATCCATCAGCATCCCAATCCACTACATCCAACAATGGCTAGTTGGCCATTCGAAATGTGGGGAACTGACACAGTCGGTCCCATCGAACCAGCATCGTCAAAGGGACATCGTTTCATCTTGGCGACGACTGATTACTTCTCCAAATGGGCAGAGGCAGTACCATTGAGGGAAGTGAAGACGGAGAACATCCTCCATTTCTTCAAAACGCATGTCATCTACCGGTTTGGAACCCCGAGAAGAATCATCTCTGATAATGGGCCAGCCTATCGAAGTCATAAAATTAGCCGTTTCGCACAGCAGCACAATATAGACTGGAGATATTCCTCGGTTTATAACCCGCGAGCTAACGGTCTAGCTGAAGCCTTCAACAAGACCTTGACGAAGATCATAAAGAAAACAGTGTCACGAAATAAGAAAGATTGGCACGAAAGATTGCAAGAGGCTCTTTGGGCGTATCGGACTACGTTTAAAACGGCCACAAACACAACTCCATACGCGTTGGTATTTGGGACGGAAGCAGTACTCCCTCTCGAGATAGAATTACCCTCTCTACGAGTGGCAGTCCACTACGAGCTGACAGACGAAGAAAATGCTCACCTTCGGTTTGAAGAGCTTGACGCCCTTGATGAAATCCGGCTTCTAGCACAACAAAATCTGGAAGCCTATAAAGCAAAGATGACGCGCTCGTATGAAAGATTGAGCCGCCCGAGGACATTCCACCAAGGCGAACTCGTGCTAGTGGTCAAAAGGCCCATGATCTCCAATCGCGCCAAGCGGGGAAAATTTGAGCCAAACTACGAAGGACCGTATATCATTGATAAGGTCTACCAAGGTGGGGCCTATCTACTCATGGACATGCACGGTGAAAGGCCTTTCAGGCCAATAAACGGACGCTTCCTAAAGAAATACTACGCTTAATGAGCCACAGCCTAGGTCAATGGTAGATGACGACGACTATGTCCGCTCGCTATCTTCTTAAGCTCAAGCTTTATAAGTAGTAGCCAACCCTCTCAACGGTGGACCGAAATGTCCTTAAACTAATAGCAGACCGAAAACGTCTTTAAACTAATACTGCGGCATCCTTGGGCTGACGAGATGAACAAAAATAAAAAAAATATAATAAAAAAAAAAAATAATAATAAAAAAAAAGCGGTAAGTCCATAAGCAAAATGGGCACGGATGAAAACCCGAAAGGGCTCCGTGAGTAAAAACAGCAGGACTACCGGCGGATGTTGTGAAAACCCGAAAGGGCGCAACTTCGTTAAAGAACCCTTATGGAGTCCTCTCGACCCTGTAAGGAGAAACCACCCGCGTGAGATCCTTACGACTTACAAGGGAACAACACACTTAGGAATCCCCACGATCCCTAGGGAGAAAATACGCTTGCGAGATCCTCACGACTCGTAAGGAGAACTCTCTTATGGGACCCTCACGGCTCATAGGATTTGAAAGTCTTAAGTCACAGAGACCTAAACCTGTGCTTAAGCAAACCCCCACAAACTTCCAATATTGCCCTACAAGTGGCTCAATACTGACCCTTGTATACAATCCACGGGCGCGAATAAACATTTCCCTAACCAAGGTCCATCCATGACTGGGAATACGTTCGTATGGTAAACAACCCTTATAAATCCCCTCGATTTATGAGGAGAAAACCTTCCTGTAGGATCCTTACGACTTACAGAAGAACAAAACACTTAGGAACCCTCACGGTTCCTAAGGAGAGAATACACTTACAAGATCCCCACGACTTGTAGGGAGAAATACCTTCACGAGACCCTTACGGCTCATGAAGTCAAAAGCCTTAGCCGACGGGATCCTAACCCCGGTCGCTAAGCCTCCTTTGTCCAACAACGATAGAAGCAAATGATGATTCGCTCCTGGTAATATCCCAGTCGCAGCGGTGCTGATGCCGAAATCGATGTCCAATTTCAGGTTGACGGCGAAAGCCGGTAAACCGCTCATGCATACGAAATAGCCGAAATGATAGGGCAACTTGCAATAAAAAGCAGCAAGTAAAATGTATGCATGTAAAATAGCCGAAATGATCGGGCAACTCGTAATAAAGAGCAACGAGTAAAAAACAAAATAATGAAAAGCCGAAATGATTGGGCACCGCGAAAAATAGCCGAAATGTTTGGGCAATCGCAACCTTCGCGATATAAAAGCTGAAATGATAGAGCATCGCGGAAATAAAATAAAACAAAAAAAATGAGAAATGATAAAACTTCGGCCCTACAGTTAAGATCACATCGATCCCTGTATACAATCCAAGGGCGTAAACAAAGAAGAAACCATACCTCCCCAGCGGATTCCGTCAAACGACGAAACCAAGCCTCAACGGTTCATTTCAACCGAAGAAGTCAGTGACTTCAACGAAAATTTTTCGACTCACGGATACAAACACTCCTTGACGAGAGCCTTCTGATCCGCGTCGACCCGCAGAGCCACCAGTGCCTCCGTAGGAACCCTCGACTCGTTTCAAACCCCAAGGACACAAATAATCCTTGGCGCTCGGGAAACAAATAATCCCGGCAAACTTCTCGACTCACGGATACAAACACTCCTTGACGAGAACCCTCTGATCCGCGTCGACCCGCAGAGCCACCAGTGCCTCCGTAGGAACCCTCGACTCGTTTCAAACCCTAAGGACACAAATAATCCTTGGCGCTCGGGAAACAAATAATCCCGGCAAACTTCTCGACTCACGGATACAAACACTCCTTGACGAGAACCCTCTGATCCGCGTCGACCCGCAGAGCCACCAGTGCCTCCGTAGGAACCCTCGACTCGTTTCAAACCCCAAGGACACAAATAATCCTTGGCGCTTGGGAAAAAAATAATCCCGGCAAACTTCTCAACTCACGGATACAAACACTCCTTGACGAGAGCCCTCTGATCCGCGTCGACCCGCAGAGCCACCAATGCCTCCGTAGGAACCCTCGACTCGTTTCAAACCCCAAGGACACAAATAATCCTTGGCGCTCGGGAAACAAATAATCCCGGCAAACTTCTCGACTCACGGATACAAACACTCCTTGACGAGAGCCCTCTGATCCGCGTCGACCTGCAGAGCCACCAGTGCCTCCGTAGGAACCCTCGACTCGTTTCAAACCCTAAGGACACAAATAATCCTTGGCGCTCGGGAAACAAATAATCCCGGCAAACTTCTCAACTCACGGATACAAACACTCCATGACGAGAGCTTCTTTGACTCACATCTTGGGCAGTAGGGATTCAAAACTTACTTCCTGAACAAATGGGACCCTGCAAGTCAATCCTAAATGGTCTCTTGCATACTATCCACGGGCCTCACTCTCTGAAGTCGATTCTCGACAAAGAGGGAAACAACCGCTTACGAGCCTTTTTCGACTCGTAAGAGGGGCAATGGGATCCTGCAAGTCAATCCTAAATGGTCTCTTGCATACTATCCACGGGTCTCACTCTCTGAAGTCGATTCTCGACGAAGAGGGAAATAACCGCTTACGAGCCCTCTCGACTCGTAAGAGGGAGAAATTCTCTTATAGGATCCTTCCGACTTATGAGAGGAAACCACACTTGGGAATCCTCACGATTCCTAGGAAAAAAAAAATTCACCTGCGAGATCCTCTCGATCCGTAGGAAGAAGAGTCTCTATGAGACCCTCACGGCTTATAGAGTTGAAAAGTCTTAGGCAGCAGATCTGAACCTGCGGCCTAAGCCATCGTTATTTCTTAATAAGGTCGGGATACTCGTCCCAATCGTTCGTCAATTGTGGTTATTAAGGTGGCGTACTGATTATAAAAGAAAAGAAAGACAGAGAAATGACACAAGACATTACAAAATGTGTATCTTTTATTCATAAAAATTGGTTGAGTACAGGATACATTGTGCTAAAGGATAAAAAAAAACATATACATATAATTTACAAAGACAAATGATACAAGGGGAATTATGGGGAAGGAAACGTCTTGCACAGATCTAGCAATTGCTCGCATACGTCCTTCCAAGCCTTCTCCTGATCTGCTGCCATTGCCAGCTCCGCCTCTACTTGAGCCCGCTGTTGCGTGAAGGATGCGAGCTCTTCCCCAACAACCTGATGAGCTGCTTCTTGGCCTTGGGCATCGCGCTCAGCAGCATCAAGTTTCCGCTTCAGCGCTAGCCCATTAGATATACGTTTGAGAAGACCTTCAAAGACAGCTTTCACCTCAGCAGCATTCGTCCTAACTTCGGCACGAAGGCAAGCGGTCGCGTTTGAAGATTCCTGACGCGCCTTTAACCGTAAAGCTGCCTTCTGCTCCAAATGGCGGAGATAAGAGGTGCTTTGCTCAAGCCAAGCTATCCGTTCGGCGCTCGCGGCCAAAGCCTCGGGAGAAGGGCGTGTCGACTCCAACCGATACAAGCGAGCTTCGATCTCTCTGCAGTGGTTAACCCACGATTCGACGACGCCTTCGTTATGGAAAGTTACGAGCGCCGCCAACATTGGGTTAACGTCCACAGCGAAATCTACGGCCGAAGGAAGGGCATCCATGTTGAGCTCTTCGATGTACCCGCTCAACATACCCAAGCTCATTACAGCACCTTTTGAAGACGGGCGTCGCGAGAAAGGACCCGCCGGTGAGAGGACATGAGACTCAAAAGGAACTGGAGCTGGGACAATAGCTGCAAAAAAACGAAACATGGTCAAACAATGATTCGAAAAGTCGATGAAAGATCATATAAAAAGAGGAAAGGAATATCTGTACCAGTCGCAACGGACGCCAAAGCCGGAAGTGCCGGTGGCAGCACAGGCCCGACATCCCCTCCTTCGATCTGAGGCACTGCAGTCAGGAAGAGGAAAAGTCAGATACGATCCTATATTCCCTCGAAAAAGACCAAGACGGCACTTACCGGTACCCTTAGAGGGAGAAGCGAGCTCGGATGGGAAGGAGAAATGTGGGAGCAACACCTGATATAGATGATCAAAGAGCCCTCCTGAAAAGGCACAATGGTGTAGCATTAGTACAAAAGCCACATTTTTGAAAAGATTAATGCATGAGTCGTGGATCCTTACCTTCCAACATCCGTGACGGCACGAGGGAAGACGGAGAGGTAACTATTGCCAAAGCAGTAGTTGATGGTGCCCCCTCGAGCAATGGAGCATCGGTACTGGCCACACCTGCAAGAACAAGCTTGTTAGAAGAGATCACGAGATATATACAAAAAAAATGGAAACGCTGGTGACTCGAAAATTCACCTGACGAGCTGCCAGCAGAAACTGAGGTAGTCCCTTCCTCCACTGACGGAAGACCACCGCCTGTAGCTTCGTCACCCGACTCAAGGGGAACCGTTGTTACGCTCTCAAGCTCTGCAGGCGGCGGGGAACCATAGGCAGGGAGGGCCAAGATAGGAACATTGCCCGATTCCTGAGAAGGAGCACCTAGCTCGTCTTCAGGAATCATGGCCGCATCACCTGCTGTTCCCTCAGGATCAGCGATTACAGCTGTCCCGTCCATCGGCACCACGAGGTCCCCAGCCTCAAGTACCTCGCCCTCTACCGCCTTCGGCACGGTTGAGACAATCATCTCATCTGCCGCCACTTCGGGTACGGCATCAATGACCTGCTCCGCGGTAGGTTCCTTAATCTTGGCTCCAGGCTCCATGACCTCGACGAAGTTGTCCACTGTCGGTTCGGGGTCGGCGAGTACCGCTTCCTCCGCTCCCCTGGGCTCGACGGTCGTCTCCGCCTCTCCCTCAGTTGGACTTGACCCTACAAAATGGAATACGTATAAGCCAACAGCTCTACAATTCGTATGACGAGATTCTGGAAGAAGCACTACCTGAAGTGGATTTGTCATTGGCACTCCGAACCGCGCGCGCCACTTGCCGACGAGCAGTAGACAGGGCCACAGGGGGCTCTTCAGAAGGAGTATTATCGTGAAGAATAGTGCTAGGGCCCGCTCCTGCGGCCAAAGCAGCTCTGCGCGCCTTAGCTTCGCGTCTAAACCGTTTCTGCTCCTCTCGAGCCGATGAGACAGATGCCACCAGGGCCTCCTTAAGGGAGGATTCTTCGCCCGTATACAGGGATGCCTCTAAATCCTTCAAGGCATCCCTCGTCGCGCTATCAAGCTGAGGCTCTTGCGGCAGTTTCGACGGAGCTGGGACTCCGATGACAGGCTTGGGAAGGGTCCTTGCGCCGATTAATACAACCCCTGTAAAGAAACAAGAGAAGGTCAGGTCGACTATCATAAAAAGACAACAAACTTTCCTTATAAAAGAGAACGGGGTAAAACATACCGACGCTTTCTAGGGCACGCTTCTTCTCCTCCGCCTGGAAGGTCTTCAGAGAGGCATCGATGGCCTGTTCAGTAGATCCACCTGCTGAAAATGAGGCAAATATTAGCTAAAGATAGTAATAAAAAGTGGGATAAAATGACAAATAAGGAGGCTGATGATTACCTGATTCAGCGAGTCTGCTTAACATCGCTTCGAGCCTCGCTGATCGCTCCGAAGCTGCAATGGCAGCGGCTAGATTGGTGTCCTCAGGGTCCACCACGAAACCCTCATTGCTGCCGTACTCGCATATAGTCTCGGCAGGATGAGCCGCGGGTTCTAAGTTAAGGATCGCGTCAAGGGATAGGATGGACTTCTTCTTCTTCTGTCCACCAGCCTTGGATCCACCCGGAGCATCTTTGCGCTTGCCAGTTTTGGCAGTCACTTTCGGGCGGCGAGTCCCGATGTCCGTTCCTACACCCGACTCCGGCGAGGCCGCTTTAGCCGTCTTTGTCGGAGCATGGGGTACCGTTGGAGCATCCACCGCAGTGGGCAGTGGCAGTCCACGCGGAGGGGCCAATACGCGTGGTCGATCGGCTCCAGCCTCTTTCGTCGGAGGGATAACCTGAACCCTGGGCTGCAATGGAGCCTTGCGATTGCCGCCGGGAGGCGCAGCCCTACGATCGACCAATAGACGTTTCTCCATCAAGATGATTGGTCCCATCGCGTGCGCGTACCAGGCCACATACGAATTGAGTATCTTGGGGGTACAGCTGGGCTCGCTGATGAAAAAGTAAGAGCCTGTATTTAGCCGGATGAAGTGATGCATCGCATTCCGTACCCCCTCTAGACCGACTGCAGGTGTCCCCAAGAAGTCTTCCAATGGGACCCCTTGGTTATAACTCGATTGCCGGGCAAATCGATGCGGGTTATACCTCATGAAGAGGGCCGTTTCATTCTGCCTAAATACCAAGTAGCCCGGCCGAATGGAATAAAGGTGAAGAATCTCTCGAGCCTTCAACACGGAAACACCGCCCTTAAAGTCATCACGCAGCGGCACCACCGACTTAGTGGACTCGGAACCCATGGTGATGACCTTATCCACCAAAGAGGTCTTCGCCCCGACTAGATGTGAACGCAGAAGCAGTCCTCTAGACTCCCGCGGAGGTGCAAACACGATGGAAGCCCCGACCAATCGCATGATTCTTGGAAGTTTGAATCTCTCAAAGAACTGAGGAGTTTTATGGGCACCAAACACTCCCCGAACATGCAGCTCCATCCAAGAAGTGAAGTAGTGCATCGGGAAGTTAGCAGGCTGTACCCCAGGTTCATTAGCGTCCGCCGCTATGCTAAGTCCGTTGTAAAGGTAAGCCAACCCGGCGATCCCCACTGATAACTGCAGACCGGCCACCATTCGATGCGCCGGGTAAAATACAGAAGACCGCATGAGGCGTGGATGCATGGGAAGCGCGAAGCTGCACAGCCACAGACCTAAGAACCCTATGAAGAAGGTCTCCTCATCCATGCCAGGGACAGCGATCTCTGAGAAAGGGACGATAGCAGTGCCGGGAAGGTAGAAACTCCGCTGATCAATTTCTGATGAAGGCCGGCGGTCCAGGCCGAAACCAAAAGGGTCAGCAAGTTGGGCGAACTTATCACCTCGCTCTGATAAAAATTCCGGGCGAATAAAGCGAGCAATGAAGTCCGCGAAACTAACGCCTCGGTCGCCCAATTCCAAATGAAGCTCCTCGTAAATCTCCAACACCCTCACCAGGCCCGGATGCTGATGCTGGATGGCATTTTCCGGAGTTAAGTCGAGTACCACCTGCTTGGTGGCAAAGACGTACTCATCAGGAGGAAGCAGCCCCTCATAATGCTCCCCCCTCGCCGGTAAACCCGAAAGCTCAACGAACTCCTCTAGAGAAATGGAAACTTCCCTATCCGCCGTCAGGAAAGTATGCGTGGGGATATTCCATTGTTCAATGAAAGCCCTTGTCCACCACGTTGGAGGAGTAGGATATTCGAAAAGCGAGACATAGACGGCGGAGTATAAACCGATCTTCGTCAGATGAGCTCTTTTCGCCGCTAAGATATACCGGGCCCATGGCAGGTATCCAGCAAGCGGTCGCGGATTCAATCCAATATTGTAGGCCTGTCCCCAAGGGCGTGCTTCACCCTGACAGATTCGCCTTCCTAAGATGTCTATGGCCGGCGGCGGCTGTACCGGAATAGCGCCGATTGCAGGCTGAAGAAGATCGTCCGAATTCCAATTTTTAACCTCCACGGCATACTCCACCGGGGGTTTATCTGCGTAGGGGATCGTAACTATAGGTTCGGAGGGCGAGGCGGAACTAAAACTGCGACGACCCTGGATGATTTGGCTATGCCACCTTCCCCATAGGTGGAGATGTTTGCACTCAGGATCACGATCTTTAATCAAGGCAAACACTACCCGGTCCACTGGTGCGTGTGGGAACCCTCCTTCCGAGCGAACGAAGGGAAAAGACAAGTCGTCAGACATCCTTCCTGCATAAAATATATATATATCATTAGTGGCTTGACACTTAACATTCAATAAAAATAATATAAAAAAATATATATAATAAAAATAATAGTAATAAATAAAGATCTGGCTCCACGCTGTGATGCAATGGGCAGGGGACCAAAGGGGGACCCACAAAATCAAGATGACGGCGCATCATTTGATGAGACAATCCCACCATTGAATGGGACTATCAGTCAATAAA
Organism: Agapanthus africanus; assembly: GCA_030015575.1. Lineage (NCBI taxonomy): Eukaryota > Viridiplantae > Streptophyta > Magnoliopsida > Asparagales > Amaryllidaceae > Agapanthus > Agapanthus africanus. Next base: position 309,623,158 of record JASDDO010000024.1, read on the forward strand.
AGAGACCCCCAAGAGAATATCCTCATTGGGGGGGAACCCCTAAAGACAAGGAGAAGATCTCCTCTTTTCAGAGCAAAGCTCTGTCACAGAGTGACATTTGTCAAACCCTTGTTTCAAAAGAATAAAACTTCTAAAAAAAAAGAGCCTAGCTCTATAGCAGTAATAAAAAACGTACAATTCCTAAGAATTAAAATTGTGGGATCTTAAAAAATCCATGGAAACCTTTAGAAAATTTTCTAATTAATCTGTGAGCCCCTCTGTTCATGGGTTAAAACCTAAGAATAGAATCTCTACAAATTCTTGAGAGCAAGGCTCTGTGGATAAAAACCCCAAAGAGGTTTCTTTTAGATCAAAGATCTATAAGAGCAAGGCTCTGATTATTTAAATTTGATTTAAATTAAATTAATTTAATTTACCTAGAATGGTTCTAAGGATAAAACTTGGAAGTTCTTAAAAAATCGCAAGAGCAAGGCTCTGGAAGTTCTCAAGTGAGAGCAAGGCTCTGAAATCTAATTTCTTGAGAATGGTAAAAAATTACCAAGGACCAAGGGTCCTATTTATAGGCGCCTGCGCCTGTTCACCTGACTCGTCGATCCGACGGTCAGGATCTTGCCACCGTTGCACCCACGCGCGCGCCACGTGAGCGCAACGGTGGGGGGGCATCTGTTTCCCCCAATCAGAGCAAGGCTCTGTTGAATTTTGAAAATTCAAAATTCGAAGCAACGCTTCGGTTTCCGTGCGCAGCGCGCAATTTTCCACGTGGCAGAAGCTGAATGGGCAGCGTAACGCCCGAGACAGTGCGTCCCATCAGAGCAAGGCTCTTCAGAAAACGTAATTAAAGACTTAACTGCGCAAACGCACGGATGCGCGACACGTGCCTGCGCAAGCGCATGGATGCACGACACGTGTCTGCGCAGTTGCGCAGTCGCAACTGCGCAAACGCACGGATGCGCGACACGTGTCTGCGCAAGCGCACAGATGCGGGACACGTGTCTGCGGCTGCGCAGTCGCAGCTGCGCAAACGCACAGATGCGTGACACGTGTCTGCGCAGTTGCGCAGTGGCAGCTGCGCAAACGCACCGATGCGCGACACGTGTCTGCGCAGTTGCGCAGTCGCACTGCGCAAGCGCACGGATGCGCGACACGTGTCTGCGCAGTTGCGCAGTCGCAGCTGCGCAAACGCACGGATGCGCGACACGTGTCTGCGCAGTTGTGCAATCGCAACTGCGCAAGCGCTCGGATGCGCGACACGTGTCATTTGCTGGTGAGTTGCGCAGCAACTGAATGAAGATTTAGATAAATCTTTTCTGTTCTCCTGTAAAACAGGAACCCTTGGATCAAAGATCCAATGGTGGGAAAATTCCCAAAATTATTCAGGAAAGATTTTGTTAACAAATCCAACAAATTTGTGGGCACTATAAATAAGACCCCAAGCCTCATTCAAAAGGGGATAAAAATCAGATAATCAGATAATCAATCATCATCGAGAGAGGGAAAAAGCTTCTGAAAAAAGAGAGCTCTTGAAGATTAATCAAGAACAAAAAAAAAGAAGGTAAAATTTCTGAAGAACAGAAAATAAAATAATAAATAGTGCCTTGCACTTGATATGAACCCCTGGTTCTAAAAAATAAAAGAATAATAAATAGTGCCTTGCACTTGATATGAACCCTTGGTTCTGTGAAAAGAAAACAAGAAGAAAAACTTGTTTTCTTTTGATCTAAATGTAGATCAAAAGTGCTATGCACTTTTGTTTCTTCAATCAGAAGATTCTTGAGTTTCTGCAACTCATTGTTTAAAGGGGCCTGGCCCAATTACAAGGGCAAAGCCCTGTTTGGAAAACTCTTGAGTTTCTGTAACTCACTACTTAACAGGGCCTAGCCCAATTGCAGAAAATAAAAGGGCAAAGCCCTGTTCAGAAAATTCCTGAGTTTTTTGTAACTCATTATTTAAAAGGGCCTGGCCCAAATCAGATCGCAAAATAATGAAGGGGCAGAGCCCTATTTAGGTTGATTCTTTTAATCGGGCAGAGCTTAAAATAAAAATTGGACTTAACCCAATCCTGGCTGCAAGTCCTTAAATTAAATGCCTCTCATAAACCAAGTCACGACCGGTCCGAGGGTACATCTCCGAACTCCTTTGACACCTGTCGTTGTAATTCCTCAACGACGTCAAAGAGGTGACGGGTCCCAATGACCACTCATCTAATATTGGACCGAAACGTCCTTAAACTAATATTCACTCCAAAATGAGAATTTCGGACCGAAACGTCCCTAAACTAATATCGGACCGAAACGTCCCTAAACTAATATCGGACCGAAACGTCCCTAAACTAATAATGGACCGCCACGTCCCTAAACTGGCACAATAGGGCCCAAACGCTCTTTTGTTGGATCTAAACGGTCCCGTCTAAGTGATCTTAACCCCAAATACGGTTAACGTGTCCTTAGATATTCAAATGAACGATAAAACTCCAAATCAACTTTGGTTCAAGGGTACACCTCCGAACTCCTCTGACACCTGTCGTTGTAATCCCTCAACGACGTCAGAGAGGTGACGAGTCCCGACGGCCGGATAATTAAATCAATCATGATGTTAAGTTGATCTTAGTCTAAAACAAGACTAACGTATCCTTAACGAACGTTTAAGTCGATCTTAGTCGCAACGCGACTAATGTATCCTTAAACTAAAAAACACCAAACCCAAATCTAAGTAAATACGGATTTGGACTAATCCACATCCTACGGGTGACGACATCACTCAGTCTCCGTATACAATCCACGGGCAATCACAAACAAAACAAACACACGCGACACGAAGTGAAATTCTGGAGAAGGAGAAAGTTGTTACCGCGACGCGGTAGCGTAATTAACTGCAGGGGCTTGCGCCTGCAGGGAAGAGCGTCCCCACAATCAAAAACCCCTCACCCTGAGGGGGAATCTGACAAAGTCTGCTACATCGGCCGCATCCGTCTAAACCTCCGATACACGGTGCCATAAATCAACTTGGCATCTTCGGAGAGATAGACGGATAAAACCAAATAGCATCTGCCCCGAACCTCAGGCACGGACGTCCTAACGTCTCGGCCGCCGTTCGGAGGGGAACAGTGACACCAGATTCCGATCGCAATTTTGGCAGAGTCTGCAAGCTAGCTTGGGAACGAGTCTGAACTTTAGCACAGCTTACCATCCACAAACAGATGGACAGTCTGAGCGAACGATTCAGATACTTGAAGATATGCTAAGAGCTTGTATGCTAGACTTCGGAGGATCGTGGGAAGATCATTTACATCTTGTGGAGTTTTCATACAACAACAGCTACCAAGCAAGTATTGAAATTGCACCATTTGCGGCTCTATATGGAAGGAAGTGTCGTTAACCATTAAGTTGGGATAGCATTGGAGATAGAGAACTCCTTGGACCTGAGATGATAGTGGCGACTGTAGATGTAGTTCGCACTATCAGGAAACGAGTGCGTATAGCCCAAGATCGACAGAAGCACTGGGCTGATGCAAAGCGCCGACACTTGGAGTTCCAACCGGAAGATCATGTCATTCTAAAGATTTCTCCAAACCGTAGAGTGATTCGCTTCGGAAAGCGGGGTAAGTTAAGTCCGAGATACATTGGACCGTTCGACATACTCGAACGAGTCGGAGAAGTGGCATACTGCTTGGCACTTCTACCCTCATTGGAAGGAGTGCACAACGTGTTCCACATATCCCAACTTAGAAGGTATGTGAGTGACCCCAGTCACATTCTTGATCACTTCGAACTTACTGTACAGACGGATCTATCTTGTGAGCAACAACCCGTTGAAATCCTGGACAAAAAAGTGAAGTAACTACGGAACAAGGAAGTAAACTTGGTTCGAGTGATGTGGAGAAAAGACTCACCAGGAGAATCAACGTGGGAAAGAGAAGACGACATGCGTGCAAGATACCCTCACTTGTTTCTAAATTAGTCCTTAAATACATTGTAAATTTCGAGGACGAAATTTTTATAATGGGGGTATAATGTAACAACTCTGTTTTAATGTACATAATTTTTTTTAAATTAAGGTACTAAATAGAGTATTTGCAACTCTGTGTATACTATAAGTATTTGAATTGTTTTAGAACAGTAAGAAACAACTTGTAGCTCACTGGTAAAGCCTTGCACTGTTGTTACATAGCTCATTTGTTCGAATCCCATCAGCCACATATTATTTTTAATAATTTGTCTTTTAAAATTTTTGGAAGCCCAAAAGTTTACACATGCAATACACGTAAAAATGAAAAGTCATATTAAATCAAACATATGGAAAATAATATATGTACAGACCCCAACACGTGGCACCAATCCAGAGCCCTACACCCCCAAGTCGACCGGCAAGACTGAACATTGGGTCGGCGCCGCCGGGCCCTCCCTCCGTCCCTAATGCCTCCAATTTTTGCTTTTGCATCCCTTGGACTCCCCCCACCAACCTTAGTTGTCACGTCCCGCTTCCCGGTGTACGGCAAAGGGGACGTGACGAGACCGCTACGTATTTACTGTGAAGTAAATACGCTAAGCGTATCTACGCAATATAAAATAAATGTACATAAGAGACAAATGTAGTGAAACAACAACTTTATTTATTAACATTCTTTTGTACAATGCATGGAAAAGTAAATACATCTGAATGAAAGCAATGCCTAAATAATGACATAACAGAAATGGAAAGTACTGAAATGAAATATGTACAAGTGTAACTAGAGCTCGGGGTCTTCAATAAACTGGTCCAAGTCTTTAGTGCTAGACTCGATCTCTGGAAGGTCCGAAACACCTGACGACATTCAAAGAAGAAAGAAAGAGAATGTCGTCAGCGAACAAATCGCTCGGTAATTCCCAAAGATAAGGAAGAAGTAGAAAAGACAGAAAGAGAGAGAGTGTGTGTAACTTTTAAAGTTGTATTATATTGTTATAATGTTGTATTTAATGTTAACGATGTTGTTTGTAGCTTGGTACAGAAGGATACTAGTGTATACGAGAGGAGTATCACTTGCCCCGGAGACTAAGGTATCAGGAACTCAAGGAACCGTTCATGCCATGGCACAACAGCAAAGGAATACAGGTTAGGTGTCTTATGGTTGCAGTCTCGTGCCACTTCTAACACCTTCCGTACCAATCTACCCCTTAAACCCCGCGATGTCTTGGTTGTATTGTTTGTATTGTATTGCAACTTGTAATGTCTTGTAATATAGATTGTATAATTGGATGACTTGCCGAAACCATGATATCGGTAAATGGATGTAACTGGAGAATCATGAATGTAACTGGAGAATCATGTAAATGGAAGTATATCCATGGTTCGGTTCGGTCAATACAGGTTGAATATATTGAATATATGGATTCATGGATTCATATTGAATTTTAGTATTGTAGATTGTACTTGAATCATATTCAAGTTAGATTATTTATAATGAGACTAAGTCTGAGTCAGAACAATTAGAAAAGAAATTGAAGTCCTGAATTAGGTTTTGATGTTATCGGTAACCTCTGCACATGGGAGGCAGGATTTGTGTTTTTTTCAAAGACGATTACCGTGTTGATAACACCGTTTGTTAAGCTGTTTATCTTAAATAGGCAAGCACCCATATCTCCAGCTCCCTGAAGCTCAAGAGACTGGTCCCGCTTAAACCTATATTTACTAGGGTCCTTAGGGTAATTTATAGAACTTGAGGGGGTTTTATGTAAAAATACTTTTGTATAATTTTCAAAATACACCCCAAGTATTTAATTATCGTCTTTAGAGTTGTGATAGATGTAGATTTTATATTTGTGATATTTCTAGTGAAGATAACCTAATTTCATAATATAGGGTATTTAATTGTAATATTGAACTTGTATGGAATTTCATGGTATTTTCATGTAAAGTGATTCTTGTGATTTAGAAAAGTTGGAATATTTATATTATCACAAAAATAAGTATTTTAATAATACGTATATATATATATTTATATAAAAATAATTTTAATATATTATATTTCTAGAAATCTCATTTTCTTAAGATATTTGTATTTTAAATTTTTCGAGACCGAATGCTCATTGCGGAGGTCTGCATCTCGCACTACTAAGCCCAGGGATGTGCGATAATCCGCACCATCCCAGTCAGATTCCCCAAAATGGGTTGTAGCTGCACTTTGCAAAGATTTATAAAAAAATACGTAATCTTGTAAAAAACGGTTTTAATAATTAGTGGTATTTATATGTAAAGTTTCGTTTTTCCGTATTCTATGTTCCCGAAAGGTATTGTGCTATATTGCATATGAGTGTTGTGAGGAGGTAGGTCATTACCTCATGATCTAATTAAAGGTATAGCAAGATTAATGATGTTTTAAAGTCGAAGTAAACTACATGGTATTTTAGTGAAAAAGAGCGGTAAAAGTTACAAAATGAAATATATTGCCATGAAAATTGTTCAACATGTTTGTTAATGATTAATAGTCAACATGTAAGGGTTTGGTATGTTTGTATTAAGAAAAGGTTGAGTTTTTAGGAAGAACCGAATCGGAAATCGGATTAACTCCGATTCCGTCGGGTTTTAGAAAAAGAACTTTTTAGAATAGCAAAGGAGAGAGGGAGGAGGGACTTACTGGTTTTTGGTTTAGAGGAGAGGAAGAGGGAGTGGACGTAGGTTCCGGTGCATCGTTTCATCGCCAGGAGCTCCCAGGGTCGTCGTCGGAAAATCGCCTGAGCTTCGCCCTTCGCTAACTCCAAAAGTACACAAAACTTCTATGGATTTCTTGAGAGTTTTGATCAGAATTTTGGAGTGATGGGGGTGTGTTTAGGGGTTGTATTTATAGGGTAAGGCTAGGGTTTAGGGTAGGTGAAAGGGTGTAAAGAAAAAATGTATTAAATTGTAATAAAATGTATTAAAATGGGGTATGTTCCCTCATGGGAATTAAATAAAACACAGATACAGCAGCAAGGAAAACTCTCAAGTGGAGCATCACGTGCTCACACGTGACCGGGCATCACGTGCTCACACGTGACCAGGTCTCACGTGCAGACACGTGACATTTTACAGGCAAAGCCTGTAGACACTGAATAAAATAAACAAATTGGAAATGCTGTGTTACTGGGGTCACGTGCCCACACGTGACCAGGTCTCACGTGCAGACACGTGACCATTTACAGGCAAAGCCTGTAGACACTGAATTAAATTGTAATCAAATACTTTATCAAGTCGGGCCACGTGCCAACACGTGATAAACTCCTAACCCATCTGAGCTAATAGAATTAAATTCTAATTAAAAGGGAATCAAAAACCCTAATTAGAAAAATATTTCTCTAGATCTTTCCAAACAAAAATATTGTACTCTGAAAGTGGAGCATCATTGGATTAAAAATCCAGAGGTGATTAAAAATCACCAGTTTATAGAAAGATTTTACATAAGGAAATATTTTCCTAAAATCTGCCAGGACCAACAAATAAAATATCTTTTGGATTAAAAATCCAATGGTGAATAAAATTCACCGAGTGATCTAAAAGATCATGTTGGTTACAAAATCAATCAAAATCTTTCAAGGAGAGATTGACTAAACAAACTGATTCTTTTCTTTCTCTTATAAATAGGAGCCAAGAAGAGAAGAAAAAGGGGAGGAGAGACAACAACAGAGAGAGAATACAAAAAAAGCGAATTTAATTCTCCAGAGAGAAAAGGAGATCTCTTCAGAAAAGAAAGAAACCCTAGGTAAGAGAGGGAAATAGATCATTCCATAAACTTCCACAAAACAAAAGAGAATTTAATTCTCAAATTAAGAGTTTAACTCTTCTAAATAAGAACTCAGTTCTTCCTCAGGTTGAAGATCTGCAAAAACATATCTTCCCATAAGTTGAGAATTTAATTCTCATCATGGGGATTCTGCCATGCAGATCTAAAACCTAAGGGAGGACCTAAGTTCAGAGAATTTTATTCTCCCACAAAGCATATAGGAATTTAATTCCTCCCATAAAGATAGGGTTTAACCCTGTCACGCCCCGCTTCCCAGTGTACGGCGAAGTGGACGCGACGAGGCCCGCTACGTATGTACTCAGAAATACATACGCTAAGCGTAACTAAGCAATATAAAATAATCACAAGAGACCAAAGATGGAAAATAACAGCAACTTTTATTAATAACATTCTTTTTACAATGCATGAAATGGAAATACATCTGAACTGAAAAGCAATGCCTAAACAATGGCATAATAAAGGAAATACTGAGAAGAGCAAGTACAAAGTCTAGAGCTCTGGGTCTTCCTGGAATTCCTCCAAATCTTCACTTGTAGGCTCGGTCTCAACTTGGTCCAACGCACCTGACGACATTCAAAGAAGAGAGAAATAGAATGTCGTCAGCGAACAGGTCGCTCGGTAAGTCCCAAAGAAAAATGAAGAATGAGAGTGACAGAGTATGGTATTTTCTAAAGTTTTGTATTGTAGTATATTATGGAATATTGTTTAACGATATTGTTTGTAGCTTGGTACAGAAAGCTGCCAGTGTATACGAGGGGAGTCTCTATATGCCAGAGACTAAGGGCACGTATAGTACAAGGAACCGTTTATGCCACGGTACAACAGCAACTGAATATAGGTTAGGTGTCTTAATCTGACCACCTCATTCCACTTTTAACATCTTCCGTACCAATCTACCCCTTTAAACCCCGCGATGTTATATTTGTATTGTTATCTTGTAAACTTGTAATGATTGCTTGATTGACTTGATTGACTGACCGAAACCATGATATCAGGAAACGGTTATAACCGTAGAGTCATGTAAATGGAATACTGGGAAACATGTAAAAGGAATATCCATGGTTCGGTTCAGTCAAGTAGATTGTTAACTGGATTCTGGGATTCATGTATCCATCTTGAGTTGAAATATAAAGAATATGGATTGACTTGAATCATATTCAAGTCAGAAATAGTCAGACGCTAACCCGAGTCAGACTAAAAGAAAGTGAGTTGAAGTTCAATAATTTTTAGGGGCCTTATTGTAATTTTTAAAACTTGAGGGGGTTTTATATAAAAAGTACTTTTGTATAGATTTCAAAATACACCTCAAGTATTTAATTATCGTCTTTTTGTACATACAACAATTTAATGATCGAGATAAATATGTATACATATTCGAATAGCATGAAATGAGTCAAGTATATTATTCGAGTAACTACCATAAACAATGCTGTAAAGAAATATTATGTACGACTAATTAATCAAGTTGAACGAATGCGGAACATAAACAGAAATATGGCCCTAAGTGTTTTGCATGTGTGAGTTCTAGTTTCACCTAAATACGACTACCGGTTTGAGAGATATATATGTTTTCGTATCGTCGCGCAAAACAGATCAGAATCTATTCGGCACCGTCACATATTTTTAAAACGCAGTTTGAGTTAATTTCTATCGGGTTTCAGGTTACGAAGATTATTAGAAAATTTTAGGTATTTCAATGAACTTATCTAAAACACCAAGATTCACATGATTTGGATTTCTAAAGATCTAGTTATGATCATTTTAATATCAGCGTTTAAAACAGAAATTCAGATTTCTGGACAGCAACTATGTATTCTATTGCAAAGCCTATATCAGGTTGATTCATGCATTCCTAAGTAATATAATATACAGAAAATTATAGTTCTATCAATGGTGCATCTACACATCTAAATTTTGTCACAAACGGACATCGGGTGTTCGAGTTATGTCCAATTTAAAAACAGTGTGCGAATCGGAACAGATTCTGTCCAGATCCGTCACTTAATATTGTAATGCAGTTTTCTTTATCTTAGATGGGTTTTAAGTAAAACTATAAAACTAAGAAAATCTAGATCATTTGATTTAGATATCAAAAACACCTGAGTTTGCTCAATTTGGATACCGGTATACCAAGTTACATGTCCTAGAAATTGACCGATAACTGCAGTTTTCTGTTTTACGATCAGTGAATAAAAACGATATAATTCCTAAACCGTTATGCGGATCGATCTAAAATTTTTACAGCATGAAAAAAATAATATATTCTATCATATGTAAATTTCATGAAATTTCCAGAAGTAAAAATTAATTTCTACAAATTATTTTAAAGGTAAAGATATTGATATGTATACTAAAATCGGCAAAAAGATTAACTAGAATTTTTACGCAAGCTTCATCTTTTCTTTTAATAACCAAACCGATTCCATGAGATATCGTAAATATATTGTGGCATGAAATCTATGTTCTCACTACTCATAATAAACATTTATAGTCATGAACAAAGAATTGAAAACACTTTAATTTGAACAAGAGGTAATAAGATATTATTAAACCATATATAACCATATGTATCTAGACTTATATATATGTATATGTTTATCTTTATTTTTCTCTTAAGGATTACGGTATGGATAAAAACGGGTTCACGAGATATGAAAAGAGAAGAATAAAGAGATGGAGGAAGGGAGAGAGAAGGGACTTACATGCATAAGCCGGTATTGTCACCGGGCTTGTCTATCCGCCGATAGCCTCGCGTTACTAGCGAGACCTTCTTGAAGACTTCTTCATATTCTTCTTGGATTCTAGGTGAAGAGGAAGAAGTGAGAGATAGAAAAATATGAGGAAGGAAAAGATGGAGGAGGACAATAAAGATGGTGTAATGGTGAATTATAATATATGCATTTAACATGAGAATTAAAAGAGAAATGAAAGGCCACCATTCATTTTGGAAATGAAAGGTCTCATTTGTAGGTTATGAGAAGAATAAAAAAAATGATAAAAAAAATAATTGCAAGAATGAGGATTTGAACATGTGACTTATGGAATAACAATGCAAAGACTTAACCAATGAGCTATAAGGTTGTTCATGCATATATTTAATTAGTATTAAATATATGATGTTGCTTAAAAAGAAAATGGGATTTTTAAATGGGCTGTAGAAAATAAGAATAATGGATTTGGGTTAAATATTTATGAAAGGAAAAAATAAGAATGAGAAGTTAAAAACTTAAATATAAGAAAAAGAAATTGTACCTAGAAAAATATATATAATAGATTGAGGAATAAAATAATAATAAATTTAGGAGAAAACGGAAAATACCAAGTACAAATAAATACGGTATATTATTGAAGATGGATAATACAAATGTATAAAGATTTTAGGGTTATTACATTCTACCCTCCTTAAAAATAATTTCGTCCTCGAAATTACTCAAGAAGGATGATGTAACAGAGTAAGGAAACAGGATTAGGATGTTGTCTTCTTCGAGCTCCGTCGATTGATACTCTAACCAATTGAACTAATAAGTCTACAAGATACAAATAGAAATGATGAATAAAAATTAAGGATTCAAAAGTGGAGAGATGGACTTCAAGGAAACCGAAGGTGGAGTTCAAGATGGATTCAAGGAATATGTAATGTAAAGAATGTTTTCAGTTGCTGTTTCTTATGTTTTATATTGCTTAGGTTGTTCACGCAGAACAGAACTGCATGATAGGGTTTCATACAGCTCTGACCTGCATGGGCCACCAACAAAACCTGTCACGCCCCGCTTCCCAGTGTACGGCGAAGTGGACGCGACGAGGCCCGCTACGTATGTACTCAGAAATACATACGCTAAGCGTAACTAAGCAATATAAAATAATCACAAGAGACCAAAGATGGAAAATAACAGTAACTTTTATTAATAACATTCTTTTTACAATGCATGAAATGGAAATACATCTGAACTGAAAAGCAATGCCTAAACAATGGCATAATAAAGGAAATACTGAGAAGAGCAAGTACAAAGTCTAGAGCTCTGGGTCTTCCTGGAATTCCTCCAAATCTTCACTTGTAGGCTCGGTCTCAACTTGGTCCAACGCACCGGACGACATTCAAAGAAGAGAGAAATAGAATGTCGTCAGCGAACAGGTCGCTCGGTAAGTCCCAAAGAAAAATGAAGAATGAGAGTGACAGAGTATGGTATTTTCTAAAGTTTTGTATTGTAGTATATTATGGAATATTGTTTAACGATATTGTTTGTAGCTTGGTACAGAAAGCTGCCAGTGTATACGAGGGGAGTCTCTATATGCCAGAGACTAAGGGCACGTATAGTACAAGGAACCGTTTATGCCACGGTACAACAACAACTGAATATAGGTTAGGTGTCTTAATCTGACCACCTCATTCCACTTTTAACATCTTCCGTACCAATCTACCCCTTTAAACCCCGCGATGTTATATTTGTATTGTTATCTTGTAAACTTGTAATGATTGCTTGATTGACTTGATTGACTGACCGAAACCATGATATCAGGAAACGGTTATAACCGTAGAGTCATGTAAATGGAATACTGGGAAACATGTAAAAGGAATATCCATGGTTCGGTTCAGTCAAGTAGATTGTTAACTGGATTCTGGGATTCATGTATCCATCTTGAGTTGAAATATAAAGAATATGGATTGACTTGAATCATATTCAAGTCAGAAATAGTCAGACGCTAACCCGAGTCAGACTAAAAGAAAGTGAGTTGAAGTTCAATAATTTTTAGGGGCCTTATTGTAATTTTTAAAACTTGAGGGGGTTTTATATAAAAAGTACTTTTGTATAGATTTCAAAATACACCTCAAGTATTTAATTATCGTCTTTTTGTACATACAACAATTTAATGATCGAGATAAATATGTATACATATTCGAATAGCATGAAATGGGTCAAGTATATTATTCGAGTAACTACCATAAACAATGCTGTAAAGAAATATTATGTACGACTAATTATTCAAGTTGAACGAATGCGGAACATAAACAGAAATATGGCCCTAAGTGTTTTGCATGTGTGAGTTCTAGTTTCACCTAAATACGACTACCGGTTTGAGAGATATATATGTTTTCGTATCGTCGCGCAAAACAGATCAGAATCTATTCGGCACCGTCACATATTTTTAAAACGCAGTTTGAGTTAATTTCTATCGGGTTTCAGGTTACGAAGATTATTAGAAAATTTTAGGTATTTCAATGAACTTATCGAAAACACCAAGATTCACATGATTTGGATTTCTAAAGATCTAGTTATGATCATTTTAATATCAGCGTTTAAAACAGAAATTCAGATTTCTGGACAGCAACTATGTATTCTATTGCAAAGCCTATATCAGGTTGATTCATGCATTCCTAAGTAATATAATATACAGAAAATTATAGTTCTATCAATGGTGCATCTACACATCTAAATTTTGTCACAAACGGACATCGGGTGTTCGAGTTATGTCCAATTTAAAAACAGTGTGCGAATCGGAACAGATTCTGTCCAGATCCGTCACTTAATATTGTAATGCAGTTTTCTTTATCTTAGATGGGTTTTAAGTAAAACTATAAAACTAAGAAAATCTAGATCATTCGATGTAGATATCAAAAACACCTGAGTTTGCTCAATTTGGATACCGGTATACCAAGTTACATGTCCTAGAAGTTGACCGATAACTGCAGTTTTCTGTTTTACGATCAGTGAATAAAAACGATATAATTCCTAAACCGTTATGCGGATCGATCTAAAATTTTTACAGCATGAAAAAAATAATATATTCTATCATATGTAAATTTCATGAAATTTCCAGAAGTAAAAATTAATTTCTACAAATTATTTTAAAGGTAAAGATATTGATATGTATACTAAAATCGGCAAAAAGATTAACTAGAATTTTTACGCAAGCTTCATCTTTTCTTTTAATAACCAAACCGATTCCATGAGATATCGTAAATATATTGTGGCATGAAATCTATGTTCTCACTACTCATAATAAATATTTATAGTCATGAACAAAGAATTGAAAACACTTTAATTTGAACAAGAGGTAATAAGATATTATTAAACCATATATAACCATATGTATCTAGACTTATATATATGTATATGTTTATGTTTATTTTTCTCTTAAGGATTACGGTATGGATAAAAACGGGTTCACGAGATATGAAAAGAGAAGAATAAAGAGATGGAGGAAGGGAGAGAGAAGGGACTTACATGCACAAGCCGGTATTGTCACCGGGCTTGTCTATCCGCCGATAGCCTCGCGTTACTAGCGAGACCTTCTTGAAGACTTCTTCATATTCTTCTTGGATTCTAGGTGAAGAGGAAGAAGTGAGAGATAGAAAAATATGAGGAAGGAAAAGATGGAGGAGGACAATAAAGATGGTGTAATGGTGAATTATAATATATGCATTTAACATGAGAATTAAAAGAGAAATGAAAGGCCACCATTCATTTTGGAAATGAAAGGTCTCATTTGTAGGTTATGAGAAGAATAAAAAAAATGATAAAAAAAATAATTGCAAGAATGAGGATTTGAACATGTGACTTATGGAATAACAATGCAAAGACTTAACCAATGAGCTATAAGGTTGTTCATGCATATATTTAATTAGTATTAAATATATGATGTTGCTTAAAAAGAAAATGGGATTTTTAAATGGGCTGTAGAAAATAAGAATAATGGATTTGGGTTAAATATTTATGAAAGGAAAAAATAAGAATGAGAAGTTAAAAACTTAAATATAAGAAAAAGAAATTGTACCTAGAAAAATATATATAATAGATTGAGGAATAAAATAATAATAAATTTAGGAGAAAACGGAAAATACCAAGTACAAATAAATACGGTATATTATTGAAGATGGATAATACAAATGTATAAAGATTTTAGGGTTATTACATTCTACCCTCCTTAAAAATAATTTCGTCCTCGAAATTACTCAAGAAGGATGATGTAACAGAGTAAGGAAACAGGATTAGGATGTTGTCTTCTTCGAGCTCCGTCGATTGATACTCTAACCAATTGAACTAATAAGTCTACAAGATACAAATAGAAATGATGAATAAAAATTAAGGATTCAAAAGTGGAGAGATGGACTTCAAGGAAACCGAAGGTGGAGTTCAAGATGGATTCAAGGAATATGTAATGTAAAGAATGTTTTCAGTTGCTGTTTCTTATGTTTTATATTGCTTAGGTTGTTCACGCAGAACAGAACTGCATGATAGGGTTTCATACAGCTCTGACCTGCATGGGCCACCAACAAAACCTGTCACGCCCCGCTTCCCAGTGTACGGCGAAGTGGACGCGACGAGGCCCGCTACGTATGTACTCAGAAATACATACGCTAAGCGTAACTAAGCAATATAAAATAATCACAAGAGACCAAAGATGGAAAATAACAGTAACTTTTATTAATAACATTCTTTTTACAATGCATGAAATGGAAATACATCTGAACTGAAAAGCAATGCCTAAACAATGGCATAATAAAGGAAATACTGAGAAGAGCAAGTACAAAGTCTAGAGCTCTGGGTCTTCCTGGAATTCCTCCAAATCTTCACTTGTAGGCTCGGTCTCAACTTGGTCCAACGCACCTGACAACATTCAAAGAAGAGAGAAATAGAATGTCGTCAGCGAACAGGTCGCTCGGTAAGTCCCAAAGAAAAATGAAGAATGAGAGTGACAGAGTATGGTATTTTCTAAAGTTTTGTATTGTAGTATATTATGGAATATTGTTTAACGATATTGTTTGTAGCTTGGTACAGAAAGCTGCCAGTGTATACGAGGGGAGTCTCTATATGCCAGAGACTAAGGGCACGTATAGTACAAGGAACCGTTTATGCCACGGTACAACAACAACTGAATATAGGTTAGGTGTCTTAATCTGACCACCTCATTCCACTTTTAACATCTTCCGTACCAATCTACCCCTTTAAACCCCGCGATGTTATATTTGTATTGTTATCTTGTAAACTTGTAATGATTGCTTGATTGACTTGATTGACTGACCGAAACCATTATATCAGGAAACGGTTATAACCGTAGAGTCATGTAAATGGAATACTGGGAAACATGTAAAAGGAATATCCATGGTTCGGTTCAGTCAAGTAGATTGTTAACTGGATTCTGGGATTCATGTATCCATCTTGAGTTGAAATATAAAGAATATGGATTGACTTGAATCATATTCAAGTCAGAAATAGTCAGACGCTAACCCGAGTCAGACTAAAAGAAAGTGAGTTGAAGTTCAATAATTTTTAGGGGCCTTATTGTAATTTATAAAACTTGAGGGGGTTTTATATAAAAAGTACTTTTGTATAGATTTCAAAATACACCTCAAGTATTTAATTATCGTCTTTTTGTACATACAACAATTTAATGATCGAGATAAATATGTATACATATTCGAATAGCATGAAATGAGTCAAGTATATTATTCGAGTAACTACCATAAACAATGCTGTAAAGAAATATTATGTACGACTAATTAATCAAGTTGAACGAATGCGGAACATAAACAGAAATATGGCCCTAAGTGTTTTGCATGTGTGAGTTCTAGTTTCACCTAAATACGACTACCGGTTTGAGAGATATATATGTTTTCGTATCGTCGCGCAAAACAGATCAGAATCTATTCGGCACCGTCACATATTTTTAAAACGCAGTTTGAGTTAATTTCTATCGGGTTTCAGGTTACGAAGATTATTAGAAAATTTTAGGTATTTCAATGAACTTATCGAAAACACCAAGATTCACATGATTTGGATTTCTAAAGATCTAGTTATGATCATTTTAATATCAGCGTTTAAAACAGAAATTCAGATTTCTGGACAGCAACTATGTATTCTATTGCAAAGCCTATATCAGGTTGATTCATGCATTCCTAAGTAATATAATATACAGAAAATTATAGTTCTATCAATGGTGCATCTACACATCTAAATTTTGTCACAAACGGACATCGGGTGTTCGAGTTATGTCCAATTTAAAAACAGTGTGCGAATCGGAACAGATTCTGTCCAGATCCGTCACTTAATATTGTAATGCAGTTTTCTTTATCTTAGATGGGTTTTAAGTAAAACTATAAAACTAAGAAAATCTAGATCATTCGATGTAGATATCAAAAACACCTGAGTTTGCTCAATTTGGATACCGGTATACCAAGTTACATGTCCTAGAAGTTGACCGATAACTGCAGTTTTCTGTTTTACGATCAGTGAATAAAAACGATATAATTCCTAAACCGTTATGCGGATCGATCTAAAATTTTTACAGCATGAAAAAAATAATATATTCTATCATATGTAAATTTCATGAAATTTCCAGAAGTAAAAATTAATTTCTACAAATTATTTTAAAGGTAAAGATATTGATATGTATACTAAAATCGGCAAAAAGATTAACTAGAATTTTTACGCAAGCTTCATCTTTTCTTTTAATAACCAAACCGATTCCATGAGATATCGTAAATATATTGTGGCATGAAATCTATGTTCTCACTACTCATAATAAACATTTATAGTCATGAACAAAGAATTGAAAACACTTTAATTTGAACAAGAGGTAATAAGATATTATTAAACCATATATAACCATATGTATCTAGACTTATATATATGTATATGTTTATGTTTATTTTTCTCTTAAGGATTACGGTATGGATAAAAACGGGTTCACGAGATATGAAAAGAGAAGAATAAAGAGATGGAGGAAGGGAGAGAGAAGGGACTTACATGCACAAGCCGGTATTGTCACCGGGCTTGTCTATCCGCCGATAGCCTCGCGTTACTAGCGAGACCTTCTTGAAGACTTCTTCATATTCTTCTTGGATTCTAGGTGAAGAGGAAGAAGTGAGAGATAGAAAAATATGAGGAAGGAAAAGATGGAGGAGGACAATAAAGATGGTGTAATGGTGAATTATAATATATGCATTTAACATGAGAATTAAAAGAGAAATGAAAGGCCACCATTCATTTTGGAAATGAAAGGTCTCATTTGTAGGTTATGAGAAGAATAAAAAAAATGATAAAAAAAATAATTGCAAGAATGAGGATTTGAACATGTGACTTATGGAATAACAATGCAAAGACTTAACCAATGAGCTATAAGGTTGTTCATGCATATATTTAATTAGTATTAAATATATGATGTTGCTTAAAAAGAAAATGGGATTTTTAAATGGGCTGTAGAAAATAAGAATAATGGATTTGGGTTAAATATTTATGAAAGGAAAAAATAAGAATGAGAAGTTAAAAACTTAAATATAAGAAAAAGAAATTGTACCTAGAAAAATATATATAATAGATTGAGGAATAAAATAATAATAAATTTAGGAGAAAACGGAAAATACCAAGTACAAATAAATACGGTATATTATTGAAGATGGATAATACAAATGTATAAAGATTTTAGGGTTATTACATTCTACCCTCCTTAAAAATAATTTCGTCCTCGAAATTACTCAAGAAGGATGATGTAACAGAGTAAGGAAACAGGATTAGGATGTTGTCTTCTTCGAGCTCCGTCGATTGATACTCTAACCAATTGAACTAATAAGTCTACAAGATACAAATAGAAATGATGAATAAAAATTAAGGATTCAAAAGTGGAGAGATGGACTTCAAGGAAACCGAAGGTGGAGTTCAAGATGGATTCAAGGAATATGTAATGTAAAGAATGTTTTCAGTTGCTGTTTCTTATGTTTTATATTGCTTAGGTTGTTCACGCAGAACAGAACTGCATGATAGGGTTTCATACAGCTCTGACCTGCATGGGCCACCAACAAAACCTGTCACGCCCCGCTTCCCAGTGTACGGCGAAGTGGACGCGACGAGGCCCGCTACGTATGTACTCAGAAATACATACGCTAAGCGTAACTAAGCAATATAAAATAATCACAAGAGACCAAAGATGGAAAATAACAGCAACTTTTATTAATAACATTCTTTTTACAATGCATGAAATGGAAATACATCTGAACTGAAAAGCAATGCCTAAACAATGGCATAATAAAGGAAATACTGAGAAGAGCAAGTACAAAGTCTAGAGCTCTGGGTCTTCCTGGAATTCCTCCAAATCTTCACTTGTAGGCTCGGTCTCAACTTGGTCCAACGCACCTGACGACATTCAAAGAAGAGAGAAATAGAATGTCGTCAGCGAACAGGTCGCTCGGTAAGTCCCAAAGAAAAATGAAGAATGAGAGTGACAGAGTATGGTATTTTCTAAAGTTTTGTATTGTAGTATATTATGGAATATTGTTTAACGATATTGTTTGTAGCTTGGTACAGAAAGCTGCCAGTGTATACGAGGGGAGTCTCTATATGCCAGAGACTAAGGGCACGTATAGTACAAGGAACCGTTTATGCCACGGTACAA
Source organism: Agapanthus africanus (assembly GCA_030015575.1). Taxonomy (NCBI): domain Eukaryota; kingdom Viridiplantae; phylum Streptophyta; class Magnoliopsida; order Asparagales; family Amaryllidaceae; genus Agapanthus; species Agapanthus africanus. The sequence continues at coordinate 309,642,299 of JASDDO010000024.1, forward strand.
CAGCAACTGAATATAGGTTAGGTGTCTTAATCTGACCACCTCATTCCACTTTTAACATCTTCCGTACCAATCTACCCCTTTAAACCCCGCGATGTTATATTTGTATTGTTATCTTGTAAACTTGTAATGATTGCTTGATTGACTTGATTGACTGACCGAAACCATGATATCAGGAAACGGTTATAACCGTAGAGTCATGTAAATGGAATACTGGGAAACATGTAAAAGGAATATCCATGGTTCGGTTCAGTCAAGTAGATTGTTAACTGGATTCTGGGATTCATGTATCCATCTTGAGTTGAAATATAAAGAATATGGATTGACTTGAATCATATTCAAGTCAGAAATAGTCAGACGCTAACCCGAGTCAGACTAAAAGAAAGTGAGTTGAAGTTCAATAATTTTTAGGGGCCTTATTGTAATTTTTAAAACTTGAGGGGGTTTTATATAAAAAGTACTTTTGTATAGATTTCAAAATACACCTCAAGTATTTAATTATCGTCTTTTTGTACATACAACAATTTAATGATCGAGATAAATATGTATACATATTCGAATAGCATGAAATGAGTCAAGTATATTATTCGAGTAACTACCATAAACAATGCTGTAAAGAAATATTATGTACGACTAATTAATCAAGTTGAACGAATGCGGAACATAAACAGAAATATGGCCCTAAGTGTTTTGCATGTGTGAGTTCTAGTTTCACCTAAATACGACTACCGGTTTGAGAGATATATATGTTTTCGTATCGTCGCGCAAAACAGATCAGAATCTATTCGGCACCGTCACATATTTTTAAAACGCAGTTTGAGTTAATTTCTATCGGGTTTCAGGTTACGAAGATTATTAGAAAATTTTAGGTATTTCAATGAACTTATCGAAAACACCAAGATTCACATGATTTGGATTTCTAAAGATCTAGTTATGATCATTTTAATATCAGCGTTTAAAACAGAAATTCAGATTTCTGGACAGCAACTATGTATTCTATTGCAAAGCCTATATCAGGTTGATTCATGCATTCCTAAGTAATATAATATACAGAAAATTATAGTTCTATCAATGGTGCATCTACACATCTAAATTTTGTCACAAACGGACATCGGGTGTTCGAGTTATGTCCAATTTAAAAACAGTGTGCGAATCGGAACAGATTCTGTCCAGATCCGTCACTTAATATTGTAATGCAGTTTTCTTTATCTTAGATGGGTTTTAAGTAAAACTATAAAACTAAGAAAATCTAGATCATTCGATGTAGATATCAAAAACACCTGAGTTTGCTCAATTTGGATACCGGTATACCAAGTTACATGTCCTAGAAGTTGACCGATAACTGCAGTTTTCTGTTTTACGATCAGTGAATAAAAACGATATAATTCCTAAACCGTTATGCGGATCGATCTAAAATTTTTACAGCATGAAAAAAATAATATATTCTATCATATGTAAATTTCATGAAATTTCCAGAAGTAAAAATTAATTTCTACAAATTATTTTAAAGGTAAAGATATTGATATGTATACTAAAATCGGCAAAAAGATTAACTAGAATTTTTACGCAAGCTTCATCTTTTCTTTTAATAACCAAACCGATTCCATGAGATATCGTAAATATATTGTGGCATGAAATCTATGTTCTCACTACTCATAATAAACATTTATAGTCATGAACAAAGAATTGAAAACACTTTAATTTGAACAAGAGGTAATAAGATATTATTAAACCATATATAACCATATGTATCTAGACTTATATATATGTATATGTTTATGTTTATTTTTCTCTTAAGGATTACGGTATGGATAAAAACGGGTTCACGAGATATGAAAAGAGAAGAATAAAGAGATGGAGGAAGGGAGAGAGAAGGGACTTACATGCACAAGCCGGTATTGTCACCGGGCTTGTCTATCCGCCGATAGCCTCGCGTTACTAGCGAGACCTTCTTGAAGATTTCTTCATATTCTTCTTGGATTCTAGGTGAAGAGGAAGAAGTGAGAGATAGAAAAATATGAGGAAGGAAAAGATGGAGGAGGACAATAAAGATGGTGTAATGGTGAATTATAATATATGCATTTAACATGAGAATTAAAAGAGAAATGAAAGGCCACCATTCATTTTGGAAATGAAAGATCTCATTTGTAGGTTATGAGAAGAATAAAAAAAATGATAAAAAAAATAATTGCAAGAATGAGGATTTGAACATGTGACTTATGGAATAACAATGCAAAGACTTAACCAATGAGCTATAAGGTTGTTCATGCATATATTTAATTAGTATTAAATATATGATGTTGCTTAAAAAGAAAATGGGATTTTTAAATGGGCTGTAGAAAATAAGAATAATGGATTTGGGTTAAATATTTATGAAAGGAAAAAATAAGAATGAGAAGTTAAAAACTTAAATATAAGAAAAAGAAATTGTACCTAGAAAAATATATATAATAGATTGAGGAATAAAATAATAATAAATTTAGGAGAAAACGGAAAATACCAAGTACAAATAAATACGGTATATTATTGAAGATGGATAATACAAATGTATAAAGATTTTAGGGTTATTACATTCTACCCTCCTTAAAAATAATTTCGTCCTCGAAATTACTCAAGAAGGATGATGTAACAGAGTAAGGAAACAGGATTAGGATGTTGTCTTCTTCGAGCTCCGTCGATTGATACTCTAACCAATTGAACTAATAAGTCTACAAGATACAAATAGAAATGATGAATAAAAATTAAGGATTCAAAAGTGGAGAGATGGACTTCAAGGAAACCGAAGGTGGAGTTCAAGATGGATTCAAGGAATATGTAATGTAAAGAATGTTTTCAGTTGCTGTTTCTTATGTTTTATATTGCTTAGGTTGTTCACGCAGAACAGAACTGCATGATAGGGTTTCATACAGCTCTGACCTGCATGGGCCACCAACAAAACCTGTCACGCCCCGCTTCCCAGTGTACGGCGAAGTGGACGCGACGAGGCCCGCTACGTATGTACTCAGAAATACATACGCTAAGCGTAACTAAGCAATATAAAATAATCACAAGAGACCAAAGATGGAAAATAACAGCAACTTTTATTAATAACATTCTTTTTACAATGCATGAAATGGAAATACATCTGAACTGAAAAGCAATGCCTAAACAATGGCATAATAAAGGAAATACTGAGAAGAGCAAGTACAAAGTCTAGAGCTCTGGGTCTTCCTGGAATTCCTCCAAATCTTCACTTGTAGGCTCGGTCTCAACTTGGTCCAACGCACCTGACGACATTCAAAGAAGAGAGAAATAGAATGTCGTCAGCGAACAGGTCGCTCGGTAAGTCCCAAAGAAAAATGAAGAATGAGAGTGACAGAGTATGGTATTTTCTAAAGTTTTGTATTGTAGTATATTATGGAATATTGTTTAACGATATTGTTTGTAGCTTGGTACAGAAAGCTGCCAGTGTATACGAGGGGAGTCTCTATATGCCAGAGACTAAGGGCACGTATAGTACAAGGAACCGTTTATGCCACGGTACAACAGCAACTGAATATAGGTTAGGTGTCTTAATCTGACCACCTCATTCCACTTTTAACATCTTCCGTACCAATCTACCCCTTTAAACCCCGCGATGTTATATTTGTATTGTTATCTTGTAAACTTGTAATGATTGCTTGATTGACTTGATTGACTGACCGAAACCATGATATCAGGAAACGGTTATAACCGTAGAGTCATGTAAATGGAATACTGGGAAACATGTAAAAGGAATATCCATGGTTCGGTTCAGTCAAGTAGATTGTTAACTGGATTCTGGGATTCATGTATCCATCTTGAGTTGAAATATAAAGAATATGGATTGACTTGAATCATATTCAAGTCAGAAATAGTCAGACGCTAACCCGAGTCAGACTAAAAGAAAGTGAGTTGAAGTTCAATAATTTTTAGGGGCCTTATTGTAATTTTTAAAACTTGAGGGGGTTTTATATAAAAAGTACTTTTGTATAGATTTCAAAATACACCTCAAGTATTTAATTATCGTCTTTTTGTACATACAACAATTTAATGATCGAGATAAATATGTATACATATTCGAATAGCATGAAATGAGTCAAGTATATTATTCGAGTAACTACCATAAACAATGCTGTAAAGAAATATTATGTACGACTAATTAATCAAGTTGAACGAATGCGGAACATAAACAGAAATATGGCCCTAAGTGTTTTGCATGTGTGAGTTCTAGTTTCACCTAAATACGACTACCGGTTTGAGAGATATATATGTTTTCGTATCGTCGCGCAAAACAGATCAGAATCTATTCGGCACCGTCACATATTTTTAAAACGCAGTTTGAGTTAATTTCTATCGGGTTTCAGGTTACGAAGATTATTAGAAAATTTTAGGTATTTCAATGAACTTATCGAAAACACCAAGATTCACATGATTTGGATTTCTAAAGATCTAGTTATGATCATTTTAATATCAGCGTTTAAAACAGAAATTCAGATTTCTGGACAGCAACTATGTATTCTATTGCAAAGCCTATATCAGGTTGATTCATGCATTCCTAAGTAATATAATATACAGAAAATTATAGTTCTATCAATGGTGCATCTACACATCTAAATTTTGTCACAAACGGACATCGGGTGTTCGAGTTATGTCCAATTTAAAAACAGTGTGCGAATCGGAACAGATTCTGTCCAGATCCGTCACTTAATATTGTAATGCAGTTTTCTTTATCTTAGATGGGTTTTAAGTAAAACTATAAAACTAAGAAAATCTAGATCATTCGATGTAGATATCAAAAACACCTGAGTTTGCTCAATTTGGATACCGGTATACCAAGTTACATGTCCTAGAAGTTGACCGATAACTGCAGTTTTCTGTTTTACGATCAGTGAATAAAAACGATATAATTCCTAAACCGTTATGCGGATCGATCTAAAATTTTTACAGCATGAAAAAAATAATATATTCTATCATATGTAAATTTCATGAAATTTCCAGAAGTAAAAATTAATTTCTACAAATTATTTTAAAGGTAAAGATATTGATATGTATACTAAAATCGGCAAAAAGATTAACTAGAATTTTTACGCAAGCTTCATCTTTTCTTTTAATAACCAAACCGATTCCATGAGATATCGTAAATATATTGTGGCATGAAATCTATGTTCTCACTACTCATAATAAACATTTATAGTCATGAACAAAGAATTGAAAACACTTTAATTTGAACAAGAGATAATAAGATATTATTAAACCATATATAACAATATGTATCTAGACTTATATATATGTATATGTTTATGTTTATTTTTCTCTTAAGGATTACGGTATGGATAAAAACGGGTTCACGAGATATGAAAAGAGAAGAATAAAGAGATGGAGGAAGGGAGAGAGAAGGGACTTACATGCACAAGCCGGTATTGTCACCGGGCTTGTCTATCCGCCGATAGCCTCGCGTTACTAGCGAGACCTTCTTGAAGACTTCTTCATATTCTTCTTGGATTCTAGGTGAAGAGGAAGAAGTGAGAGATAGAAAAATATGAGGAAGGAAAAGATGGAGGAGGACAATAAAGATGGTGTAATGGTGAATTATAATATATGCATTTAACATGAGAATTAAAAGAGAAATGAAAGGCCACCATTCATTTTGGAAATGAAAGGTCTCATTTGTAGGTTATGAGAAGAATAAAAAAAATGATAAAAAAAATAATTGCAAGAATGAGGATTTGAACATGTGACTTATGGAATAACAATGCAAAGACTTAACCAATGAGCTATAAGGTTGTTCATGCATATATTTAATTAGTATTAAATATATGATGTTGCTTAAAAAGAAAATGGGATTTTTAAATGGGCTGTAGAAAATAAGAATAATGGATTTGGGTTAAATATTTATGAAAGGAAAAAATAAGAATGAGAAGTTAAAAACTTAAATATAAGAAAAAGAAATTGTACCTAGAAAAATATATATAATAGATTGAGGAATAAAATAATAATAAATTTAGGAGAAAACGGAAAATACCAAGTACAAATAAATACGGTATATTATTGAAGATGGATAATACAAATGTATAAAGATTTTAGGGTTATTACAAACCCTTAATATAAGAACTTAGTTCTTCTTCATGGTAACAGATCTGCAGAAACAGATCTCCCCATAAGTTGAGAATTTAATTCTCACCGGGGAGATTCTGCCATGCAAATCCAAAACTTAGAGGGAGAATTGAGTTTAAAGAATTTAATTCTTTTGAACATATAGGAATTTAATTCCTCTAAACAAAATTAGAGTTTAACCCTATAAGAGAATTTAATTATTCAACGAGGGATTTATCTTTCCATGCACGTAAAAAGTTCAAGTACCTAACATGATCGCGTAGCAACACGTGACCCTCCCCCTCAATGATCAAAAGAGAACGAATAAGATTAGGTCACGTGCTCCCACGTGACCCTTGAACAGACTTCTCAAAATAAAAAGGGCAAAATCGATTTTGGCCTTTTACGTGTCCCCACGTGACCCCTGGCAAATACCTCTTTAAAAAAGAGAAGATGGAAAAGGCTGAAGGATTAATATCCAACGCATGGGCGCCCTCACGTGACCCCTAACAAATCCTTTTAATATCCAATGCATGGGTACCCATCACGTGCCCACACGTGATGGCCATGAAGATTAAGTGTTTAACACTTACTTGCATATTCTGAGAATAAGGTAAATGAAGTTTGGCCCAACACTCAGGCACCTCACGTGACCCTACGTGAGCGCTTCTTTTTTTTTAGTGTTTAACACTATTTTATGCGTTTCATCCTTGGTGTTTAAAACTATTTTAAGCGCATCACGTGGGAGCACGTGATAGACGAGTGTACTCTAGTGTTTAACACTATATTCGAGCCAATCTTAGCCCAAATTAGCTAAGTCTTCCAGAGGCAGGACCCTCCCTTTTGACTGAACCTCAAATACACTCTTGTCTTTCGAAATTGGTCATCTCATATGACATTCAAAGAAAAACCCAGAGCCTTTCAATGAACTTTGGTTCGAGGGTACATCTCTTCCCACCTCTGATACATGTCGTTGTAATTCTTCAACGTCTTCAGAGAGGTGGTGGGTCCCAATTACCAATAATTATCTGGTGCATTTCCAAACCTATGTTTACATCTAAACTTGGACCGCAATGTCCCTAAACTAAACAATAGATCCCAAATGCTCTTTTGTTGGATCTAAATGATCCTGTTAAGTAGATCTTAGTCTAAAAATTAGACTAACGTATCCTTAAAAAACATTTAAGTCGATCTTAATCTCAAACGAGATTAACAATCCTTAAATCAATCCAACTACAGATCCCCCAACCAATATTGGTTCAAGGGTACATCTCTTTACTCCTCTAATACTTGTCGTTGTAATCCTTCAACTTCTTCAGAAAGGTGACGGGTCCCGACAACCAGACATTCCACGGGCTGTGAGGTCCTTAAACTCATGGACTATGATGCCCTTAAACTTTACGGACTGTAGGGTCCTTAAGCTCATGGACTATGATGTCCTCAAACTTTACAGACTATGACATCTTTAAACTATGGACTATGATGTCCTTAAACTCCATGGACTATGATGTCCTTAAACTTCTGGACCGCAAAGTCCCTAAACTAAAACAATAAAGCCCAAATGCTCTTTTGTTGGATCTAAATGATCCCGTTAAGTTGATCTTAGTCTAAAAATTAGACTAACGTATCCTTAACAAACGTTTAAGTTGATCTTAGCCTCAAATGAGATTAACGATCCTTAAACCCAACCCAAACCCAAATCTAAGAAAATACGGATTTGTACTAATCCACGCCCTGCGGGCGACAACATAAATTAGTCTCCGTATAAAATCCACGGGCAACCAAAAATAAAACAAACACACACGACACGAAATGAGCATCTGGAGAAAGAGAAAGTTGTTACCGCGATGCGGTAGCGTAATTAACTGCGGGGGTTTGCGCCTGCAGGGAAGAGCGACCCGATAATCAAAACCCCCTCAAATAAAGGGGAATCTGACGAAGTCTGCTACAACGGCCGCATCCATCTAAACCTCCGATACACGGTGCCATAAATCAACTTGGCATCTTCAAAGAGATGGACAGATTAAACCAAATAGCATCTTCCCCTAAAATTCAGGCCTGAGGTCCCAACGTTCCGGTCGCGTCTTTCGGCGGAGAACAGATTCTGGCACACCCGGTGGAACATTTTCCTCTTTCCACTCCACACTTCGTGTGTCGTGTTTCGCGAACGAATCGCGGTTTGCTATGGTTGCCCCTGGATTCGAGGTACTAAGATTTGTTGTCTTGCTCCCATGCAGATCAATGGCTTCCAACTGCACAAACTGCAACAACGGCAATAACTCCCACTCCGTCCTTGCCGGAGGAGTGACCTATGGGCCTCAAGCGGCCTCCGTTTTTACGATGCCAGTGGAACAGGTGACGCAAGCCACCACTGAGCTTTTCTTTGGGACCATGCTCCCACCCATGAGCTTCAAAACTCCAGTGCCGTCGCAGGAAGCTGGCCATAAGTTTCCAGAGGCAAAGCCTCTCCTTCAACGAACCAACAGAGGGCCAATATCCCAAACATGATTGGACTTAGCCCAAGCTGGCCATAAGTCCTCAACTCAAACTTAACTGGGCCAATGGACTCATAATATAATAATTGATCTTAGCATCCAAATCAGATTACAGATCACTTAATCTACCTTAGTTTAAGGGTACATCTCTCACTCCATTGATACTTGGCGTTGTAATTCCTCAACGTCTTCAAAGAGGTGGCGGGTCCCGATGACCATACATTGATACGGACTGTGGGGTCCTTAAACTCATGGACTATGAGGTCATTAACCTTGACCGTAATGTCTTAAAACTAAACGCCGGACTGTGGGGTCCTTAAACCCACGGACTATGAGGTCCTTAACCTTGACCGGAATGTCTTAAAACTAACAACGGACTATGACATCCTTAACCTTGACCGTGATGTCTTAAAACTAATATCGGACTGTGGAATCCTTAAATCCACGGACTGCGACGTCCTTAACCTTGACCGCAACGTCTTAAAACTAACACTGGACCGCAATGTCCTTAAACTACCTATTGACCGCAATGCCACTAAACTAAACAACAAGGCTCCCCTAATCACCCTCTTGTCGGATCTAAACGATCCCGTTAAGTTGATCTTAGTCTAAAACTAGACTAACGTGTCCTTAACAAACGTTTAAGTCGATCTTAGTCTCAAACGAGGCTAACGTATTCTTAAACACAACCCCCAAACCCAAATCTAAGATAATACGGATTTGGACTAGTCTACGCCCTACGGGCGACGACATAACTCAGTCTCCGTATACAATCCACGGGCAACCGAACACGAATCAAACACACACGACACGAAGTGATCATCTCGAGAAGGAGAAAGTTGTTACTGCAATGCGGTAGTGTAATTAACTGCAGGGGCTTGCGCCTGCAGGGAAGAGTGTCCCCACAATAAAAAACCCTCAAGCGAGGGGGAATCTGACGAAGTCTGCTACATCGGACGCATCCGTTTAAACCTTCGATACACGGTGCCATAAATCAACTTGGCATCTTCGGAGAGGTAGACGGATAGCACCAATTAGCATCTGCCCCGAATCTCAGGCAAGACCGTCCATGTCTTGGCCGCCATTCGGAGGGGAACAATAGTCGGTTTTCGATCGGCTTACTACTACCACGGCCCCTCTCAACGGGTCGTCCAATTCCAAGTCTACTGCATCAGTCTTCGACAGGCTGAGCCTGAGTTCCAACGGGCCCATGAGGAAGCCCACGGTACCAGAAGGTGTTATCCCTAAGCAGATAGTCATTCCTGCCCCTGAAGTCGTCAGAGTGGTTTCCCTGCTAAGGAGTCGGTCTTTGCAAGAAAAAGCTGATCCAACAGCGGAGGTGATCCCGGCCGCACGACATGCTTGACGTCGCCACTGGCACCGAGTGAGGAAAGCCGGGGGTAGTTCACCCTCTGGATTTACGCTGCCAGTTCCAACGGTGGAAGCCAATGCTTCTGTTCCAACTGGGAAGAGCTTTGAACCACTTAGGAGGGTCCGCAAGAACTCTCCGAATGCTGTGCTGAAAAGATCTCCTCTACCTGTGGAGAATACCACAAAGGCGAAGCTTGAACATCCCCCTCAGCGGCTGTCCTCTAAAATTTACAAGGTCTGGCGTCAAGTCCAAGACTCGGTGATTGATCAAGATTACTCCCGCCGACCGAAGAAGATAAAGGTTCGGCAAGAGAAGGACCACTCTGTCGTACCATAGAAGGTGTCATCTACCTGGGTGCCCGCTGCAACGGCCCCCTCAATGTCACCAGTCCACAAAAAGAGAAGGCCGGAGAAGATCCCCGTGTCTGCGACAAATGTCAAGGGCACTGAGCCTAAAAGCCCTAAGTCTAGGGGCATGGTGGTGCATACCGTCTATATGGCATCCGGAAAAGAGGATAGCCGTATCTCCATAGGTCATCGACTGCTTACGCGATCAGTGACTAAGGCTCAGGAGCAACAACATCAAAAGCTCCAAGAGATACTAACAAAGATGGCCGCACTCACTGGGCCAAAAGAAAGTCCGGAAACATCGTCAGAGCAGCGTCAGGAACAGGAAACCGATGCTGAGTTCCTCCGCAGAATACTCAAGAAAAAGGACAAAGAGGCAGTGGAACAAGCTGCCAACATAAAACGAATGACGTTTTTATTCCAAGACATGGTCGGGATGATGTTACAGCCGGATCCTCCAGCTGAAGACCCTCCGATTATCCTTGAAGACGATAGGGGAGAGACATTGAACCCTCTTCTTGCTTGTTCAGCAGCCAAGGAAGAGACCATTTCCAAAACTGTCCTGGATGACTATATCGCTCAACAGATACGAGCTCATCAGGCGAACGAAGTGGCCAGCCAAATTGTTAATACTGGACGACCTTATCCGGGTTGGTACGACCAAATAAAGTACCCGCCGGGATATACGATCCTTAAATTCCATGTATATAAGGGGACGGGGATTCCACACCAGCACGTTGCTCAATTCAGGGCCTTGTGCGGTAATACTAGGGATGACGACAAACTGCTGCTTTGCCAGTTTGTTGGCAGCTTGTCGGAGACAGCATTTGAATGGTACTCCGAGCTCCCGAACGACCCCGTTAAGACATTTGGAGAAATGGAGTTACTATTCACACAGAGATTCGCAAGTGCCAGCGAACACACCCCAATTACGGCATTGATCAACGCCAGGGTAAAGCCGGGCGAAACATGGGTTCAGAACGCGATACGGTGGCGAAATCTATGGTCAAAGTGCGAACAACGCATAGAAGAGGCTCCTGCAGTAGGCATGTTAGTGGGTACCCATGATCCGCAGGCGACCATATCCCAATTCATGATGTTCTTCAAGCCGACCACCTTCCAGGCCTTAATTGACAAGCTGGCCCAAATGGACCAGATGGGCCATAAGCCGTCCTCGTCGAAAACGGAGCTTCGAAACGAAAGGGGTGAACGGAAAGCTATCTTCGTCGCCAACGCTCAACAATAACCGAGTGGCCCGAGACCGGTTGTTCGCCATAGTAACAAGCGACAATCTCTCGATGAGAAGTTGAGATGTCCTTACTCGTTTCCTCGGGATAAAACAAGGAAACTGTTTGAACTGGCAGTGCGCAATGGGCTCATTACTCTACCAGAGTGGAGACACCCACCGCAACCGAACGACGTCAGCGATCCCAATTACTACCCCTACCACCGAGTATTGGGCCATCCGATCGAAGACTGCTACGTCTTCAAAAACTGGGTTGAAGACCAATACCAACAGGGCAAGTTCGCGCTATCTAAAAACTGGAAGGTGAATCCGCCACAACAGCACACTCCTAAAAGGGTGGACACACCGGGGGCATCGTTCTCTTTTATAGAAGAAGCTCCATGGGAGGTCGCACTTTCAGCCAAGACGAAAAGAATGTTGAAGGATCTTCACACATGCCCGACAATCAGGTGGAAAAGCCCGCTAGAGCCTGAGATCATTGAGGGGATGCTAAAACCGCGCCCGACGCCGAGAATTGGTAGCGATGGTCAAAACGCTCAGGCCAAGCCGTCAAAGTCTTCAAAGAAGAAGAAGAAGCCCGTAAAGCCTGATGACAAGCGCATGGACTTGCAAAAGCATATTGACGCACTGGAGGAATACAACCAAAAGGCGTGAACCCCGGTCACACTCCAAGAATTTCTCAACCATATCCTGGAGGGCAGAGATAGCGATGATGATGAGGGAGACAACTCGTCATAGGAACCAAAAGATTATGTAGCAAGTTGCCACATGATCTCTCATTCGTCGCTAAATAACAAAGAAGCTCACTCGGCATCAGAAGATAATGTAGAGAAGCTGGGGGCAGGATCAATGCCAAAATCCTTGGAACCGTCAGACGAGATGATCGACATGCTACTGAACGAAGCCCGTCAGGAGAGCAAAGCTAAACGAGAACGCCAAATGGCCCTATTCGAACGGGCCGGGCGTCGGCGTCAAGTTGGAGATGCCGTGATAGGGATGGGTCACAAAACACTCCAACCATATCAAATCACACCCTAAATGGGTGTATTCCACATCAGCGTCATGTATCCCATCACGTGACAAATGCACATGCATATAGGATAAACAACGGACCGAAAAGTCTCTAAACTAACAATGGACTGCAATGTCCTAAAACTTGCAACTGACCGAGACGTTTATAAACTACTACAGACCGCAGCATCTCAAAGCTGACGTAAAAAAACGGTACGTCCATAAGCGAGATGGGCACGGATGAAAACCCGGAAGGGCTCCGTGAGTAAAAACAGCAGGACTACCGGCGAGTTTGTGAAAACCCGAAAGGGCGCAATCTCGTTAAAAGACACTTGCAAGGTCCTCTTGACCCTGTAAGGAGAAAATACCTGCGTGAGATCCTTACGACTCACAAGGGAGCAACACACTTAGGAATCCCCACGATTCCTAAGGAGAAGTTACACTTACGAGATCCTCACGACTCGTAAGGATAATTCCCCTTTGAGACCCTCACGGCTCATAGGATTCAAAAGCCTTAAGTTACAGGGATCTGAACCTGTTCTTAAGCCATCACAACCCACAGACCGCCCTACAAGCGGTTCAATGTTGACCCTTTTATACAATCCACGGGCACAAATAAACATTTCCCTAACAGAGTCCTACTAGCGACTAGGGATATGCTCCCATGGTGAACAAACCCTTGTAAGTCCTCTTGACTTATAAGGAGAAAACACTCTTGTAAGATCTTTATGACTTATAAGAGAACATACACTTAAGAATCCTCACGATTTTTTAGGAAAAAACGCACCGACGAGATCCTCACGACTCGTAGGGAGAAATACCTTTATGAGACCCTTACGGCTCGTAAAGTCAAAAAGCCTTAGTCAACAGGATCCTAACCCTGTTTGCTAAGCCACCTTTGTTCGACATCGACAGAGGCAAATGATGATTCGCTCCTGACAACGTCCCAGTGGTAGCGATGCTGATGCCTGAATCGGAATCAAATTCCAAGTCCTTTCAAGGCAAATGATGATTCGCTCCTGGCAATATTCCAGTCGTATCGATGCTGATGCTGAGATTGGCACCAGATTCCAAGTTCCATACTCACGGCAAAATTCAGCGAGCCAAAAATGCATATGAAATAGCCGAAATGATGGGGCAACTTGCAACAAGATCAGCAAGTAAAAATATATGCATACAAAATAGCCGAAATGATTGGGCAACTCGCAATAAAAAGCAGCGAGTAAAAAACAAAAATAGCCGAAATGATTGGGCACCGCAAAAAAAAGCCGAAATGATTGGGCAATAGCGACTTCCGCGATATAAAAAGCTGAAATGATAGAGCATCGCGGAAAGAAATTAAAAAAATGATGAAAGAATGAAACTTTTTCCCTACAGGCAGTCCATATTGACCCCTGTATACAGTCCATGGGCATAAACGAAAAGGGAACCACATGTCCCCCATCAGATCCTGTCAAAAGGGAAAGTCAGATCTCAACAGTAACATCTGCATCCCAGAAGATCAATAACGGCCTTCTTATGCCAAAAGGGTACGGAAGCGACACAACGAAACGGAGCCATGGCAAAACCCCTAGTTCCAAATCTTAACGGCAACATCTACAGCCTAAAAATCAGCAACGGTGATCCTCCTCATTCCAATAGGATTCGGACGCAACATCACCAAACGGAGCCACGACAAAGTCCCTAGTTCTAAGACTCTACGGTCCACAGACAACCTAGAGTCAACCAATGACCTCCCCGCTGGATCAACGCTCCGTCTCGGAAACAAGTCAACCAATGACCTCCCCGCCGGATCAACGCTCCGTCTCGGAAACAAGTCAACCAATGACCTCCCCGCCAGATCAACGCTCCGTCTCGGAAAAAAGTCAACCAACTCCGAGGAAATCAGTGTCCTTGGCAAATACCTCGATTCAGGGAAATCAGCGTCCTTGACAAGAGCATCTCGATTTGCATTGACCCGCAAGGAAATCAGTGTCTTTGCAGGAATACCTCGATTCGTCTCAACCCCCAGGAAAATCAGCGTCCTTGGCAAATACCTCGATTCAGGGAAATCAGCGTCCTTGACAAGAGCATCTCGATTCGTGTCGACCCGCAAGGAAATCAGTGTCTTTGCAGGAATACCTTGATTCGTCTCGGGAAATCAGCATCCTTGGCAAATACCTCGATTCAGGGAAATCAGCGTCCTTGACAAGAGCATCTCGATTCGTGTCGACCCGCAAAGAAATCGGTGTCATTGCAGGAATACCTCGATTCGTCTCAACCCCCAGGGAAATCAGCGTCCTTGGCAAATACCTCGATTCAGTGAAATCAGCGTCCTTGACGAGAGCATCTCGATTCGCGTCAACTCGCAAGGAAATTAGTGTATTTGCAGGAATACCTCGATTCGCCTCAACCCCGAAGGAAATCAGCGTCCTTAGCAAATACCTCGATTCAGGGAAATCAGCGTCCTTGACGAGAATATCTCGATTCGCGTCGACCCGTAAGGAAATTAGTGTCTTTGCAGGAATACCTCGATTCGTCTCAACTCCGAGGAAATCAGTGTCCTTGGCAAATACCTCGATTCAGGGAAATCAGCGTCCTTGATGAGAGTATCTCGATTCGCTTCGACCCGCAAGGAAATTAGTGTCTTTGAGGGAATACCTCAATTCGTCTCAACTCCAAGGAAATCAGTGTCCTTGGAAAATACCTCGATTCAGGGAAATCAGCGCCCTTGACGATAGTACCTCGATTCGCATCGACCCACAAGGAAATCAGTGTCTTTGCAGGAATACCTCGATTCGTCTCAACTCCGAGGAAATCAGTGTCCTTGGAAAAAACCTCGATTAAGGGAAATCAGTGTCCTTGGCGAGAGTATCTTGATTCGCGTCGACCCGCAAGGAAATCAGTGTCTTTGGAGGAATACCTCGATTCGTCTCAACCCCTAGGGAAATCAGCGTCCTTGGCAAAAACCTCTATTCAGGGAAATCAGTATCCTTGACGAGAGCATTCCGATTCGCGTCGACCCGCGGAGAAATCAGTGTCTTTGCAGGAATATACGACGTCAACAAACGGAGCCACAACAAAGTCCTAAGTTCCAAGACTCTACGGTTCACAGACAGCCCAGAGACTATCTCGGAGCCACGGCAGAGTCCCTAGTTCCAAGTTTCGACGGCCACATCTACAGCCTGGAGACCCACAACAGCGTTCCTCCTCATTCCAGCAGGATTCAGACGCGACAATCAATCTCGGAGCCACGGCAGAGTCCCTAGTTCCAAGTCTCGACGGCCACATCTACAGCCTGGAGACCCACAACAGCGTTCATCCTCATTCCAGGAGGATTCGGACGCGACAATCAATCTCGGAGCCATGTCAGAGTCCCTAGTTCCAAGTCTCGACAGCCACATCTACAGCCTAGAGACCCACAACAGCATTCCTCCTCATTCCAGCAAGATTCGGACGCGGCAATCAATCTCGGAGCCACGACAGAGTCCCTAGTTCCAAGTCTCGACGGCCACATCTACAGCCTGCAGACCCACAACAGCGTTCCTCCTCATTCCAGCAGGATTCGGACGCCACAATCAATCAGCGGAGCCATGGCAAAGTCCCTAGTTCCAAATCTCGACGGTTCACAGACAACCTAGAGACCACCTCGACATTCGTCTCGTTACAGTAGACGCAACGTCGGCAAAGCGGAGCAGCGGCAAAGTTCCCAGTTCCAGGACTCGGTGGTGCACAGACAACCGAGAGTCAACTCCTGACCCCGTATGGCTAAAGCCAACCTCTGACCCCATATGGCCAAAGTCAATCCTGACCCTGTATGGCTAAAGTCAACTACTGACCCCGTACGGCCAAAGTCAATCCTGACCCCGTATGGTTAAAGTCAACCCCTGACCCCATATGACCAAAGTCAATCCTGACCCCGTATGGTTAAAGTCAACCCTGACCCCATATGGCTAAAGTCAATCCTGACCCCGTATGGCTAAAGTCAACCCTCAACCTCCCCGTCAAAGCAACGCTTTAATTCGGGAGTGGGTCAACTTATCAAACACTTATGAGTCCTTTCGACTTGTAAGGAAGAAAATTCTCTTGTGAGATCCTTATGACTCTCAAGAGAAAACACACTTAGGAATCCTCACGATTCCTAAAGAGAAAATACACCTACAAGATCCTCTCGACTCGTAGGGAGAAAAATCTTTATGAGACCCTCACGGCTCATAAAGTTGGAAAGCCTTAGGAGGCAGACCTGAACCTGACTCCTAAGACATCGCTGTCCTACAAAAAGATCAAAATAGATTATCCACAAAATGTGTTTGCTAGAAGGGACACACCGTCATGATACAAAATATGCTTTTTATTCATGAACCAAAATGAATACAAAGTACAATCTATAAAAGAATCAAAAAATACTCTCATTCAGGAGTAAGTACAAAAGGATAATGAAAGGAAACATATACAATTTTTTTCAAACCGGTGGACAATTCAGTAGATTCGTCAGTTCATTCTTCTTCCGCTGAGTCTCGGCCTCATAATTTGTTATTGCGATAAGACAGGCCTCCGCCTGAGACTGTTGGGCCTGGTATGAGGCGAGCCGACCTTCAAGCTCCTTTTTAATAACCTTGTGGGCTTCAACCATCTTGCGAGTAAAAAGGACGGCTTTATCAATAGCTACCACCTCCCTGATAGCTTCTTGAAGCACCCGCCAGAGTTCATACGCACGAGTGGTCTTGGCCGTAAGTTCAGCTTGAAGTTCCCCCAGCGCATTTGAAGCCAGCTCCCTCTCCGAAAATTTTCGGTTGAGCCTCTTCTCACATGACAGCATATTTGCGGTGCACCGTTCAATCAGCCCCCGCAAGCTCGCCTTTGCAGCCACAACCTCTGAAGGAAGGCGCGAGCACTCAAGACTATGTAAGCAAGCCTCCACCCGACGACAAAACACAATCCAGACATGCACTAATGTATCACTATGGTAAGCAGCGAGAAAGGGGAGAGAAATGTTGGTTTCGGCAGCAAATTCTTCGGCTGTGAGCGAGCTACCAGCACAAAGGTCTTCGATGAGAGCCGACAAAGAATGAAGGCTTAGCTTCGCCATTCGTTCATATGCGCGTAGAGTATAAGGGCCGGGTGGCATAATAATGCGAGATTCCAGCGGGGTAAGAACTGGCAAAGTTGTTAAGATTCAAAAAAAAAAAATCAGCGAGATTTGCAAACAAAGAGCGGATGGAACAGCGTTGAAACCTTACTTACCCACAGTCATGCAAGAAGGGTTAAAAGATCTCCAGGTCCGTTAAGGATCTTGATTTCGTCGTTAGCTTCCAGAACTACAGGAGACATCAGCATCGTTATACAAAATAAAAATAATGCCATCAAGAGGACAAATAACACTAACCTTGCCCAGAAGAGAGGACGATGCGTTGAGGGGAAATTGCCTGCGGAGCGGCCATCTCGAGCAAACGCTGGAAAAACTTTCTGGGGGATAGATCCGCGATAGACGCCGCCAATCCATGTAATTCTGAAAAGACAGAAGGATTCAGATAATGAAAAGATCATTAAAACAAAAGATAGAAGAATACCTTCGATACTCCTCCTGCTTTGAACATGAGGGATAGCAGCTTCGGCAGCCTCTTTCGTTCCCTAGGCAGATCCAACGGCCACAAAAGTTACAGCGTTGCACTCACGTGCAAACACGAGAGAACAACGTTGTGGGGGAATTTGTTCCCTCATGGGAATTAAATAAAACACAGGTACATCAGCAAGGAAAACTCTAAAGTGGAGCATCACGTGTTCACACGTGACCGGGCATCACATACTCACACGTAACCAGATCTTACATGCAGACACGTGACCTTTTACAGGCAAAGCCTGTAGACACTGAATAAAATAAACAAATTGAAAATGCTATGTTAGTGGGGTCACGTGCCCACACGTGACCAGGTCTCACGTGCAGACACGTGACCATTTACAGGCAAAGCCTGTAGACACTGAATTAAATTCTAATCAAATGCTTTATCAAGCAGGGTCACGTGCCAACACGTGATAAACTCCTAACCCATCTGAGCTAATAGAATTAAATTCTAATTAAAAGGGAATCAAAAACCCTAATTGGAAAAATATTTCTCTAGATTTTTCCAAACAAAAAGATTGCACTCTGTAAAATAGAGCATCGTTGGATTAAAAATCCAGTGGTGATTAAAAATCACCAGTTTATAGAAAGATTTTACATAAGGAAATATTTTCCTAAAATCTGCCAGGACCAACAAATAAAATATCTTTTGGATTAAAAATCCAATGGTGAATAAAATTCACCAAGTGATCTACAAGATCATGTTGGTTACAAATTCAATCAAAATCTCTCAAGGAGAGATTGACTAAACAAACCGGGCGTGCAAGAATCTGTTCTCCGCTGAAAGACGCGACCGGGATGTTGGGACGTCAGGCCTGAATTTTGGGGCCAGATGCTATTTGGTTTGATCCGTCCACCTCTCTGAAAATACCAAGTTAATTTATGGCACCGTGTATCGGAGGTTTAGACGGATGCGGCCGTTGTAGCAGATTTCGTCAGATTCCCCCTCGTTGAGGGGTTTTGATTGTGGGGACGCTCTTCCCTGCAGGCGTAAGCCCCTGCAGTTAATTACGCTACCGCATTGCGGTAACAACTTTCTTCTTCTCCAGATGGTCACTTCGTGTCGTGTGTGTTTGTTTTATTTTTGGTTGCCCGTGGATTGTATACGGAGACTAATTTATATTTTCGCCCGTAGAGCGTGGATTAGTCCAAATCCGTATTTTGTTAGATTTGGGTTTGGGTTGGGTTTAAGGATCGTTAATCTCATTTGAGGCTAAAATCAACTTAAACGTTTGTTAAGGATACATTAGTCTGATTTTTAGACTAAGATCAACTTAACGGGATCATTTAGATCCAACAAAAGAGCATTTGGGCTCTATTGTTTTAGTTTAAGGACTTTGCGGTCCAGAAGTTTAAGGACATCATAGTCCATGGAGTTTAAGGACATCATAGTCCATAGTTTAAAGACGTCATAGTCTGTAAAGTTTAAGGACATCATAGTCCAAGAGTTTAAGGACCCCACAGTCCGTAAAGTTTAAGGACATCATAGTCCATGAGTTTAAGGACCCCACAGTCCGTGGAATGTCTGGTTGTCGGGACCCGTCACCTCTCTGAAGACGTTGAAGGATTACAACGACAAGTATCATAGGAGTAAAGAGATGTACCCTTGAACCAATATTGGTTGGGGGATCTGTAGTTGGATTGATTTAATGATTGTTAATCTCGTTTGAGATTAAGATCGACTTAAATGTTTGTTAAGGATGCGTTAGTCTAATTTTTAGACTAAGATATACTTAACGGGATCATTTAGATCGAACAAAAGAGAATTTGGGCTCTATTGTTTAGTTTAGAGACATTGCGGTCCAAGTTCAGATGCAAACATGGGTTTGGAAATGCACCAGATAGTTATTGGTCTTTGGGACCCACCGCCTCTCTGAAGACGTTGAAGAATTACAACGACATGTATCAGAGATGTGAAGAGATGCACCCTCGAACCAAAGTTGATTGAAAGGCTCTGGGTTTTGCTTTGAATGTCATATGAGATAACTAATTTCGGAAGACAAGAGTGTATTTGAGATTCAGTCAAAAGGGAGGGTCCTGTCTCTGGAAGACTTAGCTAATTTAGGCTAAGATTGGCTCGAATATAGTGTTAAACACTAGAGTACACTCGTTTATCACGTGCTCCCACATGATGCGCTTAAAATAGTTTTAAACACCAAGGATGAAACGCACAAAATAGTGTTAAACACTAAAAAAAAAGCGCTCATGTGGGGTCACGTGAGGCGCCTGAGTGTTGGGCCAAACTTCCTTTATCTTATTCTCAGAATATGCAAGTAAGTGTTAAACACTTAATCTTCATGGCCATCACGTGTGGGCACGTGATGGTTACCCATGCATTGGATATTAAATGGATTTGTTAGGGGTCATATGGGGACACATGAGGGCGCCCATGCGTTGGATATTAATCCTTCAACTTTTTCCATCTTCTCTTTTTTAAAGAGATATTTGCCAGGGGACACGTGAGTCACCCAAAATTGATTCTGCCCTTTTTATTTTGAGAAGTCTGTTCAAGGGTCACGTGGGAGCACGTGACCTAATCTTATTCATTCTCTTTTGATCATTGAGGGAGAGGGTCACGTGTTGCCACGTGATCATGTTAGGTACTTGATCTTTTTACGTGCATGGAGAGATAAATCCCTTGTTGAAGAATTAAATTCTCTTATAGGGTTAAACCCTAATTTTGTTTAGAGGAATTAAATTCCTATATGTTCGAAAGAATTAAATTCTTTAAACTCAATTCTCCCTCTAAGTTTTGGATCTGCATGGCAGAATCTCCCCGATGAGAATTAAATTCTCAACTTATGGAGAGATCTGCTTCTGCAGATCTGTTACTATGAAGAAGAACTAAGTTCTTATATTAAGGGTTAAATCCTATCTTTGTTGAAGGAATTAAATTCCTATATGCTTTATGGGAGAATAAAATGCTCTGAACTTAGGTCATCCCTTAGGTTTTAGATCTGCATGGCAGAATCCCCCCGATGAGAATTAAATTCTCAACTTATGGGAAGATCTGCTTCTGCAGATCTTCAACCTGAGGAAGAACTGAGTTCTTATTTAGAAGAGTTAAACTCTTAATTTGAGAATTAAATTCTCTTTTGTTTTGTGGAAGCTTATGGAATGATCTTTTTCACTCTCTTACCTAGGGTTTCTTTCTTTTCTGAAG
Source organism: Agapanthus africanus (assembly GCA_030015575.1). Lineage (NCBI taxonomy): Eukaryota > Viridiplantae > Streptophyta > Magnoliopsida > Asparagales > Amaryllidaceae > Agapanthus > Agapanthus africanus. Next base: position 309,663,622 of record JASDDO010000024.1, read on the forward strand.
AGATCCCCTTTTCTCTCTGGAGAATTAAATTCTTTTTTTTTTATATTCTCTCTCTGTTGTTGTCTCTCCTCCCCCTTTTCTTCTCTTCTTGGCTCCTATTTATAGGAGAAAGATGAGAATCAGTTTGTTTAGTCAATCTCTCATTGAGAGATTTTGATTGATTTTGTAACCAACATGATCTTTGTGAATTTTATTCACCATTGGATTTTTAATCCAAAAGATATTTTATTTGTTGGTCGTGGCAGATTTTAGGAAAATATTTCCTTATGTAAAATCTTTCTATAAACTGGTGATTTTTAATCACCACTGGATTTTTAATCCAACGATGCTCCACTTTACAGAGTGCAATCTTTTTGTTTAGAAAGATCTAGAGAAATATTTTTTCAATTAGGGTTTTTGATTCCCTTTTAATTAGAATTTAATTATATTAGCTCAGATGGGTTAGGAGTTTATCACGTGTTGGCACGTGACCCTGCTTGATAAAGCATCTGATTAGAATTTAATTCAGTGTCTACAGGCTTTGCCTGTAAATGGTCACGTGTCTGCACGTGAGACCTGGTCACGTGTGGGCACGTGACCCTACTAACACAGCATTTCCAATTTGTTTATTTTATTCAGTGTCTACAGGCTTTGCCTGTAAAAGGTCACGTGTCTGCACATGAGACCAGATCACGTGTGAGCACGTGATGCCCGGTCATGTGTGAGCACGTGATGCTCCACTTGAGAGTTTTCCTTGCTGTTGTATCTGTGTTTTATTTAATTCCCATGAGGGAACAAATGCCCCCACAGCATTGTTCTCACATGTTTGCACGTGAGTGCAATGCTGTAACTTTTGTGGCCATTGGATCTGCCTAGGGAACGGAAGAGGCTGTCGAAGCTGCTATCCCTCCTGTTCAAAGCGGGAGGAGTATCGAAGGTATTCTTCTATCTCTTGTTTTAATGATCTTTTCATTATCTGAATCCTTCTGTCTTTTCAGAATTACGCAGATTGGCGGTGTCTATCGCGGATCTATCCCTCAGAAAGTCTTTCCAGCGTTTGCTCGAGATGGCCGCTCCGCAGGCAATATCCCCTCAACGCATCGTCCTCTCTTCTGGGCAAGGTTAGTGTTATTTGTCCTCTTGATAGCATTATTATTATTTTGTATAACGATGCTGATGTCTTCTATAGTTCTGGAAGCTAACGACGAAGTCGAGATCCTTGACGGGCCTGGAGATCTTTTAGACCCTTCTTGCATGACTGTGGGTAAGTAAGGTTTCAACGCTGTTCCATCCGCTCTTTGTTTGCAAATCTCGCTGATTTTTTTTGAATCTTAACAGCTTTTCCAGTTCTTACCCCACTGGAATCTCGCATTATTATGCCACCCGGCCCTTATGCTCTACGTGCATCTGAACGAATGGTGAAACTAAGCCTTCATTCTTTGTCGGCTCTCATCGAAGACCTTCGTGCTAGTAGCTCGCTCACAGCTGAAGAATTTGCTGTCGAAACCAACATTTCTCTCCCCTTTCTCGCTGCTGACCATGGTGAAACATTGGTGCATGTCTGAGTTGAGTTTTGTCGTCGGGTGGAGGCTTGCTTACATAGTCTTGAGTGCTCTCGCCTTCCTTCAGAGGTTGTGGTTGCAAAGGCGAGCTTGCGGGGGCTGATTAAACGGTGCGCCGCAAATATGCTGTCATATGAGAAGAGGCTCAACCGAAAATTTTCGGAGAGGGAGCTGGCTTCAAATGCGCTGGGGGAACTTCAAGCTGAACTTACGGCCAAGACCACTCGTGCGTATGAACTCTGGCGGGTGCTTCAAGAAGCTAGCAGGGAGGTGGTAGCTATTGATAAAGCCGTCCTTTTTACTCGCAAGATGGTTGAAGCCCACAAGGTTATTAAAAAGGAGCTTGAAGGCCGGCTCGCCTCATACCAGACCCAACAGTCTCAGGCGGAGGCCTGTCTTATCGCAATAACAAATTATGAGGCCGAGACTCAGCGGAAGAAGAATGAACTGACGAATCTACTGAATTGTCCACCGGTTTGAAAAAATTTGTATATGTTTCCTTTCATTCTCCTTTTGTACTTACTCCTGAATGAGAGTATTTTTTGATTCTTTTATAGATTGTACTTTGTATTCATTTTGGTTCATGAATAAAAGGCATATTTTGTTTCATGACGGTGTGTCCCTTCTAGCAAACGCATTTTGTGGATAATCTATTTTGATCTTTTTGTAGGACAGCGATGGCTTAGGAGTCAGGTTCAGGTCTGCCTCCTAAGGCTTTCCAACTTTATGAGCCGTGAGGGTATCATAAAGATTTTTCTCCCTACGAGTCGAGAGGATCTCGTAGGTGTATTTTCTCTTTAGGAATCGTGAGGATTCCTAAGTGTGTTTTCTCTTGAGAATCATAAGGATCTCACAAGAGAATTTTCTTTCTTTATAAGTCGAGAGGACTCATAAGTGTTTGATAAGTTGACCTACTCCCGAATTAAAGCATTGCTTTGACGGGGAGGTTGAGGGTTGACTTTGGCCATATGGGGTCAGGATTGACTTTAGCCATACGGGGTCAGGGGTTGACTTTAGCCATACGGGGTCAGGATTGACTTTAACCGTACGGGGTCAGGATTGACTTTGGCCGTACTGGGTCAGGAGTTGACTTTAGCCATACGGGGTCAGGATTGACTTTGGCCTTATGGGGTCAGAGGTTGACTTTAGCCATACGGGGTCAAGAGTTGACTCTTGGTTATCTGTGCACCGCCGAGTCCTGGAACTGGGAACTTTGCCGCTGCTCCGCTTTGCCGACGTTGCGTCTACTCTAACGAGACGAATGTCAAGGTGGTCTCTAAGTTGTCTATGATCCATCGAGATTTGGAACTAGGGACTTTGCCATGGCTCCGCTGATTGATTGTCGCGTCCGAATCCTGCTGAAATGAGGAGGAACGTTGTTGTGGGTCTGCAGGCTGTAGATGTGGCCGTCGAGACTTGGAACTAGGAACTCTGCCGTGGCTCCGAGATTGATTGTCGCGTCCGAATCCTACTGGAATGAGGAGGAACGCTGTTGTGGGTCTCCAAGCTATAGATGTGGTCGTCGAGACTTGGAACTAGGGACTCTGTCGTGGCTCCGAGATTGATTGTCGTGTCTGAATCCTGCTGGAATGAGGAGGAACGCTGTTGTGAGTCTCCAGGCTGTAGATGTGGCCGTCAAGACTTGGAACTAGGGACTCTGTCGTGGCTCTGAGATTGATTGTCGCGTCTGAATCCTGCTAGAATGAGGAGGAACGCTGTTGTGGGACTCCAGGCTGTAGATATGGCCGTCGAGACTTGGAACTAGGGACTCTGCCGTGGCTCCGAGATAGTCTCTGGGCTGTCTGTGAACCGTAGAGTCTTGGAACTAGGGACTTTGCTGTAGCTCCGTTTGTTGACGTCGTATATTCCTGCAAAGACACTGATTTCTCTGTGGGTCGACGCGAATCGGGATGCTCTCGTCAAGGATGTTGATTTTCCTGAATAGAGGTTTTTGCCAAGGACGCTGATTTCCCTGGGGGTTGAGACGAATCGAGATATTCCTGCAAAGACACTGATTTTCTTGCGAGTCGACGCGAATCAAGATGCTCTCACCAAGGACACTGATTTCCCTGAATCAAGGTTTTTGCCAAGGACACTGATTTCCTCGGAGTTGAGACGAATCGAGGTATTCCTGTAAAGACACCGATTTCCTCGGAAGTCGCTATTGCCCAATCATTTCGGCTTTTTTTTGCGTTTCCCAATCATTTCGGCTATTTTTGTTTTTTACTCGCTGCTTTTTATTACGAGTTGCCCAATCATTACGGCTATTTTGTTTGCATATATTTTTACTTGCTGATTTTGTTGCAAGTTGCCCCATCATTTCGGCTATTTCATATGCATTTTTGGCTTGCTGAATTTTGCCGCGAGTATGGAACTTGGAATCTGGTGCCAATCTCAGCATCAGCATCGCTACGACTGGAATATTGTCAGGAGCGAATCATCATTTGCCTTGAAAGGACTTGGAATTTGATTCCGATTCAGGCATCAGCATCGCTACCACTGGGACATTTCCAGGAGCGAATCATCATTTGCCTCTGTCGATGTCGAACAAAGGTGGCTTAGCAAATAGGGTTAGGATCCTGTTGACTAAGGCTTTTTGACTTTACGAGCCGTAAGGGTCTCATAATGGTATTTTTCCCTACGAGTCGTGAGGATCTCGTCGGTGCGTTTTCTCCTAAAAAATCGTGAGGATTCTTAAGTGTATGTTCTCTTATAAGTCATAAGGATCTTACAAGAGTGTTTTCTCCTTATAAGTCAAGAGGACTTACAAGGGTTTGTTCACCATGGGAGCATATCCCTAGTCGCTGGTAGGACTCTGTTAGGGAAATGTTTATTTGTGCCCATGGATTGTATAAAAGGGTCAACATTGAACCGCTTGTAGGGCGGTCTGTGGGTTGTGATGGCTTAAGAACAGGTTCAGATCCCTGTAACTTAAGGCTTTTGAATCCTATGAGCCGTGAGGGTCTTAAAGGGGAATTATCCTTACGAGTTGTGAGGATCTCATAAGTGTAACTTCTCCTTAGGAATCGTGGGGATTCCTAAGTGTGTTGCTCCCTTATGAGTTGTAAGGATCTCACGCAGGTATTTTCTCCTTACAGGGTCAAGAGGACCTTGCAAGTGTCTTTTAACGAGATTGCGCCCTTTCGGGTTTTCACAAACTCGCCGGTAGTCCTGCTGTTTTTACTCACGGAGCCCTTCCGGGTTTTCATCCGTACCCATCTCGCTTATGGACGTACCTTTTTTTACGTCAGCTTTGAGATGCTGCGGTCTGTAGTAGTTTATAGACGTCTCGGTCAGTTGCAAGTTTTAGGACATTGCGGTCCATTGTTAGTTTAGAGACTTTTCGGTCCGTTGTTTATCCTATATGCATGTGCATTTGTCACGTGACGGGATACATGACGCTGATGTGGAATACACCCATTTAGGGTGTGATTTGATATGGTTGGAGTGTTTTGTGACCCATCCCTATCACGGCTTCTCCAACTTGACACCGACGCCCGGCCCTTTCGAATAGGGCCATTTGGCGTTCTCGTTCAGCTTTGCTCTCCTGACGGGCTTCGTTCAGTAGCATGTCGATCATCTCGTCTGACGATTCCAAGGATTTTGGCATTGATCCTGCCCCCAGCTTCTCTACATTATCTTCTGATGCCGAGTGAGCTTCTTTGTTATTTAGAGACGAATGAGAGATCATGTGGCAACTTGCTACATAATCTTCTGGTTCCTGTGACAAGTTGTCTCCCTCATCATCATCGCTATCTCTGCCCTCCAGGATATGGTTGAGAAATTCTTGGAGTGTGACCGGGGTTCACGCCTTTTGGTTGTATTCCTCCAGCGCGTCAATATGCTTTTGCAAGTCCATGCGATTGTCATCAGGCTTTACGGGCTTCTTCTTCTTCTTTGAAGACTTTGACGGCTTGGCCTGAGCGTTTTGACCACCGCTACCAATTCTCGGCGTCGGGCGCAGTTTTAGCATTCCCTCAATGATCTCAGGCTCTAGCGGGCTTTTACACCTGATTGCCGGGCATGTGTGAAGATCCTTCAGCATTCTTTTCGTCTTGGTTGAAAGTGCGACCTCCCATGGAGCTTCTTCTATAAAAGAGCACGATGCCCCCGGTGTGTCCACCCTTTTAGGAGTGTGCTGTTGTGGCGGATTCACCTTCCAGTTTTCAGATAGCGCGAACTTGCCCTGTTGGTATTGGTCTTCAACCCAGTTTTTGAACACGTAGCAGTCTTCGATCGGATGACCCAATACTCGGTGGTAGGGGCAGTAATTGGGATCGCTGACATCGTTCGGTTGCGGTGGGTGTCTCGACTCTGGTAGAGTAATGAGCCCATTGCGCACTGCCAGTTCAAACAGTTTCCTTGTTTTATCCCGGGGAAACGAGTAAGGACATCTCAACTTCTCATCGAGAGATTGTCGCTTGTTACTATGGCGAACAACCGGTCTCGGGCCACTCGGTTGTTGTTGAGCGTTGGCGATGAAGATAGCTTTCCGTTCACCCCTTTCGTTTCGAAGCTCCGTTTTCGACGAGGACGGCTTATGGCCCATCTGGTCCATTTGGGCCAGCTTGTCAATTAAGGCCTGGAAGGTGGTCGGCTTGAAGAACATCATGAATTGGGATATGGTCGCCTGCGGATCAAGGGTACCCACTAACATGCCTACTGCAGGAGCCTCTTTTATGCGTTGTTCGCACATTGACCATAGATTTTGCCACCGTATCGCGTTCTGAACCCTTGTTTCGCCCGGCTTTACCCTGGCGTTGATCAATGCCGTAATTGGGGTGCGTTCGCTGGCACTTGCGAATCTCTGTGTGAATAGTAACTCCATTTCTGCAAATGTCTTAACGGGGTCGTTCGGGAGCTCAGAGTACCATTCAAACGCTGTCTCCGATAAGCTGCCAACAAACTGGCAAAGCAGCAGTTTGTCGTCATCCCTAGTATTACCGCACAAGGCCCTGAATTGAGCAACATGCTGGTGTGGAATCCCCGTCCCCTTATATACATGGAATTTAAGGATCGTATATTCCGGCAGGTACTTTATTTGGCCGTACCAACCCGGATAAGGTCGTCCAGTCTTAACAATTTGGCCGGCCGCTTCGTTCGCCTGATGAGCTCGTATATGTTGAGCGATATAGTCATCCAGGACAGCTTTGGAAATGGTCTCTTCCTTGGCTGCTGAACAAGCAAGAAGAGGGTTCAATGTCTCTCCTCTATCGTCTTCAAGGATAATCGGAGGGTCTTCAGCTGGAGGATCCGGCTGTAACATCATCCCGACCATGTCTTGGAATAAAAATGTCATTCGTTTTATGTTGGCAGCTTGTTCCACTGCCTCTTTGTCCTTTTTCTCGAGTATTCTGCGGAGGAACTCAGCATCGGTTTCCTGTTCCTGACGCTGCTCTGACGATGTTTCCGGACTTTCTTTTGGCCCAGTGAGTGCGGCCATCTTCGTTAGTATCTCTTGGAGCTTTTGATGTTGTTGCTCCTGAGCCTTAGTCACTGATCGCGTAAGCGGTCGATGACCTATGGAGATACGGCTATCCTCTTTTCCGGATGCCATATAGACGGTATGCACCACCATGCCCCCAGACTTAGGGCTTTTAGGCTCAGTGCCCTTGACATTTGTCGCAAACACGGGGATCTTCTCCGGCCTTCTCTTTTTGTGGACTGGTGACATTGAGGGGGCCGTTGCAGCGGGCACCCAGGTAGATGACACCTTCTGTGGTACGACAGAGTGGTCCTTCTCTTGCCGAACCTTTATCTTCTTCGGTCGGCGGGAGTAATCTTGATCAATCACCGAGTCTTGGACTTGACGCCAGACCTTGTAAATTTTAGAGGACAGCCGCTGAGGGGGATGTTCAAGCTTCGCCTTTGTGGTATTCTCCACAGGTAGAGGAGATCTTTTCAGCACAGCATTCAGAGAGTTCTTGCGGACCCTCCTAAGTGGTTCAAAGCTCTTCCCAGTTGGAACAGAAGCATTGGCTTCCACCGTTGGAACTGGCAGCGTAAATCCAGAGGGTGAACTACCCCCGGCTTTCCTCACTCGGTGACAGTGGCGACGTCAAGCATGTCGTGCGGCCGGGATCACCTCCACTGTTGGATCAGCTTTTTCTTGCAAAGACCGACTCCTTAGCAGGGAAGCCACTCTGACGACTTCAGGGGCAGGAATGACTATCCGCTTAGGGATAACACCTTCTGGTACTGTGGGCTTCCTCATGGGCCCGTTGGAACTCAGGCTTAGCCTGTCGAAGACTGATGCAGTAGACTTGGAATTGGACGACCCGTTGAGAGGGGCCGTGGTAGTGGTAAGCCGATCGAAAACCAACTATTGTTCCCCTCCGAATGGCGGCCAAGACGTGGACGGTCTTGCCTGAGATTCGGGGCAGATGCTAATTGGTGCTATCCGTCTACCTCTCCGAAGATGCCAAGTTGATTTATGGCACCGTGTATCGAAGGGTTAAACGGATGCGTCCGATGTAGCAGACTTCATCAGATTCCCCCTCGCTTGAGGGGTTTTTGATTGTGGGGACACTCTTCCCTGCAAGCGCAAGCTCCTGCAGTTAATTACGCTACCGCATTGCGGTAACAACTTTCTCCTTCTCGAGATGATCACTTCGTGTCGTGTGTGTTTGATTCGTGTTCGGTTGCCCGTGGATTGTATACGGAGACTGAGTTATGTCGTCGCCCGTAGGGCGTGGACTAGTCCAAATCCGTATTATCTTAGATTTGGGTTTGGGGGTTGTGTTTAAGGATACGTTAGCCTCGTTTGAGACTAAGATCGACTTAAACGTTTGTTAAGGACACGTTAGTCTAGTTTTAGACTAAGATCAACTTAACGGGATCGTTTAGATCCGACAAGAGAGCGATTAGGGGAGCCCTGTTGTTTAGTTTAGTGGCATTGCGGTCAATAGGTAGTTTAAGGACATTGCGGTCCAGTGTTAGTTTTAAGACGTTGCGGTCAAGGTTAAGGACGTCGTAGTCCGTGGATTTAAGGATTCCACAGTCCGATATTAGTTTTAAGACATCACGGTCAAGGTTAAGGACGTCATAGCCCGTTGTTAGTTTTAAGACATTCCGGTCAAGGTTAAGGACCTCATAGTCCGTGGGTTTAAGGACCCCACAGTCCGGCGTTTAGTTTTAAGACATTACGGTCAAGGTTAAGGACCTCATAGTCCATGAGTTTAAGGACCCCACAGTCCGTATCAATGTATGGTCATCGGGACCCGCCACCTCTTTGAAGACGTTGAGGAATTACAACGCCAAGTATCAAAGGAGTGAAGAGATGTACCCTTAAACCAAGGTAGATTAAGTGATCTGTAATCCGATTTGGATGCTAAGATCAATTATTATATTATGAGTCCATTGGCCCAGTTAAGTTTGAGTTGAGGACTTATGGCCAGCTTGGGCTAAGTCTAATCATGTTTGGGATATTGGCCCTCTGTTGGTTCGTTGAAGGAGAGGCTTTGCCTCTGGAAACTTAGCCAATTGGGCTAAAGCTAGTGTTAAACACTAGAGACCAACAGTGTTGAACACTGAGAATAAGATTAACAAGTTAGTGTTAAACACTAAAAGATAATCAGTGTTGAACACTGGGAACAGAGTTTTCAAATTAGTGTTAAACACTAAGCAAATCAGTGTTAAACACTGGGGACAAAATCTCCAGACTAGTGTTAAACACTAAGGAGAGAGGGGTCACGTGCGGACACGTGAGAGCGCTCTGATTCCCCTTATTTTGTTCTACAGATAAGTGTTTAACACTTTTAATTCTTAAAGCCATCACGTGTGGGCACGTGATGGGGGCTTACGCTTTGATCTGTTAGAATGTTCATTAGGGGTCACGTGTCGACACATGAGGGCGTCCTAGAGCTCTTTTCTGTTTCCTTTTGCCTTTTTCTCTGTGTGCTTTAGAGATCACGTGGGGCACGTGAGGCATTGCCTCAAAGTTATTTTTTATGGATCTTTGCAGGAGTCACGTGGTAACACGTGAGGTGTTTGCTTCAAAGTTCTTTTCTGTGGATCTTTGCAGGGGTCACGTGGTAGCACGTGACTCTGTTTCTTTGCATGTTTTAAAGATCTGTTCATCTTTTAAGAATTAAATTCTTCATAGGGTTAAACCCTAACAACAAACTTTAGAGGAATTAAATTCATGTTTTCTTCTGAAGAATTATATTCTTAAATAGGGTTAAACCCTAATTTCTTTTCTTAAGGGAATTAAATTCCTGTGAGTTTGAGAGAATTATGTTCTCAATTAGGGTTAAACCCTAGTTCTGTTCATTTTGAAGGAATTAAATTCCTATAATATAGGGTTAAACCCTAATCTTATCTCAAAGGAATTGAATTCCTATCATTTTGTGATAATTAAATTCTCAAAACTCAGTTCCTCCTCTGTGTTTTAGATCTGCATAGCAGGATCTCAACCCAATGAGAATTAAATTCTCAATTCATGGGGAGATGTGCACTTTGCAGATCCTCCACCAGAGAAAGAATTAAGTTCTTTTCTTTATATGAGAGTTAAACTCTTTTGAGAATTAAATTCTCTTTTGAAGCCTCCCTTTTCTTTTCTTACCTAAGGTTTTCCTTTTGCAGAGAATCAAAGGCTCTCTCTCTCTCTGTGTGTGTATCAAAAGAAAAGGTCCAAAGGTCCCCTTTCTTCTTTTCTTGGCTCCTATTTATAGAAGAAGGAAAAGAATCAATCTGTTTAGTAAATCTCTCATTGAGAGATTTAATTTGTATATTGAGAGATTTGATTTATATTTATCATTAATCTGGGCCTTTAAATTGTTAGGTGAATTTTATTCACCATTGGATTTTAAATCCAAAGATATCACTTTGTTATTTCGGTTAGATTTAGGGGGAAATCATTCCAAGTCCAAGATTTTTCCATAAATTGGTGATATTTAATCACCTTTAGATTTTTAATCCAACGGTTTCAGATAATCCTTTTCATTTTGGAAAGATTTATCCTCAGAATTTAATTCTGTTAAAGAATAAGGCTCTTAAAGCCGGTCACGTGTGGCCACGTGACCCCTGGTCACGTGTCGGCACGTGACCCCTGATCACGTGTAGGCACGTGACCCCTGGAATGGGCTTCTCTTCTTCTGCGCTCTGTTCTCTGGCCGCTGCTTAACCATCACGTGCCAACACGTGACAACTGGTCACGTGTGAGCACATGATGCCTTTTCTGAATCTTTTCCTGATTTTTAATCAGGGAACAACTTCTTTGGAGCATCCTGCGACGTCACTGGAGTTTTGAAGCTCATGGGTGGGAGCATGGTCCCAAAGAACAGCCCAGTGGTGGCTTGCGTTACCTGTTCCACTGGCATCGTAAAAATGAAGGCCGCTTGAGGCCCATAGGTCACTCCTCTAGAAAGGACGGAGTAAGAGTTATTGCCGTTGTTGCAGTTTATGCAGTTGGAAGCCATTGATCTGCACGGGAGCAAGACACCAAATCTTAGTACCTCGAATCTAGGGGCAACCATAGTAAACCGCGATTCATTCGCGAAACACGACACACGAAGTCTAGAGTGGAAAGAGGAAAAGGTCCCACCGGGCGTGCCAGAATCTGTTCTCCGCCGAAAGACGGGACCGGGACGTTGGGACGTCAGGCCTGAATTTTGGGGGCAGATACTATTTGGTTTGATCCGTCCACCTCTTCAAAGATGCCAAGTTGATTTATGGCACCGTGTATCGGAGGTTTAGACGGATGCGGCCGGTGTAGCAGACTTCATCAGATTCCCCCTCATTTGAGGGGTTTTTGATTATGGGGACGCTCTTCCCTGCATGCGCAAGCCCATGCAGTTAATTACGCTACCGCATCGCGGTAACAACTTTCTCCTTCTCCAGATGGTCACTTCGTGTCGTGTTTTTTTTTATTTTTGGTTGCCCGTGGATTGTATACGGAGACTAATTTGCCTGTAGGGTGTGAATTAGTCTAAATCCGTATTTTCTTAGATTTGGGTTTGGGTTGGGTTTAAGGATCGTTAATCTCATTTGAGGCTAAGATCATCTTAAACGTTTGTTAAGGATACGTTAGTCTAATTTTTAGACTAAGATCAACTTAACGGGATCATTTAGATCCAACAAAAGAGCATTTGGGCTCTATTGTTTTAGTTTAGGGACTTTGCGGTCCAGAAGTTTAAGGACATCATAGTCCATGGAGTTTAAGGACATCATAGTCCATAGTTTAAGACGTCATAGTCTGTAAAGTTTAAGGACATCATAGTCTATGAGTTTAAGGACCCCACATCTCCGTAAAGTTTAAGGACATCATAGTCCATGAGTTTAACGACCCCACGGTCCGTGAAATGTCTGGTTGTCGGGACCCGTCACCTCTCTGAAAACATTGAAGAATTACAACGACAAGTATCAGAGGAGTAAAGAGATGTACCCTTGAACCAATATTGGTTGGGGGATCTGTAGTTGGATTGATTTAAGGATTGTTAATCTCGTTTGAGATTAAGATTGACTTAAATGTTTGTTAAGGATACGTTAGTCTAATTTTTAGACTAAGATCTACTTAACAGGATCATTTAGATCCAATAAAAGAGCATTTGGACTTTATTGTTTAGTTTAGGGACATTGCGGTCCAAGTTCAGATGCAAACATGGGTTTGGAAATGCACCAGATAGTTATTGGTCATTAGGACCCACCACCTCTCTGAAGACGTTGAAGAATTACAATTACATGTATCAGAGGTGTGAAGTGATGTACCCTCGAACCAAAGTTCATTGAAAGGCTCTGGGTTTTTCTTTGAATGTCATATGAGATGACCAATTTCGGAAGACAAGAGTGTATTTGAGGTTCAGTCAAAAGGGAGGGTCCTGCCTCTGGAAGACTTAGCTAATTTGGGCTAAGATTGGCTCGAATATAGTGTTAAACACTAGAGTACACTCGTCTATCACGTGCTCCCACGTGATGCGCTTAAAATAGTTTTAAACACCAAGGATGAAACACATAAAATAGTGTTAAACACTAAAAAAAAAAAAGAAGCGCTCACGCGGGGTCACGTGAGGCGCCTGAGTGTTGGGCCAAACTTCCTTTATCTTATTCTCAGAATATGCAAGTAAGTGTTAAACACTTAATCTTCATGGCCATCACGTGTTGGCACGTGATGGGTACCCATACATTGGATATTAAAAGGATTTGTTAGGGGTCACGTGAGGGCGCCCATGCGTTGGATATTAATTCTTCAGTTTTTTCCATCTTCTCTTTTTTAAAGAGGTATTTGCCAGGGGTCACGTGGGGACACGTGAGTCACCCAAAATCGATTCTGCCCTTTTTATTTTGAGAAGTCTGTTCAAGGGTCACGTGGAAGCTCGTGACCTAATCTTATTCGTTCTCTTTTGATCATTGAGAGGGAGGGTCACGTGTTGCCACGTGATCATGTTAGGTACTTGATCTTTTTACGTGCATGGAAAGATAAATCCCTTATTGAAGAATTAAATTCTCTTATAGGGTTAAACCCTAATTTTGTTTAGAGGAATTAAATTCCTATATGTTCGAAAGAATTAAATTCTTTAAACTCAATTCTCTCTCTAAGTTTTGGATCTGCATGGCAGAATCTCCCCGATAAGAATTAAATTCTCAACTTATGGGGAGATCTGCTTCTGCAGATCTGTTACCATGAAGAAGAACTAAGTTCTTATATTAAGGGTTAAACCCTATCTTTGTTGGAGAATTAAATTCCTATATGCTTTGTGGGAGAATAAAATTCTCTGAACTTAGGTCCTCCCTTAGGTTTTAGATCTGCATGGCAGAATCCCCCTGATGAGAATTAAATTCTCAACTTATGGGGAGATCTGCTTCTGCAGAACTTCAACCAGAGAAAGAACTGAGTTCTTATTTAAAAGAGTTAAACTCTTAATTTGAGAATTAAATTCTCTTTTGTTTTGTGGGAGCTTATGGAATGATCTCTTTCTCTCTCTTACCTAGGGTTTCTTTTTTTTCTGAAGAGATCTCCTTTTCTCTATGGAAAATTAAATTCTTTTTTTTGTATTCTCTCTATGTTGTTGTCTCTACTCCCCTTTTTCTTCTCTTCTTGGCTTCTATTTATAGGAGAAAGAAGATAATCGATTTGTTTAGTCAATCTCTCCTTGAGAGATTTTGATTGATTTTGTAACCAACATGATCTTTGTGAATTTTATTCACCATTGGATTTTTAATCCAAAAGATATTTTATTTGTTGGTCCTGGCAGATTTTAGGAAAATATTTCCTTATATAAAATCTTTCTATATACTGGTGATTTTTAATCACCGCTGGATTTTTAATCCAACGATGCTCCACTTTACAGAGTGCAATCTTTTTGTTTGGAAAGATCTAGAGAAATATTTTTCCAATTAGGGTTTTTGATTCCCTTTTAATTAGAATTTAATTTTATTAGCTTAGATGGGTTAGGAGTTTATCACGTGTTGGCACGTGGCCCTACTTGATAAAGCATTTGATTAGAATTTAATTCAGTATCTACAGGCGTTGCCTGTAAATGGTCACGTGTGGGCACATGACCCCACTAACACAGCATTTCCAATTTGTTTATTTTATTCAGTGTCTACAGGCTTTGCCTGTAAAAGGTCACGTGTCTGCACGTGAGACCTGGTCACGTGTGAGCACGTGATACCCGGTCACGTGTGAGCACGTGATGCTCCACTTGAGAGTTTTCCTTACTACTGTATCTGTGTTTTATTTAATTCCCATGAGGGAACAGAGTAATTAGGGTTTTGAAGGGTCTCTGGAACGGATCCAAGGAAATAAAGTATGCAGGAGTGATGGGGAGGTGAAGAGGCCCAACTTTCATGTTGGGGACTCGGCGGTCCGGCCGAGTCCGGCCGGCGGCGGCGGCCCGAGTCGGCCGACTCGCCGGCCGAGTCCGGCGCTCGTTGGGTTCCTCGTCTCTTCATTTACCCCCTGGGCAAGTTTGTTTTATTAGTGTAGTGGGGTTTTACGGGTTTAGCACGTGTAGACTCTTAGAATTCTAAAAATACTAAAAGAAAATATTATTAAAAATAATGTGGGGGATGAAATTTGACCTCTGGTGGGTTGGTTCAGTAGTGCAAGGTATTACCAATGAGCTACAAGCTCCTTCTTGCTATTAAAAAGCAAAACAAACTTATAACTTGTGCTCAAGAAAGTGTACTCTTTTCTGTATTTTTTGAAAAATTGTGCAGAAAGTTGTACAGGAAATTTAGGGTTGTTATATTCTACTCTCCTTATAAAAATTTCGTCCTCGAAATTTGTAAAAGAAAAGTGTAACAGATTCAAGAAAAGTTTGGTGGTAGTGTATGAAAAATATGTAAATATGTGAAAGAATGCGAAGGTTTTGGTAAGATTGTAAAAGAGGTGAGGGAATTTTGGGTTAGGACAGATTCAAAGTATATGAAATCGTAAGATTAAAGAAGTATGAATTGTAAAGAATGTTTTAGTTGCTGGTTCTTGTGTTTTATATTGCTTAGGTTGTTCACGCAGAACAGAACTGCATGGTAGTGTTCCATACAGCTCTGACCTGCATGAGCCGCTAACAAAACCTGTCACGCCCCGCTTCCCGGTGTACGACGAAGGGGACGCGACGAGGCCGCTACGTATTTACTGTGAAGTAAATACGCTAAGCGTATCTAAGCAATATAAAAGAAATGTTCACAAGAGACTAATGTAGTGAAACAACAGCTTTATTTATTAACATTCTTTTGTACAATGCATGGAAAAGTAAATACATCTGAATGAAAGCAATGCCTAAACAATGGCATAACAGAAATGGAATGTACTGAAATGAAATGTGTACAAGTGTAACTACAGATTGGGATCTTCAATAAACTGGTCGAAATCTTCAGTGCTGGGCTCGATCTCTGAAAGGTCCGAAACATCTGACGGCATTCAAAGAAAAAAGAAAGAGAATGTCGTCAGCGAATAAATCACTCGGTAAGTCCCAAAGATAAGAAAGAAATAGAAAAGACAGAAAGAGAGAGAGTGTGTGTGTAACTTTTAAAGTTGTATTATATTGTTATAATGTTGTATTTAGTATTAACGCTGTTGTTTGTAGCTTGGTACAGAAGGATACCAGTGTATACGAGAGGAGTCTCACTTGCCCCGGAGACTAAGGTATCAGGAACTCAAGGAACCGTTCATGCCATGGTACAACAGCAAAGGAATACATGTTAGGTGTCTTATGGTTGCAGTCTCGTGCCACTTCTAACGCCTTCCGTACCAATCTACCCCTTAAACCCCGCGATGTCTTGGTTGTATTGTTTGTATTGTATTGCAACTTGTAATGTCTTGTAATATAGATTGTATAATTGGATGACTTGCCGAAACCATGATATCGGTAAATGGATGTAACTGGAGAATCATGAATGTAACTAGAGAATCATGTAAATGGAAGTATATCCATTGTCCGGTTCGGTCAATACAGGTTGAATATATCGAATATATGGATTCATGGATTCATATTGAATTGTAGTATTGTAGATTGTACTTGAATCATATTCAAGTTAGATTATTTATAATGAGACTCAGTCTGAGTCAGAACAATTAGAAAAGAAATTGAAGTCCTGAATTAGGTTTTGATGTTATCGGTAACCGCTGCACATGGGCGGCAGGATTTGTGTCTTTTTCAAAGACGATTACCGTATTGATTACACCGTTTGGTAAGTTGTCTATCCTAAATAGGCAAGCACCCATATCTCCGGCTCCCTGAGGCTCAAGAGACTGGTCCCGCATAAACCTATATTTACTAGGGTCTTTAGGGTAATTTATAGAACTTGATGGGGATTTATGTAAAAATACTTTTGTATAATTTTCAAAATACACCCCAAGTATTTAATTATCGTCTTTAGAGTTGTCATAGATGTAGATTTTATATTTGTGATATTTCAAGGGAAGATAACCTAATTTCATAATATAGGGTATTTAATTGTAATTTTGAACTTGTATGGAATTTCATGGTATTTTCATGTAAAGTGATTCTTGTGATTTAGAAAAATTGGAATATTTATATTATTACAAAAATAGGTATTTTAATGATACGTGTGTGTATATATATATATAAATAATTTTAATATATTATATTTCTAGAAATCTCATTTTCTTAAGATATTTGTATTTTAAATCTTTCGAGACCGAATGCTCCTTGCGGAGGTCTGCATCTCGCACTACTGAGCCCAGGGATGTACGATAATCCGCACCATCCCAGTCGGGTTCCCCAAAATGGGTTGTAACGGCGCTTTACAAAGATTTATAAAAAAATACGTAATCTTGTAGAAAACGGTTTTAATAGTTAGTGGTATTTATATGTAAAGTTTCGTTTTTCCGTATTCTATGTTTCTGAAAGGTATTGTGCTATGTTGCATATGAGTGTTGTGAGGAGGTAGGTCATTACCTCATGATCTAATTAAAGATATAGCAAGATTAATGATGTTTTAAAGTCGAAGTAAACTACATGGTATTTTAGTGAAAAAGAGCGGTAAAAGTTACAAAATAAAATATATTGCCATAAAACTTGTTCAACATATTTGTTAATAATTAATAGTCAACATGTAAGGGTTTGGTATGTTTGTATTTAAGAAATGGTTGAGTTTTTAGGAAGAACCGAATCGGAAATCGGATTAACTCCGATTCCGTCCGGTTTTAGAAAAAGAACTTTTTAGAATAGAAATGGAGAGAGGGAGGTGGGACTTACTAGCTTTTGGTTTAGAGGAGAGGAAGAGGGAGTGGACGTAGGTTCCGGTGCGTCGTTTCGTCGCCAGGAGCTCCTAGGGTCGTCGTCGGAAAATCGTTGGAGTTTCGCCCTTCGCTAACTCCAAAAGTACACTAAACTTCTATGGATTTCTTGAGAGTTTTGATCAGAATTTTGGAGTTATGGGGGTGTGTTTAGGGGTTGTATTTATAGGGTAAGGTTAGGGTTTAGGGTAAGTGAAAGGGTGTAAAGAAAAAATGTATTAAATTGTAATAAAATGTATTAAAATGGAGTAATTAAGGTTTTAAAGGGTCTCTGGAACCGATCCAAGGAAATAAAGTATGCAGGAGTGATGGGGAGGTGAAGAGGCATGTTTCCCCCAATCAGAGCAAAGCTCTGTTTGAATTTCAAAATTCAAAATTCGAAGCAACGCTTCAGATTCTTTGCGCTGCGCGCAACGCGCCACGTGTCAAAAGCTGATACATCAGCGCAGCGCCCGAGGCAGCGCGCCCAATCAGAGCAAAGCTCTATTTAAAACAAAATTAAAGGAAGCAACGCTTCAGTTGCGCAAGCACTGCGCGACACGTGTCAGCGCAGTTGCGCTGCGCTTTGCGCTGCGCGACACGTGTCAGCGCAGTTGCGCTGCGCTGTGCGCTGCTTGACACATGTCAAGCGCTGGGGCGTTTGCGCCAAACAGAATTAAATTCGAGTAAGATTTTTATTTTCTTTTTAAAACAAGAAGATTGCCTTCTGTAAAACAGAAGCCCTTGGATCAAAGATCCAACGGTGGGGAAAATTCCCCAAATCACTCAGAGAAAGATCTCTTTAACAAATTTATGGGCACTATATAAAGGCCCCTAGATCTCAATTCAAAGGCATGAACATTTTGTGAGAAATCAAAATTTTCAAACAGAAAGAACTCTGAAGAAATTTCAAGAAGAAAGGTAAAAGACCTTTTAGATAGAAGAATTTCTTCTGATAGATCATTGATCTAAGAACAAGATCAATGATCTTTAATAAAAAACAAAATAAAAATAGTGCTTTGCACTTATGAACCATTGGTTCTCTAAAATCAAGAAAAATAAGAAACACTTATTTTCTTTGATCTAAATTAGATCAAGAAACCCAGCAGTGCTTTGCACTTCTTTTATGAACCATTGGTTCTGGAATCTAAAAGATTCTCAAGTTAATAGTGCCTTGCACTTGCAAAACTGCACTGTTGCACTCTTGGGTTGGCGCAAGCCACCAGAGAGCGCCACGTGTCAGCATCTGAACCATTTGCGCTATGCGCTTTTGAAATAGAACCTTACTCTCTGAAACTGGCGCAACTCACCACAGCGCGCCACGTGTCAGCAGTGCAAGCGCAGCGCACTGGCGCAGCGCACTGCGCTTACATGACACGTGTCCTCACCACAAGCGCTTGCGCTTTTTGATTGGCGCAAAGCGCCTGACAAATGCAATGCATTTCTTTTCCTAACGGGCCAGGCCCAAGTCAAAAAGACCTAGCAGGCCAAAATAAATTGCAAAGCAATAAAAGGGCAGAGCCCAAATAAAATTGATGCTCTGCATCATTTATAAAGGGCAGAGCCCAAGTAAAATTGATGCTCTGCATCTTTTATGAGCAGAGCCTAAACAAAAATAATAAGTAATACAATGCATTATTTAAATGTGGGCAAAGCCCTAGCACGGGTCTAATAGACCAAAAATAAATAAAAGCGTTGAATATTTTTCAACTGGACTTAGCCCAATCATGGCCGTATGTCCTCAAATTAAATTGACTGAGCACAGCTGCTCTCTTAAATCAATTTATGACCGGTTCGAGGGTACATCTCCGAACTCCTTTAACTCCTATCGTTGTAATCCTTCAACGATATCAAAGAGGTGACGGGTCCCGACAACCACACATCAACACGGACTGTGGGGTCCTTAAACTCATGGACTTAAGCGTCCTTAAACCAAAAGACGGATTGTGGGATCCTTAAACCCGCGGACTTATGCGTCCTTAAACTAAAACACGGACTGTGGGGTCATTAAACTCATGGACTTAAGCGTCCTTAAACCAAAAGACGGATTGTGGGATCCTTAAACCTGCGGACTTATGCGTCTTTAAACTAAAACACGGACTGTGGGGTCCTTAAACCCACGGACTTAAGCGTCCTTAAACTACCTATGGACCACCACGTCTCTAAACTGGAATATGGACCACCACGTCCCTAAACTGGAATATGGACCGCAATGTCCTTAAACTACCTATGGACCACTACGTCCCTAAACTGGAACAATAGAGCCCCCAAATGCTCTTCGTCGGACCCAAACGATCCCGTTAAGTTGATCTTAGTCTTAAATTGGACTAACGTATACTTAACGAACGTTTAAGTTGATCTTAGCTTAAATATGGCTAACGTATCCTTAAACTAAAACACCAAAATCAAATCTAAGTAAATACGGATTTGGACTAATCCACGTCCTACGGGCGACGGCATCACTTAGTCTCCATATACAATCCACGGGCAACCACAAACAAAACAAACACACACGACACTGTTTCGCCCAATCAGAGCAAAGCTCTGTTGAAATTCAAAATTCAAAATTTTGAAGCAACGCTTCAAATCTCGGGCGCAACGCGCCACATGTCAAGCGCTGATACGTCAGCGCAGCGCCCAAGAAAGCGCACCCAATCAGAGCAAAGCTCTATTTAAATGAAGCAACGCTTCAGCTGCGCAAGCACTGCGCTGCGCGACACGTGTCAGCACAGATGCACTAGCGCAGTTGCGCTGCGCGACACGTGTCAACGCAGTTGCGCTGCGCTGTGCGCTGCGCGACACGTGTCAGCGCAGTTGCGCTGCGCTGTGCGACACGTATCACGCGCTGGGGCATCTGCGCCAAACAGAATTAAATTTCTAAGAAATCTTTTCTGTTCTTATTAAAACAAGAAGATTCTCTTCTGCAAAGCAGAAGCCCTTGGATCAAAGATCCAACGGTGGGGAAAATCCCCCAAATCACTCGGAGAAAGATCTCTTTAACAAATTTAACTAATTTATGGGCACTATAAAAAGGACTCTAGGCCTCAATTCAAAGGGGGAACATTTTTTCTCGGAAAAAAGCCAAGAGCTTCAAACAGAGAGAGAATTCTGAGAAAAACTCAAAGAAAAGAAAGGTAAAAACCTTCACGAGAGAAAAAGAAATCTCTTTTAATAAATCATTGATCTAAAAACCAGATCAATGTTCTTCACATAATAAATAGTGCTTTGCACTTCTCATGAACCCCTGGTTCTTTAAAAAACAACAAAACAACAAAACAAAAAAATAGTGTTTTGCACTTTTATGAACCTCTGGTTCTTGAAACAAAAAAGAAAAATTTATTTTTCTTTGATCTAATTTAGATCAAGAAATCAAATAGTACTTTGCACTTCTGTTCTTGAATCTAAAAGACTCTTAGTGCTCTGCACTTCCAAACTGCGCAGTTGCGCTCTTAAGAGAGCGCCACGTGTCAGCTACAGAACCACTTGCACTACGCGCTCTTGAAATAGAGCTTTGCTCTCTGGAATTGGCGCAACTCACCAGAGCGCGCCACGTGTCAGCAGCGCAACATCGCAGCGTACTAGCGCAGCGCACTGCGCTGTTGCGCTTGCGCTCACCAGAGCATGACACGTGTCATCACCATATGAGCTTGCGCTCATTACTCGGCGCAAAGCGCCAGACAAATACACTGCATTGCTTACAAAAGGGGCCAAGCCCAATTAAAGAAGGCTTAACAGGTCTAATAAAATGCAATGCATTATTTTAAAAAGGGGCAGAGCCCAAACCAAAATAGATGCTTTGCATCATAAATAAAGGGACAGAGTCCAAATCAAAAGCCTAGCAGGCCAGAATAGAATGCAGTGCATTATTAAATATGGGCAAAGCCCTAGCACAGGCCTAATAGGCCAAAGATCAAGAAAAATGTTGAATATTCTCAACTGGACTTAACCCAATTTTGGCCGTAAGTCCTCAAATTAAAATTGACTGAGCACAACTCTCTCTTAAATCAATTTATATCCGGTTCGAGGGTACATCTCCGAGCTCCTCTGACACTTATCGTTGTAATCCTTCAACGACGTCAGAGAGGTGACGGGTCCCGACAACCACATACGTCAATATTGACTGCGGGGTCCTTAAACTCGTGGACCGAAACGTCCTTAAACTAATATTGGACCGAAACGTCCTTAAACTAATATTCATCCCAAAATGGGAATATCGGACCGAAACGTCCTTAAACTAATATTGGACCGAAACGTCCTTAAACTAATATCGGGCCGAAACGTCCCTAAACTAATATCGGACCACCACGTCCTTAAACTGGAATATGGACCGCCACGTCCCTAAACTGGCGATGGACCACCATGTCCCTAAACTGGAACAATAGAGCCTCCAAATGCTCTTTTACCGGATCTAAATGATCCCGTTTAAGTTGATCTTAGCCCCAAATACGGCTAACGTATCCTTAAACATTCAAACGGACTATAAAACTCCAAATCAGCCTTGGTTCAAGGGTACATCTCTGAACTCCTCTGACTTCTGCCGTTGTAATCCTTCAACGACGTTAGAGAGGTGACAAGTCCCGATGGCCAGATATTAAATAAATTATCACGTTAAGTTGATCTTAGTCTCCAACAGGATTAACGTATCCTTGACGAACGTTTAAGTCGATCTTAGCCTCAATACGGCTAACATATCCTTAAACTAAAAACACCAAACCCAAATCTAAGTAAATACGGATTTGGACTAATCCACGTCCTACGGGCGACGACATTACTCAGTCTCCGTATACAATCCACGGGCAACCACAAACAAAACAAACACACACGACACGAAGTGAAATTCTGGAGAAGGAGAAAGGTGTTACCGCGATGCAGTAGCGTAATTAACTGCAGGGGCTTGCGCCTGCAGGGAAGAGCGTCCCCACAATCAAAAAACCCTCAAGCGAGGGGGAATCTGACGAAGTCTGCTACATCGGCCGCATCCGTCTAAACCTTCGATACACGGTGCCATAAATCAACTTGGCATTTTCGGAGAGGTAGACGGATAAAACCAAATAGCATCTGCCCCGAATCTCAGGCGAGACGCAAAGTCTAGGCCGCCATTCGGAGGGGAACAGATTCTGGCACGCCCGGTGGGACCTTTTCCTCTTTCCACTCCACACTTCGTATGTCGTCTTCGCGAACCAATCACGGTTTGTTAACGGTTGCTTTTGGATTTCCAAGTTACTAAGATTTGGTCTTTTGTCTGGCGCAGAACTCAAGCATCCATGGCTTCTAACTACACCAACTGCGCGAAGTGCCACTGCAACGGACGCTCCACCTCACCTAGAGGTGTAGCATATGGGCCCCAAGCGGCCTCTTTCCTCGCTCTGCCGGTAGAACAGGTGACCCAGGCCACCACCGGCCTGTTTTTCGGGACCATGGTCCCACCTACAAGCTGCTCTATGCCGATACCTGCACCGGAAGTGAACAAGAAGTCGGTGTTCGACCGGCTCACTGCTACCACGGCCCCTGTCAACGGGTCGCCCACCACCAAGCTAACAGCCTCTGTCTTTGCGAGGCTGGATCAAAACTCTGAAGGGCCCGCTAAGAAGCCCAGGAACTCTAAAATGGCTGTCCCAAGGAGGGCAACGGCCGCTGCTCCGGAAGACGTTAAGGAGGCTTCTCCCGTCAAAGAGTCAGTCTTTTCAAGACTGACGATTCCTGTTCCTGCCCCTACACGAAGATCTGTCTTTGACAGATTGGATATTACCCCGCAAGGAACAACCTCAGTTTTTAAGAGGTTAACACCAGCAGCGCCTCAGCCGGACAAGGGGCAAAAAGAAGACGTCTCTATCTCCGAGCCAGTCCCAACGGCTCGTCATGCTAGACGTCGCCATTGGCGACGAGTAAGAAAGGCAGGGGGCAACTCCCCCTCAGGGCTAACTCCACCGGCTCCAGTGGTAGAAGTCAATGCTACTGTTCCAACTAGGAACATCTTTGAACTGCTGAGGAGGGTACGTAAGAACTCTCCAACTGCTACACTGAAGAGATCTCCTCCACCTGCGGAGAGAGCTCCAGAAACGAAGCAAGAACAGTCCCCTCAACGGCTGTCCTCAAAAATATACAAGGTTTGGCGAAGGGTTCAAGACTCCGTGATCGACCCGGATCACTCCCGTCAACGAAAGAAGACGAAGGTGCAAAAAGGAAAAGACCGTCCTATTGAACAGCAAGGGACAACAATCGCTAGGGTGCCCACTGCAACGGCCCCTTCAACCTCAACGGCCCACAAAAGAAGGAGGCCAGAGAAAACTCCCGCGTCAGCGGCAAAAGTTAAAAATGGTGAACCTAAACGCCCCAAGACAGGGGGCATAACAGTTCATACGGTTTACATGGCATCGGGAAAAGAAGACAGCCGTGCATCCACGGGTCATAGACCGCTTACACGGTCAGTGACCAAGGCTCAGGAGCAGCAACAGAAGCTCCAGGAGATGATGAACGCTATGGAAGCACTTACAGGACCAAAAGAGAACCCTGAAACGTCCTCAGATGAGCGCCAGGAGGAAGAAACCGACGCCGAATTCCTTCGTCGGATATTGGAGAAGAAGGACAAAGAGGCTGCTGAACAAGCAGCCAACATACAGCGTATGGGCCTCCTCTTCCAGGACATGATAGGGATGATGATACAACAAGATCCCCCGGCTGAAGGGCCCCCGATCGTCCTTGGTGACGATAGGGGAGAAACATCAAATCCTCCACCAGCTCTGTCGACGGCTAAAGAGGATACAATCTCCAAGGCTGATTTGGATGAGTACATCGCCAAGCAAATACGGGTTCATCATGCGACCGAAGCGGCCGGTCAGGTCGTAAAAACGGGACGGCCATATCCAAGTTGGTACGATCAAATCAAGTACCCACCCGGTTATACAATTCCCAAGTTCCATGTCTACAAAGGGACGGGCAATCCTCATCAACATGTTGCCCAGTTCAGGGCACTTTGTGGAAACACCGGCGGTGACGACAAGTTGTTGCTTCGCCAGTTTGTTGGAAGCTTATCAGATACGGCGTTCGAATGGTACTCTGAGCTCCCGAACGACTCCATTAAAACCTTCGCGGAGATGGAGCTGCTGTTTACTCAGCGTTTTGCAAGCGCCAGTGAGCGTACCCCGATGACAGCACTGATTAACGCCAGGGTAAAGCCAGGCGAGACGTGGGTTCAGTACGCTATACGATGGCGGAACTTATGGTCGAAGTGTGAGCAGCGCATTGAAGAAGCTCCCGCAGTGGGTATGTTTGTGGGAACCCTCGATCCACAAGCGACCATCTCGCAGTTTATGATGTTTTTCAAGCCGACTACCTTCCAAGCCTTGATCGACAAACTAGCACAGATGGATCAGATGGGCCATAAACCTCCTCTTCCAAGGCCGAACTCCCGAAATGACAAAGGGAAGGGAAAAGCGATCGTCGTCGCTAATGCTCAACAACAACCGAGCGACTCGAAGCCGGTGGCTCGTCAAAATAATATGCGCTCGTACGTACCCCTTGAGGATAGGATGGGACGTCCTTATTCCTTTCCCCCGCGATAAAACGAGGAGGTTATTCGAGCTGGCGTTGCGCAACAGACTCATAAATCTGCCGGATCCAAAACTTCCGTTGCAACCAAGTGACGTCAACGAGCCCAACTACTGTCCTTATCATCGAGTACTAGGCCATCCGATCGAAGATTGCTACGTTTTCAAGAATTGGCTTGAAAACCAGTACTGACAGGGCAAGTTCGCGTTATCTGACAAATGGAAGGTGAATCCCCCGCAGCCCCACACCTCTAAGGGGACGAATACGCCGGGGGCAACATGCTCCGTCATTGAAGAAGCTCCTTGGGAGGTTGTATTATCAGCTAAGACAAAGAAAATGCTGAACGACCTTCGGGCGTGCTCAGCAATCAAGTGGGAGAACCCGTTGGAACCGCAGGTCATTGAAGGGATGCTGAAGCCACGTACAACTCCAAAGACCGATGGTGGTGGTTCGAGCACTCGCAACCAGCCGTCAAAATCTTCGAAAAAGAAGAAGAAGAAATCTAAGAAGCCCGTGAGGCCTGGTGACAAGTGCACGGACTTGCAAAAACAAATCGACGCGCTGGAGGAAAACAACCAGAAGGCACGGACTCCCATTACACTCCAAGAGTTTCTCAACCATGTCTTTCAAGAAGAAGATGAGGGAGAAAGTTCGTCAGATGAATCTGAAGAATGCGTGGCAAGCTGTCGTGTGATTTCCCATTTGTTCATGGACGATGAGGAAACTCCTCGTACTGAAACGCTGGGGGCAGATACCGAATCAAAAATTCCGGAGCTATCAGTTGAAATGATTGACGCGTTCCTTAACGAAGCTCGATTGAAAAGTAAAGCTGATCGAGAACGCGAGACGACTATATTTGAAAGGGCCAAGCGCCAGCGACTTGATGAAAGAGCTGAGACGATCCCGCTAGAGCTAAACACCTCCGCTACCGACAAAAGCCAATTCAAGATAAAGAAAAGGTTTGCTAAGGCCATATCAATGGGCATGAAGCTACCATCCTCCGAAGAAAAAATTACTGGTGAAATAGAAATGCACCCCTCCTATTGCTTATATCATCAGAAGGTTTCGCATCCCACTCAAGAGTGCAAAGCTTTCGATAAATGGTGGCAAGGATACGTTGCTCATCGACAACGCTTTAAGCGGGAAAAGCGCAAAACTCGTCAGGAGCAAAGAAATACGACCGAAGGGCTTGAAAGAACTACCGGCGATTGTCGCATGGTTAACACTGGCGGGTCACAAGTGCCTACATTCGGGAGCGATTCTGATGAGGAGGTGGAACTCGCCCCTCTCTTTAAAGAGTCAACTTCGGGAAAAGAAGAAGAGCCGAAGGTTTGCAAAAATATTCGGCTGCGGAATCGGACGCTGCCTGAAAAGAACCTCGGACCCTCAAACAGAAAAGATAAAGAGAAAGAAAATGTCTCTGAAGATATCGTCTTAGATGACCAAGTTCTGGAGGAGCTAAACGCCAACAACCCGCCGAAGAAGAATAAGGTGGATTACAACGTTTTAGCACATCTGAGGAAGCTGCCCTCACAGCTCAGCATTCTTGACGCCCTTTTGCTATCAAAAGAGGCGAGAGATTCGTTGATTAAGGCACTCCAGGACCCAGAACAATTCCAAGCATGCCTGGCCGAAGAAAAGATGAAGGATGAATTGGAGGAAGTGCATACGGCCGATGTCACTTTCGGCGACGAGGACCTTCTCATTGGGACGTGCGAACACAATCGCCCCCTCTATGTCTCAGGATACTGCCACGATATTAAAATAGGCAAAATCCTGATCGACAATGGATCCTCCGTTAATCTCCTCAACGTGCGGGTGTTAAAAGAAATCTGCATGAGCGTCTAGCACCTTGCTCGGGACAAGATCACCATCTCCGGGTTCGACTCCCAATCGTCAAAGACTCTTGGATCTGTGATACTGACGCTACGCTTCGGGCTACTCATCATGGACATTAAGTTCCACGTCATAGATGCCAAGACATGCTACAACGCTTTGCTCGGCCGACCGTGGTTACACGAGTACAACATCATCCCTTCTACACAACATCAGTGTATGAAGTATTTTAAGGATGGTTTTGAGTATACCGTGACGGGAGAACTAAACCCATTCTCTGTGAATGAGGTCCGCAAATACGAAGATGCCAAATACTTCTTACCGGATTTCGAAGATACGGAGAAGTGTCACAAGCCGGAGAATAAAGCTAATGCCACCATCCCTGTTTTCGGCAGTGATACCGAGGAGGAAGAGGAGATAGTGTATTCGGGTCTGCCCCAACACAACAAGCCAGGACCGTCCGTCCCTACGTTGATCTTTGGTAGCGACTCGGAAGATGAGATCCGGGTTGTATTCTCTGCTCGACCTTCCATACGAACGTCCGCTGACGAAGAGCAAAGTTTACAAGTCGCCATAGTGCCGCTTAAACACCATAAAGAACTGGATGCACTTAATATTTACAATGTAGAAGAGCTACAAACATTCTACGTCCCTCCCAGGCGAGAAAGCGAGAAAGCAATTTTGTTCTACCGCTCTGAAGAAACCAAGGTGGAAAAAGAATTCTGGCATGGCGCAGATCCTACGCTCGAAAGGCTTCAGCCTATCCGTCTTCCCAGATATTATACAGAGGGTTTGAAAAAGCTGCTGAAACACCAGGGGATATCCTTCAAGCAGACCGTTCGAAAATCCAAGTTCTATGATAAAGTCTGGAACGTTCCCGGGACTCAACGCAAACTGCCTAACGGGAGAATGGAGACGGAAGAACTTGGATACATCCGGGCAAAGAAACGGGAGCTACTAAACAGCTGTTACGTCATGTATGACTTCGATGAAGAAGCAGATACTCAATGGGAGGACACTAATCCTGAGCCCGTGAAAGTTCCAGATGCGAAAGTGCTCAGTCCGTCGTTCGAAGAACAAATGGACAAGCTTATAAGGGAAGCGGGTCAAAAAGTCCGGGACGATCATAACCGCGAAATGGTTATCTACGAGAAAGACAAGACGCAACGCCTTCTCCAACAGGCCGTGGAAGATGAAAATGCCGCTCTTTGTCAACCTGTTATAAAGAAGGCTCGGCGCAACAGCAGAAATAAGTCGAAAGGACGAAAAGGCGCTCAACAACAACAAAGCAGGGCTAAGAAGCCACGCAAACGGGAGTCGAGCGTTATTGATCTATCCCTTATGAAGAAAATGGGTCGAGCATATTCGTTTCCTCGCGACAAGACGAAGAAGATACTTGACCTCGCTCTAAAACATCAGATGCTTACACTGCCGGAGTCTAAGCACCCCGAACAAGCAGGCGAAGTCTCTGACCCAAACTATTGCTCTTACCATCGAGTAATAGGGCACCCTCTCGAGGACTGCTTCACCTTCAATTGGGTCGAAGATCAGTATCAGCTTGGCAATTTCGCTCTGTCCGACAACTGGAGGGTAGCGCCGCCACAGAAGCACGAGCCCAAGGCCACGAAAGAAGAACCGGTTCCACATCGGGATTGGAAGCGAATTCGCACCTGTCACGTGATTACAATATTAAAAGAAGAGCCCGAGGACATAGATGAGTTCCCTTGGTGCTTCGAAAACAACAGCGACGAGATAATCTCAGAATTCCCACCAGCGCCAAAAGAGCTGGAAGATGGAATCCATACCACTGCGGATAACCTCAAGAAGATTGAGTTGGGGACGGCAAACGATCCGCGACCGACATTTGTCAACGAGCTACTATCTGAAGAAAGGGTGGCTGCACTAAAAGACGTCCTTTTACAGCATAGAGATTGCTTCGCATGGAACTATTCCGAAATGCCGGGACTAGATCCAGAAGTCGCTGTACACAGATTGGCGATATCCCCGGACATCAAGCCAGTCAAACAGGCACCAAGAAGAATGCGGCTCGAGCTTGAGATGAATATCAATGCCGAGGTCAAGAAGCTGATAGACTCTGGCTTTATCCAGGAGGTTCAATATCCTGAGTGGATCGCTAACATCGTCCCGGTGATGAAGAAAAATGGGACGGTGCGCATATGCGTGGATTTTCGGGATCTCAATAAAGCTTGCCCGAAGGATGATTTTCCAGTGCCAGTCACCGAACTGATGATAGACAATACATCCACTCATGAGGTTTTCTCCTTCATGGACGGCTCATCGGGGTATAACCAAATAAAGATGCATCCCGAAGACCAGAAGCACACAGCCTTCAGGACCCCTCTAGGTATATTCTGTTATAAAGTGATGCCCTTCGGTTTAAAGAACGCCGGTGCCACCTATCAAAGGGCCATGACAAAGATCTTCGATGACCTTATACACGAAATCGTCGAATGCTATATCGACGATCTCGTGGTTAAAAGCAAATCATATGAGGAGCATCTCGAACATCTGAAGACCGTATTTCAACGCCTTCGACAATACAACTTGAAAATGAACCCGCTCAAGTGTGCATTTGGAGTTTCCTCAGGCAAATTCCTGGGGTTCATTGTTCGACACCGAGGTATTGAAATAGATCCGTCAAAGATTAAAGCGATCATGGAAATGCCTCCGCCGAGAACTCTCAAACAGCTGCGGTCTCTCCAAGGGAAGCTCGCATACATACGGCGATTTATAGCCAACCTTTCAGGAAAGTGCCGTCCATACAATCACCTGATGAAGAAGGGAACCCCATTCGTCTGGGATCAAAAATGCCAAAGCGCGCTAGACGAGATCAAGCAATACCTGCAGAACCCGCCGGTGTTGGCTGCTCCGGTTAAGGGAAAGCCTCTCATTCTTTATACAACCGCCCTCGAAGGTTCTTTAGGCGCATTATGGGCACAAGAGAACGATCAAGGGAAAGAAAGAGCACTCTACTATTTAAGTCGAGTTCTGCTGGGGGCAGAAAGCAACTACTCCCCCATTGAAAAACACTGCCTGGCGTTGATCTTTGCGATAACAAAGCTCAGGCACTATGCGTTGGCGCATGAAGTCCGTTTCATTTCGAAGGTGGACCCCCTTAAATACTTGATGTCAAAGGCTATATTGACGGGACGACTCGCTAAATGGGCCCTACTCTTGATGGAGTTTTCAATAACGTATCAACCTCTCAAGGCAGTGAAAGGCCAGGCCATCGCCGACTTCCTCGCTGAGCATCCCATACCCGCCGATTCTCCTCTAAATTGCGATCTTCCAGACGAACATGCGTTTGATGCGATCGACGGTGGTAATACCCGATGGGAGCTCTTTTTCGATGGAGCATCTTCCGTAAAGAAGCGCAAACAAAGTACCCCTATAATCAAATCGGGGGTAGGACTCATCTTTGTAACTCCACAAGGAGGGATAATGCGCTTCGCTTTCTCCTTAACAGAGCCGAGGACAAATAACAAAGCCGAATATGAAGCTCTGATAGCAGGCCTTGAGATCGCCATTGACATGGGAATTGAAAACCTCCTCATATATGGGGATTCTCAACTTGTCGTTAGTCAAGTAAACGGCGACTACCAAACGTGCAAGCCAGAATTGGTGAAATACGGTGAAAAGGTGCAACAACTGTTGACCCAAATTCCCTCTTATACTTTGGAGAACATACCGCGCGCGGAAAACAGCAAAGCAGACGCGTTGGCCAAACTTGCTAAAGAACTGGCTGACGAGAACCTTGATGACGTTAGAATCGTGGTACAAAGCCGTCGAGTGCTTGCCCCAGCAGAAATATCTCCGGAATCATCCGAAGAAAAGGAAACGACTGAGCGAATGGCTCTGCAAATAAAAGACCCGGAGAAGGCCGAGGATTGGAGGGAAGTCTTTATAGACTACTTTAAGTCCCACCGATTGCCTGAAGAAGCATCCACAAGACATCAGCTCACAAAACGAGCTCTATCTTTCGCCTTCGTCAACGATACTCTGTACAAGAGGTTATTTGATTCTCTGTGGCTGAGATGCTTAGGACCTGACGAAGCGAAAAGGGTCGTCCAGGAAGTTCACGACGGACTCTGCGGTTCTCACCAAGCAGGCCCAAAGATGAAGTTGAAGATCAAACGGATGGGTTACTGTTGGCCCACGATGATCCAGGACTGCCTCGAATATGCGAAGCAATGCCACTCATGCCAAATTCATGGGGACTTCATCCATCAGCATCCGAATCTACTACATCCAACTGTGGCTAGCTGGCCATTTGAAATGTGGGGGACTGATATAGTCGGCCCCATCGAACCAGCATCGTCTAGAGGACATCGTTTCATCCTAGCAACGACTGACTACTTCTCTAAGTGGGCAGAAGCAGTACCGTTAAGAGAAGTGAAGACGGAAAATATCCTCCACTTCTTTAAGACGCATGTCATATATCGGTTTGGAACGCCGAGGCGAATCATCTCCGATAATGGGCCAGCCTACAGAAGCCACAAGATCAGTCGCTTCGCGCAACAGCATAATATAGACTGGAGATATTCCTCGGTTTATAATCCGCGAGCCAACGGACTAGCTGAAGCCTTCAACAAGACCTTGACAAAAATCATAAAGAAAACGGTGTCCCGAAATAAGAAAGACTGGCACGAAAGACTGCAAGAAGCTCTTTGGGCATATCGAACTACGTTCAAGACGGCCACGAACACAACGTCGTACGCGTTGGTGTTCGGTACAGAAGCAGTACTCCCCCTCGAGATAGAGTTACCCTCTCTACGAGTGGCAGTCCACTACGAGCTAACGGACGAAGAAAATGCTAACCTTCGGCTTGAGGAGCTAGACGCCCTTGATGAAACCCGGCTCATAGCGCAACAAAATCTGGAAGCTTATAAAGCAAAGATGACGCGCTCATACATAAGATTGACCCGACCGAGGACATTCCGCCAAGGCGAACTCGTACCAGTGGTCAAAAGGCCTATGATCCCCAATCGCACCAAGCGAGGAAAATTCAAGCCAAACTATGAAGGCCCGTACATCATAGATAAAGTTTACCAGGGTGGGGCCTATCTACTCATGGACATGCACTGTGAAAGGCCTTTCAGGCCAATAAACGGTCGCTTCCTAAAGAAATACTACGCTTAATGAGCCACAGCCTAGGTCAATCATAGATGACGACGACTATGTCCCCTCGCTATCTTCCTAAGCTCAGGCTTTATAAAAAGTAGCCGGCCTTCTCCATGACGGACCGAAACGTCCTTAAACTAACGACGGACCGAAATGTCCTTAAACTAATAGCAGACCGAAACGTCTTTAAACTACTACCGCAGCATCTTTAGGCTGACAAGATATAAAAAAATATATATAAAAATAAAAAGAATAAAAAAAAGGTACGTCCATAAGCAAAAAGGGCATGGATGAAAACCCGAAAGGGCTCCGTGAGTAAAAACAGCAGGACTACCGGCGAGTGTTCGTGAAAACCCGAAAGGGCGCGACCTCGTAAAAAAATATGTAAAAATAAAAAGAATAAAAAAAACGGTATGTCCATAAGCAAAATGGGCACGGATGAAAACCCGAAAGGGCTCCGTGAGTAAAAACAGCAGGACTACCGGCGAGTGTTTGTGAAAACCCGAAAGGGCGCAACCTCGATAAAGGACACTTATAAGATCCTCTCGACCTTGTAAGGAGAAACCACCCGCGTGAGATCCTTACGACTCACAAGGGAGCAACACACTTAGGGATCCCCACGATTCCTAAGGAGAAAATACACTTGCGGGATCCTCACGACTCGCAAGGAGAACTCTTTTATGGGACCCTCACGGCTCATAAAAGTTGAAAGTCTTAAGTTACAGAGACCTAAACCTGTGCTTAAGCAACCCCCACAACTTCCGATATTGCCCTACAAGTGGCTCAATACTGACCCTTGTATACAATCCACGGGCGTGAATAAACATTTCCCTAACCAAGTCCCATCCGTGACTGGGGATATATTCGCATGACCCTTATAGGTCCTCTCGACTTACAAGGAGAAAATCCTACTGTAGGATCCTTACGACTTATAGAGGAACATACACTTAGGAATCCTCACGATTCTTAAGGAGAAAATACACCTATAAGATCCTCACGACTTGTAGGGAGAAATAACTTTGTGAGACCCTTACGGCTCATGAAGTCAAAGCTTTAGTCGACAGGACCCTAACCCTGTTCGCTAAGCCACCTTTGTTCGACATCAACGGAAGCAGATGATGATTCGCTCCTGGTAATATCCCAGTTGTAGCGGTGCTGATGCCGAAATCAGCTTACGGCGAAAAGCCAGTAGACCGCACATGCATACGAAATAGCCGAAATGATGGGGCAACTTGCAATAAAAAGCAGCAAGTAAAAATGTATGCGTGCAAAATAGCCGGAATGATTGGGCAGCTCGCAATAAAAAGCAGCGAGTAAAAATAAAAAATAAAAATAAAAAAGCCGAAATGATTGGGCAACTCGCAATAAAAAGCAGCGAGTAAAAATAAAATAAATAGCCGAAATGATTGGGCACCGCGAAAAATAGCCGAAATGATTGGGCAATCGCGACCTTCGCGATATAAAAACTGAAATGATAGAGCATCGCGGAGATAAAAAAAATGATGATAAAACTTTGGCCCTACACTTAAGATCACATCGATCCCTGTATACAATCCAAGGGCGTAAACAAAGAGGGAACCATACTTTCCCAACAGGCTCCGCCAGAAGACGAAGCCAAATCTCGACGGTTCAGTCCAACTCAGAAGAAACCAGTATCTTCAGCAAATACCTCGACTCACGGATACAAACACTCCTTGACGAGAGACTCCTAATCCGCGTCGACTCGCAGAGCCACCAGCGCCTTCGTGGGAAATCCTCGACTCGTTTCAAACCCCAAGGAAACAAATAATCCTTGGCGCTCGGGAAACAAATAATCCATAGCAAACTCCTCGACTCACGGATACAAACACTCCTTGACTAGAGCCTCCTGATCCGCGTCGACTCGCAGAGCCACCAGCGCCTCCGTGGGAAATCCTCGAGTCGTTTCAAACCCCAAGGAAACAAATAATCCTTAGCGCTTGGGAAACAAATAATCCCTAGCAAACTCCTCGACTCACGGATACAAACACTCCTTGACGAGAGCCTCCTGATCCGCGTCGACTCGCAGAGCCACCAGCGCCTCCGTGAGAAATCCTCGACTCGTTTCAAACCCCAAGGAAACAAATAATCCTTGGCGCTCGGGAAACAAATAATCCCTAGCAAACTCCTCGACTCACGGATACAAACACTCCTTGACGAGAGCCTCCTGATCCGCGTCGACTTGCAGAGCCACCAGTGCCTCCGTGGGAAATTCTCGACTCGTTTCAAACCCCAAGGAAACAAATAATCCTTGGCGCTTGGGAAACAAATAATCCCTAGCAAACTCCTCGACTCACGGATACAAACACTCCTTGACGAGAGCCTCCTGATTCGCGTCAGCTCGCAGAGAAACTAGTGTCTCCGCGGGAAATTCCCGATTCGTCTCAACATGCAAATGAAGCCTCAGGCAGCAGGGACTAAAAAACTTGCTTTCTGAGCAATAGGACCCTGCAAGTCAATCCAAAATGGTCTCTTACATACTATTCACGGGTCTCACTCTCCAAAGTCGAATTTCGACGAGGAGGGAAACAACCGCTTATGAGTCCTCTCGACTCGTAAGAGGGAAAATTCTCTTATAGGATCCTTACGACTTATAAGAGAAAACCACACTTGGGAATCCTCACGATTCCTAAGGAGAAAAACCCACCTACGAGATCCTCTCGATCCGTAGGGAGAAGAATCTCTATGAGACCCTCACGGCTTATAGAGTTGAAAAGTTTTAGGCAGCAGATCTGAACCTGCAGCCTAAGCCATCGTTATTTCTTAAGAAAGTCAGGATACTCGTTCTAATCCTCCGTTAACCATGTTTGCTAAGGAGATATGCTGATAATAAAAGAAAGAAAAGACGGAGAAAATGACACATTACAAAAAAGGTGTATCTTTTATTCATAAACTTGATTGGATACAGAATACATTATGTCAAAGAATAAAATATATATATATATATATATATATATATATATACACACACATTCTTTTATCTACGAGCACAAACGATACAAGGATGGATAGCTACTGAGGAGGAAGTGTCTTTAATAAATTCACAAGCTGCTCTCGCACTTCCTTCAGTGCTTCCTCCTGAGTGACAACCGCAGCCACCTCCGCCTCCACCTGGGCCCGCTGCTGCAAGAAGGATGAAAGTTGCTCCTTCGCCGCCTTCTGGGCTGCTTCCTGGCTGGGTGCATCTCGCTCGACAACGTCAAGTTGTTGCCTCAATGATAACCCTTCGGAAAGACATTGCAGAAGGCCGTCAAAGACAACCTTCAGCCGTGCGGCGTTGGCCTCCACCCGAGCATGCAATTGGGCAGACTTGCTCGAAGTTTCACCATGCTCCTTACGCCTTGAAATGACTTCTTGTTCGAGATGGCGGAAGTAAGAAGCGCTCTGCTCAATCCACGCTGTTCTTTGATTACTGGCAGCCAAGGCCTCGGGAGCGGGACGCAGCGACTCCAACTGATATAGGCGACCCTCGATCTCCCTACAATGGTTAACCCAGGATGCGATGATGCCCTCATCATGAAAGTTCACGAGTATTGCTAGCATCGGGTTAACCACCATAGCGAAGTCCGCGGCAGATGTAGGAGTTTCAACGTCGAGTTCCTCGACGTAGTCACTCAACATGCGCAGACTATTCGCGGCGCCTTTTGAAGACAGACTCCTCAGATAAGGACCCTCCGGCATTGTAATACGAGGCTCGAAGGGCGCCGAGGCCGGAACGACAGCTGAAAAGAAACAGGATGCGATCAAATAACAGTACAGAAAATAAAGAGAGGGAAGTTACCAATGTGATGGTCGCTGTACCAGTTGAGACAGGTGGCAAGGTCGGAAGGGCCGGTGGCGCAGCTGATCTTTTATCCCCTCCTTCAATCTGTAGCACTGCAGTTGAGATGAGAAAAAGAGGATTAGAGGTAATTCCATCAATTTAAAAAAAAAGAAAGATGTCAATGGAAATCATACTCACCAACGCCACCAGAGGAAGAAGCAAGTTCGGATGGGAAAGAGAAGTGTGGGAGCAACATCTGATATACATGATCAAAGAGCACTCCTGAAGAAACACGACAATATGACTTTAGAACACAAATTATATGTCTGAAGTATAGGATTAATAAATTGCAAACCCATACCTTCCAACATCTTAGATGGTATGAGAGAGGGTTGAGAGGTGACCACCGCCAAAGCAGTTGTTGAAGGCGCTCCCTCAAGCAGTGGAGCATCGGCACTGGCTGCACCTGCGTTACAACAAATGCGAATTTGTCAGAAAAGATTGTAAGATAAAATAGATAGCAACTTGGGATTTACCTGATGAGCTGCCGGCTGAAACGGAGGCGATTCCCTCCTCTATTGACATGAGACCACCGCCCGTGGCCTCATCACCCGACTCAATGGGAACAGTTGTGGTGCTCGCGAGACCTGGAGACGGCGGAGGACCATAGACGGGGAGGGCTATGACTGGAGTATTGCCGGATTCTAGAGAAGGAGCGGTTGGCTCGTCCTCGGGAATCATGGCCACCTCACCCACTACTCTCTCAGGTTCAGTAGTCGCGGTTGTATCGTCCACCATCACCACGAGATCGCCGGCCTCGAGCGCCTCATCCGCCACCACCCTGGACTCAGTTATAATGATCATATCATCTGCCACCACTTCAGGTTCGGCATCAATGACCTTCTCGGCTACAGGCCCCTCAACCTCCACCTCAGGCTCCAAAGCCACAACGACGTTGCCCACCGTTGGCTCGAGTTCGACAGGTACCGCCTCCTCTGTTTCTTTGGGATCAACGGTTTCCGCCTCCCCCTCGATCGGACTTGGCCCTGCAAAATAAGAGATATAAGGACCAATGACATTAAAATCCTTATAACAAAAACTCTGAGAGAAATATTACCTGAAGCGGAGTTACCGTTTGTGCTCCGAACTGCGCGCGCCACCTCTCTACGGGCAGTGGATAGGGCGACAGGGGCCTCTTCAGATAGACTATCAGCATGAGGGGCGGTGCTGGGACCCGCTCCCATAGCCAAGGCAGCCCTGCGTGCCTTCGCCTCACGCCTCAGCCGCTTCCTTTCCTCCCGCGCTGTCGCGATGGACCTTTGTGACGCCTCCTTCAAGGCGTCGTCATCCTCGTTCAGGGATGCCTCCAGAGCCTTTAAAGCATCTTTCATCGTCTCTTCAAGACGAACTTCCTGCGGTGGCCCAGGGGAAGCAGGAACATCGGCAGCTGGTAGAACATCCGCGTCACTTGGAGGGAACGGCATTGAGGTTCCTGTGATTAAAAGGGAAAGGTTAGATCAACCATAACACAAAGAAAATGAAAACTCGATGAATCGAAACATACTAAGGCCCATGGATGCTCTAAGACGTTCCTCCTCCTGAAAGTCTTCAGAGAAGCGGCAATAGCTTCTTCATCAGTGATGCCTGTTGAAAGAAAAGAAAGAAAAGCGTTAGTCAAAGGCAATGAAGAGGATATGTTGCAATAAAGAAAAGGCGACTAGTAGTTACCTGATTGCGCAAGCTTAGCTAGCCGCGCGTCACGCCTCGCCAACCATGCTGAAGCTTGGAGAGCAGCCTCTAAGTCTGTATCGTCCGGCGGCGGCATCACTAATCCTGCGTTAGTCCCATATTCGAGCAGGCCCTCGGCATAGGGAGCATGGGGTTCCTGACCGAACACGACGTCCGCAGCGAAGAGCGACTTCTTTTTCTTTTGCCCTCCGACCCTAGGCTCACGGGGGATCGACTTCCGTTTAGCAGCCACTTTGGGACGACGGGTCCCGATGTCCGCACCCACGCCAGACTCCGGCGAGGGTACAACCACTGTCTCCACTGGAGCACAGAGTGCGGGAGATGCATCTGTGATATCAGGGAGCGGCAACTCACGTGGAGGACTTTGTGCACGCGAGGGTCCGGCTTTGGCATCTTTTAAAGGGGGGATTACCGGGGTCCTTGGCACCAGAGGAGCGTTGCGATCGCTACCTGGAGGTGCACCCTTACGGTCGATCAGCAACCGCCTTTCCAACTTTATGACCGCTCCTGTCGAATGACTGTACCATTCTGTGTATACCCTAAGAAGTCGGGGGGCGCAAGCCGGCTCACTGATAAAGAAGTGAGAGCCCGTGTTTAGACGCATGAAGTGATGCAGCGCTCTCTCCATCCCTTCTTCAGTCGCGGCAGGTTCCGATAAAAAAGCCTCCAGCGGTACCCCTTGATTATAGCTCAGCTGTTGGGCGAAACGATGCGGGTTATATCTCATGAAGATCGCTGCCCCGTCCTGCCTAAACACCAAGAAGCCCGGTCTGATAGAATATAGGTGAAGGGTCTCCCGGGCCGTTAAAACTGAAGCTCCATCCTTGAAAGTGTCTTGCAATGGCCGCACTGCAGTGGTGGACGTTTTTCCAATAGTCAACACCTTGTCAATGAAAGACACACCGGCTCCAACGGTGTGGGAGCGAAGGAGTAAACCCCTGGCATCTCGTGGCGATGGATTTACAATTGATGCGCCGATCAACTGTAGAATGCGAGAAAAACTGCACCTTTCGTAGAACGAGGGCCTTTTATGCATGCCGAAGACACCCGCTGTATGTAGCTCGAGCCACAACATAAAATAGTGCATCGGGAAGACCACGTGCAACACCCCAGGCTCATTAGCATCCGCTGCTCGACTGAGGCCATGATATAAGTGCGCCAAGCCGGCGATCCCAACGGCCACCTTTACCCCGATAGTCATTCGGTGGGCCGGGTAAAAAACAGAGGGCCGAATGCGGTGAGAGTGCGTTGGGAGCGCAAACCAACTCAGCTAAAGCCCAAGAAATCCTAAAAAGAAGGCCTCCTCGTCCATCTCGGGGGCTGCGACTTCTGCAGAAGACATAATTGGGGAGTTGGGAAGAAAAAAGTTCTTTGGGTCTATGTCTTTCGCTGGCAGGTTATCCAAACCTAAACCAAAAGGGTCCTCAAGGTTGGCAAACTTGGCAGCTTCCGCCGAGAGGACGTTCGGATGAAGGAACCGAGCAATGAAATCCTCAAAATTAACTCCGCGGCTCCCACGCTCAATGAAAAGGGCCTCGTAGATGTTCAATACCTTGATCAGACTTGGAAATTGATGTTGAACAGCGTTCTCCGGCGTGAGCCCCCTTATCACCGGCTTGGCACCAAAGACGTACTCGTCCGGAGGGAGCAACTCTTCATAATGTTCCCCCATGACCGGTAGACCGGATACCTCCGTAAACTCTTCCAAAGAGATTGACACTTCCCGATCCATGGCAAGGAAAGTGTGGGTAGGAATGTTCCACTGCTCCAGGAAGGCCTTGAACCACCAGGTGGGAAGCGTAGGATACTGGAAGAGGGAGACATAGACTGCGGTATACAATCCTAATCGTATCAACTGTGACTTCTTCGTCGACAGGATATACCGGGCCCACGGCAGATAGCCGATTGGGTGGCGGGGGATCAAACCGATATTATATGATTGCCCCCAAGGTCGCGCCTCGCCTTGACAGATGCGGCGCCCCAGGATATCCAAAACCATGGGACGCTGAACCGGAATCGCATCTATGGCGGGATGTAGAAAGCCCTTTGATGTCCAATCAACCATCTCCACGGCGTACTGCACCGGGGGTGGGCTGGCGTAATGAATCGCCGTTATGGGTTCTGACGGCATTGCGCATGTGAAGCTCCGTCGGCCCATGATGATCTGATTGTACCACGACCCCCAAAGATGGAGACTCTTGTATTCCGGGTCGTACTCCTTAATCATGGCCAGGACTTCACGGTCCAAGGGCGTCTTGGGAAATCCCTCCTCCGAGCGGACGAATGGGAATGAAGTGTCTAGAGACATAATCGCTGCAAAAGAACAATTTAGCCGTTAGTGTTGTAATTCCAACGTTTGGCGTTTAAAAAAGAAAATGCATTAATTAAATTAAATTAAAATTAATTAATTACACCACACAACAGTGCAGTGAGCAGGAGACTAAAAAGGGACCCACAAAATCTGGATGACAATACGTCAGTTAAGAAGACAAACTCATCATTGGATGAGATTGTCAGTTGGTCCCCAATAAAACATTCCAATTAATAAAGAATCCCTAGAGACAAGGAGAAAATCTCCTCTTTCAGAGCAAAGCTCTGTCACAGAGTGACACTTGTCAAACTCTGGTCCCAGGGAAATAAGATTCCTTAAAAGAGCATGGCTCTGTGGTAATGATGGAAAAAGTCCATCAGAAAAATTTTGGAATCTTGAAAGATTCATGAAAATTTTATAAGAAAACTTTCAAATCTAAAAGAGCTGTTCTTTTAGATCTTTGAGCAAAGCTCTGTTCATGGGTTAAAACCCATGAACAAGATCCCTGTAGATCTATAAATTTTGAGAGCAGAGCTCTGTTTATGAAACCCCAATGGGGATTTATTTAGATCAAAAGATCTGTGAGAGCAAAGCTCTTTGGTTAAGATTAATTTAAATTAATTTGATTTAAGTTAATTTTTACCTAAAGTTTCTAACTTTGGGAAGGAGCAAGCTCTGAAGTTCTTAAGAAAGAGCAAAGCTCTGTTGAAATCAAAAATTTTAAAACGGTAAGATTTTTCTAAGGGCCAGAGGCCCTATTTATAAGGCGCTTGCGCCCCTTGAGCTCACCCCTTGATCCAACGATCAGGAGTTTGCCACCGCTGCACTCACGTGTGCACCACGTGAGCGCAATGGTGGGGGGGCATTTGTTTCGCCCAATCAGAGCAAAGCTCTGTTGAAATTCAAAATTCAAAATTTTGAAGCAACGCTTCAAATCTCGGGCGCAACGCGCCACATGTCAAGCGCTGATATGTCAGCGCAGCGCCCAAGAAGGCGCGCCCAATCAGAGCAAAGCTCTATTTAAATGAAGCAACGCTTCAGCTGCGCAAGCACTGCGCTGCGCGACACGTGTCAGCGCAGATGCGCTAGCGCAGTTGCGCTGCGCTGTGCGCTGCGCGACACGTGTCAGCGCAGTTGCGCTGCGCGACACGTGTCAGCGCAGTTGCGCTGCGCTTTGCGCTGCACGACACGTGTCAGCGCAGATGCGCTAGCGCAGTTGCGCTGCGCTGTGCGACACGTGTTACGCGCTGGGGCATCTGCGCCAAACAGAATTAAATTTCTAAGAAATCTTTTCTGTTCTTATTAAAACAAGAAGATTCTCTTCTGCAAAGCAGAAGCCCTTGGATCAAAGATCCAACGGTGGGGAAAATCCCCCAAATCACTCGGAGAAAGATCTCTTTAACAAATTTAACTAATTTATGGGCACTATAAAAAGGACTCTAGGCCTCAATTCAAAGGGGGGAACATTTTTTCTCGGAAAAAAGCCAAGAGCTTCAAACAGAGAGAGAATTCTGAGAAAAGCTCAAAGAAAAGAAAGGTAAAAACCTTCACGAGAGAAAAAGAAATCTCTTTTAATAAATCATTGATCTAAAAACCAGATCAATGTTCTTCACATAATAAATAGTGCTTTGCACTTCTCATGAACCCCTGGTTCTTTAAAAAACAAGAAAACAACAAAACAAAAAAATAGTGCTTTGCACTTTTATGAACCTCTGATTCTTGAAACAAAAAAGAAAAATTTATTTTTCTTTGATCTAATTTAGATCAAGAAATCAAATAGTACTTTGCACTTCTGTTCTTGAATCTAAAAGATTCTTAATGCTCTGCACTTCCAAACTGCGCTGTTGCGCTCTTAAGAGAGCGCCACGTGTCAGCTACAGAACCACTTGCGCTACGCGCTCTTGAAATAGAGCTTTGCTCTCTGGAATTGGCGCAACTCACCAGAGCGCGCCACGTGTCAGTAGCGCACTAGCGCAGCGCACTGCGCTGTTGCGCTTGCGCTCACCAGAGCATGACACGTGTCATCACCATATGAGCTTGCGCTCATTACTCGGCGCAAAGCGCCAGACAAATGCACTGCATTGCTTACAAAAGGGGCCAAGCCCAATTAAAGAAGGCCTAACAGGTCTAATAAAATGCAATGCATTATTTTAAAAAGGGGCAGAGCCCAAACCAAAATAGATGCTTTGCATCATAAATAAAGGGACAGAGCCCAAATCAAAAGCCTAGCAGGCCAGAATAGAATGCAGTGCATTATTAAATATGGGCAAAGCCCTAGCACAGGCCTAATAGGCCAAAGATCAAGAAAAATGTTGAATATTCTCAACTGGACTTAACCCAATTTTGGCCGTAAGTCCTCAAATTAAAATTGACTGAGCACAACTCTCTCTTAAATCAATTTATATCCGGTTCGAGGGTACATCTCCGAGCTCCTCTGACACTTATCGTTGTAATCCTTCAACGACATCAGAGAGGTGACGGGTCCCGACAATCACATACGTAAATATGGACTGCGGGGTCCTTAAACTCGTGGACCGAAACGTCCTTAAACTAATATTGGACCGAAACGTCCTTAAACTAATATTCATCCCAAAATGGGAATATCGGACCGAAACGTCCTTAAACTAATATCGGACCGAAACGTCCCTAAACTAATATCGGACCACCACGTCCTTAAACTGGAATATGGACCACCACGTCCCTAAACTGGCGATGGACCACCATGTCCCTAAACTGGA
Source organism: Agapanthus africanus (assembly GCA_030015575.1). Lineage (NCBI taxonomy): Eukaryota > Viridiplantae > Streptophyta > Magnoliopsida > Asparagales > Amaryllidaceae > Agapanthus > Agapanthus africanus. The sequence continues at coordinate 309,705,950 of JASDDO010000024.1, forward strand.
ACAATAGAGCCTCCAAATGCTCTTTTACCGGATCTAAATGATCCCGTTTAAGTTGATCTTAGCCCCGAATACGGCTAACGTATCCTTAAACATTCAAACGGACTATAAAACTCCAAATCAACCTTGGTTCAAGGGTACATCTCTGAACTCCTCTGACATCTGCCGTTGTAATCCTTCAACGACGTTAGAGAGGTGACGAGTCCCGATGGCCAGATATTAAATAAATTATCACGTTAAGTTGATCTTAGTCTCCAACAGGATTAACGTATCCTTGACGAACGTTTAAGTCGATCTTAGCCTCAATACGGCTAACATATCCTTAAACTAAAAACACTAAACCCAAATCTAAGTAAATACGGATTTGGACTAATCCACGTCCTACGGGAGACGACATTACTTAGTCTCCGTATACAATCCACGGGCAACCACAAACAAAACAAACACACACGACACGAAGTGAAATTCTGGAGAAGGAGAAAGGTGTTACCGCGATGCGGTAGCGTAATTAACTGCAGGGGCTTGCGTCTGCAGAGAAGAGCGTCCCCACAATCAAAAACCCCTCAAGCGAGGGGGAATCTGACGAAGTCTGCTACATCGGCCGCATCCGTCTAAACCTCCGATACACGGTGCCATAAATCAACTTGGCATTTTCGGAGAGGTAGACGGATAAAACCAAATAGCATCTGCCCCGAATCTCAGGCAAGACGCAAATTCTAGGCCGCCATTCGGAGGGGAACAGACACGAAGTGAAATTCTGGAGAAGGAGAAAGTTGTTACCGCGATACGGTAGCGTAATTAACTGCTGGGGCTTGCGCCTGCAGGGAAGAGCGTCCCCACAATCAAAAACCCCTCAAGCGAGGGGGAATCTAACGAAGTCTGCTACATCGGCCGCATCCGTCTAAACCTCCGATACACGGTGCCATAAATCAACTTGGCATCTTCGGAGAGGTGGACGGATAAAACCAAATAGTATCTGCCCCGAATCTCAGCGTCATGACTTCGCAGTCTTGTGCGCCGCCATTCGGAGGGGAACAGATTCTGGCACGCCCGGTGGGACCTTTTCCTCTTTCCACTCCACACTTCGTGTGTCGTATTCGCGAACAAATCGAGGTTTGTTAATGGTTGCCTTTGGATTTCAAGTTTACTAAGATTTGGTCTCTTGCTTGGCGTAGAAAAGAAATCAAGCATCGATGGCCTCTACCTGTTCGAAGTGCTCTAACTGCAGCTGCAACTCGCGCCCTGCCTCAACTGGGGGCGTAACCTATGGGCCCCAAGCGGCCTCTTTGTTCACCATGCCCGTGGAGCAGATTACGCAAGCCACCACAGGGTTGTTTTTCGGAACTATGCTTCCGCCAACAAGCTTTAGCACCCCTGTGCCCGTACAAGAAGCTCCTAAGAAGTCGGTCTTCAATCGACTTTCAGTTACTGCGGCCCCTCTCAACGTGTCGCCCAACACCAATGCCTCGGTCTTCTCCAGACTGGGCCAAAACTCCTGCAGGCCCACAAGGAAGCTTGCAGTCCCAGAAAAGGTTATTCCAAAAAGAGTAGCCGAACCTGCTCCTGAAGTCGTCAAGGCGGCTTCTCCTGCTAAGAGATCGGTCTTTACAAGATTGACCGTCCCAACTCCCACTCCTGCTCTTGCTACTCAGAAGACATCAGTCTTCAACAGGTTGACGCCAGCAGCAGCCCCATACCTGAACAGGGGGCAAGAAGAAGCTGTTTCTGTCTCTGAACCGATACCGACGACTCGTCGCGCCCGACGACGCCATTGGCGCCGGGTAAGGAAGATTGGGGGCAACTCCCCTTCTGGGATGACTCCGCCAGCTCCAACGGTGGAAGTTAACGCTGCTGTTCCAACCGGAAATAGCTTTGAACTGTTGAACAAAGTACGCAGAAACTCGCCAACTGCGGTGCTAAAAAGATCTCCTCCACCAGTAGAGACTACAGTGGAAGCAGAAAAGCCAGAGCAGTCTCCTCAATCGCTGTCTTCCAAGACCTATAAGACATGGCGACGAGTCCGAGAATCTGTTATTGATCCTAACTTCCCTCGCCAACAGAAGAAGTCGAAAGGTCGGCAAGAAGAAAATCCCCCGGTCAAGCAACGAAAAGTGACGACCACTTGGGTGCCCAAAGCAACGGCCCCCTCAACTTCTACGGCCCATAAAAGAAGAAGGCCGGAGAAGGTGCCAACGCCGATGACGAATATCAAAGTTGGTGAACCCAAACGCCCTAAGTCAGGGGGCATTGTAGTTCATACCGTCTACGTGGCGTCTGGTAAAGAGGACAGTCGCATATCTACGGGTCATCGACCGCTTACGCGATCAGTGACCAAAGCGCAGGAGCAGCAGCAGAAGCTCCAAGAGATGATGAACGCTATGGCCGCACTTACTGGGCCAAACGAAAACCCTGAAACGTCCTCGGATGAACGCCAGGAGGAAGAAACCGACGCCGAATTCCTTCGTCGAATATTAGAGAAGAAGGATAAAGAGGCTGCTGAACAAGCAGCCAACATAAAGCGTATGGGCCTCCTGTTCCAAGACATGGTGGGGATGATGATCCAACAAGATCCTCCGGCCGAAGTTCCTCCGGCCGAAGATCCCCCGATCGTCCTTGAAGACGATAGGGGAGAGACGTCAAATCCTCCGCCAGCTCTGTCGGCAGCTAAAGAGGATACAATCTCCAAAGCTGACCTGGATGAGTACATAGCCCAACAAATACGGGTTCATCATGCGACTGAAGCAGCTGGCCAGGTCGTAAAAACGGGGCGGCCATATCCAAGTTGGTACGACCAAATCAAGTACCCGCCCGGTTACACAATTCCCAAGTTCCATGTCTACAAGGGGACGGGCAATCCTCACCAGCATGTTGCCCAGTTCAGGGCACTCTGCGGCAATACCAGCGGTGATGACAAGCTGTTGCTTCGCCAGTTTGTTGGAAGCTTATCAGATACTGCGTTCGAATGGTACTCTGAGCTCCCGAACGACTCTATCAAAACCTTCGCGAAGATAGAGCTGTTGTTTACCCAGCGTTTTGCAAGCGCCAGTGAACGCACCCCGATGACGGCACTGATTAACGCCAGGGTAAACCAGGCGAGACATGGGTTCAATATGCTATACGGTGGCGGAACTTATGGTCGAAGTGCGAGCAACGCATTGAAGAAGCTCCCGCGGTAGGTATGTTTGTGGGAACCCTTGATCCGCAAGCAACCATCTCGCAATTTATGATGTTTTTCAAGCCGACTACCTTCCAGGCCTTGATTGACAAGCTAGCGCAAATGGATCAGATGGGCCATAAACCCCCTCTTCCAAAGACGGACTCCCGATATGACAAGGGGAAGGGAAAAGCGATCGTTGTCGCTAATGCTCAACAACAACCGAGCAACTCGAAGCCGGTTGTTCGTCAAAATAATATGCGTCCGTACGTAGCTCTTGAGGAGAGGATAGGGCGTCCTTACTCGTTTCCTCGAGATAAACCGAGAAGGTTATTCGAGCTGGCATTGCGCAACCGACTCATAAATCTGCCGGATCCAAAACGTCCGGCGCAACCAAATGATGTCAATGAGCCCAACTACTGTCCTTATCATCGAGTACTAGGTCATCCGATCGAAGATTGCTACGTCTTCAAAAATTGACTTGAAGACCAGTACCGACAGGGCAAGTTCGCGTTATCTGACAAATGGAAGGTGAATCCCCCGCAGCCCCACACCTCTAAGGGGATGAATATGCCGGAGGCAACATGCTCCGTCGTTGAAGAAGCTCTTTGGGAGGTTGTATTATCAGCCAAGACAAAGAGGATGCTAAACGATCTTCAGACATGCCCAGCGATCAAGTGGAAGAACCCGTTGGAACCGCAAGTCATTGAGGGGATGTTGAAGCTACGTACAACTCCAAAGACCGATGGTGGTGGCCCAAGCACTCGGAACCAGCCGTCAAAATCTTCAAGGAAGAAGAAAAAGAAATCAAAGAAGCCCGTGAAGCCTGACGACAAGCGCACGGACTTGCAAAAACAAATTGACGTGCTGGAGGAATACAACCAGAAAGCACGGACTCCCATTACATTCTAAGAGTTCCTCAATCACGTCTTTCAAGAGGAAGATGAGGGAGAAAGTTCATCTGATGAATCTGAAGAATACATGGCTAGCTGTCATGTGATTTCCCACTCGTTCATGGACGATGAGGAGACTCCTTCTACTAAAACGCTGGGGGGAGATCCTGAACCAAAAATTCTGCGGCCATCGGATGAAGTAATTGACGCATTCCTCAATGAAGCTCTCTTAAAAAGTAAAGCTGATCGGGAACGCGAGGCGGCTCTATTTGAAAGGGCCAAGCACCGGCGACTTGACAAAAGAACTGAGACGCTTCCGCTGGAGCAAAATACATCCACTACGGACAAAAGCAAATTCAAGATGAGGAAAAGGTTTGCTAAGGCCATATCAATGGGTATCAAGTTACCATCCTCTGAAGGAAGCATTACTGGTGAAATGGAAATGCACCCCTCCTATTGCTGGTATCATCGGAAGATTTCGCACCCCACTGAAGAGTGCAAAGCTTTCGATAGATAGTGGCAAGGATATGTTGCTCATCGACAACGCCTTAAGCGGGAGAAGCGCAAAACTCGTCGGGAGCGGAAAAATACGACCGAAGGGCTTAAAAGAACTACCGGCGATTGTCGCATGATTGACGCCAGGGGGTCACAAGTGCTTACATTCGGGAGTGATTCTGATGAAGAGCTGGAGCTTGCCCCTCTCTTTAAAGAGTCCACTTCGGGAAAAGAAGAAGAGCAGAAGGTCTGTGAAAATATCAGGCTGCGTAATCGGACACTGCCCGAAAAGAATCTCGGACCCTCAAATAAAAAAGATAAGGGAAAAGAGAAGGTCCCTGAAGATATCGTCTTAGATGACCAAGTTGTGGAGGAGCTAGGTGCCAAGGACCCGCCGAAAAGAAATAAGGTGGATTACAACGTCTTAGCGCATCTGAGGAAGCTACCCTCACAGCTCAGCATTCTTGACGCCCTTTTGCTATCAAAGGAGGCGAGAGATTCGTTAATCAAGGCATTACAAGATCCGGAACAATTCCAAGCTTTCCTGGCTGAAGAAAAGATGAAGGATGAATTGGAGGAAGTGCACACGGCCGATGTCGCTTTTGGTGATGAAGACCTTCTCATTGGGACGTGAGAACACAATCGCCCCCTTTATGTCTCAGGATACTGTCACGATATAAAAATAGGCAAAACCCTGATCGACAATGGATCCTCCGTTAACCTCCTCAATGTGCGGGTGTTAAAAGAAATCTGCATGAGCGTCCAGCACCTTGCTCGGGATAAGATTACCATCTCCGGGTTTGACTCCCAATCATCAAGAACTCTTGGGTCTGTGATACTGACACTACGCTTTGGGCTACTCGTCACGGACATTAAGTTCCACGTCATAGATGCCAAGACATGCTACAATGCTCTGCTCGGCCGACCATGGTTACACGAGTACAATGTCATCCCTTCTACACAACATCAGTGTATGAAATACGCTAAGGATGGTCTCGAGTATACCGTGGCGGGAGAACTGAATCCGTTTTCCGTGAACGAAGTCCGCAAATATGAAGATGCCAAATACTTCTTACCGAATTTCGAAGACACGGAAATGTGTCACAAGCCGGAAAACAAAGCTAACGCCACCATCCCTGTTTTCGGGAGTGATACCGAGGAGGAAGAGTAGATAGTTTATTCGGGTCCGCCCAAATACAATAAGCCAGGGCCATCTACTCCTACATTGATCTTTGGTAGCGACTCGGAAGATGAGGTCCATGTTGTATTCCCTGCTAGACCTCCAATACAAACGTCCCCTGATGAAGAGCAAAGTCTACAAGTCGCCATGGTGCCGCTTAAACACCGTAAAGAACTGGATGCACTTGATATTTACAATGTAGAAGAGCTGCAAACGTTCTATATCCCTCCCAGGCGAGAAGGAGAAAAAGCAATTCTATTCTACCGCTCTGAAGAAACCAGAGTGGAGAAAGAAATCTGGCATGGCGCGGATCCTACGCTTGATAGGCTTCACCCCATCCGTCTCCCCAGATATTATACAGAAGGCCTAAAGAGGCTGCTAAAGCGCCAGGGGATATCCTTCAAGCAGACCGTTCGAAAAGCCAAGTTCTATGACAAAGTCTGGAACGTCCCCGGGACTCAACGCAAACTGCCTAATGGGAGAATGGAGACGAAAGGGCTTGGATACATCCGGTCAAAGAAGCGAGAGCTACTAAACAGCTGCTACGTCGTGTATGACTTCGATGAAGAAGCGGATGCTCAATAGGAGGACGCTAATCCTGAGCCAGTGAAAGTTCCAGATGCAAAAGAGCCCAGTCCGTCTTTCGAAGAACAAATGGACAAATTTATAAGGGAAGCTGGTCAAAAAGCCCGAGACGACCATAACCGCGAAATGGCCATCTACGAGAAAGCCAAAATGCAACGCCTCCTCCAACAAGCTGTGAAGGATGAAGATGCCGCTCCATGTCAACCCGTTGTAAAAAAGGCTCGACACAGAGGCAGAAACAAGCCGAAACGCGAAAAAGGCGCTCAAAAGCAGCAAAGCGGGGCTAAGAGGCCACGCGAACGAAAATCGAGCGGTTCCGATCTACCCCTCATAAGAAAAATGGGTCGAGCGTACTCTTTTCCTCAAGACAAGACAAAGAAAATACTCGACCTCGCTTTAAAACATCAGATGCTTACACTGTCGGAGTCTAAACACCCCGAACAAGCAGGCGAAGTCTCTCACCCGGACTATTGCCCTTATCACCGAGTGATAGGGCACCCTCTCGAGGACTGCTTCACTGTAACACCCGAGCCCAATAATACTGTGTATATTACTAGTTGAGGGTTGTGGTTTGCTCATTCCTAATTTTCCTGATTTTCTGGTGTTTATTGCTAAATTTTACCCGGTTAAGTCATTTTGGCACATAACAAATTTTAACTCCTAAAATGAAATTTAAGATGTCCATGTTAGCCTACTCGTCGCCACTAGTCGCGTGGTAGCGTCCGCGTGTCGAGATTCCGTTCCGTTTGGCCGAACGGGCAAGTTTGGGCGACTACGCGCGCGTGCAAGTGTCCGACTTGGGGGCATGCATTTTAATCACTAAACACCTCTTTTCAAAATTTGGAACCCGCTTAAAATCATATAATTTGAATTTGGAACATTTGGGCGCAACCCGGGCGCGATTTGGAAATGTTTCATTTCGCGCCAAAAAGGGCCCGTTTCAATTTATATATAACTAAAATTATATCTACGAATATATTTTTCCCAACTGTTAATTCCTAAAATCCTCATTCTAATATTTTTCCCCACCTCGTGATCAGCCAATCACGAGGGCTGAATTTGAGCGTGGGCCCCACCTATCCCATTCCCTATCTCTCTCTCTCTCCTCCCTCAATCTATCTCAATCTCTCTCTCTCTCTCTTTCCCTCAGTCTCTCTCTCTCTCCTCTATATTATTATTCTCATGCATCAGCCGCCTCCTCCCTTTAACCCACGCGACCACGAGAACCCCACGCAAACCCTAACCCTAGCCTCGCGATCCCACCGCCGGCCTCCTCGGGACCTCGCCGTCGCCGCCCTCACCACCACGACCTCCACCGCACCCACCTACCTTCTTTTCCCCGTTCTCCCGACGATCCAGCACCTGCAACCCATCTCCCCGACGCCTCCATCCCCTCGTAGACCTCGCCGTCGACGTCTCCTCTCACCGCCGACGCCTCCCACGACTCCCTCTCACCCTCCTCGTCGAGACCTCGACATCACCCCCTCTCCTCGCCGGACCACCTTCAGATCCGAGCCCGACACCTGCACCATCTCCTGTTCGCCGGAGAAGCGCGCCGGCGACCTCGTCGACGCCACCTCCGACCACCTCCCTGTTCCCTCGACCACCAGAGCCGACCCCCTCTCTCCTCCACTCGTCGCACCCCTCTCCAGCAAGCCAGCGGCTGTTCCAGCCTTCACAGCCACCGTCGCGGCCTCGCCGGCGTTCCGGTGCCGTCGAACCCGCCGTGGTCACCCCCGTGGTGTCTCCCTATAAGTTCCTTCTCCTTCCTTTTTGGTACAACCCCCGCTGGTCGTTAGTTTGGCGTATATCGTATCTCTGTTGCTAACTTTGCTATTTGGGTGTTGCCGGAACCCGACCGTGCCGTTTGACGAACCCGACGCTCCAGCGAAGCCCCCTGGTCCGTGTGATCCCATTGACCTCTGTTGGGACTCGATCCGTGGCCCGTGCTTCCGTATCGTGGTTTCTACCGACATCGCATCCGTGTTTCGGTTCGCGGAACCGCCGAAGCAAGTATCTGAATACTTGCTTAACATGCTACAACTTAATCGTCATATTATAACCACACCACTAATATAATATCGATACCTGTTATAACTTAGAATTGCTAGCCACGATTATCCGTAACTTTAAATCAATGAAATCATTGCTCGCTTTAACCGGTCTGCTTTTAAGTCATACTTAACTAATCAAACCAAGTAGATCATCCCCGATTCATTTGTTAAAATCATTGATGAGACAATTGTTGTGCTTAGTTCAGATTCATGTAACTCCATTACGCATATTATCGATATTGCTCGTCTTGTGGCTTTTGCACCTCAAAGGTGCGTGAACCGGATTTATAAGAGAATACGAAACATCACTCTGTTTACCTAGATTTATATTGTTATTTACTGTTTCCTGCTACTGTTCATTATTTGCTACTATACCTGTTATCATCATATACCTGATTGCATTACATATTGACCGATCCTGATACACCTGACACATGTACTGATACACCGGACACAACACCCTGTACATATCGACTCTACCTGTTGAAAGTAACCTGACCTGTTATCTGATCTTATGCCTAATGCCGACAAACCTAACCATTCCTGCTGTCGATCCAGACAGACCTACCTTTACTTGACTTGTGTTGGCATTAGTTCTTGACTACTGAATACCTGACTGACATACATAGTTTGGGGGTATGGGGAAATCAAAGGTGAAACCGACTTGTAACTCAACAGTTCGATACATTGTTCTGATCAGTCTTACGGGCTTGGCCAGCTCCGGAGTGTTGATGCTGACATCACTCATCTATCCTACTACCTTTTACTGCTTAGCGGCACGTCTCGGATTCAGCCCCGAGAATTATGACCGTGGTCCCGGGCACGCACGGGATACTATTGAGTTACATCGACGATTCATCAATTGGTTTCAAAGACTATAGAGTAGAAAACCTGATAGGACAGTTTAGTCACTACTGCACGTTACCCTGTTTATTACCTCTTATTACTGCTTATTCATGTTCATGCTTGCACTGTTGTTACCATGTTTATGTTACATACTTGATATCATGACGCGCTGACGTCTGGGTTTTGCATGGCCCAGATTCCGTACCTTTGTCGTCGACCGAGCAGGAGTACCTCAGCCAGCCGGCTGAACTGTGAGTTCTTTAGAGTTTAGTTTATTTATGTCATTTCATTCCAGATGTGAGCCCGCATTATGGGACATACTGTTTATTCATTGTATTGGATCGTTAGCTTCCGCACTTATTGTTTATTGATTCTTGTTATTATGGATTTGGACATGTATTAGTTTAGTTTATTTTACTGTTCTTGATATCTTTACAACCGTAATGTGACTGTGGATGGATACTTCCTACCCACAGGTAGCATGGTTGGCTATGTCACGTGCCCAAATCTTGCGTACTCTGGGAAGCGGGGCGTGACATGGTTTTATGGTATCAGAGCCATAGGTTAATTGGGTTGATTCTTTGTAGTTGGGTATTGCACCCGATACACGAATCAGGATGCCCGTGATTAGGAAACATGTCCTGCCACTGTGACCGTTTTACTATCCTTGAATCATTCTTCCGGATCATGTCGACGTGCAAACTTACTTTGCATTTGTCAACTCAAAAACCTAACTTCTTGTTATCTCTAGGACTTAGGCGACTTGGGTGGAGTTAAGTAATTGCGGCTATGATACCGCGGCATAGCTACAATGCGGCACTCTATTTAAGTATCTTGGAGTTCTAGCCTTGATCTATACTCAGAATCTATCATCATGCTAATGTTGGGTACTTTGATTTCCAGGAATATGGCCGATCAGAATTTGAAGATGGACCCAGGGCATGCGGTCTTAGCCGCCAGGCAAAGAGTGATAAGGGGATTGATGGAGAAACTAAAGGAACAACTCGAGCTGGAACCAGCATTTACAATGGACCCCACGTCCGTACGTAGACGTATCCCAGTGAACAGGCGCAACGTAGCACCAATGAAGAAAACCAGTATGGGTGATCGGAAGGGGAGCGTGATCTGTAGTTACTGCCATAAACTCGGACACGTGCGAAGGGAGTGTCGTTTGAGGCTGGGACTTTGTTTTAGATGTGGAGCGGCAGATCACACCGTTGATGCTTGTCCGCCGAAGCCTCGCACGAAGGATGATACACAGAAGCCTCCGCAAGGACCGTTCCAAGGACAGGAACCGCTTACTCAAGGACCACAGCAGGCTCGAGCGTTCACGTTGACAGCTGAAGAAGCTAAGGCATCGGGAGAAGTGGTTTCAGGTAATTTACTCGTTCATGGTTTTCCCGCTTTGGCATTACTTAATTTCGGAGCATCCCATTGTTTATGTCATCCAAATTTATAACTACACACTCGATCAACTGCACGACCCTGTCTAGTTTATGGGACATACACACTGGGAATGGGAAAATTATAGCTAGTAAGGATAGTAGAGGTCGTACAGTTGTTGTTTGCGGACGGGAGCTTTTTGCAGACTTCTTGGTGATAGATACGAGCAGTTACGAGGTTGTCTTGGGGATGGATTTTCCTGGCACTTTCCACGCCCACATTGGCTGGAGGGCAAGGAAGGTAATTCCAGATTCCCGGACATCCTAAGTTTACTTTCATTGGAGAAAGAGATTCTGTCGGGCCAGTCGAGTTTAGGGCTAGGCCGACGAACAGTGTTCTTGCGGCTATGGTAGTGGAGAGTGATGAAGAGCCGGCAGTCGTCCGCGACATTATGGATGTGTTTGAAGACATTTCGGGCTTACCACCGAAGCGAGATGTGGAGTTTGCGTTTGACCTTACTCCTGGTGCAACGCCAGTATCAAAACTGACTGTCCAATGGCACCAGTAATGTTGGAGGGAGTTAAGAAACAAGTGAGTAAATTACTCGAGAAGGGATGGATTCGAAGCAGCAACTCACCATGGGGAACTCCAGTTCTCTTAGTGGAGAAGAAGGATCGCACTGCCGACGCTAAGACAAGAGAAGTTCTTTGCGAAAGTGAGTAAGTGCGAATTCTGGTTGGAAGAAGTGAGGTTTCTGGGGCATGTCGTGTCAGGCGATGGAATCGTCGTTGATCCCGAGAAGATAGCAGCAGTTCGAGATTGGCCTGTTCCAAAGAATGTTGCAGAGATAAGAAGTTTTCTTGGACTCGCCGGTTACTACAGAAGATTTGTGGAGAACTTCGCTCGTTTAGCTGAGCCGTTAACCAAGCTTACGCGTAAGGAGGTACCGTTTGTTTGGACAGATGGATGTGCATTGGCCTTCGAGACGTTGAAGCAGAAGTTGATAACCGCCCCTATCCTAACCGTACCGGATGATTCAGGAGGACTGGTGATTCACAGCGACGCATCTGGAAAAGGATTGGGATGTGTTTTGATGCAGAATGGGAAAGTCGTCGCTTACGCATCGAGACAGCTGAAGACTCATGAGCAGAACTATCCGACTACGACCTCGATCTTAAGTACCATCCGGGAAAGGTTAACGTCGTGCCAGATGCGCTAAGTCGGTTACCACCAATTCAGTTATTGACTGCACAGAGAGAGATCATTGAGGAGTTTCGGAGATTCGACTTGGAGGTTGTGCTACCGCGTGCTACAGGACAGTTGATGCAGTTGCAAGTACAATCGTCCTTAGTTGAGAAGATTAAAGCGGCGCAATCGCAGGATCTTAGACTGCAGGAGTTTCGAGAGCAGGTTGGAGCCGGACTACGAACTGATTTACTGATCCATGAAGACGGTTCGTTGAGTTATGGTAACCGTGTATGTGTGCCAAAAGGAGACGTGCGTGAAGAGCCTATGAAGGAGGCACGCAGTTCAGCTTACTCTGTGCATCCAGGAGGGACGAAGATGTACCGAGATATTCGACAGCATTTCTGGTGGGAAGGTATGAAACGGGAAATTGCTCGCTTCGTGGCTAAGTGCTTGGTGTATCAGCAAGTCAAGGCTGAACACCAAAGGGTTGCTGGTTTGTTGCAACCACTTCCGATTCCTCAATGGAAGTGGGAACGTATAACCATGAATTTCGTGACGGCTTTACCGCGGAGTCTAAAGGGCAACAATGCTGTATGGGTGATTGTCGATCGGTTGACCAAGGCAGCTCACTTTATTCCTTTCCGGGTTGGTCAATCGACGGAGACTTTGGCAGAGCGGTACATGCAGGAGATTGTCAGATTGCATGGAGTACCGGCAAGCATCGTGTCCGATCGGGACACTCGGTTCTTGTCACACTTTTGGAGGAGTTTATAAGAAAGTTTGGGGACTCGATTGAAGTTCAGCACAGCTTATCATCCCCAGACTGATGGACAATCAGAGAGAACGATCCAGACCCTTGAAGATATGTTGAGGGCTTGCACGGTAGACTTCAAAGGTTCTTGGGAGGATCATCTACACCTGGTGGAGTTGTCGTACAACAACAGCTTCCAAGCAACTATTCAGATGGCCCCGTTTGAAGCACTGTATGGTCGTAAGTGCCGTTCACCGGTTGTTGGGATGATGTTGGTGAACGAAGGTTACTAGGACCAGATTTGGTGGTGCAGACAGTCGAGAAGGTGAATACAATCAGAAAGCATATGAAGGCAGCTCAAGACAGACAGAAGAGTTGGGCCGACACGTCAAGAAGACCTCTAGAGTTCGCCGTGGGCGATTTTGTATTCCTGAAGATATCACCGACTAGAGGGGTGATTCGCTTTGGAAGTCGGGAAAGCTTAGTCCCCGATTCGTTGGACCCTTCGAGATATTGGAGCATGTTGGAGAGGTATCGTACCGGTTGGCGTTACCACCGTCATTAGCAGGAGTTCACGATGTGTTTCATGTGTCTCAACTACGGAGGTATGTTCGTGATGAGACTCATGTCTTGGATCATTCGGAGTTGACCGTTCGGGAGGACCTGACTTTTGAGGAGCGACCAGTCGAGATCAAGGATCGAAGAGAAAAGGTTCTTAAGAACAAGGTTATCCCTCTTGTGCTAGTTTCTTGGGGTAACCGATCGCATGGAGAATCTACTTGGGAGCGAGAAGACGAGATCCGGCAGAAATTCCCTCATCTTTTCCAGTAGTTAGTTATCTTGTATTCTTGGAATTTCGAGGACGAAATTCTTTTGTAGTTGGGTATGATGTAACACCCGAGCCCAATAATACTGTGTATATTACTAGTTGAGGGTTGTGGTTTGCTCATTCCCAATTTTCCTGATTTTCTGGTGTTTATTGCTAAATTTTACCCGGTTAAGTCATTTTGGCACATAACAAATTTTAACTCCTAAAATGAAATTTAAGATGTCCATGTTAGCCTACTCGTCGCCACTAGTCGCGTGGTAGCGTCCGCGTGTCGAGATTCCGTTCCGTTTGGCCGAACGGGCAAGTTTGGGCGACTACGCGCGCGTGCAAGTGTCCGACTTGGGGGCATGCATTTTAATCACTAAACACCTCTTTTCAAAATTTGGAACCCGCTTAAAATCATATAATTTGAATTTGGAACATTTGGGCGCAACCCGGGCGCGATTTGGAAATGTTTCATTTCGCGCCAAAAAGGGCCCGTTTCAATTTATATATAACTAAAATTATATCTACGAATATATTTTTCCCAACTGTTAATTCCTAAAATCCTCATTCTAATATTTTTCCCCACCTCGTGATCAGCCAATCACGAGGGCTGAATTTGAGCGTGGGCCCCACCTATCCCATTCCCTATCTCTCTCTCTCTCCTCCCTCAATCTATCTCAATCTCTCTCTCTCTCTTTCCCTCAGTCTCTCTCTCTCTCCTCTATATTATTATTCTCATGCATCAGCCGCCTCCTCCCTTTAACCCACGCGACCACGAGAACCCCACGCAAACCCTAACCCTAGCCTCGCGATCCCACCGCCGGCCTCCTCGGGACCTCGCCGTCGCCGCCCTCACCACCACGACCTCCACCGCACCCACCTACCTTCTTTTCCCCGTTCTCCCGACGATCCAGCACCTGCAACCCATCTCCCCGACGCCTCCATCCCCTCGTAGACCTCGCCGTCGACGTCTCCTCTCACCGCCGACGCCTCCCACAACTCCCTCTCACCCTCCTCGTCGAGACCTCGACATCACCCCCTCTCCTCGCCGGACCACCTTCAGATCCGAGCCCGACACCTGCACCATCTCCTGTTCGCCGGAGAAGCGCGCCGGCGACCTCGTCGACGCCACCTCCGACCACCTCCCTGTTCCCTCGACCACCAGAGCCGACCCCCTCTCTCCTCCACTCGTCGCACCCCTCTCCAGCAAGCCAGCGGCTGTTCCAGCCTTCACAGCCACCGTCGCGGCCTCGCCGGCGTTCCGGTGCCGTCGAACCCGCCGTGGTCACCCCCGTGGTGTCTCCCTGTAAGTTCCTTCTCCTTCCTTTTTGGTACAACCCCCGCTGGTCGTTAGTTTGGCGTATATCGTATCTCTGTTGCTAACTTTGCTATTTGGGTGTTGCCGGAACCCGACCGTGCCGTTTGACGAACCCGACGCTCCAGCGAAGCCCCCTGGTCCGTGTGATCCCATTGACCTCTGTTGGGACTCGATCCGTGGCCCGTGCTTCCGTATCGTGGTTTCTACCGACATCGCATCCGTGTTTCGGTTCGCGGAACCGCCGAAGCAAGTATCTGAATACTTGCTTAACATGCTACAACTTAATCGTCATATTATAACCACACCACTAATATAATATCGATACCTGTTATAACTTAGAATTGCTAGCCACGATTATCCGTAACTTTAAATCAATGAAATCATTGCTCGCTTTAACCGGTCTGCTTTTAAGTCATACTTAACTAATCAAACCAAGTAGATCATCCCCGATTCATTTGTTAAAATCATTGATGAGACAATTGTTGTGCTTAGTTCAGATTCATGTAACTCCATTACGCATATTATCGATATTGCTCGTCTTGTGGCTTTTGCACCTCAAAGGTGCGTGAACCGGATTTATAAGAGAATACGAAACATCACTCTGTTTACCTAGATTTATATTGTTATTTACTGTTTCCTGCTACTGTTCATTATTTGCTACTATACCTGTTATCATCATATACCTGATTGCATTACATATTGACCGATCCTGATACACCTGACACATGTACTGATACACCGGACACAACACCCTGTACATATCGACTCTACCTGTTGAAAGTAACCTGACCTGTTATCTGATCTTATGCCTAATGCCGACAAACCTAACCATTCCTGCTGTCGATCCAGACAGACCTACCTTTACTTGACTTGTGTTGGCATTAGTTCTTGACTACTGAATACCTGACTGACATACATAGTTTGGGGGTATGGGGAAATCAAAGGTGAAACCGACTTGTAACTCAACAGTTCGATACATTGTTCTGATCAGTCTTACGGGCTTGGCCAGCTCCGGAGTGTTGATGCTGACATCACTCATCTATCCTACTACCTTTTACTGCTTAGCGGCACGTCTCGGATTCAGCCCCGAGAATTATGACCGTGGTCCCGGGCACGCACGGGATACTATTGAGTTACATCGACGATTCATCAATTGGTTTCAAAGACTATAGAGTAGAAAACCTGATAGGACAGTTTAGTCACTACTGCACGTTACCCTGTTTATTACCTCTTATTACTGCTTATTCATGTTCATGCTTGCACTGTTGTTACCATATTTATGTTACATACTTGATATCATGACGCGCTGACGTCTGGGTTTTGCATGGCCCAGATTCCGTACTTTTGTCGTCGACCGAGCAGGAGTACCTCAGCCAGCCGGCTGAACTGTGAGTTCTTTAGAGTTTAGTTTATTTATGTCATTTCATTCCAGATGTGAGCCCGCATTATGGGACATACTGTTTATTCATTGTATTGGATCGTTAGCTTCCGCACTTATTGTTTATTGATTCTTGTTATTATGGATTTGGACATGTATTAGTTTAGTTTATTTTACTGTTCTTGATATCTTTACAACCGTAATGTGACTGTGGATGGATACTTCCTACCCACAGGTAGCATGGTTGGCTATGTCACGTGCCCAAATCTTGCGTACTCTGGGAAGCGGGGCGTGACATTCACCTTCAAGAATTGGGGTGAAGATCAGTATCAGCTTGGCAAGTTCGCTCTGTCTGACAAGTGGAGGGTAGTGCCGCCACAGAAGCACGAACCCAAGGCCACGGAAGAAGAACCAGTTCCACATTGGGATTGGAAGTGAATTCGTATTTGTCACGTGATAACGATATCAAAAGAAGAGCCCGAGAACATGGATGACCTTCCCTGGTGTTTCGAAAACAGCAATGACGAGGCAATCTCAGAATTTCCACCAGCGCCAAAAGAGCTGGAAGATGGAATACATACCACTGCAGATAACCTCAAGAAAATTGAGTTGGGAACGGCGAATGACCCGCGACCGACATTCATCAGCGAGCTGTGCTATCTGAAGAAAGGGTGGTTACGTTAAAGGACGTGCTTCTACAGCATAGAGATTGCTTCGCGTGGAACTATTCCGAAATGCCGTGACTAGATCCAGAAATTGCTGTGCACAAATTGGCGATATCTCCGGACGTCAAGCCAGTCAAACAAGCACCAAGAAGAATGCGACTCGAGCTTGAGATGAGCATCAACGCTGAGGTCAAGAAGCTGATCGACTCTGGGTTTATCCAAGAAGTTCAACATCCTGACTGGATCGCCAACATCATCCCGGTAATGAAGAAAAATGGGACAGTGCGCATATGCGTGGACTTCCGGGATCTCAATGTTAGTTATATGTATGCCCTAGAGGCCATTACTGTATATACAATGTATATTGTAATGGATGCTTGGACATATATAGGGAGGACTTTCTTGCTCGACATGATAGTATGCTATCTGGTTGTACTTTATCTTAACATGTACTCTGATTGTCTCTATGTTACATGTTGATAAAGCCCTTAGGATATGTACTCGACTACTGGGACTATGATGAGATCATACTAATGGGGCCACGGTAGTCGATGAGTACATCCTATAATTGTTCCTAGTCGAGGGTGTATCGAGACAGGGCATCGATACACCAGAGTAGACTAGCGTATACGCATCTTGACCTATATGATGGGCGATGGATGATCCTATATCCATCGGTGTTTGACATCAAGGATGGTGTACGGGTGCTCAGTAGAGACTGGGTACACTGGACGGACTCGCCGAGAACTCCCAGATGGTATTATACCTCACGTCAGATGGCAGTTCTCCGGTGACACTGGTACAGAGTAGTCTGTTGACCCGAGATCGTCATAGAGTCTTGTGTGATTCCCACTGTGCTTTGATTTCCATCATACCACGTCCAAGAGGGCGTGCAAAAAGGTGGCTTTTGGGTACAGTCCTGAATCACATGGAGGCAATGAGCGATAGGAGGGGATTCGTCTCTCCCGGTATAGAGAGTTGATGTTGTGCTGTGTTCGATTGGCTATAACCGGAAATCCCTGGCCAGGGTTGCTGAGATTTACTGGTAAGTGTTATCAGTAGTTTCTCGAACTGTTATAGACCTCATATCGACACGACTTATCGAGCTACTGGGGTCTGACGTTTACCACCCCTAGGCGAGATATGCGATATATCAGACGACGAGACCGGACTGTACGGGAGTGTTACTGTTTGGATTCACAGGAGAATGTACAGGCTTGCTTGTTGATCTTCTGAGCGCTCAATACCTGGGTAGCTGTTACGTTTAGCTGACCGGTTGCAGCTTGTGGGTGTTTGATATGATCATCACCTACTGCCGGCGTATTGACGATTCTTTAGAGTCCTACACAGAGGTTTCTTGGCTTAGGCAAAACGGAGTAGGGCACATATGTGATATGTGCGGGACCGAGGATAATGCGATATGAGATACCGTATTCTATTCTCGCTATATTTGATATCAGCCGGGTCATCGGATCAAGTGTTGATTCGATGAATCGGTACGGATAAATATTAGTCGGTTATATGCGATATAGCCGGATTGTCGGATCAAGTGTTGATTCGATAATTTAATGTATAATAATATATATGATATATTAAATTACATTAACTAATATTAGCTCACTAAAAGATTCTTTTTCTCACTCGGGTAATACATTGATATATATGCGATATATGTTAATTGTATTATTTTATTTGGTTACAATAAATATTATATATGTGATATATAATATTGTAACATGATATGATAACTAATGCAACATGTTTAGTAAAGATTAATCAAGATTAGGGTTTGATTTGGATTAATGACTTCTAGTAGATTCTAGAAGGTTTTCTTTTTTGTTTTGGAAAAGATATTTACAAGTGACTCATTCTTAACTCAACCCAAACCCTAACCCTTGGTTAATTCTCTACAATGGTTAAGTCAACCATGGTTGCATTATTTATCATATTAATCCTTTCATTATTCATCACAAAAAGAAAATGGATCACTATTCTTCTTCTTCCTTGAGTTCTTCATGCAAAGCTTTCTTGTTTTGATATTTGTGATGAATAAATATGAGAAAAAGATAAATAAAGGGAGCAAAAATCCTACTTTATCATCCTCATCTTCCCTTGCCATTTAGATGAGGGTGTTCACATCATTTCATGAGTGTTAGCTTGTGTTAACGAAACTTCAAGGTAGATCATCTTTGTATCGAAGATCGGAAACAAAGGTTGCATCTTTCTCTTCGTGGAACCTCTCGAGAGTCCAGAACCCGATGATCGCAGCGAAGGGACCACAACATGGAGCATATGAAGTGAAGGACCGGATCTACAAAGGTTGTAATCCCTCTCACTTAATGTTAAAGTTGTTAACATGTTAGTTTTCGCCTAATCTCTAGTTTAAAGATCCGACTTTGGGTTGTTCGGCACGGCTAATTTATTAATCGGGCATGGTTGATGCCTCGTAGACCCTTGTGCGTGTGCATAGCAACCCTACACTCAATAAAGCTTGCCCAAAGGACGATTTCCCGGTGCCAGTCACTGAGCTGATGATAGACAATACGACTACTCATGAGGTTCTCCCCTTCATGGACGGCTCATCGGGGTATAACCAGATAAAGATGCATCCCGAAGACCAGAAGCACACCGCCTTCAGGACTCCTTTGGGTATATTCTGCTACAAGGTGATACCCTTCGGTTTAAAGAATGCCGGTGCCACCTACCAAAAGGCCATGACGAAGATCTTCGATGACCTTATGCACGAAATCGTCGAATGCTATATCGACGATCTCGTGGTTAAAAGCAAATCATACGAGGAACATCTCGAGCATTTGAAGACCGTATTTCAACGCCTTCGAAAATACAACTTGAAGATGAACCCTCTCAAGTGTGCATTCGGAGTTTCCTCAGGCAAATTCCTGGGATTCATTGTCCGGCACCGGGGCATTGAGATAGATCCGTCAAAGATCAAGGCGATCATGGAAATGCCACCGCCAAGGACTCTCAAACAATTGCGGTCTCTCCAAGGGAAGCTCGCGTACATCCGGCGATTTATAGCTAACCTTTCAGGTAAGTGCCGTCCTTACAGCCACCTGATGAAGAAGGGAACCCCGTTCGTATGGGACTAAAAATGCCAAAGCGCGCTAGACGAGATCAAGCAATACCTGCAGAACACGCCAGTGTTGGCTGCTCCGGTCAAGGGAAAGCCCCTCATTCTTTACACAACCGCCCTCGAAGGTTCTTTAGGCGCGTTATGGGCATAAGAGAACGACCAAGGGAAAGAAAGAGCACTCTACTACTTAAGTCGAGTTCTACTGGGGGCAGAAAGCAACTACTCCCCCATTGAAAAACACTGCCTGGCGTTGATCTTTGCGATAACAAAGCTCAGGCACTATGCGTTGGCACATGAAGTCCGTCTCATTTCGAAGGTGGACCCCCTTAAATATTTAATGTCAAAGGACATATTGACAGGACGACTCGCTAAATGGGCCCTGCTCTTGATGGAGTTCTCGATAACGTATCAACCTCTCAAGGCAGTAAAAGGCCAGGCCATCGCCGACTTCCTCGTTGAGCATCCGATACCCGCCGATTCTCCTTTGAATTGTGATCTTCCAGACGAATATGCGTTTGATGCGATCGACGGTGGTGATACCTGATGGGAGCTTTATTTCGATGGAGCATCTTCCGTGAAGAAGCGCAAACAAAGTACCTCTATAATCAAATCGGGGGTAGGACTCATCTTTGTAACTCCACAAGGGGGGATAATGCGCTTTGCTTTCTCCCTGACGGAGCCGAGGACAAACAATGAAGCCGAATACGAAGCTCTGATAGCAGGCCTCGAGATCGCCATCGACATGGGAATTGAAAACCTCCTCATATATGGAAATTCCTAACTGGTCGTTAGTCAAGTAAACGGCGACTACCAAACATGCAAACTAGAATTGGTGAAGTACGGCGAAAAGGTGCAACAATTGTTGACCCAAATTACTTCCTACACTTTGGAGAACATACCGCGTGCGGAAAACAGCAAAGCGGACGCGTTGGCCAAGCTCGCTAAAGAATTGGCTAACAAGAACCTCGATGACGTCAGAATTGTGGTACAAAGCCGTCGGGTGCTCGCCCCAGCGGAAATATCTCCGGAATCACCCGAAGAGAAGGGAGCGACTGAGCAGACGACCCTGCAAATAAAAGATCGGGAAAATACCGAGGATTGGAGAGAAGTCTTTATAGACTACTTCAAATACCGCCAAATGCCCGAAGATGCGTCCTCAAGACATCAGCTTATGAAACGAGCTCTGTCTTTCGCCTTCGTCAATGATACTCTGTACAAGAGGTCATTCGATTCTTTGTGGTTGAGATGCCTGGGACCTGACGAAGCGAAAAGAGTCGTCCAGGAAGTTCATGACGGACTCTGCGGTTCTCACCAAGCGGGTCCAAAGATGAAGTTGAAGATCAAACGGATGGGCTACTACTGGCCCACGATGATTCAGGACTGACTCGAATATGCGAAGCAATGCCACTCATGCCAAATTCATGGGGACTTCATCCATCAGCATCCAAATCCGCTACACCCGACAGTGGCTAGCTGGCCATTTGAAATGTGGGGAACTGATATAGTCGGCCCTATCGAACCAGCATCGTCCAGGGGACATCGTTTCATCCTGGCGACGACTGACTACTTCTCCAAATGGGCAGAGGAAGTACCGCTGAGGGAAGTTAAGACGGAGAATATCCTCCATTTCTTCAAGACGCACGTCCTATATCGGTTTGGAACTCCACGACGGATCATCTCCGATAACGGGCCAGCTTACAGAAGCCACAAGATCAGTCGTTTCGCGCAGCAACACAATATAGACTGGAGATATTCCTCGGTTTATAATCTGCGAGCTAATGGTCTAGCTGAAGCCTTCAACAAAACCTTGACAAAGATCATGAAGAAAACGGTGTCCCGAAATAAGAAGGACCGGCACGAGAAGCTGCAAGAAGCTCTTTGGGCGTATCGAACTATGTTCAAGATGGCCACAAACACGACGCCATATGCGCTGGTATTCGGTACAGAAGCAGTACTCCCCCTCGAGATAGAGTTACCCTCTCTACGAATGGCAGTCCACTACGAGCTAGCAGATGAAGAAAATGCTCACCTTCGGCTTGAGGAGCTCGATGCCCTCGATGAGACCCGGCTCATAGCGCAACAAAATATGGAGGCCTATAAAGCAAAGATGATGCGCTCATATGAAAGATTGACCCGGTCAAGGACATTCCGCCAAGGCGAACTCGTGCTAGTGGTCAAAAGGCCTATGATCCCCAATCGCGCCAAGCGGGGAAAGTTTGAGCCAAACTATGAAGGCCGGTACATCATAGACAAGGTCTACCAAGATAGAGCCTATCTACTTATGGATATGCACGGTGAAAGGCCTTTCAGGCCAATAAATGGTCGCTTGCTAAAGAAATACTACGCTTAGAAGGTTACCGCCTAGGTCAATGATAGATGACGACGACTATGTCCGCTCGCTATCTTCCTAAGCTCAAACTTTATAAGCGGTAGCCAGCCTTCTCAATGACGGACCGAAACGTCCCTAAACTAATGCCGGACCGAAACGTCCTTAAACTAATGAAGGACCGAAACGTCCCTAAACTAATGGCGGACCGAGACGTCCTTAAACTAATGACGGACCGAGACGTCCTTAAACTAATACCGGACCGAAACGTCCTTAAACTAATGAAGGACCGAAACGTCCTTAAACTACTACCGCAACATCTTTAGGCTGACGAGAAGAATAAAAAATATATAAAAACGGTATGTCCAGAAGCAAAAAAGGGCACGGATGAAAACCTGAAAGGGCTCCGTGAGTAAAAACAGCAGGGCTACCGGCGAGTGTTCGTGAAAACCCGAAAGGGAGCGACCTCGTAAAATATATACAAAAATAAAAAGAATAAAAAAATGGTATGTCCATAAGCAAAATGGGCACGGATGAAAACCCGAAAGGGCTCCGTGAGTAAAAACAGCAGGACTACCGGCGAGTGTTAGTGAAAACCCGAAAGGGCGCAACCTCGTTAAAAGACACTTACATGGTCCCCTCGGCCTTGTAAGGAGAAACCACCCGCGTGAGATCCTTACGACTCACAAGGGAGCAGCACACTTAGGGATCCCCACGATCCCTAAGGAGAAAATACACTTGCGAGATCCTCACGACTCGTAAGGAGAACTCTCTTATGGGACCCTCACGGCTCATAAGATTTGAAAGTCTTAAGTTACAGAGACCTAAACCTGTGCTTAAGCAACCCCCCACAACCTTCGATATTGCCCTACAAGTGGCCCAGCACTGACCCTTGTATAAAATCCACGGGCGCGAATAAACATTTCCTTAACCAAGTTTCATCCGTGATTGGGGATATGTGCGCATGATGAATAACCCTTATAAGTCCTCTCGACTTATAAGGAGAAAACCCTCTTGTAAGATCCTTATGACTTACAGAGGAACATACACTTAGGAATCCTCACGATTCCTAAGGAGAAAATACACATACACGATCCTCACGACTTGTAGGGAGAAATACCTTTGTGAGACCCTTACGGCTCATGAAGTTAAAAGCCTTAGTTGACAGGACCTTAACCATGTTCGCTAAGCCACCTTTGTTCGACATCGACAGAGGCAAATGATGATTCGCTCCTGGCAATATCCCAGTTGTAGCGGTGCTGATGCCGAAATCGGTGTCTAATTTCAGGTTTACGGTGAAAAGCCGGTGGGCCGCACATGCATACGAAATAGCCGAAATGATAGGGCAGCTTGCAATAAAAAGCAGCAAGTAAAAACTTATGCATACAAAATAGCCGAAATGATTGGGCAACTCGTAATAAAAAGCAGCGAGTGAAAATAAAATAAATAGCCGAAATGATTGGGCACCGCGAAAAATAGCCGAAATGATTGGGTAATCGCGACCTTCGCGATATAAAGGCTGAAATGATAGAGCATCGCGGAAATAACAAAAAATGATGGTAAAACTTTGGCCCTACAGTTGAGATCACATCGATCCCTATATACAATCCAAGGGCGCAAACAAAGAGGGAACCATACTTTCCCAACAGGCTCCGCCAGAAAACGAAGCCAAATCTCGACGATTCATCCCAACCCCGAAGAAACCAGTGTCTTCGGCAAATCCTTCGACACGAGGAAACAAGTGTCATTGACGAAGAAAATCCTGATTCGCGTTGACTCGCAGAGAAACCAGTGTCTCCGCGGGAAATTCTCGATTCGTTTCAACACCAGGGAAACAAATATCCTTGGTAAATACCTCAATTCAGGGAAACAAGCGTCCTTGATGAGAGCCTCCTGATTCGCGTCGACTCGCAGAGAAACTAGTGTCTCCGTGGGAAATTCTCGATTCGTTTCAACACCAGGGAAACAAATATCCTTGGCAAAATACCTCAATTCAGGGAAACAAACATCCTTGATGAGAGCCTCCTGATTCACGTCGACTCGCAGAGAAACTAGTATCTCCGTGGGAAATTCTCGATCCGTTTCAACACCAGGGAAAAAAATATCCTTGGCAAATACCTCAATTCAGGGAAACAAACATCCTTGATGAGACCTCCTGATTCGCGTCGACTCGCAGAGAAACCAGTATCTCCGTGGGAAATTCTCGATCCGTTTCAACACCAGGGAAACAAATATCCTTGGCAAATACCTCAATTCAGGGAAACAAACATCCTTGATGAGAGCCTCCTGATTCGCGTCGAATCGCAGAGAAACCAGTATCTCCGTGGGAAATTCTCGATCCGTTTCCACACCAGGGAAACAAATACCCTTGGCAAATACCTCGATTCAGGGAAACAAACATCCTTGATGAGAGCCTCCTGATTCGCGTCGACTCGCAGAGAAACCAGTACCTCCGTAGGAAATTCTCGATCCGTTTCAACATCAGGGAAACAAATATCCTTGGCAAATACCTCAATTCAAGGAAACAAACATCCTTGATGAGAGCCTCCTGATTCACGTCGACTCGCAGAGAAACCAGTGTCTCCGTGGAAAATTCTCGATCCGTTTCAACACCATGGAAACAAATATCCTTGGAAAATACCTTAATTCAGGGAAACAAATATCCTTGATGAGAGCCTCCTGATTCGCGTCGGCTCGCAGAGAAACCAGTGTCTCCGCGGGAAATTCCCGATTCGTTTCAACTTGCAAGATGAAGCCTCAGGCAGCAGAGATTAAAAACTTGTTTCCTGAACAATGGGATCCTGCAAGTCGGTCTAAAATGGTCTCTTGCATACTATTCACGGGTCTCACTATCCAAAGTCAAATTTCGACAAGGAGGGAAACAACCGCTTACGGGTCCTCTCGACTCGTAAGAGGGAAAAATTCTCTTATAAGATCCTTACGACTTATAAGAGAAAACGCACTTAGGAATCCTCACGATTCCTAAGGAGAAAACACACCTACGAAATCCTCTCGATCCGTAGGGAGAAAAATATCTAGGAGATCCTCACGGCTCATAGAGTTGAAAAGTCTTAGGCGGCAGATCTGAACCTGCGGCCTAAGCCATCGCTATTTCTTGAGGAAATCAAGATGCTTGCTCTAATTATCTGTCAACCATGTTTACTAAGGTGGCATGCTGATAATAAAAGAAAGAAAAGGCGGAGAAATGACACAAGACATTATAAAAAAAAATGTGTATCTTTTATTCATAAACTTGATTGAGTACAGGATACTTTAAGGCATCTCTCATAGGCACTTCAAGACGAACCTCCTGCGGTGGCCCAGAGGAAGCAGGAACATCGGCAGCTGGCAGAACATTTGCGTCGCTTGGCGGGAACGGCATTGAGGTTTCTGCGATAAAAAGGGAGAGGTTAGATTGACCATAACACAAGGAAAATGAAAACTTGATGAATTGAAACTTACTAAGGCCTAAAGACGCTCTAAGGCGTTCCTCCTCTTGGAAGGTCTCGAGGGAAGCGGCAATGGCTTCTTCAGTGGTGATGCTTGTTGGAAGAAAAGAAGAAAAAAAATATCAGTCAAAGGTAATAATAAAGATATAATGCAATAGAAAATGCGACTAGTGATTACCTGATTCCTCAAGCTTAGCCAGCCATGCCTCACGCCTTGCCAACCACGCTGAAGTTTCGAGGGCGGCCTCCAAGTCTGTGTCATCCGGCGGCATGACTAATCCCTCGTTGGTCCCATATTCACTCAGGCCCTCACCATAGGGAGCGTGGGGTTCCTGACCGAACGCCACGTCTG
The DNA here is from genome assembly GCA_030015575.1 of Agapanthus africanus. Taxonomy (NCBI): domain Eukaryota; kingdom Viridiplantae; phylum Streptophyta; class Magnoliopsida; order Asparagales; family Amaryllidaceae; genus Agapanthus; species Agapanthus africanus. The sequence goes on from JASDDO010000024.1 coordinate 309,731,872, forward strand.
CAGCGAAGAGCGACTTCTTTTTCTTCTGCCCGCCAACCCTAGGTGCACGCGGGATCGACTTACGCTTAGCAGCCACCTTGGGACGGCGGGTCCCGATGTCCGCACCCACGCCAGACTCCGGCGAGGCTACAACCACTGTCTCCACTGGAGCACAGGGCGCTGGAGGTGCATCTGCAATATCGGGGAGCGGCAATCCGTGCGGAGGACTTTGCGCACGCGATGACCCGGCTCTAACATCTTTTAGAGGGGCAACTACTGGGGTCCTAGGCACTAAAGGAGCATTGCGGTCGCTACCTGGAGGCGCACCTTTACGGTCGACCAGCAATCGCCTTTCCTCCTTTATAACGGCTCCTTTCGAATGACTGTACCAGTCTGTATATACCCTGAGGAGTCGTGGGACGCAAGCCGGCTCACTGATAAAGAAGTGGGAGCCCGTGTTTAGGCACATGAAATGATGCAGCGCGCTCGCCATCCCTTCTTCGGTCGCAGCAGGTTCTGATAAGAAAGCCTCCAGCGGTACCCCTTGATTATAGCTCAGCTGTTGGGCGAAACGATGCGGGTTATATCTCATGAAAATCGCCACCCCATTCTGCCTAAACACCAAGAAGCCCGGTCTGATCGAATATAAGTGGAGGGTTTCCCGGGCCGTTAAAATTGAAGCTCCATCCTTGAAAGCGTCTTGAAATGGCCGCACTGCAGTAGCAGACGCCTTTCCAATAGTCAACACCTTGTCGACGAAAGACATACCGGCTCCAATGATGTGGGGGCGAAGGAGTAAACCCCTGGTATTCCGTGGCGATGGACTCGCAATTGATGCGCCAATCAACTGTATGATGCGAGGGAAGCTGCACCTGTCGTAGAACGACGGCCTTTTGTGCATGCCGAAAACGCCCGATGTATGTAGCTCGAGCCACGATATGAAATAGTGCATCGGGAAAATCACGTGCAGCACCCCAGGCTCATTAGCATCCGCCGCCCGACTGAGGCCGTGGTACAAATGTGCCAAGCCGGCTATCCCAACGGCTACCTTTACCCCGATGGTCATCCGGTGAGATGGGTAAAAGACAGAAGGCTGCATATGGCGAGAATGCATTGGGAGCGCAAACCAACTCAGCCATAGCCCAAGAAATCCTAAGAAAAAGGCCTCCTCGTCCATCCCAGGGGCCGCAACTTCCGCAAAAGACATAGCCGGAGAGTTAGGAAGGAAAAAACCCTTTTGGTCTATTTCCTTCGCCGGTAGGTTATCCAAACCTAGACCGAAAGGGTCCTCGAGGGTGGCGAACTTGGCAGCTTCTGCCGAAAGGGCGCTTGGATGAAGGAACCGGGCAATGAAGTCCTCAAAACTAACTCCGCGGCTCCCACGCTCAATGAAAAGGGCCTCGTAGATGTTCAACACCTTGATCAGACTTGGGAATTGGTGTTGAACAGCATTCTCCGGCGTGAGGCCCCTTACCACCGGCTTGGCACCGAAGACATACTCGTCTGTCGGAAGCAACTCCTCATAATACTACCCTATAACCGGTAAACCGGAGACTTCTGTGAACCCTTCCAGAGAAATTGACACTTCCCGATCCATTGCAAGGAAAGTGTGAGTGGGGATGTTCCACTGCTCTAAGAAGGCCTTGAACCACCAGGTAGGAAGCGTAGGATACGGGAAGAGGGAGACGTAGACCGCGGTGTACAGCCCTAACCTTATCAACTGTGACTTCTTCGTCGACAGGTGTCACGCCCCGCTTCCCAGAGTACGCTAGATTGGGCACGTGACATAGCCAACCATGCTACCTGTGGGTAGGAAGTATCCATCCACAGTCACATTACGGTTATAAAGATATCAAGAACAAGATAAAACTATCTAAAACATGTCCATAATCCAGAATAACAGGAGTCAATAATAAATAAATGCGGAAGCAAATGATCCAATACAAATAACTGAAATGTATGTCCCATAATGCGGGCTCACATCAGGAAATAAATGCAGGAAATAAAACTAACTACTACTGAACTCACAGCTCAGCCTGCTGGCTGAAGTACTCCTGCTCGGACTGCGACAGCTGTATGGAATCTGGGCCATGCAAAACCCAGAAGTCAGCGCGTCATGTCAACAAGTAATATAATATGAACCATGTAACAGACAATGCAAAATAAACATGAATGAAACGAGAGTAGCAATAATGTGAATCAAGCAGTGCAGGGTAGTGTGCAGTGGGTAACTAAACTGTTCTATCAGGTTTTCTATTCTAAAGTCTTTGAAATCAATTGATGAATCGTCGATGTAACTCAATAGTATCCCGTGCGTGCCCGGGACCTCGGTCAAGATCCTCGGGGCTGAATCCGAGACGTGCCGCTAGGCAGTAACAGGTAGCAGGATGGGCGAGTGATGTCAGCATCATCACTCCGGGGCTGGCCTAGCCCGTAAGACTGATCAGAACAGGTATCGAACTGTTGAGTTACAAGTCAGGTTTCACCTTTGATTTCCCCATACCCCCAAGTTATGTATGTCAAGTCAGGTATTCAGTAATCAAGAACTAATGCCAACGCAGGATCAGGTAAAAGCAGGTTTGTCTGGATAGACAACAGGAACGGTCCATGAGGACTACATGTCAGGTTTGTTGGCATTAGACACAAGATCAGGTAACGGGTCGAGTCATGGTACATCAGGTCAAGTCAACAGTATACGGTACCATGTCAGGTACATCAATATATACATATGTAGCAATGTCAGGTCGAGATGCACACAATGTCGTGAGTGTGCTCACAATCAGATATATAATCAAACATGGGTATTAACAACATGAGATAAGCAATGCATTACATAATAAGCAGTTTCATTCAAATTACAAGAGTGCAGTAAAACGATATAGCCGTTTAGTCATGTTAACAGGTTTAAGCACCCTTAGCGGTGCAATAATTTATGTAACGGTTCAATACAGTTATTTCAGGTTAAATGCATGCGAGTGTCCGAATGTAACAGAACTACAGGGATAAATGCTACCAGCTGTTTTAACAGTAAAATGTGATTGAACAGGTAGATATGATTATTAGGTTCAATTTGCAAACTGTAGGTTCCATGTTTAACAGTAAAATGATATGATGCAATATTGTAACCGAAAATAGGAAACGATTATACCAAGTTAAATTTTACAGGTTTAGGGTGTCAATACATATATGTAAATATTGTATAGCATGTAGCAAGGGGTACTTGCCTCGACGGGTCGCGAACCGGGAAAAACGGAACGTAAATGTCGGCGGAAAAACTCGCGACGGACGCACGGTTCACGGATTGAACCCAAACAACGAACAATGGAACCACGCGGATCGGGGTACCTCGCTGGATCGTCGGGACACGTCACCGGCATGGCCGGATTCCGGCGAACAACGAACTACAATTTCAAGAATTCATGAACGACCAAATGAAGACTCAAGAAGAGGGAAGAGAAGAAGGATAGAGACGAGGAGGCTCACGAGGATCTGTGGAGGGATGGTGACTGCCGACCACGTCGACGGAGCTCCGGTGCTTTGCCTGCGATGAACTACGGCCATCAAGAATCGGGACAGAACAGAAAAGGGAGAAGAAGGGAAGAAGGAGAGGAGGAGAGAAGAGGAAGACTTACAGAGGCGATCACAGAGGGTCTGGTGATCGTCGGCGACGACCAGGGGCGGCCCAGGTGGTCGCGGGTGGTGAGCGGCGGCTGCAGCGGCAAGGGCGAGGCCGCTGTGAGGATGCAGGCGCACGGGAAGGAGGACGAGGGCTGTGGTTGAGATGAGGAGGTGCGGGCGCAGGCGACGGTGGTGCCGGCGACGGCGTTGCGACGGCGACGGGGACGAGGCGGAGGCTAGGGTTCGAGGCTCGGATGGGTTTCAGTTGTTTTCGTGAGAAATATGAGGGAAAGAAATTTAAAAAGAAGAGAGAGAAGGAGAATACAGTTAGAGAGAGGGAGAGATTTGAGGGGTAGAGAGAGAGATAGAGAAAGGGAGAGAGAGAGACGGTTAGAGAGAGGAGAAATAGAGAGAGAGAGAGAGAAAAGGTGTGGGGCCCGCGGGAACAGGGATCTCGTGATTGGCTGAATAAAGATTTAGAGGTTTAGAAAATATTCAAAAGATTTAATTATCAACAGTGAAATATAAATAAGTTACGGAATATATTATGGTTTAAAGATTATTAAAATTTGGGATTTTGGCGCCAAATAAAACATTTCCAAATCGCACCCGGGTCGGGTCCAAAAAATCGAAATTGAAATAATAGGATTTTAAGCGGGTTCCAAATTTCAAAATTAAGTGTCTTATGATTAAAAGGCGTACCCCCAAAACGGACACACGCACGCGCACGTAGCCATCCAAACTCGCCTGTTTTACTGAACGGGACGAGAACACGATGCACGAACGCTACCACAAGGTTAGGGGTGTCGAGTATGCCAAGATGAATATTTTTAATTTTATTTTAGATGCCAAAATTTGTTATATGCAGAAATGACTTTACCGGGTAAAATTTTACAGTAAGCCACAAACAAGCAAGATAAAAGAAATGAGTACCACCTAATGCTCAAACAGTAACTGAAAAACAGTAGCATTGGTCTCGTGTGTTACATTATACCCAACTACAAAAAGAATTTTGTCCTCGAAATTCCAAGAATACAAAGATAGAAAACTACAGGAAAAGGTGAGGAAACTTCTGCCGGATCTCATCTTCCCGTTCCCAGGTGGACTCTCCATGCGAGCGATTACCCCAAGAAACAAGCACAAGGGGGATAACCTTGTTCTTAAGGACCTTTTCCCTTCGATCCACGATTTCAACCGGTCGCTCCTCAAAAGTCAAATCTTCTCGTACTTGTTTCGCCCAATCAGAGCAAAGCTCTGTTGAAATTCAAAATTCAAAATTTTGAAGCAACGCTTCAAATCTCGGGCGCAACGCGCCATATGTCAGGCGCTGATACGTCAGCGCAGCACCCAAGAAGGCGCGCCCAATCAGAGCAAAGCTCTATTTTAAGCAAAATTAAAGGAAGCAACGCTTCAGTTGCGCAAGCACTGCGCTGCGCGACACGTGTCAGCGCAGTTGTGCTGCGCTTTGCGCTGCGCGACACGTGTCAGCGCAGTTGCGCTGCGCTGTGCGCTGCGCGACACGTGTCAGCACAGATGCGCTAGCGCAGTTGCGCTGCGCGACACGTGTCACGCGCTGGGGCATTTGCGCCAAACAGAATTAAGATTTTAAAGAAATCTTTCTGTTCTTATTAAAACAAGAAGATTTTCTTCTGTAAAACAGAAGCCCTTGGATCAAAGATCCAACGGTGGGGAAAATTCCCCAAATCACTCAGACAGAGATCTCTTTAACAAATTTAACTAATTTATGAGCACTATAAAAAGGACCCCATACCTCAATTCAAATGCGTCAACATATTTCTTAAAAAAAAAGAGAAGAGAACTCTCGAGAACTCCTCAAGGACAACAGAAGGTAAAAACCTGTGAAAGTAGAGAAAATCCTCTTATGAACAGATCAGTGATCTAAAAACAAGATCATTGATCTTTAAACATAACTAAATAAATGAATAAATAAAATAAAAATAGTGCTTTGCACTTTTCATGAACCTTTGGTTCTTTAAGATAAGAAAAAACTTATCTTTTTCTTGGATCTAGATTGGATCAAGAAATCTAACAGTGCTTTGCACTTCTGTTCTTGAATCTAAAAGATTCTTAGTGCTTTGCACTTGTAAACTGCGCTGTTGCGCTCTTGGGAAAGCGCCACGTGTCAGCATCTGAACCAATTGCGCTATGCGCTTTTGAAACAGAGCCTTGCTATCTAAAACTGGCGCAATTCACCACAGCGCACCACGTGTCAGCAGCGCAAGCGCAGCGCAAGCGCAGCGCACTAGAACAGCGCTATTGCGCTTGCGCTCGCCAGAGCATGACACGTGTCATCACCATATGAGCTCGCGCCGATTACTTGGCGCAAAGCGCCAGACAAATGCACTGCATTGTTTACAAAAGGGCCAAGTCCAATTAAAGAAGGCCTAACAGGCCTAATAAAATGCAATGCATTATTTAAAAAAAAGGGGGCAGAGCCCAGACCAAAACAGATGCTCTGCATCATAAATAAAGGGACAGAGCCCAAATCAAAGAGGCCTAGCAGGCCAAAATAAAATGCAGCGCATTATTAAATACGGGCAAAGCCCTAGCACAGGCCTAATAGGCCAAAGATCAAGAAAAATGCTGAATATGCTCAACTGGACTTAGCCCAATTTTGGCCGTAAGTCCTCAAATTAAATTGACTGAGCATAGCTGTTCTCTTAAATTAATATCCGGTTCGAGGGTACATCTCCGAACTCCTCTGACACCCATCGTTGTAATCCTTCAACGACGTCAGAGAAGTGACGGGTCCCGACGACCACACATCAATACGGACTGCGGGGTCTTTAAACTCGTGGACCGGAACGTCCTTAAACTAATGTTGGACCGGAACATCCTTAAACTAATGGTGGACCGGAACGTCCTTAAACTAATGTTGGACCAGAACGTCCTTAAACTAATGGTGGACCGGAACGTCCTTAAACTAATGTCGGACCGGAACGTCCTTAAACTAATGTCGGACCAGAACGTCCTTAAACTAATATCGGACCGAAACGTTCTTAAACTAATAACGGACCACCACGTCTCTAAACTGGAATATGGACCAATACGTCCCTAAACTGGAACAATAGAGCCCAAATGCTTTTTTGTCGGATCTAAACGATCCCGTTTAAGTCGATCTTGGCCCCAAATACGGCTAACGTATCCTTAAACATTTAAACGGACTATAAAACTCCAAATCAACCTTGGTTCAAGGGTACATCTCCGAACTCCTCTGACATCTGCCGTTGTAATCCTTCAACGACGTTAGAGAGGTGACGAGTCCTGATGGCCAGATATTAAAGGGATCATCACGTTAAGTTGATCTTAGTCTCAAACAGGACTAACGTATCCTTAACGAGCGTTTAAGTTGATCTTAGCCGCAACGCGGCTAATGCATCCTTAAACTAAAAACACCAAACCCAAATCTAAGTAAATACGGATTTGGACTAATCCACGTCCTACGGGTGACGGCATTACTCAGTCTCCATATACAATCCACGGGCAACCACAAACAAAACAAACACACACGACATGAAGCGAAATTCTGGAGAAGGAGAAAGTGGCTACCGCGATGCGGTAGCGTAATTAACTGCAGGGGCTTGCGCCTGCAGGGAAAAGCGTCCCCACAATCAAAAACCCCTCACCTCGAGGGGGAATCTGACGAAGTCTGCTACATCGACAGCATCCGTCTAAACCTCCGATATACGGTGCCATAAATCAACTTGGTATCTTCGGAGAGGAGGACGGATAAGACCATATAGCATCTTCCCCGAATCTCAGGCAAGACGTCCTCACGTCGCTGCCGCGTCTTTCGGAGGGGAACATATTCTGGCACGCCCGGTGGGACCTTTCCTCTTTCCACTCCACACTTCGTGTGTCGTCCTCGCGAACCAATCGCGGTTTGTTAAATGGTTGCCTTCGGATTTCAAGTTACTAAGATTTGGTCTTTTGCCTGGCGCAGAACTCAAGATTCAATGGCCTCTAACTGCACCAACTGCTCGAAGTGCCACTGCAACGGACGCGCCACCTCACCTGGAGGTGTAGCATATGGGCCCCAAGCGGCTTCCTTCCTCGCTCTGCCGGTAGACCAGGTGACCCAAGCCACCACTGGCCTGTTCTTCGGGACCATGATCCCACCGACAAGCTTTCCTACGCCAATACCTGCACCGGAAGTGAACAAAAAGTCGGTCTTTGACCGGCTCACTGCTACGACGGCCCCTGTCAACGGGTCGCCTGCTACCAAACCGACAGCCTCTGTTTTCACCAGGCTAAATCAGAACTCTAAACTGGTTGTCCCAAGGAAAGCAATAACTGCTGCTCCAGAAGTTGTCAAGGTGGCTTCCCCTATCAAAGAGTCAGTCTTTTCAAGACTGACGATTCCTGCTCATGCCCATGCTCGAGGATCCGTCTTCGACAGGTTGAATATTACCCCTCAAAAGACAACCTCAGTCTTTAAGAGGTTAACAACGACGGCGCCCCATTCAGACGGGGGGCAAAAAGAAGCTATCTCTATCTCCGAGCCAGTCCCAACGGCTCGTCATGCTCGACGTCGCTATTGGCAACGAGTGAGGAAGGCAGGGGGCAACTCCCCCTCAGGACTAACTCCACCGACTCCAGTGGTGGAAGTCAACGCTGTTGTTCCAACTGGGAACAGCTTTGAACTGCTGAGGAGGGTACGGAAGAACTCTCCAACCGCTACACTGAAAAGATCTCCTCCGCCTGCGGAGAGAGTTCCGGAAACAAAACAAGAACAGCCCCCTCAACGGCTGTCCTCAAGAATTTATAAAGTTTGGCGGAGGGTTCAGGACTCCGCGATCGACCCAGATCACTCCCGTCAACGAAAGAAGACGAAGGTGCAAAAAGGAAAAGTCCGTCCTATTGAACAGCAAGGGACAACGATTGCTAGGGTGCCCACTGCAACGGCCCCTTCAACTTCAACGGCCTACAAAAGAAGAAGGCCAGAGAAAACCCCCGCGCCGGTGATAAATATCCGAGGTGGTGAACCCAAACGCCCTAAGTCAGGGGGCATTATAGTTCATACCGTCTATGTGGCGTCTGGTAAAGAAGATAGCCGCATATCTACGGGTCATCGACCGCTTACCCGATCAGTGACCAAGGCGTAGGAGCAACAGCAAAAGCATCAAGAAATGATGAACGCTATGGCCGCACTTACAGGGCCAAAAGAAAATCCTGAAACGTCCTCAGATGAGCGCCAGGAGGAAGAAACCGACGCCGAATTCCTTCGTCGGATATTGGAGAAGAAGGACAAAGAGGCTGCTGAACAAGCAGCCAACATATAGCGTATGGGCCTCCTCTTCCAAGACATGATAGGGATGATGATACAACAAGATCCTCCGGCTGAAGAGCCCCCGATCGTCCTTGGAGACGATAGGGGAGAAACATCAAATCCTCCACCAGCTTTGTCGATGGCTAAGGAGGATACAATCTCCAAAGCTGATTTGGATGAATACATCGCCCAACAAATACGGGTTCATCATGCGACCGAAGCAGCCGGCCAGGTCGTAAAAACGGGGCGGCCATATCCAAGTTGGTACGATCAAATCAAGTACCCGCCCGGTTACACAATTACCAAGTTCCATGTCTACAAGGGGACGGGCAATCCTCATCAGCATGTTGCCCAGTTTAGGGCACTCTGTGGCAACACCAGCGGTGATGACAAGCTTTTGCTTCGCCAGTTTGTTGGAAGTTTATCGGATACGGCGTTCGAGTGGTACTCTGAGCTCCCGAACGACTCTATTAAAACCTTCGCGGAGATGGAGCTGCTGTTTACTCAGCGTTTTGCAAGCGCCAGTGAACGTACCCCGATGACGGCACTGATTAACGCCAGGGTAAAGCCAGGTGAGATGTGGGTTCAGTACGCTATACGATGGCGGAACTTATGGTCGAAGTGTGAGCAGCGCATTGAAGAAGCTCCCGCGGTGGGTATGTTTGTGGGAACCCTTGATCCGCAAGCGACCATCTCACAATTTATGATGTTTTTCAAGCCAACTACCTTCCAGGCCTTGATTGACAAACTAGCGCAAATGGATCAAATGGGCCATAAACCCCCTCTTCCAAGGCCGGACTCCCGAAATGACAATGGGAAGGGAAAAGCGATCGTCGTCGCTAATGCTCAACAACAACCAAGCGACCCGAAGCCGGTTGCTCGTCAAAATAATATGCGCCCGTACGTACCCCTTGAGGATAGGATGGGGCGTCCTTATTCCTTTCCCCGCGATAAAACGAGGAGGTTATTCGAGCTGGCGTTGCGCAACAGACTCATAAATCTGCCGGATCCAAAACGTCCGTTGCAACCAAGTAACGTCAACGAGCCCAACTACTGTCCTTATCATCGAGTACTAGGCCATCCGATCGAAGATTGCTACGTTTTCAAGAATTGGCTTGAAAACCAGTACCGACAGGGCAAGTTCGCGTTATCTGACAAATGGAAGGTGAATCCCCCGCAGCCCCACACCTTTAAGGGGACGAATACGCCGGGGGCAACATGCTCCGTCATTGAAGAAGCTCCTTGGGAGGTTGTATTATCAGCCAAGATAAAGAGGATGCTAAACGATCTTCAGGCATGTCCAGCGATCAAGTGGAAGAACCCGTTGGAACCGCAGGTCATTGAGGGGATGTTGAAGCCGCGTACAACTCCAAAGACCGATGGTGGTGGTTCAAGCACTTGCAGCCAGCCGTCAAAATCTTCAAAAAAGAAGAAGAAGAAATCTAAGAAGCCCGTGAAGCCTGGCGACAAGCGCACGGACTTACAAAAGCAAATTGACGCGCTGGATGAATACAACCAAAAGGCACGGACTCCCATTACGCTCCAAGAGTTCCTCAATCACGTCTTTCAAGAAGAAGATGAGGGAGAAATTTCATCGGATGAATCCGAGGAATATGTGGCGAGCTGTCTTATGATTTCCCATTCGATCACGAACGATGTGGAGACTCCTTGCACTGAAACGCTGGGGGCAGATCTTGAACCAAAATTTTCGGAGCTATCAGATGAAATGATTGACGCGTTCCTTAACGAAGCTCGATTGAAAAGTAAAGCTGAACGAGAACGCGAGACGGCTATATTTGAAAGGGCCAAGCGCCAGCGACTTGATAGAAGAGCTGAGACGATCCCGCTGGAGCAAAACACCTCCGTTACCGACAAAAGCCAATTCAAGATGAGGAAAAAGTTTGCTAAGGCCATATCAATGGGCATGAAGCTACCATCCTCTGAAGGAAACATCACTGGTGAAATGGAAACGCACCCCTCCTATTGCTTATATCATCAAAAGATTTCGCACCCCACTCAAGAGTGCAAAGCTTTCGATAGATGGTGGCAAGGATATGTTGCTCATCGACAACGCTTTAAGCGGGAAAAGCGTAAAACTCGTCAAGAGCAAAGAAATACGACCGAAGGGCTTAAAAGAACTACCGGCGATTGTCGCATGGTTAACACCGGCGGGTCACAAGTGCCTACATTCGGGAGCGATTCTGATGAAGAGCTGGAACTTACCCCTCTCTTTAAAGAGTCCACCACGGGAAAAGAAGAAGAGCCAAAGGTTTGCGAAAATATTCGGCTGCGGAATCGGACGCTGCTTGAAAAGAACCTCGGACCCTCAACAGAAAAGATAAAGGGAAAGAAAAGGTCTCTGAAGATATCGTCTTAGATGACCAAATTCTGGAGGAGCTAAGCGCCAACAACCCGCCGAAGAAGAATAAGGTGGATTACAACGTCTTAGCACATCTGAGAAAGCTGCCCTCACAGCTCAGCATTCTTGACGCCCTTTTGCTATCAAAAGAGGCGAGAGATTCGTTGATTAAGGCACTACAAGATCCGGAACAATTCCAAGCTTGCCTGGCCGAGGAAAAGATGAAGGATGAATTGGAGGAAGTGCACACGGCCGATGTCACTTTCGGCGACGAGGACCTTCTCCTTGGGATGTGCGAACACAATCGCCCCCTCTATGTCTCAGGATACTGCCACGATATTAAGATAGGCAAAATCCTGATAGACAATGGATCCTCCGTTAATCTCCTCAACGTGTGGGTGTTAAAAGAAATCTGCATGAGCGTCCAGCACCTTGCTCGTGACAAGATCACCATCTCCGGGTTTGACTCCCAGTCATCAAGAACTCTTGGGTCTGTGATACTGACGTTACGCTTCGGGCTACTCGTCACGGACGTTAAGTTCCACGTCATAGACGCCAAGACATGCTACAACGCTTTGCTCGGCCGGCCATGGTTACACGAGTACAACATCATCCCTTCTACACAACATCAGTGTATGAAGTATTTTAAGGATGGTTTCGAGTATACCGTGACGGGAGAACTGAACCCGTTCTCCATGAACGAGGTCCGCAAATACGAAGATGCCAAATATTTCTTACCGGATTTCAAAGATACGGAGAAGTGTCACAAACCGGAGAATAAAGCTAACGCCACCATCCCTGTCTTCGGCAGTGATACCGAGGAGGAAGAGGAGATAGTGTATTCGGGTCCGCCCCAACACAACAAGCCAGGATCGTTCGCTCCTACGTTGATCTTTGGTAGCGACTCGGAAGATGAGATCCGTGTTGTATTCTCTGCTCGACCTTCCATACGAACGTCCGCTGACGAAGAGCAAAGTCTACAAGTCGCCATAGTGCCGCTTAAACACCATAAGGAACTGGATGCACTTAATATTTACAATGTAGAAGAGCTACAAACATTCTACGTCCCTCCCAGGCGAGAAAGCGAGAAAGCAATTCTGTTCTACCGCTCTGAAGAAACCAAGGTGGAAAAAGAAATCTGGCATGGCGCGGATCCTACGCTCGACAGGCTTCAGCCTATCCGTCTTCCCAGATATTATATAGAGGGTTTGAAAAAGCTGCTGAAACACCAGGGGATATCCTTCAAGCAGACCGTTCAAAAATCCAAGTTCTATGACAAAGTCTGGAACGTTCCCAGGACTCAACGCAAACTGCCTAATGGGAGAATGGAAACAATTGGGCTTGGATACGTCCGGTCAAAGAAACGGGAGCTACTAAATAGCTGCTATGTCGTGTATGACTTCGATGAAGAAGCGGATGCTCAATGGGAGGACGCTAATCCTGAGACAATGAAAGTTCCGGATGCAAAAGTGCCCAGTCCGTCGTTCGAAGAACAAATGGACAAGCTCATAAGGGAAGCGGGTCAAAAAGTCCGAGACGATCATAACCGCGAAATGGTCATCTATGAGAAATCCAAGACGCAACGCCTTCTCCAACAGGCCGTGAAAGATGAAAAAGCCTGTTATAAAGAAGGTTCGACACAAAAGCAGAAATAAGTCGGAAAACCAAAAAGGCGCTCAACAGCAACAAAGCAGGGCTAAGAAGCCACGCAAACGGGAGTCGAGCGTCATTGATCTATCCCTCATGAAGAAAATGGGTCGAGCATACTCTTTTCCTCGGGATAAGACGAAGAAGATACTTGACCTCGCTCTAAAACATCAAATGCTTACACTGCCGGAGTCTAAACACCCCGAACAAGCAGGCGAATTCTCACACCCGGACTATTGCTCTTACCATCGAGTAATAGGGCACCCTCTCGAGGACTGCTTCACCTTCAAGAATTGGGTCGAAGATCAGTATCAGCTTGGCAAGTTCGCTCTGTCCGACAACTGGAGGGTAGCACCACCACAAAAGCACGAGCCCAAGGCCACGAAAGAAGAACCAATTCCGCATTGGGATTGGAAACGAATTCGTACTTGTCACGTGATAATGATATCAAGGGAAGAGCCCGAGAACATGGATGACCTTCCCTGGTGCTTTGAAAACAGCAACGACGAGATAATCTCAGAATTCCCACCAGCGCCAAAAGAGCTGGAAGACGAAATCCATACCACTGCAGATAACCTCAAGAAAATTGAGTTGGGGACGGCAAACGATCCACGACCGACATTCATCAGCGAGCTGCTATCTGAAGAAAGGGTAGCTGCGTTAAAGGACGTGCTTCTACAGCATAGAGATTGCTTCGCGTGGAACTATTCCGAAATGCCGGGACTAGACCCAGAAATTGTTGTACACAGATTGGCGATATCCCCGGACATCAAGCCAGTCAAACAGGCGCCGAGAAGAATGCGGCTCGAGCTTGAAATGAGTATCAATGCTGAGGTCAAGAAGCTAATCGACTCTGGCTTCATCCAGGAAGTTCAATACCCTGAATGGATCGCCAACATCGTCCTGGTGATGAAGAAAAACGGGACAGTGCGCATATGCGTGGATTTCCGGGATCTCAATAAAGCCTGCCCGAAGGACGATTTCCCAGTGCCAGTCACCGAACTAATGATAGACAATACGTCCACTCATGACGTTTTCTCCTTCATGGATGGCTCATCCGGGTATAACCAGATAAAGATGTATCCAGAAGATCAGAAGCATACCGCCTTCAGGACTCCTCTGGGTATATTCTGTTACAAGGTGATGCCCTTTGGTCTAAAGAACGCCGGTGCCACCTACCAAAGGGCTATGACGAAGATCTTCGATGACCTTATACACGAAATCGTCGAATGCTATATCGACGATCTCGTGGTTAAAAGCAAATCATACGAGGAACATCTCGAGCATTTGAAGACTGTATTTCAACGCCTTCGACAATACAACTTGAAAATGAACCCGCTCAAGTGTGCATTCGGAGTTTCCTCAGGCAAATTCCTGGGATTCATTGTTCGACACCGAGGTATTGAAATAGATCCGTCTAAGATCAAGGCGATCATGGAAATGCCTCCGCCAAGGAATCTCAAACAGCTGCGGTCTCTCCAAGGGAAGCTCGCATATATACGGCGATTTATAGCCAACCTTTCAGGAAAGTGTCGTCCTTACAGCCACCTGATGAAGAAGGGAACCCCGTTCGTCTGGGACCAAAAATGCCAAAGCGCACTAGACGAGATCAAGCAATACCTGCAGAACCCGCCGGTGTTGGCTGCTCCGGTCAAGGGAAAACCCCTCATTCTTTATACAACCGCCCTCGAACGTTCCTTAGGCGCATTATGAGCACAAGAGAACGATCAAGGGAAAGAGAGAGCACTCTACTACTTAAGTCGAGTTCTGCTGGGGGCAGAAAGCAACTACTCCCCCATTGAAAAACACTGCCTGGCGTTGATCTTTGCGATAACAAAGCTCAGGCACTATGCGTTGGCGCATGAAGTCCGTCTCATTTCAAAGATGGACCCCCTTAAATACTTGATGTCAAAGGCCATATTGACGGGACGACTCGCTAAATGGGCCCTGCTCTTAATGGAGTTCTCGATAACCTATTAACCTCTCAAGGCAGTGAAAAGCCAGGCCATCGCCGACTTCCTCGCTGAGCATCCGATACCCGCCGATTCTCCTTTGAATTGCGATCTTCCAGACGAACATGCGTTTGATGCGATCGACGGTGATAATACCCGATGGGAGCTTTATTTCGACGGAGCATCCTCCGTGAAGAAGTGCAAACAAAGTACACCTATAATTAAATCAGGGGTAGGACTCATCTTTATAACTCCACAAGGAGGGATAATGCGCTACGCGTTCTCCCTAACAGAGCCGACGACAAATAACGAAGCCGAATACGAAGCTCTGATAGCAGGCCTCGAGATCGCCATTGACATGGGAATTGAAAACCTCCTCATATACGGAGATTCTCAACTGGTCGTTAGTCAAGTAAACGGCGACTACCAAACGTGCAAGCCAGAATTGGTAAAGTACGGCGAAAAGGTGCAACAATTGTTGACCCAAATTCCCTCTTATACTTTGGAGAACATACCGCGCGCGGAAAACAGCAAAGCAGACGCATTGGCCAAACTTGCTAAAGAATTGGCTGACGAGAACCTCGATGACGTTAGAATCGTGGTACAAAGCCGTCGAGTGCTTGCCCCAGCAGAAATATCTCCGGAATCATCCGAAGAAAAGGGAGCGAGCGAGCAGACAACCCTGCAAGTAAAAGATTGGAAAAATGCCGAGGATTGGAGAGAAGTCTTCATAGATTACTTCAAGTCCCACCGAATGCCTGAAGAAGCATCCACAAGACATCAACTCATGAAACGAGCTCTGTCTTTCACCTTCGTCAACGATACTCTTTACAAGAGGTCATTTGATTCTTTGTGGCTGAGATGCTTAGGACCTAACGAAGCGAAAAGGGTCGTCCAGGAAGTTCACGACGGACTCTGCGGTTCTCACCAAGCAGGCCCAAAGATGAAGTTGAAGATAAAACGGATGGGCTACTACTGGCCCACGATGATTCAAGACTGCCTCGAATATGCGAAGCAATGCCACTCATGCCAAATTCATGGGGATTTCATCCACCAGCATCCAAATCCACTACATCCAACGGTGGCTAGCCGGCCATTCGAAATGTGGGGGACTGATATAGTCGGCCCCATCGAACCAGCATCGTCTAGAGGACATTGTTTCATCCTAGCAACGACTGACTACTTCTCTAAATGGGCAGAAGCAATACCGTTAAGAGAAGTGAAGACGGAAAATATCCTCCATTTCTTCAAGACGCACGTCATATATCGGTTTGGAACTCCGCGACGGATCATCTCCGATAACGGACCAGCCTACAGAAGCCACAAGATCAGTCGCTTCGCGCAACAGCATAATATAGACTGGAGATATTCCTTGGTTTATAATCCGCGAGCCAACGGACTAGCTGAAGCCTTCAACAAGACTTTGACAAAAATCATAAAGAAAATGGTGTCCCGAAATAAGAAAGACTGGCACGAAAGACTACAAGAAGCTCTTTGGGCATATCGAACTACGTTCAAGACGGCCACGAACACAACGCCGTACGCGTTGGTGTTCGGTACAGAAGCAGTACTCCCCCTCGAGATAGAGTTACCCTCTCTACGAGTGGCAGTCCACTACGAGCTAACGGACGAAGAAAATGCTCACCTTCGGCTTGAGGAGCTTGACACCCTTGATGAAACCCGGCTCATAGCACAGCAAAATCTGGAAGCTTATCAAGCAAAGATGACGCGCTCATATGAAAGATTGACCCGGCCGAGGACATTCCGCCAAGGCGAACTTGTGTCAGTGGTCAAAAGGCCTATGATCCCCAATCGCGCCAAGCGAGGAAAATTCGAGCCAAACTATGAAGGCCCATACATCATAGATAAGGTCTATCGGGGTGGGGCCTATCTACTCATGGACATGCACGGTGAAAGGCCTTTCAGGCCAATAAACGGTCGCTTCCTAAAGAAATACTATGCTTAATGAGCTATAGCCTAGGTCAATGGTAGATGACGACGACTATGTCTGCTCGCTATCTTCCTAAGCTCAAACTCTATCACCAGTAGCCAGCCTTCTCAAACGTCGGACCGAAATGTCCTTAAACTAATAGCAGACCGAAACGTCTTTAAACTACTACCGCAGCATCTTTAGGCTAACGAGATATTAAAAAAAACATATAAAAGTAAAATAAAATAAAAAACGGTATGTCCATAAGCAAAAAGGGCACGGATGAAAACCCAAAAGGGTTCCGTGAGTAAAAACAGCAGGGCTACCGACGAGTGTTCGTGAAAACCCGAAAGGGCGCGACCTCGTGAAAAAAATATATAAAAATAAAAAGAATAAAAAAACGGTATGTCCATAAGCAAAATGGGCGCGGATGAAAACCCGAAAGGGCTCCGTGAGTAAAAACAGCAGGGCTACCGGCGAGTGTTTGTGAAAGCCTGAAAGAGCGCAACCTCGTTAAAGGACACTTATAGGGTTCTCTCGACCTTATAAGAAGAAACCACCCACGTGAGATCCTTACGACTCACAAGGGAGCAGCACACTTAGGGATCCCCACGATTCCTAAGGAGAAAATACACTTGCGAGATCCTCACGACTCGTAAGGAGAACTCTCTTATGGGACCCTCACGGCTCATAAAAGTTGAAAGTCTTAAGTTACAGAGACCTAAACCTGTGCTTAAGCAACCCCCACAACTTCCGATCTGACCCTTGTATATAATCCACGGGCGCGAATAAACATTTCCCTAACCAAGTCTCATCCGTGACTGGGGATATGTTCGCATGGTAAACAACCCTTGTAAATCCTCTCGATTTATGAGGAGAAAACCCTCCTGTAGGATCCTTACGACTTACAGAGGAAACGAACACTTAGGAATCCTCATGAGTCCTAAGGAGAAAATACACCAACGAGATCCTCACGACTTGTAGGGAGAAATAACTTCGTGAAACCCTTACGGCTCATGAAGTCAAAAGCCTTAGCCGACAAGACCCTAACCCTGATCGCTAAGCCACCTTTGTTCGACATCGACAGAGGCAGATGATGATTCGCTCCTAGTAATATCCCAGTTGTAGCGGTGCTGATGCCGAAATCGGTTTACAGCGAAAATCCAATAGGTCGCACATGCATACGAAATAGCCGAAATGATAGGGCAACTTGCAATAAAAAGCAGCAAGTAAAAATGTATGCATGCAAAATAGCCGAAATGATTAGGCAACTCGCAATAAAAAGTAGCGAGTAAGAATAAAATAAATAGCCGAAATGATTGGGCACCGCGAAAAATAGCCGAAATGATTGGGCAATCGCGACCTTCGCGATATAAAAGCTGAAATGATAGGGCATCGCAGAGATAAAACAAAAAAAATGATGATAAAACTTTGGCCCTACAGTTAAGATCACATCGATCCCTGTATACAATCCAAGGGCGTAAACAAAGAGGGAATCATACTTTCCCAACAGGCTCCGCCAGAAGACGAAGCCAAATCTCGACGGTTCAGTCCAACTCCGAAGAAACCAGTGTCTTCAGCAGATACCTCGACTCACGGATACAAACACTCCATGACGAGAGCCTCCTGATCCGCGTCGACTCGCAGAGCCACCAGTGCCTCCGTGGGAAATCCTCGACTCGTTTCAAACCCCAAGGAAACAAATAATCCTTGGTGCTAGGGAAACAAATAATCCTTAGCAAATTCCTCGACTCACGGATACAAACACTCCTTGACGAGAGCCTCCTGATCCGCGTCGACTCGTAGAGCCACCAGTGCCTCCGTGGGAAATCCTCGACTCGTTTCAAACCCCAAGGAAACAAATAATCCTTGGCGCTTGGGAAACAAATAATCCCTAGCAAACTCCTCGACTCACGGATACAAACACTCCTTGATGAGAGCCTCATAATCCGCGTCGACTCGCAGAGCCACCGGTGCCTCCGTGGGAAATCCTCGACTCGTTTCAAACCCCAAGGAAACAAATAATCCTTGGCGCTTGGGAAACAAATAATCCCTAGCAAACTCCTCGACTCACGGATACAAATACTCCTTGATGAGAGCCTCCTGATCCGCGTCGACTCGCAGAGCCACCAGTGCCTCCGTGGGAAATCCTCGACTCGTTTCAAACCCCAAGGAAACAAATAATCCTTGGCGCTTGGGAAACAAATAATCCCTAGCAAACTCCTCGACTCACGGATACAAACACTCCTTGACGAGAGCCTCCTGATCCGCGTCGACTCGCAGAGCCACCAGTGCCTCCGTGGGAAATCCTCGACTCGTTTCAAACCCCAGGGAAACAAATAATCCTTGGCGCTTGGGAAAAAAATAATCCCTAGCAAATTCCTCGACTCACGGATACAAACACTCCTTGACGAGAGCCCCCTGATTCGCGTCGGCTCGCAGAGAAACCAGTGTCTCCGCGGGAAATTCCTGATTCGTCTAAACATGCAAATGAAGCCTCAGGCAGCAGGGACTAAAAAACTTGCTTCCTGAACAATGGGACCCTGCAAGTCAATCCAAAATGGTCTCTTGCATACTATTCACGGGTCTCACTCTCCAAGGTCGAGTTTCGACAAGGAGGGAAACAACCGCTTACGAGTCCTCTCGACTCGTAAGAGGGAAAATTCTCTTATAGGATCCTTACGACTTATAAGAGAGAACCACACTTAGGAATCCTCACGATTCCTAAGGAGAAAAACCCACCTACGAGATCCTCTCGATCCGTAGGGAGAAAAATCTCTACGAGACCCTCACGGCTCATGGAGTTGAAAAGTCTTAGGCAGCAGATCTGAACCTGCGGCCTAAGCCAACACTATTTCTTAAGAAAGACAAGATGCGTGCTCTATTATCTGTTGACCATGTTTACTAAGGTGGCATGCTGATAGTAAAATAAAGAAAAGGCGGAAAAATGACACAAGACATTACAGAAAATGTGTATCTTTTATTCATAAACTTAATTGAGTACAGGATACATTGTGCTAAAGGATGAAAAATATATATATATATATATATATATATATATATATTTTTTTTTTTTTTTTTAAGTACAAACGATACAAGGAGAGTTACTGAGAAGGAAGCGTCCTGCATAGCTCTAGCAATTGTTCGCGCACTTCCTTCCCTACTTTCTCCTGATTGGCCACCACTGCCAACTCCGCCTCCACTTAGGCCTGTTGTTGCGCGACAGATGCAAGCTGATCCCTGACGGCCTGATGAGCAGCTTCACGGCCTGGAGTGTCATGCTCGGCGACATCAAGTGCCCGCTTCAGTTTCAGCCCGTTTGAGATGCGCTCCAGAAGGCCCTCGAAGACAGCCTTTACCTCAGCGGCGTTCGCCTCAACTTCAGCACGCAGGCGAGCAATTTCGCTTGAAGACTCCTGGCACTCCTTCAGTCTCAAAGCTGCTTCTTGTTCCAAATGATGGAAATGAGAAGTGCTTTGCTCGAGCCATGCTCCCCGTTGAGTGCTCACGGCCAAAGTCTCGGGGGATAGACGCATCGACTCCAGCTGATGAAGGCGAGCCTCAATCTCCCGACAATGGTTAACCCAAGAGGCGACAATGCCCTCGTCATGGAAGGTGGCAAATATCACCAACATCGGGTTAACCGTCGTAGCGAAGTCCTCAGCAGATGTAGGAGTCTCGATGTCGAGTTCCTCGATGTAGTCGCTTAACATGCGCAGACTATTCGCCGCATCTTTTGAGGACGGACGTCTCTGGGAAGGGCCGCCCGGTATTGTAATATGAGACTCAAAAGGCACCGAGACTGGAACGACAGCTGAAAAAGACAAAATGCAATTAGATGATGATTCAATAGATATGGAGAAAGTCATTGATAAGATAGTTTACTATACCGGTTGAAGCAGGTGGCAAGGCCGGAAGGGCCGGTGGCGCAACCGATCTTTCTTCTCCCCCTTCGATTTGTAACACTGCAGTCAGGACAAGAAAGAGTTAGAAATAATTCTACCACTGAAAAACAAAGACATCAATCGGGAACGGTACTCACCAGCGCCACCAGAGGGAGAGGCGAATTCAGATGGGAAGGAGAAGTGTAGGAGCAACACTTGATAGAGATGGTCAAAAAGCACTCCTGGAAGACACAACAGTGTGACTTTAATACACAAATTATGCGCCTGGAAGATAAGATTAATAAATTGCAAACACATACCTTCCAACATCTTCGAGGGTATGAGAGAGGGTTGAGAGGTGACCACCGCCAAGGCAGTCGTTGAAGGCGCTCCCTCGAGCAGTGGGGCGTCGGCACTGGCTGCACCTGCGTTACGAAAAGGTGAACTTGTCAGAAAAGATTGTAAAGTAAAGAAAAATGGCAACTTGGGGTTTACCTGAAGAGCTCCCGGCTGAAACGGAGGCGACTCCCTCCTCTATCGATATGAGACCACCGCCCGTGGCCTCATCACCCGACTCGATGGGGACCGTCGTCGTGCTCGCGCGGCCAGGAGACGGCGGAAGATCATAGACGGGGAGGGCAATGATTGGAGCGTTGCCAGATTCTTGGAAGGAAGCGGCTGACTCTTCCCCAAGAGTCGTGCCCATCTCATCCGCTACTTCTTTGGGCTCCGCCGTCTCCATCGGCTCATCCACCATCATCACGAGGTCGCCGGCCTCAAGCGCCTCGTCCGCCACTACCCTGAGCTCAGTTACGATGATCATTTCATCTGCCGCCACTTCAGGCTCGGCATCAATGACCTTCTCGGTTGCAGACCCCTCAACCTCTATCTCAGGCTCCGAAGCCTCAGCGACGTTGGCCACCGTCGGCTCAGGTTCGGCAGGTGCCGCCCCCTCTGTTTCTTTAGGATTAACGGTCTCCGCCTCCCCCTCAGTCGGACTTGGCCCTGCAAGATAGAATATATAAAAACCGACAGCTTTATGAGTCTAGTAACGAAATTTTGAAGGAAATATTACCTGAGGTAGACTTGTCGTTAGCCTCTCTATTGGCGCGGATCGCCTGTCTATGAGCTGTAGACAGGGTGACCGGGGCCTCTTCAGATGGAGTATCAGCACGAGGGGCGGTGCTGGGACCCGCTCCCATAGCCAAGGCAGCCCTGCGCGCCTTCGCCTCACGCCTCAGCCGCTTCCTTTCCTCCCGGGCTGTCGTGATGGACCTTTGTGACGTCTCCTTCAAGGCGTCGTCATCCCCGTTCAGGGATGCCTCCAGAGCCTTTAAGGCATCTTTCATCGGCTCTTCAAGACGAACCTCCTGCGGTGGCCCAGAGGAAGCAGGAACATCGGCAGCTGGCGGAACATCTGCATCACTTGGCGGGAGTGGCATTGAGGTTCCTGTGATTAAAAGGGAAAGGTTAGATCGACCATAACACAAGGGAAATGAAAACTTGATGAATCGAAACTTACTAAGGCCCATGGATGCTCTAAGACGTTCCTCCTCCTGGAAAGTCTTCAGAGAAGCGGCAATGGCTTCTTCATCAGTGATTCCTGTTGAAAGAAAAGAAAGAAAAGCGTTAGTCAAAGGCAATGAAGAGGATATGTTGCAATAAAAAAAGGCGACTAGTAGTTACCTGATTGCGCAAGCCTAGCTAGCCATGCGTCATGCCTCGCCAACCACGCTAAAGCTTCGAGAGCAGCCTCCAAGTCTATATCGTCCGGCGGCGGCATCACTAATCCTTCGTTAGTCCCGTATTCGATCAGGCCCTCGGCATAGGGAGCATGGGGTTCCTGACCGAACACGACGTCCGCAGCGAAGAGCGACTTCTTTTTCTTCTGCCCTCCGACCCGAGGTGCATGTGGGATCGACTTCCGTTTAGCAGCCACCTTGGGACGGCGGGTCCCGATGTCCGCACCCACGCCAGACTCTGGTGAGGCTATAACCACTGTCTCCACTGGAGCACAGGGCGCTGGTGGTGCATCCGCAATATCAGGGAACGGCAATCCGTGCGGAGGACTCTGCGCACGCGAGGGTCCGGCTTTGGCATCTTTTAAAGGGGGGATTACCGGGGTCCTTGGCACCAGAGGAGCGTTGCGATCGCTACCTGGAGGTGCACCCTTACGGTCGATCAACAACCGCCTTTCCTCCTTTATGACCGCTCTCGTCGAATGACTGTACCATTCTGTATATACCTTAAGAAGTCGTGGGGCGCAGGCCGGCTCACTGATAAAGAAGTGAGAGCCAGTGTTTAGACGCATGAAGTGATGCAGCGCTCTCTCCATCCCTTCTTCAGTCGCGGCAGGTTCCGATAAAAAAGCCTCCAGCGGTACTCCTTGATTATAGCTCAGCTGTTGGGCGAAATGATGCGGGTTATATCTCATGAAGATCGCTGCCCCGTCCTGCCTAAACACCAAGAAGCCCGGTCTGATGGAATATAGGTGAAGGGTCTCCCGGGCCGTTAAAACTGAAGCTCCATCCTTGAAAGTGTCTTGCAATGGCCGCACTGCAGTGGTGGACGTTTTTCTAATAGTCAACACCTTGTCAATGAAAGACACACCGGCTCCAACGGTGTGGGAGCGAAGGAGTAAACCCCTGGCATTTCGTGGCGACGGATTTACAATTGATGCGCCGATCAACTGTAGAATGCGAGGAAAACTGCACCTTTCGTAGAACGAGGGCCTTTTATGCATGCCGAAGACACCCGCCGTATGTAGCTCGAGCCACGACATAAAGTAGTGCATCGGGAAGACCACGTGCAGCACCCCAGGCTCATTAGCATCCGCTGCTCGACTGAGGCCATGATATAAGTGCGCCAAGCCGGCGATCCCAACGGCCACCTTTACCTCGATAGTCATTCGGTGGGCCGGGTAAAAAACAGAGGGCCGCATGCGGTGAGAGTGCATTGGGAGCGCAAACCAACTCAACCAAAGCCCAAGAAATCCTAAAAAGAAGGCCTCCTCGTCCATCTCGGGGGCTGCGACTTCTGCAAAAGACATGGTTGGGGGGTTAGGAAGAAAAAAGTCCTTTTGGTCTATGTCTTTCGCCGGCAGGTTATCCAAACCTAAACCGAACGGGTCCTCAAGGGTGGCAAACTTAGCAGCTTCTGCCGAGAGGACGTTTGGATGAAGGAACCGAGCAATGAAATCCTCAAAATTAACTCCGCGGCTCCCACGCTCAATGAAAAGGGCCTCGTAGATGTTCAACACCTTGATCAGACTTGGAAATTGGTGTTGAACAGCGTTCTCCGGCGTGAGCCCCCTTATCACCGGCTTAGCACCAAAGACGTACTCATCCGTCGGGAGAAACTCCTCATAATGTTCCCCCATGACCGGTAGACCGGATACCTCCGTAAACTCTTCCAAAGAAATTGACACTTCCCGATCCATGGCGAGGAAAGTGTGGGTAGGAATGTTCCACTGCTCCAGGAAGGCCTTGAACCACCAGGTGGGAAGCGTGGGATACTGGAAGAGGGAGACGTAGACTGCGGTATACAATCCTAATCTTATCAACTGCGACTTCTTCGTCGATAGGATATACCGGGCCCACGGCAGATAGCTGATTGGGTGGCGGGGGATCAAACCGATATTATATGATTGCCCCTAAGGTCGCGCCTCGCTTTGACAGATGCGACGTCCCAGGATATCCAAAAGCATGGGACGCTGAACCGGAATCGCATCTATGGCGGGATGTAGAAAGCCCTTCGATGTCCAATCAACCATCTCCACGGCGTACTGCACCGGGGGTGGGCTGGCGTAATGAATCGCCGTTATGGGTTCGAACGGCACCGCGCATGTGAAGCTCCGTCGGTCCATGATGATCTGATTGTACCACGACCCCCAAAGGTGGAGACTCCTGTATTCCGGGTCATACTCCTTAATTATGGCCAGGACTTCACGGTCTAAGGGCGCCTCGGGAAATCCCTCCTCCGAGCGGACGAACGGGAATGAAGTGTCTAGAGACATGATCGCTGCAAAAGAACAATTTAGCCGTTAGTGTTGTAATTCCAACGTTTGGCGTATAAAAAAGAAAATGCATTAATTAAATTAAAATTAATTAATTACACCACACAGCAGTGCAGTGGGTAGGAGACCGAAGGGGGATCCACAAAATCTGGATGACAATACGTCAGTTAATAAGACAACCTCATCATTGGATGAGATTGTCAGTTGGTCCCCAGGAAAACATTCCCATTTATAAAAAAAGGGGGGGAAGAATCCCTAGAGACAAGGAGAAAATCTCCTCTTTCAGAGCAAAGCTCTGTCACAGAATGACACTTGTCAAACTCTGGTCTCAGAGAAATAAGATTCCTTAAAAGAGCATAGCTCTATAGTAATAATGGAAAGGTCCATCAGAAAATGTTACACCTAAAAAAATTAGAATTTTTGGAATCTTGAAAAATCCATGAAAACCTTATGAAATTTTTTCATTTTTCAGATCTAAAAGATCTACTGATGATTCGAAGAGCAAAGCTCTGTTCATGGGTTAGAACCCATGAACAAGATCTTTACAGATCTATAAGTTCTTAAGAGCAAAGCTCTGTTTATGAAACCCCAATAGGGATCTCTTTAGATCAAAAGATCTGTGAGAGCAAAGCTCTTTGGTTAAGATTAAGTTTAATTAATTTTACCTAAAGTTTTTGACTTTAGAAATGAGCAAAGATCTGAAAGTTCTTGAATGAGAGCAAAGCTCTAGGAAATAAAAATCTTGAAATGATGAGATTTTTCTAAGGGCCAGAGGTCCTATTTATAAGGCGCTTGCGCCCCTTGAGCTCACCCCTTGATCCAACGATCAGGAGTTTGCCACCGCTGCACTCACGTGTGCGCCACGTGAGCGCAACGGTGGGAGGGCATTTGTTTCCCCCAATCAGAGCAAAGCTCTGTTGAAATTCAAAATTCAAAATTTTGAAGCAACGCTTCAAATCTCGGGCGCAACGCGCCACATGTCAGGCGCTGATACGTCAGCGCAGCGCCCAAGAAGGCGCGCTCAATCAGAGCAAAGCTCTATTTTAAGCAAAATTAAAGGAAGCAACGCTTCAGTTGCGCAAGCACTGCGCTGCGCGACACGTGTCAGCGCAGATGCGCTCGCGCAGTTGCGCTGCGCTGTGCGCTGCGCGACACGTGTCACGTGCTGGGGCATTTGCGCCAAACAGAATTAAGATTTTAAAGAAATCTTTCTGTTCTTGTTAAAACAAGAAGATTTTCTTCTGTAAAACAGAAGGCCTTGGATCAAAGATCCAACGGTGGGGAAAATTCCCCAAATCACTCAGAGAGGGATCTCTTTAACAAATTTAACTAATTTATGAGCACTATAAAAAGGACCCCAGACCTCAATTCAAAGGCATCAACATCTTTCTAAAAAAAACAAAAGAGAAGAGAACTCTCGAGAACTCCTCAAGGACAACAGAAGGTAAAAACCTTTGAAAGTAGAGAAAATCCTCTTATGAACATATCAGTGATCTAAAAACAAGATCATTGATCTTTAAACATAACTAAATAAATGAATAAATAAAATAAAAATAGTGCTTTTCACTTTTCATGAAACTTTGGTTCTTTAAGATAAGAAAAAACTTATCTTTTTCTTGGATCTAGATTGGATCAAGAAATCTAACAGTGCTTTGCACTTCTGTTCTTGAATCTAAAAGATTCTTAGTGCTTTGCACTTGTAAACTGCACTGTTGCGCTCTTGGGAAAGCGCCACGTGTCAGCATCTGAACCAATTGCGCTATGCGCTTTTGAAACAGAGCCTTACTCTCTAAAACTGGCGCAATTCACCACAGCGCGCCACGTGTCAGCAGCGCAAGCGCAGCGCACTAGAACAGCGCTGTTGCGCTTGCGCTCGCCAGAGCATGACACGTGTCATCACCATATGAGCTTGCGCCCATTACTTGGTGCAAAGCGCCAGACAAATGCACCGCATTGTTTACAAAAGGGCCAAGTCCAATTAAAGAAGGCCTAACAAGCCTAATAAAATGCAATGCGTTATTTAAAAAAAAAGGGCAGAGCCCAAACCAAAACAGATGCTCTGCATCATAAATAAAGGGACAGAGCCCAAATCAAAGAGGCCCAGCAGGCCAAAATAAAATGCAGCGCATTATTAAATACGGGCAAAGCCCTAGCACAGGCCTAATAGGCCAAAGATCAAGAAAAATGCTGAATATGCTCAACTGGACTTAGCCCAATTTTGGCCGTAAGTCCTCAAATTAAATTGACTGAGCATAGCTGTTCTCTTAAATTAATATCCGGTTCGAGGGTACATCTCCGAACTCCTCTGACACCCATCGTTGTAATCCTTCAACGACGTCAGAGAGGTGACGGGTCCCGACGACCACACATCAATACGGACTGCGGGGTCTTTAAACTCGTGGACCGGAACGTCCTTAAACTAATGTCGGACCGGAACGTCCTTAAACTAATGGTGGACCGGAACGTCCTTAAACTAATGTCGGACCGGAACGTCCTTAAACTAATGGTGGACCGGAACGTCCTTAAACTAATGTCGGACCGGAACGTCCTTAAACTAATGGTGGACCGGAACGTCCTTAAACTAATGTCGGACCGAAACGTCCTTAAACTAATGTCGGACCACCACGTCTCTAAACTGGAATATGGACCACTACGTCCCTAAACTGGAACAATAGAGCCCAAATACTCTTTTGTCGGATCTAAACGATCCCGTTTAAGTCGATCTTGGCCCCAAATACGGCTAACGTATCCTTAAACATTCAAACGGACTATAAAACTCCAAATCAACCTTGGTTCAAGGGTACATCTCCGAACTCCTCTGACATCTGCCGTTGTAATCCTTCAACGACGTTAGAGAGGTGACGAGTCCTGATGGCCAGATATTAAAGGGATCATCACGTTAAGTTGATCTTAGTCTCAAACAGGACTAACGTATCCTTAACGAGCGTTTAAGTTGATCTTAGCCGCAACGCGGCTAATGCATCCTTAAACTAAAAACACCAAACCCAAATCTAAGTAAATACGGATTTGGACTAATCCACGTTCTACGGGCGACGGCATTACTCAGTCTCCGTATACAATCCACGGGCAACCACAAACAAAACAAACACACACGACATGAAGCGAAATTCTGGAGAAGGAGAAAGTGGCTACCGCGATGCGGTAGCGTAATTAACTGCAGGGGCTTGCGCCTGCAGGGAAGAGCGTCCCCACAATCAAAAACCCCTCACCTCGAGGGGGAATCTGACGAAGTCTGCTACATCGGCCGCATCCGTCTAAACCTCCGATATACGGTGCCATAAATCAACTTGGCATCTTCGGAGAGGTGGACGGATAAGACCATATAGCATCTACCCCGAATCTCAGGCAAGACGTCCTCACGTCGTTGCCGCGTCTTTCGGAGGGGAACAGTACTGTTAACTCCGAATGATCCAATATGTGCGTTTCTTCTCGAACATACCTTCGTAGTTGAGATACGTGAAACACATCGTGCACATTCGCCAAGGTCTGCGGTAACGCCAAACGGTACGCTACCTCACCAACACGCTCCAAAATCTCAAAGGGTCCAACGAATCGAGGACTAAGCTTTCCTCGACTCCCAAAACGAATCACCCCTCTAGTCGGTGATATCTTCAAGAATACCAAATCACCCACGGCGAACTCTAGAGGTCTTCTTGACGTGTCAGCCTAACTCTTCTGTCTGTCTTGAGCTGCCTTCATATGATTCCTGATAGTGTTAACCTTTTCAACTGTCTGCACCACCAAATCTGGTCCCAACAATCTTTGTTCACCGACATCATCCCAACAAACAGGTGAACGGCATTTACGACCATACAAAGCTTCAAACGGAGCCATCTGGATAGTTGCCTGAAAACTGTTGTTGTAAGAAAACTCTACCAAATGTAGATGATCCTCCCAAGAACCCTTGAAGTCCAACATGCATGCTCTCAACATGTCTTCAAGAGTTTGGATCGTTCTCTCCGACTGACCATCAGTTTGAGGATGATAAGCTGTGCTAAACTTCAATCGAGTCCCTAAACTTTCCTGTAAACTCCTCCAGAAGTGTGATAAGAACCGAGTGTCCCGATCGGACACAATGCTCACCGGTACTCCATGCAATCTTACAATCTCCTGCATGTACCGCTCTGCCAGAGTCTCTGTTGATTGACCAACCCGGAAAGGAATAAAGTGAGCAGCCTTGGTCAACCGATCAACAACCACCCATATAGCATTGTTGCCTTTTGGACTTCGCAGTAAAGCCGACACGAAATCCATGGTTATATGTTCCTACTTCTACTGAGGAATCGGAAGTGGTTGCAATAAACCAGCAACCCTTTGATGTTCAGCCTTAACTTGCTGACACACCAAGCACTTAGCCACAAAGCGAGCAATCTCCCGTTTCATGCCTTCCCACCAGAAATGTTGTCGAATATCTCGGTACATCTTTGTGCCTTCTGGATGTACAGAATAAGCTGAACTGTGTGCCTCCTTCATAAGCTCTTCACGAACATCTCCCTTTGGCACACATAAACGGCTACCATACCTCAACGAACCATCTTCGTGGATCAGTAAATCTGTTCGTAGTCCGGCTTCAACTTGCTCTCGAAACTTTTGCAGTCTAGGATCCTGCGATTATGCTGCTTTAATTTTCTCAATCAAAGATGACTGTACTTGCAGCTACATCAACTGTCCCGTAGAACGCGGTAGCACAACCTCCAAGTCAAATCTTCGGAAATCTGCAACGATCTCATTCTGCGTAGTTAACACCTGAATTGCTGGTAACCGACTAAGCGCATCCGGCACCACATTAACCTTCCCCGGATAGTACTTAAGATCAAGATCGTAGTCAGCCATCAGCTCCAACCATCTACGCTGCCTCATATTCAGCTCCTTCTGTGTGAACACATACTTCAAGCTCTTATGATCTGTAAAAACTTCGACTCTTTCGTCCAAAAGGTAGTGTCTCCAAATCTTCAAAGCGAAAATCACAGCCGCAAGTTCCAAGTCATGAGGTGGATAATTCTTCTCATGGGTCTTCAACTGTCTCGATGCGTACGCTACAACTTTCCCATGCTGCATCAAAACACATCCCAATCCTTTCCCAGATGCGTCGCTGTGAATCACCAATCCTCCGGAATTGTCTGGCACAGTCAGAATAGGGGCGGTTATCAACTTCTGCTTCAACGTCTCAAAAGCTAACGCACACTTATCCGTCCATACAAAAGGTACCTCCTTCCGCGTAAGCTTGGTCAACGGCTCTGCCAGACGAGCAAAGTTCTCCACAAATCTCCTGTAGTATCCGGCTAATCCAAGGAAACTTCTTATCTCAGAAACATTCTTTGGAATAGGCCAATCTCGAACTGCTGCAATCTTTTCTGGATCGACGGCAATGCCATCGCCAGACACAACATGTCCCAAAAACTTCACTTCCTCCAGCCAAAACTCGCACTTACTCATCTTCGCATAAAGCTTCTCCTGTCTCAATGTCTGCAGTGCGATCTTCAAATGCTCAGCATGCTCCTCAAAACTCTTCGAGTAAACCAGAATATCGTCAATGAAGACCACAATAAACTGGTCCAAGAACGGTGAAAAGATTCGGTTCATCAAGTCCATGAATACTGCCGGCGCATTCGTTACTCCGAAGGGCATCACTAAGTACTCGTAATATCCATACCGAGTTCGGAACGCCGTCTTGCAAATATCTTCTGCTTTCACTCGAACCTGATGATATCCGGATCGCAAATCCAGCTTCGAGAATACCCTCGCGCCACTAAGCTGCTCAAAAAGTTCTCCAATGCGAGGGATCGGGTACTTGTTCTTGATAGTCACCCGGTTTAATTCTCGATAGTCGATGCACATTCTTCTTGTGCCATCCTTCTGCTTTACTAGAAGAACTGGAGCTCCCCAAGGCGAGTTACTGCTTCGAATCCAACCCTTATCAAGCAATTCAGCAACCTGTTTCTTAACTTCTTCCAACTTTACTGGTGCCATTGGATAATACGCTTTAGATACTGGCGCTGCACCAGGAATAAGATCAATTGCGAACTCCACGTCTCGCCTCGGCGGTAAACCCGATATATCTTCAAATACGTCCATAAAATCACAAACAACCGCCGGCTCTTCACCACTATCAACTTCCATTGCTGCAAGAATATCATTTGTCGGCCTAGCCCTAAACTCGACTGGCCCGACAGAACTGCTTCCTCCAGTGAAGGTAAACTCGGGATGTCCGGGAATATGGAAAATTACTTTCTTTGCTCTACAGTCAATGTGAGCGTGGAAAGTGCCAAGAAAATCCATTCCCAAGACGACTTCATAGCTGCCCGTATCAATCACCAAGAAATCTCCAAAGAGTTCCCGTCCGCACACAACAACTGTACAATCTTTACATTCCCTACTAGATATAATTTTCCCATTCCCAGTGTGTATGTCCCAGAAACTAGACAGGGTCGTGCAAGCAATCGAGTGTGTAGTCACAAACTTGGATGACATAAAACAATGGGATGCACCAGAATCAAATAATGCCAATGCGGGAAAACCATGAACGAGTAGAATACCTGAAACGACTTCTCCTGATGCCTTAGCTTGCTCAGCTGTCAAGGTAAAAGCTCGAGCCTGATTAGGTCTTTGAGTCAGCTGTTTCTGCCCTTGGAACGGTTTCTGCGGAGGCTTCTGAATATCATCTCTCGTACGAAGCTTCGACGGACAGGCACCAACTGCGTGATCAGCCGCTCCACAAACCAAACAAAGTCCCAGCCTTCTTCGACAATCCTTTTGCACGTGCCCAGGTAAACGGCAGTAGTCACAAATCACGCTCTTTCTTCGATCAACAATCACAGGCTTCTTCATGGGTGCTACACCTCGACGGTCCACTGGAATACCTCTGCGACCATGAGCTCGGTTAGGTACAAATGCGGGCTTCCTTGCCGCAACTGCTGTCGGCTGCAAACTCCCTTTCATCCCAGATAAACTCTGCTGTTCCCGAGCTGCCGTAAGAACCTGTGAGAAAGTGGTCAAACCCAGGGAGACAATCTGCCTCTGGATGTCCACATCCAAACCGCGCATGAACCTTCGTGCCCTATCTGCATCGTTGGCAACTAACGGTCCAGCGAAACGGCTGAGTCTCGTCCATTCTGCTGCATGCACATCCACGGGTGCTCCATTCTGTCTTAGCCTAATAAATTTCTCTTCCATTTCCTCCCGTGCAGTCCGCGGGAAGAACTTCTCCAGAAAACTCTTAGAAAAATCCGCCCACTTGATCGGCTTGGGCAAGCGGGTCTCCTCCACAAGCCACCATTCTCGAGCGTAGTCCACTAACTGAATGCGTACCATATCAACTCTTTTGTCATCTGGAATCTGTGTCGCAATCAGCAAATTCTCCGTGTCAACTAGCCACTGCTCAGCTGGCAACGGCTCCTCCAAACCAGTGAATGTAGACGGACCCAAACGTCTGAAATCTTCCACGGTCCCAACTCGATCAACTGGTTTAGCTCCAATGTTGTTTACAGACTGCTGAATGCTCTGCAAACCTTCCTGGAACGAGTCTGCTTGCTGCTGGATCAGCTCGGTCTGTCTCTTTTGATTTTCCAGCATTCCTCTTATCACTCCAAGCATGGTGGCTTCGTCCACACGCCTCTGGTACGTCTTGAAATTCTTATCTGCCATATTCCTGAAATCAAAAACACCCAACATTAGCATGATGATAGATTCAATATATAGATCAAGGCTAGAACTCCAAGATACTTAAAAAGAGTACCGCATTGTAACTATGCCGCGGTATCATAGCCACAATTACTTAACTCCACCCAAGTCGCCTAAGTCCTAGAGATAACAAGGAATTAGGTTTTCGAGTCGATATGCAAAGGAAGTTTGCACATCGTAAAGATATAATCAGGAAGAATGTGATTCAAGAATGGTAAACGGTAAGGTGGCAGGACATGTTTCCTAAACACGGGTATTCTGATTCGTGTATTGGGTACAATACCCAACTACAAAAAGAATCAACCCAACTAACCTATGGCTCTGATACCAAAAGAACCATGTCACACCCCGCTTCCCAGAGTACGCTAGATTGGGCACGTGACATAGCCAACCATGCTACCTGTGGGTAGGAAGTATCCATCCACAGTCACATTACGGTTGTAGAGATATCAAGAACAAGATAAAACTATCTAAAACATGTCCATAATCCAGAATAACAGGAGTCAATAATAAATAAATGCGGAAGCAAATGATCCAATACAAATAACTGAAATGTATGTCCCATAATGCGGGCTCACATCAGGAAATAAATGCAGGAAATAAAACTAACTACTACTGAACTCACAGCTCAGCCTGCTGGCTGAAGTACTCCTGCTCGGACTGCGACAGCGGTACGGAATCTGGGCCATGCAAAACCCAGACGTCAGCGCGTCATGTCAACAAGTAATATAATATGAACCATGTAACAGGCAATGCAAAATAAACATGAATGAAACGAGAGTAGCAATAATGTGAATCAAGCAGTGCAGGGTAGTGTGCAGTGGGTAACTAAACTGTTCTATCAGGTTTTCTATTCTAAAGTCTTTGAAATCAATTGATGAATCGTCGATGTAACTCAATAGTATCCTGTGCGTGCCCGGGACCACGGTCAAGATCCTCGGGGCTGAATCCGAGACGTGCTGCTAGGCAGTAACAGGTAGCAGGATGGGCGAGTGATGTCAGCATCATCACTCCGGGGCTAGCCTAGCCCGTAAGACTGATCAGAACAGGTATCGAACTGTTGAGTTACAAGTCAGGTTTCACCTTTGATTTCCCCATACCCCCAAGTTATGTATGTCAAGTCAGGTATTCAGTAATCAAGAACTAATGCCAACGCAGGATCAGGTAAAAGCAGGTTTGTCTGGATAGACAACAGGAACGGTCCATGAGGACTACATGTCAGGTTTGTTGGCATTAGACACAAGATCAGGTAACGGGTCGAGTCATGGTATATCAGGTCAAGTCAACAGTATACGGTACCATGTCAGGTACATCAATATATACATGTGTAGCAATGTCAGGTCGAGATGTACACAATGTCGTGGGTGTGCTCACAATCAGATATATAATCAAACATGGGTATTAACAACATGAGATAAGCAATGAATTACATAATAAGCAGTTTCATTCAAATTACAAGAGTGCAGTAAAACGATATAGCCGTTTAGTCATGTTAACAGGTTTAAGCACCCTTAGCGGTGCAATAATTTATGTAACGGTTCAATACAGTTATTTCAGGTTAAATGCATGCGAGTGTCCGAATGTAACAGAACTACAGGGATAAATGCTACCAGCTGTTTTAACAGTAAAATGTGATTGAACAGGTAGATATGATTATTAGGTTCAATTTGCAAACTGTAGGTTCCATGTTTAACAGTAAAATGATATAATGCAATATTGTAACCGAAAATGGGAAACGATTATACCAAGTTAAATTTTACAGGTTTAGGGTGTCAATACATATATGTAAATATTGTATAGCATGTAGCAAGGGGTACTTGCCTCGACGGGTCGCTAACCGGGAAAAACGGAACGTAAATGTCGGCGGAAAAACTCGCGACGGACGCACGGTTCACGGATTGAACCCAAACAATGAACAATGGAACCACGCGGATCGGGGT
This sequence comes from Agapanthus africanus, assembly GCA_030015575.1. Taxonomy (NCBI): domain Eukaryota; kingdom Viridiplantae; phylum Streptophyta; class Magnoliopsida; order Asparagales; family Amaryllidaceae; genus Agapanthus; species Agapanthus africanus. The sequence goes on from JASDDO010000024.1 coordinate 309,766,187, forward strand.
ACCTCGCTGGATCGTCGGGACACATCACCAGCACGGCCGGATTCCGGCGAACAGCGAACTACAATTTCAAGAATTCATGAACGACCAAATGAAGACTCAAGAAGAGGGAAGAGAAGAAGGATAGAGACGAGGGGGCTCACGAGGATCTGTGGAGGGATGGTGACTGCCGACCACGTCGACGGAGCTCCGGTGCTTTGCCTGCGATGAACTACGGCCATCAAGAATCGGGACAGAACAGAAAAGGGAGAAGAAGGGAAGAAGGAGAGGAGGAGAGAAGAGGAAGACTTACATAGGCGATCACAGGGGGTCGGGTGATCGTCGGCGACGACCAGGGGCGGCGCAGGTGGTCGCGGGTGGTGAGCGGCGGCTGCAGCGGCAAGGGCGAGGCCGCTGTGAGGATGCAGGCGCACGGGAAGGAGGACGAGGGCTGTGGTTGAGACGAGGAGGTGCGGGCGCAGGCGACGGTGGTGCCGGCGACGGGGTTGCGACGGGGACGAGGCGGAGGCTAGGGTTCGAGGCTCGGATGGGTTTCAGTTGTTTTCGTGAGAAATATGAGGGAAAGAAATTTAAAAAGAAGAGAGAGAAGGAGAATACAGTTAGAGAGAGGGAGAGATTTGAGGGGGAGAGAGAGAAAGGGAGAGAGAGCGAGAAAATATGTGGGGCCCGCGGGAACAGGGATCTCGTGATTGGCTGAATAAAGATTTAGAGGTTTAAAAAATATTCAAAAGATTTAATTATCAACAGTGAAATATAAATAAGTTACGGAATATATTATGGTTTAAAGATTATTAAAATTTGGGATTTTGGCGCCAAATAAAACATTTCCAAATCGCGCCCGGGTCGGGTCCAAAAATTCGAAATTGAAATAATAGGATTTTAAGCGGGTTCCAAATTTCAAAATTAAGTGTCTTATGATTAAAAGGCGTACCCCCAAAACGGACACACGCACGCGTACGTAGCCATCCAAACTCGCCCGTTTCACTGAACGGGACGAGAACACGATGCACGGACGCTACCATAAGGCTAGGGGTGTCGAGTAGGCCAAGATGAATATTTTTAATTTTATTTTAGATGCCAAAATTTTTTATATGCAGAAATGACTTTACCGGGTAAAATTTTACAGTAAGCCACAAACAAGAAAGATAAAAGAAATGAGTACCACCTAATACTCAAACAGTAACTAAAAACAGTAGCATTGGTCTCGGGTGTTACAACAGGATATACCGAGCCCATGGCAGGTAGCCGATCAGGTGGCGGGGGATCAGACCTATGTTGTATGATTGCCCCCAAGGTCTCGCCTCGCCTTGATAGATACGGCATCCCAGGATATCCAAAACCATGGGACGCTGGACCGGGATTGCATCTATGGCCGGATGAAGAAAACCCTTCGATGTCCAATCAACCATCTCCACGACGTACTGCACCGTGGGTGGGCTGGCGTAGTGGATCGCCGTGATGGGTTCTGACGGTACTGCGCATGTGAAGCTTTGTCGACCCATAATAATTTGATTGTACCACGACCCCCAAAGGTGGAGACTCTTATATTCCGGGTCGTGGTCCCTGATCATAGCCAAGACTTCACGGTCCAAGGGCACTTCGGGAAATCCCTCCTCTGAACGAGCAAACGGGAATGAGGTGTCGAGAGACATGATCGCTGCAAGTGAACAGAAATTAGCCGTTAGTGTTGTAATTCCAACGCTTGGCGTTTAAGGAAAAAATGCATTAATTAATTAATTAAATTAAAAATTAATTAAATTAAAATTAATTAATTACACCACACAGCAGTGCAGTGGGTAGGAGACCGAAGGAGGACCCACAAAATCTGGATGACAATACGTCAGGACAATCATTGGATGAGATTGTCAGTTGGTCCCCAAGAAAATATTCACATTAATAATAAAAAAATCCCTAGAGACAAAGAGAAAATCTCCTCTTTCAGAGCAAAACTCTATCACAGAGTGACACTTGTCAAACTCTGGTCTCAGGGGAGTAAGATTCCTTAAAAGAGCTTAGCTCTGTGATGATGATGAGAAAATTTATTAAAATTTTTTGAAGACTCTTAGGAGTTCTTCACTTTTAGATCAAAAAGATCTATTTTTGGATCCATGAGCAAAGCTCTGCTCATGGGTTAAAACCCATGAACAAGATCTCTGTAGATCCATGGATTCATGAGAGCAAAGCTCTGTTGGTGAAACCCCAAAGGGGATTTCTTTAGATCAGAAGATCTATAAGAGCAAACCTCTGTTGGTTAATTAAAATTAATTTATCTAAGATTAATTTTTACCTAAAAGTTTTCTAACTTGGAAAATGAGAGCAAAGCTCTAAAGTTCTGGAAACGAGAGCAAAGCTCTGAAGTTCTAAACAAGAGCAAAGCTCTGGAAATTAAAATCTAGAAAATGGTGAAGTTTTTCTAAAGGGCCAGAGGTCCTATTTATAAGGCTCTTGCGCCCCTTCAGCTCACCCGTTGATCCAACGGTCAGGATCTTGCCACCGCTGCACTCACGTGCGCGCCACGTGAGCGCAACGGTGGGGGGCATTTGTTTCCCCCAATCAGAGCAAAGCTCTGTTTGAATTTCAAAATTCAAAATTCGAAGTAACGTTTCAGATTCTTTGCGCTGCGCGCAACGCGCAACGTGTCAAAAGCTGATACATCGGCGCAGCGCCCGAGGTAGCGCGCCCAATCAGAGCAAAGCTCTATTTAAAACAAAATTAAATGAAGCAACGCTTCAGTTGCGCAAGCACTGCGCTGCGCGACACGTGTCAGCGCAGATGCGCTAGCGCGACACGTGTCAGCGCAGCTGCGCTGCGCTGTGCGCTGCTTGACACGTGTCACGCGCAGGGGCGTTTGCGCCAAACAGAATTAAATTCGAGTAAGATTTTTCTGTTCTTGTTAAAACAAGAAGATTGCCTTCTGTAAAACAGAAGCTCTTGGATCAAAGATCCAACGGTGGGGAAAATTCCCCAAATCACTCAGAGAAAGATCTCTTTAACAAATTTATGGGCACTATATAAAAGCCCTTAGACCTCAATTCAAAGGCATGAACATTTTGTGAGAAATCAAAATTTTCAAACAGAGAGAACTCTGAAGAAATTTCAAGAAGAAAAGTAAAAGACCTTTTAGATAGAAGAATTTCTTCTGATAGATCAATGATCTAAGAACAAGATCAATGATCTTTAATAAAAAACAAAATAAAAATAGTGCTTTGCACTTATGAACCATTGGTTATCTAAGATCAAGAAAAATAAGAAACACTTGTTTTCTTTGATCTAAATTAGATCAAGAAACCAAGCAGTGCTTTGCACTTCTTTTATGAACCATTGGTTCTGGAATCTAAAAGATTCTCAAGTTAATAGTGCCTTGCACTTGCAAAACTGCATTGTTGCGCTCTTGGGTTGGCGCAAGCCACCAGAGAGCGCCACGTGTCAGCATCTGAACCATTTGCGCTATGCGCTTTTGAAATAGAGCCTTGCTCTCTGAAACTGGCGCAACTCACCACAGCACGCCACGTGTCAGCAGCGCAAGCGCAGCGCACTGGCGCAGCGCACTGCGCTTGCATGACACGTGTCCTCACCACAAGCGCTTGCGCTTTTTTATTGGCGCAAAGCGCCTGACAAATGCAATGCATTTCTTTTGCTAACGGGCCAGGCCCAAGTCAAAAAGACCTAGCAGGCCAAAATAAATTGCAAAGCAATAAAAGGGCAGAGCCCAAATAAAATTGATGCTCTGCATCATTTATAAATGGCAGAGCCCAAGTAAAATTGATGCTCTGCATCCTTTATGAGCAGAGCCCAAACAAAAATAAAAAGTAATACAATGCATTATTTAAATGTGGGCAAAGCCCTAGCACAGGTCTAATAGACCAAAAATAAATAAAAGCGTTGAATATTTTTCAACTGGACTTAGCACAATCATGGCCGTAAGTCCTCAAATTAAATTGACTGGGCACAGCTGCTCTCTTAAATCAATTTATGACCGGTTCGAGGGTACATCTCCGAACTCCTTTGACTCCTATCGTTGTAATCCTTCAACGATGTCAAAGAGGTGACGGGTCCCGACAACCACATATCAACACGGACTGTGGGGTCCTTAAACTCATGGACTTAAACGTCCTTAAACCAAAAGACGGATTGTGGGATCCTTAAACCCGCGGACTTATGCGTCCTTAAACTAAAACACGGACTGTGGGGTCATTAAACTCATGGACTTAAGCGTCCTTAAACCAAAAGATGGATTGTGGGATCCTTAAACCCGCGGACTTATGCGTCCTTAAACTAAAACACGGACTGTGGGGTCCTTAAACCCACGGACTTAAGCGTCCTTAAACTACCTATGGACCACCACGTCTCTAAACTGGAATATGGACCACCACGTCCCTAAACTGGAATATGGACCGCAATGTCCTTAAACTACCTATGGACCACTACGTCCCTAAACTGGAACAATAGAGCCCTCAAATGCTCTTCGTCGGATCCAAACGATCCCGTTAAGTTGATCTTAGTCTCAAATCGGACTAACGTATCCTTAACGAACGTTTAAGTTGATCTTAGCCAAAATATGGCTAACGTATCCTTAAACTAAAACACCAAAACCAAATCTAAGTAAATACGGATTTGGATTAATCCACGTCCTACGGGCGACGGCATCACTTAGTCTCCGTATACAATCTACGGGCAACCACAAACAAAACAAACACACACGACACGAAGTGAAATTCTGGAGAAGGAGAAAGTTGTTACCGCGATACGGTAGCGTAATTAACTGTAGGGGCTTGCGCCTGCAGGGAAGAGCGTCCCCACAATCAAAAACCCCTCAAGCGAGGGGGAATCTGACGAAGTCTGCTACATCGACCGCATCCGTCTAAACCACCGATACACGGTGCCATAAATCAACTTGGCATCTTCGGAGAGGTGGACGGATAAAACCAAATAGCATCTGCCCCGAATCTCAGCGTCATGACTTCGCAGTCTTGTGCGCCGCCTTTCGGAGGGGAACAAGGCCTAACAGTCATGTTGGGGACTCGGCGGTCCGGCCGAGTCCGGCCGGCGGCGGCGGCCCGAGTCGGCCGATTCGCCGGCCGAGTCCGGTGCTCGTTGGGTTCCTCGTCTCTTCATTTACCCCTTGGGCCAGTTTGTTTTATTAGTGTAGTGGGATTTTGCGGGTTTAGCACGTGTAGACTCTTGGAATTCTAAAAATTCTAAAAGAAAATAATATTAAAAATAATGTGGGGGATAGGATTTGAACTCTGGTGGGTTGGTTCAGCAGTGCAAGGTACTACGAATGAGCTACAAGCTCCTTCTTGCTATTAAAAAGCAAAACAAACTTATAACTTGTGCTCAGGCAAAAGTACCCCTTTATGTATTTTTTGAAAAATTGTACAGAAAGTTGTATAGGAAGTTTAGGGTTGTTACACTAGTCTGTTTGTTTTCCCTGCACATTAACAGAGAATTAAAATGAGGCATTAATCCAAAATATTAATGCATTTTAATTCCATTCTTCAATCCTCAAAACCCTAATTTCTCCTATAAATACCACCCTACATCCTAACCCTCCTCATTCTGAAATCTCTTGTTAAAACTCTCAAAACTTTCTAAGTCCAAAAAGTTGTACAAGAGGAGTTAGCCCAAAGTCAAGTTCCGGCGATATTTTGGGACAAATCCGGCGACACCGCAACTCCATGAAGCCATCAAACGTTCCCTCAACCTCTCCTCTATTCTCCAAACTTGTAAGTCCCCTCTACTCTATTCTTTTCACCTTTCAAAAATTCTTCTTTTTAATGATGTCGGTAAGTGGAGTTATACCGACATCCATCTCTAAAACTTCTTAAACTAACAATTTTTCTTAAGAACTATTTATCTAAATCATTGTACTTAGTTTGTTAAACATTAACCTATAATTAGAAAAAAAAATCAATTCAAAACTCCATATAAAAAACACTTTTATTGCACTTTAACCTACGGGGTTTATCAACATATATCATCCATATGTGATATCAGAGCATAACATATGCACATGTTAAGATAAAAACAAACCAAAATAGTATAATACTGTAACAAGTCTTTATCAACATGTATAAGCAATATAAAGCAGTAAGAAAAACAAATTGTCACGCCCCGCTTCCCAAAATACGGAATACGGGAGGAGACTAGGCCAGCCATGCTCCTACGGTCAAGAAATAATTCTGCCGTAGTCACACTCCGGCTTCTAGCATTACATGGTAATCAGTAAGCACAGCATAGAAGTAAAGGAAAGATATCACTAGTTTATTACACCAACTTTCATTGTTCGCAGTTTACAATAGAAAGAAAGAAAAGAAACTACTAACCAAGTGCGAATACAAGGTTGATTTATGGAAAGCGGTAAAAGTACTGAAGGTACGACCGTCTAGATCTCTGCAAGCTTGAAAGGTAGGTCTGACTCCTGAATCCGGTCCTCTTCAAACTATGAGTATGCATACTCAGGTCGTCAGAGTGACACAATAGCAATATTATAATAGTATTGATGGGGCAAAAAAATAAAAGTAATAACGGTGGAGATAATAAATGCAGACAATCGGTATGTCAATGAACAATGCAATGTATGATCTGTGTCCCTATCGGTCTCTAAGTCACTTTTGAAATCGAGTTGCGGAAAAGAATGATCATTTTTAATGAGGGTCTCGTATGTACCCAAGACTACGGCCCACTATTGTCCGGGACATAACCCTGTCAGCCGGACCGCTAGGTCCAAACCTAATATATAAGAGTCGTTGTTCGAATGATCATCCTCTAAATCACTGACCTCACTAAATATAAGTTCATTCCCACTTCAATTTCCCCCTTTTACCCCAGGTTTTACTATTTATGAGTATGGGCTAGTTGTGAACAAGTACGCATCAATAACACTGCTTTATTCACTATTCACTGTATTGCTCACTATTCACTGAAAATTAATAAGGACGCTCACTATCACTAGAGGCATTGCAGTCGGGTAAAAATGTGAATCATGTCGCTAAACAATTTATATGCAAAATTAGTCATTATGCGTCTCATGAACTTATATAAATCGTATTAAATCATACGTTCAGAATTAAATAAAATGATACAAAATAGGTAATAAGTAAACTCAGTCAGTAGTTCAACGAAATTGGTTTCAAGTCAATCGGGTTTTGGGTTCGCAAATTACAGCCGTTTCATTTTAAGTGTCTCCTGCTGGAAGTTCAGTTCCTGAACTGAAAGTCCATTTCGTAACACAGTTTTCACCCTGTTGGGATCAAAATTAGGCAACGCTACAGTTGTATAATATTTAGATTTATCAGTTAGGTTCCCAACTCTCTAGACGGATCGATAATATCCTCTGTGTGCTGGGAGTTATGTATTGTTTAATATCGGAATATACGTTCTGTCCCTGCTTGGGACTGCAATACATATTGATGGTTTAAAATGTGATTAAAATAACAAACGATGGAAAAAATGAATGAAACCACTTCCAATAGTTAGCTAACAGATTTATATTCTCTAAGGTATATGGTTCCGTATAATACCATTTTCACACAAAGACATAAAAGCATTTCTAATTAGGTGTTGGCAAGCAGTGCTGCTCTGGACTGCAGTCCAGAGCCGCACTCCCGACCAGTTTCCGTAACCGTTATAAAATAGAAACAGATTATAAATTATATGGGGTTCTAGTTCGTCAAGTCAGCTTCGATATGAGCCCTTGAAAACCACATTTCGGTGTGTAACCAATTTATTATGATTTTCATAAAATTCGGGTACGGAAATTTTCAGATTCGACGGATCTAAATGGGGATGACATTTCACGGTGTTAAAGTCCGTATTTTCAAGCCAACTCTTAACACAGTATTCGTTATCGCTAGGGTAATCTGTTATGCTTAAATTCTGTCATTTTAAGAGGGCTTTTAGATCATGGTTTGCATCGAACACTTATATTAACGTTTGATTCGCAACCGAAATGAATACACTATAGCATGTAGCATGTATTTGAACTTGCCTGACGACGACGATCGGTGACACGACAACAACGACAATGATGAACGCACGGCACGTTGTATGCATGAACTAGTCATGACACGGCGGCGCAAAGAGTTTGGTCTCGGCTCGAGCTCGGTGCGGCGATGGTGGAGCTCGGTTGATGGAAACGGGGCCGTTGGTTACGGCAGCAAGGGTCTCGGGGTCGGTGAACGATAGAGATGGTGGCCGGAGCTATGGTGGGCACGGTGGTCGGTGATGATGAGTTAGCTATGGTGTTAGGGTTCTTGGGCACAACTGGGGTTGTGCCGGGTCGGGACTCGCAGTGGTGACGGGTGTTGAAGGGAGAGGGAGGTGAGGAGACGGGGACAGTGACGAAGGGAAACCGATGAGGTGGCCGGCGGCGTGAGGCGACGGCGACAGAGGAGATGGGTGCGTGGGTGTTCGGTGATGATTTCATCGGGGCTAGGTGCAGGGGTCGAGCTCGGTGGTGAGATGGGCGCTCGAGGTGAAGGCGAGGGAAGCTCGGGGGAGAGTGTAAAGGGTCGTCGACGGCGGTGACAAAGGTCGGAGCAGTGGGCGTTGGTGGAGGTAGGGGTGATGGGTTTTTGGCGGGGTTCTTGCTCAAGAAAGATGGCGAGGCGAGCTCGGGGTTGGGTTGTCGCGGGGTTTTGGAAGGGAGAAGAGAAAGACGAGGTCGAGGGTGGAGGTGAGGTAGAGGGCGGTGAGGCACGAGCAGGCGACGTGGGGGTTCGGGCGTGGGTTCTTCATAGGGGAGAGAGAGAGGCGGGAGTTTTTATCGATAGGAGAGGAAGAGAGAACGTGATCGTGAGAGAGAGAAAGAGAATGTGGTGAGTGGGAGAGAGAGAGTGGGATTCAAGAGGAAAGAGAGAGAGAGAACGTGATCGAGAGGGGAGAGAGAGAAAACGTGATCGAGAGGAGAGAGTGTGAGAACGAGGGAGAAGAGAAGAGGGGTGTGAGCGGGTCGGGTCGGTTAGGGTTTGGGTTTAGAATTTAGGATTTGTGTTAGAATTTAGGTAATAATTTACTAAATAAAATAATAAAAATATTTTTTTTTAAATGTGTAAAAATTCTAGGAAAAATCTGAAAAATACGGAAATAAATATACGGAAGCTGGGGATTTACATCATATCCTCCTTACAAAAATTTCGTTCTCGAAATTAAAACGAAAACAACGGAACGACAACACTCCCCAAACAAATGCGGAAAACGTGCACGGATGTCCTCCTCGCGTTCCCAGGTAGACTCTCCTGGAGAACGACCACCCCAAGAAACTCGAACTAAGGGAATGACTTTGTTCTTCCGCACTTTTTCCCGACGATCGAGAATGGCGGTAGGCTGCTCCACATAAGTTAAATCGGTACCCAGAGTCAATTCTGAATGATCGAGAACATGACTGTTGTCTCGAACGTAGTGCCGTAACTGTGACACATGAAATGTGTCATGTACGCCCGCTAACGATGGGGGTAGGGCAAGACGGTAAGCCACTTCTCTTACTCGCTCCAATACCTAAAATGGTCCGATGAATCGGGGACTGAGTTTCCCGCAACTTCCAAACCTGATAACACCGCGGGTAGGTGAGATCTTCAGAAACACATGATCTCCGACCTCGAATTCTGGCACTATTCTGCTGGCATCCGCCCAACTCTTCTGTCGGTCCTGAGCCGTCTTAATGCACTGTTTGATCATCTGGATTTTGTCTGCCATCTGAACAATAAGTTCGGGACCCAATAATCTTCGCTCACCCATATCATCCCAACAAATAGGGGATCGACATTTTCGCCCGTAAAGTGCTTCGAATGGAGCCATCTGGATGCTAGCTTGGAAACTGTTATTATAAGAAAACTCCACTAAATGAAGGTGATCCTCCCAAGAACCCTGAAAGTCTAGCATGCAAGCCCTCAACATATCCTCGAGCGTCTGAATAGTACGCTCGGACTGTCCGTCCGTCTGTGGATGGTAAGCCGTGCTGAACTTGAGACGTGTACCCAGACTCTCCTGTAAGCTCTTCCAAAAGCGCGAAACAAATCCGGTGTCTCGATCTGACACTATACTGACCGGAACTCCGTGAAGTCGCACTACTTCTTGCATGTATTTCTCCTCAAGCGACTCTGTCGACTGTCCCACCCGGAAGGGTATAAAGTATGCTGCTTTCGTAAGACGGACGACGATAACCCAAACGACATTTTTGCCTCTTAGACTCTGTGGTAAAGCAGTCACAAAATCCATAGTGATGTGCTCGCATTTTCATTCGGGTATCGGAAGCGGTTGTAACAGTCCAGCTGTTCTCTGGTGTTCGGCCTTTATTTGCTGGCGTACTAAGCACTTGGATACAAACCGTGCAATCTCTCGCTTCATCCCGTTCCACCAATAGTGCTGCTTCAGATCTTGATACATTTTCGTGCCTCCCGGATACACAGAATAAGCTGAACTATGAGCCTCAGCTAGCACTTCTTCTCGAACATCCCCCTTGGGAACGCAGAGTCTGCTACCGAACCTCAAAGACCCGTCTCGATGTATGAGTAAGTCTTTCCTTAGTCCGGCTTCCACCTGCTCTCTGAACTTCTGCAATCGAGGATCATCAGCTTGTGCAGCTTTAATGCGATCTACAAGTGAAGACTACATCTGTAACTGCCAAAACTGCCTGATAGCACTCGGTGTAAGAACCTCTAGTTCGAGCTTTTGAAAATCCTCAATGATGCTCCTCTGACTGGTCAACATCATGACCGCTGGTTTGTGACTAAGAGCGTCGGGTACGACATTTACCTTCCCTGGATGGTACTGTAAGTCCAAGCCGTAGTCCGCCATTAATTCTAGCCATCGGCGTTGTCTCATATTCAGTTTTCTCTAAGTGAACACATATTTCAGACTGTTGTGATTCGTGTACACTTCCACCTTTTCGCCTAATAAGTAATGTCTCTAGATCTTCAATGCGAAAACCACCGCGGCTAACTCCAAGTCGTGTGTTGGGTAGTTTCTCTCGTGATTCTTTGGCTGCCGGGAGGCATAAGTAACTACCCGACCGTGCTGCATCAGGACGCGGCCTAAACTTTTCCTTGAAGCATCGCTGTATATTACCAAACCACCTGAATTTTCTGGCACTGTAAGAATCTGTGTCGTGGTCAATTTCTGCTTTAGTGCCTCAAAAGCCTGAGTACATTCCTCCGTCCATACGTGTGGTACTTCCTTCTGTGTCAGCTTTGTCAAAGGTTCAAAGACTCATGCAAAGTCTTGAACGAACCGCCGATAATATCCTGCCAATCCCAGGAATCTTCTGATCTCGGCCACTGACTTCGGTGTCGACCAATCCCTACCAGATTCTATCTTTGCTGGGTCCACTGAGATGCCTTCGCCCGAAACAACGTGTCCCAAGAACTGCACTTTGTCGAGCCAGAACTCACACTCGCTCAATTTTGCATATAGCTTCCCTTCTCGAAGAATTTGTAGTACCGTTCGCAAGTGTTCGGCGTGCTCCTTTCGAGTCTTAGAGTAGACTAGTATGTCGTCAATAAATACAATGACAAACGTGTCCAAGTATTTCGCAAATACTCTATTCATCAGATCCATAAATATAGCTGGAGTATTGGTAACACCGAACAACATCACAAGAAACTCATATTGCCCATATCGGGTCCTAAAAGCCGTCTTGCATATATCTTCGGCCGTTACTCTGATCTGGTGATAGCCCGAACGAAGATCCAGCTTCGAAAATACCTTGGTACCACCCAACTGATCAAATAAGTCGTCGATACACGGAATGGGGTATTTGTTCTTTATCGTAACTCTGTTCAGCTCCCGGTAGTGTATGCACATCCGTAGCGATCCATCCTTTTTCTTCACCAACAAGACTGGTGCACCCCACGGCGAAGCGCTTGGGCGAATAAATCCTTTCTCCAGGAGTTCTCCAATTTGCTTTTTCAATTCTGCCAACTCAACTGGTGCCATTTTGTAGGGTGCCTTAGAAACTGGTGTTGTACCTGGAATCAAATCTATCGAGAATCTCAAGACGCGGGGAGGTGGTAGACCTGGTAAATCTTTAGGAAACAAGTCAAGAAAATCCCGAACGATTTTTGGTGTGGGGTTTTCATCAATCTCCATAGCCATCAATACCTTCGGTTTGGTTCTATACTTGGCTGGCTCCAAAGACTCGCTTCCTCCTTCAAAAACAAACTCTGGGTGATGGGGAATACGGAAAGTCACATTCCTAGCTCGGAAATCAATAATCGCATGAAATGTACTCATCTAATCCATCTCGAGAATTGCGTCATAGCTGCCTGTTCCGATTAAAAGGAAATTCGCATAGAATTCCCTACCACACACTACAACTGGACAAGATCTACATTCTCGACTAGATACTATATCACCATTACCCGTATGTATTTTCCAACCCTTGGTCAATGGTTCATGTGGTATGGAGTGTGTATCAACGAAATGTGCAGATATGAAATAGTGTGATGCTCCAGAATCAAACAGTACCCTAGCTGGCATAGAATGAACGAGTAGAATACGTGTAACAACTTCACCTTAGGCCTCTGCCTGCTCGGCGGTCAGGGTGAAGGCCCGCCCTTGACCGCGGACTGTGTTGGTTTGCCTCTGTTCTAGTGACCTCTACTGCTGCGGTCCAGACCCTCCATGTAACTCTGTTCGCTGAGGGCAACCACTAACCTGGTGCTGGTTGGATCCGCAAATCAAACAATGTCCCTTGGCACGGCGACAGTCCTTCTGGGTGTGCCCGTCCCTGTGACAGTAGCCGCAGACTAAGGCTTTACTCTGTGGATGCTGCTGGGGAAGGAAGGGATGCTTCATCTGCGTCGTCCCTGGCCTGTGGATTGGTATGACCCCTCAGGAAGATGTGTAAGTACGCGATGGAACTACTGGGGCCTCCTATCACTCGAGCTGGGCCCTCTGAATTTATTGATTAACTTCTCCTGAATTCATGCAGCGTTGAGCGCCTGTGCTAAAGTCTGCAACTCGAGTGACACAATCAACTGTTGCAGCTCAAAGTACAGTCCCTGCAAGAAACGTCTGGCCCTGGTGGCCTCTGAAGCGACCATATACGAAGAAAATAGGCTCAGACGGTTGAATTCTGCCGCATACACGTCAACGGGACGGTCGTTCTGCTTCAGTAACATAAATCTTTCTTCCATCTCTGCCTTGGCGGGGGGGGGGGGGAATAGTGGTCCAAGAAACACTCTTTGAACTTGCTCCACTCGATCGGCCCATCAAGTCTGCTCTCTTGGATGGACCACCAAGTACGGGCTTTGTCCTCCAGCTGGATCTTTATCATATTCACCTTCTCTTCATCGGGTACCCGTGCGGCCGTCAGTAGGTTCTCCACATTGACCAGCCATTGTTCGGCCTCGAGTGGTTCGGCTAGTCCCGTAAACACAGCTGGGTGTAACCTCCGGAAATCCGACACAGTGCCAGTCTTGGCAGAAATAGCCGGTGTAGTGGTGCCCTCGGGGGCTGTAATGAGAGCGGTGGATCCCATTAATGCGGTAATTGCCCTGAGTCCTTCGGTAAGTAGGTCCGTCTTTCTCTCTTGGGCTTTCGCTAAGGTCGTTACTGCATTCAGGATCCTCTCTATGCGATCCTGAGAACTAAAGTCCGAGAAGAGGTCGTTCGGGAAGGTCATGTCGTTGAAAAATAGATGAACGGATATGATTAGATACAAGGATGAAAGTGAGAGATAGTGAAGTGAAAATAATATAATAAAGCATAGTTAATGTTATCCCTTAATACTAAAACCTGGCTCTGATACCAACAAAACCATGTCACGCCCCGCTTCCCAAAATACGGAATACGGGAGGCGACTAGGCCAGCCATGCTCCTACGGTCAAGGAGTAATCCTGCCGTAGTCACACTTCGGCTTCTAGCATTACATGGTAATCAGTAAGTACAGCACAGAAGTAAAGGAAACACCTCACTAGTTTATTACACCAACTTTCATTGTTCACAGTTTACAATAGAATGAAAGAAAAGAAACTACCAACCAAGTGCGAATACAAGGTTGATTTATGGAAAGCGGTAAAAGTACTGAAGGCACGACCGTCTAGATCTCTACAAGCTCGAAGGGTAGGTCTGACTCCTGAACCCGGTCCTCTTCAAACTCTGAGCATGCATACTCAGGTCGTCAGGGCGATGCAATAGCAATATTATAATAGTATTAATGGGGCAAGAAAATAAAAGTAAAAACGGCGGAGATAATAAATACAGGCAATCGGTATGTCAATGAACAATGAAATGTATGATCTGTGTCCCTATCGGTCTCTAAGTCACTTTTGAAATCGAGTTGCGGAAAGGAATGATCATTTTTAACAACGGTCTCGTACGTGCCCGAGACTACGGCCCACTGTTGTTCGGGACATAACCTTGTCAGCCGGACCGCTAGGTCCAAACCTAATATATAAGAGTCGCTGTTTGAATGATCATCCTCTTAATCACTAACCTCGCTAAATACAAGTTCCTTTCCACTTCGATTTCCCCCTTTTTCTCCAGGTTTTACTATCTATGAGTATGGGCTAGTTATGAACAAGTACGCATCAATAACACTGCTTTATTCATTATTCACTGTATTGCTCACTATCACGAATCATTCACTTTTACTGGCATACTCGACACATCTAAACCCATATTATTCACGTTCGACAATGCACTATTCACTGAAAATTAATAAAGATGCTCACTATCACTAGAGGTATTGCAATCAGGTAAAAATATGAATCATGTCGCTAAACAATTTATATGCAAAACTAGTCATTATGCGTCTCATGAACTTATATAAATCGTATTAAATCATACGTTCAGAATTAAGTAAAATGGTACAAAAGAAGTAATAAGTAAACTCAGTCAGAAGTTCAACGAAATTGGTTTCAAGCCAATCGGGTTTCGGGTTCGCAAATTACATCCGTTTCATTTTAAGTGTCCCATGCTGGAAGTTCAGTTCCTGAACTGAAAGTCCATTTCGTAACACAATTTTCACCCCGTTGGGATCAAAATTAGGCGACACTACAGTTGGATAATATTTATGTTTGTCAATTTGGTTCCCAATGCTCTAAACGTATCTATAATATCCTCTGTGTGCTGGGAGTTATGTATTGTTTAATATCAGGATATACGTTTTGTCCCTGCTTGGGACTGTAATACATACTGATGGTTTAAAATATGATTAAAATAGCAAACGATGGTAAAAAAGAACGAAACTACTTACAATAGTTAGCTAACATATTTATCTTCGCTGCGGTATAGGGTTCCGCATAATACCATTTTTACACAGAGACATAAAAGAATTTCTAATCAAGTGTTGGCAAGCAGTGCTGCTCTGGACTACAGTCCAGAGCCGCACTCCCGACCAGTTTCCGTAACCATTATAAAATAGAAACAGATTATAAATTATATAGGGTTCTAGTTCGTCGAGTCGGCTTAGATATGAGCCCTCGAACACCACATTCCGGTGTGTAACCAATTTATTATGATTTTCACAAAATTCAGGTACGGAAATTTTCAGATTCGATGGATCTAAATGAGGATGGCATTTCACGGTGTTAAAGTCCGTATTTTCAAGCCAACTCTTAACACAGTATTCGTTATCACCAGGGTAATCTGTTATGCTTAAATTCCATCATTTTAAGAGGGCTTTTAGATCATGGTTTGCATCGAACACTTATATTAACGTTTGATTCGCAACCGAAATGAATACACTATAGCATGTAGCATGTATTTGAACTTGCCTGACGACGACGATCGGTGACACGACAGCAGCGACGGTGATGAACGCACGGCACATTGTATGCACGGGTTAGGCACGATACGGCGGTGCAAAGAGTTTGGTCTCGGCTCAAGCTCGGTGCGGCGATGGTGGAGCTCGGTTGATGGAAATGGGGCCGTTGGTTATGGCAGAAAGGGTCTCGAGGTCGGTGAACGATGGAGATGGTGGCCGGAGCTGTGGTGGGCACGGTGGTCAGTGATGATGAGTTAGCTGCGGTGTTGGGGTTCTCGGGCACAACTGGGGCTGTGCCAGGTCGGGACTCGCAGTGGTGTCGGGTGTTGAAGGGAGAGGAAGGTGAGGAGATGGGGACAGTGACGAGGGGAAACCAACGAGGTGGCCGGCGGCGTGAGGCGACGGCGACAGAGGAGATGGGTGCCTAGGTGTTTGGTGGTGATTTCTTCGGGGCTGGGTGTAGGGGTCGAGCTCGATGGTCAGATGAGCGCTGGAGGTGAAGGCGGGGGAAGCTCGGGGGAGAGTGTAAGGGGTCGTCGACGGCGGTGATGAAGGTCGGAGCAGTGGGCGTCGGTGGAGGTAGGGGTGATGGGTTTTTGGCGGGGTTCTTGCTCGAGAATGATGGCGAGGCGAGCTCGGGGTTGGGTTGTCATGGGTTTTGGAGGGGAGAAGAGAGAGATGAGGTCGAGGGTGGAGGTGAGGTAGAGGGCGGTGAGGCGCGGACAGGCGACGTAGGGGTTCGGGCGTGGGTTCTTCGTAGGGGAGAGAGAGAGGCAGGAGTTTTTATCGATAGGAGAGGGAGAGAGAACGTGATCGTGAGAGAGAGAGAGAATGGGATTCGAGAGGAGAGAGAACGTGATCGAGAGGAGAGAGAGAATGGGATTCGAGAGGAGAGAGAACGTGATCGAGAGGAGAGAGAGAGAGAGAAAGAAAACGTGATCGAGAAGAGAGAGAGTGAGAACGAGGGAGAAGAGAAGAGGGGTGTGAGCGGGTCGGGTCGGGTCGGGGTTTAGAATTTAGGATTTGTGTTAGAGTTTAGGTAATAATTTACTAAATAAAATAATAAAATAATTTTTTAAAAAAATGTGTAAAAATTCTAGGAAAAATCTGAAAAATACGGAAATAAATATACGGAAGCTGGGGATTTACACAAATACACGTGTTCAGATAAAAATAACTCAAATAGTATATTATACAATCGAGTAAAATTGTCATGTACATACATATTCTTAGCTTCCTATACAATACAGGCCTCTATGGCATACATATCCAATACATTATATACTTTTTCTTCGAAAAATATTACAAACAAATATTGAAAGTAAATTTAGGTTTATTTTCATGACAACTTTTTGGAAGCTATTTCATAACTATTTCCTGCGCTTCAAGTATATTGGGTCATCCGAACGGGTCTAAAGCCCACAAAAATATTAAATATTAAAATATCATTTAAAAAATAAAAAATAAATGCATTGCAAAATTTTGTAATTATTGTTTCATTATACTTAATGTCTTATAAATAAAGAAATAAATTTCTTCGTACTTCTGAAAATTGATATTATTTATGCACTGGTAGCGTGCCCGTATCTTACGATATTATACAAATAAATGCTTATCAATCAATTGATTGGTTAGATTTTTATTTCTAAAAATGTTGATTAGCTTCAGAGAGAAAGGTACTTGTCTACAAAAGGAGTTAGTTTCTATAATGGAGAATTTAGATGCTGGGTATTTCTCACTCTTTTTTATTTGCTTTTATAATTAGTTATGGTAGTTTAGTTATATTTTGACACATCACTAATGTCTTTGTGGCATAAGAATCTCAATTTGAAGGCAAATTTCTAACCCCTTCATTTGACATTATAATAATAGAGATAATTTATAGGGGAAATTGTCAAAAAAAAACAAGCGGTTTTTCCCACTGACAAAAATCTTCTGGCCTTCAAGCGGTTGTCAAAAACCCTCTGAAATTTTTTCTGCTGTCAAAAATCCACCTGCCTACGATATCTGTATTGTCGCTTTCTATATCTAATTATCATGCAATATCTATACCTGTGATATATATGCAATTTCTTACTATAGCTATGATTTATTTAGATATAACAAACAATTATATACTGCACCAAAAAGTTTCTAAGGGTTTTTTACAACGGCTTTAAGGCCGGGTGGTTTGTCAGCGGGACAGATCGGCTTGTTAGTTTAGTTATTTTTTTTAATTCCACGTGCATACAAATCACCGTAGGTCTAGTTAAGGCAAGTAGTCGTATTTCATGTAATCAGATTTATACACTTGATGTGATTAATTTTGCTGCGTACCTGTTTGGTTGTAGGATTTAGAAATTCGGATTCCAAAATTGCACGGTTGAAATTTCTGGATTTGGTAATTTGTTATTTTATTGGTTTTGGATTCATAGTATTGGATTTGTAGATATTTATAATTTTTGTTTGGTTGGTGAAAAGAAAGTAGGATTTGGATTTGAGATTTTAGAGAGAGATGGATAGAGAGAGGATTATTAAATAAA
The DNA here is from genome assembly GCA_030015575.1 of Agapanthus africanus. Taxonomy (NCBI): domain Eukaryota; kingdom Viridiplantae; phylum Streptophyta; class Magnoliopsida; order Asparagales; family Amaryllidaceae; genus Agapanthus; species Agapanthus africanus. The sequence continues at coordinate 309,784,415 of JASDDO010000024.1, forward strand.
TAAAGTACACGGGTCCCATCGAAAAATACAATGAATAATGTCGAATCCTTAAAAAAATTTAAGATTCAAGAATCCCTGTTTTGTGGTGGGGCACCCCATAAAAAACAAAGGAATCTTAGAACCAAATCCCAACCAAACACAAAATTATGGAATCCCAAAATTCCACAATCCAAATCCAAAATAATCCTGCAACCAAAGAGGGCCTCACTTTCACGGTATGTAATCGAAGAAGGCTTTTTTTTGAAATAGGATAGTTTTAATTTAAAATTATTAAAAGGAGGGTTTTTTGATTTTAATTTGTAAAAATATGGTGGTTTGGGGGACCCCACCCCCCAGCCCAAACAGAGAGCGGGTTCCTACCTATTATAGGGGAGGGCGAGTTCCTATTATACACTCTAATTAAAAAATTAAATATGAAATAAAAAAATAAAAAAATAAAATAAAAATCACTAAATTAATTAAATATGAAATAAATGAATAAAAATTGTAGAATATTAACCGTTTGAATCTGATATACACTCTAATAACAAAATGAATCCGTCAAATTTATAATACACAAAAATCATATCTGTTTGCAAAGTGTAAATTATATCTCGACGGTCAAATTTATAATAACAAAATGAATCCGTCCAAACCATATTCATATTATACAATTTTATTCTTTTATTCGAACTTTTTCCATTTTTCTGTTATTTATTAATTTTTTTTTATATAGGGCGGGTTCCCAGGAAGAGGGCGGGTTCCCAGAACCCGCCCTCTTTAATATATTGGAGAGGGCGGGTGGTTCTAGGAACCCGCCCTCTTCTATAAAGTTTAAGGGGCGGGTTGCGGGTTCTAAGAACCCGTCCTCTGTTTGGGCTGGGGGTGGTCTCCCCCAAAGCACCCTAATTTTACAAATTAAAATCAATCTCCCCATTTTATTAATTTTAAATTAAAACTATTCTATTTCAAAAAAATACCATTCAAGAATGAGTATAAGTCTCGCCTTTGACCAACTCATCCTTTTCTTCTCAAGCTTCCTCTTTCTCCTCTCTCTCTTCGATTCGATAAAGTTTGGAACTTTTGGTGCGCTGCATCGATCATCAATGGCGAAGCTGTACGTGGAGACTCGGCCGCCTCCGGATCTGAACAAAAACACGGAGTGGTTCATGTACCCGGGGGTGTGGACGACCTACATCCTCATCCTCTTCTTCTCATGGCTCCTCGTCCTCTCCCTCTTCGGTTCCACCCCCGGCATGGCCTGGACCGTCGTCAACCTCGCCCACTTCGCTGTGAGTTCTTCTTCTGTTGTTAATTGTTGCTGCTGGGTTTGAGATTTTGGGGGATTTGGGGAAAATTAGGGCTGAGGTTTGGAAATTAGTTTTTTTTGGATATGATCTGTATTTAGATCGGTACGACATCATTAGATCTGATTCGATCAGAGAATTGTTATTATCAGTAGATAAAATTTTGTTGAGCTTGAAATTTGGGAATCGATGATTTTGGGGAGGGTATGATTGGAATCGTAGATTGGTACCACGTTGATTATCATTCTAGCTAGGGGTCTTTAGCTATTTTCTATGATTAGAGCGGGTTTTAACAAGTGTTTTGTAGTTTTTTTTTAATAATTTGAAATAATCACTGATAATGTGGATTTGATTGCATAGGGGTGTGTTTAAACCCTAGAACTTGAATAAGTTGAAGTTGGAAGGCTATTGAAGTTGTACTATATTTAGGATTAGAATTCATGCAATCTCATCTACGGATGAGTATCCCGGAATATACATACTTTCCTTTAAATGAATATCCTATGGATTTTCATGTTAAATGCTTGTTTGGATAGTTTACAGGATTCTTATTTAGGCCATGTTACTTAAGCTAGATATCTGTTGGATTTCATTTGGTATGAGAATATCCCAGAATGCACCTATTTTTTTTAAAGTGAAAATCCTTCTCTATCAAATGCATATTTGATTTGTTCGTGATAGGATCTTCTCTATATAATTTTGCCAAAAATGTTGGGAGTTGAAAATAAAGAAATATATTTTATGAAGGTTAGGATTACAAAGAAATGCGTGTGTGTGTGTGTGTGAGAGAGAGAGAGAGAGAGAGAGAGAGAGAGGCTTAAGTTTCAAAAAGGAAAAAACATTACAAAAGAAAGAAAGCCAGCTGGGGAGTGAGCCGATGAGGTTTCCTCCCTATTGAATTACTTATAACAAACCCATCAAAATAAAACCAGGCTATTAATACGGTAAAAAAGCGCTTTCTAAAAGGCCTTTATGCTATTTTTAATGTATAATTTGAATTTAGAATAATATTTAGTGTTTTGCTGAATGCTTGTTTAGATAATACAATCCAACATTATATTGCTTAACTAACCATCCAAATTCTAATTTCATCTATTTTGCAGCTATCATCACTTTCACAACTCATCATCAATTATTCAGATTCCATCTCTTTCTTAATCTCTACTACTTCCTTTCATCAGCAAGAATTTGGGATAGGATTCCCAGTTCTTTCAATTAGAAAAACCTTTTTTATTTGATCACTTTTATAATCCAACATTTCCTAATTTTCTATGACAAATATACCACATTTCATGAATGCGATAGCGGATACTATTGTATGATAAATTGATTTTTGAAGAAGACCAGAAGTGGAAAACATCACAATGTTTGGTCATCAACTAAGATCCCTATTTCTACTTCTTGACAACAATAAAAGGACCATATGATTTTGCATTCATTGAGAAGGTGGGTGATCCATCAGAAGAGATATTTGTGCGAAACTATCAAGCACGAACACTTCTACTTACTCGCCGTGTCAGTGTCAGACACTTGGACACGCGGATACTCCGTCCGACACGTGTCCGACACATTTGGACCATGTCCACCTATATTGGACTTGTCCGACACTTGTAAATTGTATTTTTATGCATTTTGCTTTTAGTTTTATATATGTCTTTGTTTGTGCTTAAAAGAGGTCATGGTTTCGAACGAAATTATAACATTGATTTTATTTTTATTGTGTTTCTAATGATAAACTGGTACATGTTTTCTCTCGTAGTGCATTATATTGTCTGATATATATAATTTAATATATTTAAAAAATAATCTAGCCGTGTCCTCGTGTCCACCTTATAAATTTGCCGAGTCCGCATTCGTACCCGTGTCCGTGTCTATGCTTCATAGATGCGAAGAGATGGAGCAACTCTTTCATCAGGGATGGGTTTGCATTTGAGGCAATATTTACTGTGGTTTAAATGCCCCGATTCAAAATGAAAATGGGAGGGAGGAAGAACACCGTCACCGTTTCATGCAATAGAGTTTGAGATTAGCGGATTTGAAATAAGCATATCAAAATTAATACTAACAAGAATCAAACATCTTGAATTCTTGATAAACAATGTAAAGTTTTCAACGACATTGAATTCCGACCCTAGATCTAATATTTAAGAAATGAGCGAAAGGGAGTAGACTGTTGGGGTTAAAATTTATACCCATTGCCAAAATTTTAAAAAATAAAAAAGTCAAAATGTCAAAGCCCAAGTGGACCCGGGTCCGACTAACCTGGGGTCCGACTCCAGGCAACTGGGTCCATGCCCAAAACGCCTCAAGCCCGAACGAAGCTGGCCGGCCATCGAAGAAGAAAGAAAAAGAAATTTGTAATAAATAGTTTTTTATATGCAAATAAGTATGAAATTGTAAATTAAGTGGGCAAAATGCCAAATTATGTAAAACCCATGGCTCATATGTAAAAAGAAATGAGCACTTGGGCATGGGAGAGGCAAAAGAGCCATTTGTTAAAGCCTAAGAGACAAAATGTAAAATGTAAAGCCTATACAAGGCAAACATTACAAGAAATCAAGGACAACTTTCATTCCCATATCATTCTAGGGTTTTGAGTTTCCTTTTTCTCCTTAAGGTTCTTCAATTAAATTTGGAGAAAACCTTCTCTTTTTCAAAAAGTAAATAGATTTTAAACACAAACCCATTGAAAAGAGAGTGAATTTTCCATCAAATCCCCAAAAGGAGAAATTTTTGCCCCCTCCTTCCTCTTCAAGATCTAAAAAAGAAAGAGGAAGAAGAGAACCTATCTCCAAAACCCCCCATTGTGGCAAGATCCAAAATTTAGAACAGGGAAAAGAGATCCTTTTTCATTATTCAAGATTCGAATCCAAAATTTTGAAGATTCAAGAGAGTATTTTGGACTAAATAGGAGAAAATTGAGGGTGACCCTATTAAAGGGAAAGCCTTTGGGTTTCTCCCTTGGGGAAACTCTCGCGGCGTCCAAATTTTGGACGCCAACACCAGGAGCGCCAGCTCCACAAAAGCGCCAAGCGCTAATCCTTTACGCAAGCGCAACCCGTGCAATCCACGGGCTCAAGCGCAAGCGCTTGCGCAAAGGCACATGTGACAAGTGGCACTAGCGCTATTCCTTTGCGCAAGCGCAACCCGTGCTATCCACGGGCTCAAGCGCAACCCGTGCAATCCACGGGCTCAAGCGCAAGCGCTTGCACAAAGGCACATACGACACGTGGCGCGAGCGCTAAGCGCAAGCGCAACCCGTGCAATCCATGGGCGCGAGCACCAAGCGCAAGTGCAACCCGTGCTATCCACGGCCGCGAGCACCAAGCACCAATCTTTTGCGCAACGCAACCCGTGCTATCCATGAGCGCAAGCGCCAAACGCCACACGTGCATGTTTTCAAAACACGACATACACATATTGCACGTTGAGTTTGCATGACCTACGTGACCCGCTAATCGGAGGTTCTCTCGTTTCAAGGCGAGGGGTAATTTAATACAGTTTTGTCCGCGGCTGCCGGAGATTAGCATAATCAATAAACCCCTGCCTATTTCAGGCAGGGAGAATCTGTACAGCTTGACAAGCCAGCGCATTCCTATCTCAATAGGGTAGCGAAAAACACTTTTCAGATTCCGGCATGCCCGGTGGGACCTTATCTCTCTTCCCATATTTCGGATCAAACAATCATGCGAACTCATTCAACATATATATTGTTTGTCCTGAAATCATGCTTTTTTATGCCGCAATCAACAATCATCAATAATCAACGATGTCTTAACAAACAAGCTCAGCTTCCAACGCGACTACCGTCGTATACACGCTCAAGACAACCGCCAAGGTGATCTTTCCATCAAATCTTCTGCACCAATGGATGGAGCAACCACTTCAATTCGGCTCCATTTCATTCGTCTCAGCTAGCAGCGTTCCTGCGCCTCAAGCTCCAGTGATGGATAGGCCGGTCTCAAAAGGAGGAGGCTAAGTGTTGTAATTGCGAGTGCGCTCGAGTATAAACGCAAGTTAGTCTTTGAGCGGCTCTCTGTTGCTCCAGTTAGGGGCAAAGCCATCAACACCCGGAAAACAACAAGGCGCCTAGACAAGCTCAGGCGGCGCCCTTCACAGCTGCACGATCAGGTGTCTTCTCTGGACTCCCCGTCAATCGGTCTACGACGGCTTCCAGGAAAGCAGATTGCCCGCCAAGCCCTTAAAACCGAAAAGTTAAGACAAAAACAACTCAGATATAGAGCTAATAAGAGAATTAGGGCTCCTGTTAAGTTGAATTTTGTGAGGTTCCGAGAACAGGGTTACCCCGTGTCAACAACTGAATCTGCCTTGAAGATTAACAACTTCTTCGAACCCTTAAAGTGGGTTCAGAAAAACGCCATGATTGAAAAAATCAAGAAGACGGCGATTCGAACAGTGCTGCGAAGAGATGTATCTAAGACTCAATACATAAAGTGTGCCACCGTTTCATCAAAAGTCTACCAAGAGCTTCTCGACGCGCGAAAGCAACGGGGACAGTTTCGAAAGGGGGTATTAGTGCCACCTAAGAACCCCGTCAAGCCAACTGTCTTCAGTTGCTTGTGCTTTCTTAGAAAGTAAAGGCTACAACGACAGTCCGAAATACCGGCCACTAACAATAAAAGGATGGCCGGATGCACGGTTCACACGGTCTATATGGTAGGCACATGCCCCAGTGATAAGCTTTGCAGCAAGAGCAAAAATGGTGCTGCCACTTTCCAGGTCCAATCTGGTTTGAATGTGGCTGCCGCTTTCCAGGCCCAACCTCTTCCAGAAGACGATGAAAACCTTTTTGGTGAGGCTGCGAAGCAGAAAGATCCCGTGATTCAAGAGGAGTCGAGCTCGGAAAGCGATGATGAGCCAATTTTCATCCTAAGACCGCAGAATAAGAGTTACTTTAAGAACTTCGTAAACGGCTCAAAAGCAAAGACAAGGAGATGACCAAGCTCTACTCCGAGATCGATAATTTGACAAATGTGGTGTTGCAACTCACAGCCAAAGTCGCTCAAGGGCAGCCTAATCAAGTGCAAGGCTCTACCCATGAACCGCGAAGCGTGCCCCGAAGCCGCTGACGTTCGTTCCCTCAAGTCCAAAGGTGGGTGTGCCATATGAAAGTCGACTACATTCAGCTTCAGGAAATGCCTCGACTCTCGACGACGGTAACGTACTAACTCAAGATAAAATAATGGACTTGGTCACCAACAAAGTCAAAACGTTGATGGCCGAAGCCGAAGCACAGAAAGATGTCGGTAGTAGTAGAAGACCATACCCCGCACAATATGATCTTGTGGAGTTTCCCAGTGGCTACGTCGTCCTAAAATTCGGAAGGTCGATGGGACAGGAAATGCAAACCAGCACTTGCCCATTTTAAAGTATCGTGCGAAAATACTGGGGGCAAGGATGTGCTTCTCATCCACCAATTCGTTAATAGCTCGACCGACGTTGGCTTCGACTGGTACGCAAGCATACCGGACAACTCCGCTACTACGCTTGCCCAAATGGAAGCTCTGTTTAGGCAAAGATTCATGAGTGTCAGCGATAAAATCACCATTGCTGACTTTGTGAGGATTAAGCCAGAACGCAACGAAAGCAACGAAAGCAACACAGACTTTATACCTGATGGTGCAATCTCACCGTCAAGTGTGAACCACCGTTAGACCAGGACCAATCCGTCAGCCTCTTCATAGGAAATCTTGGCAATTGGATGACTTCATTCCTATGCATCGCGGGTCTTAAAACGTTCCAAGAGCTGACCAAAAAGGTTCAAATGTTGGAGCATTCAAGACACGAGTCCACTCCGGACCCCCAAAGTAACAATAAACCCTGGAGGAATCGGAAAGATAATCGTAAAGGCGGATATTCCGACGACACTGAATCTTTTAACACGTTGGTTGGCCTAAGTAAGCGAGGGATAGGCGGGCCTAATGCCAACTAGCCTCGGAAGCCAGTGTTGGAAGGGGGATGAAAATCGCTCTTGGAAGAGAAGCTGGATAAGGTCCATTTCTTCAGAATGGACAAAGTTCATGAAATATTCAAGAACGCCCTAAGAAACGGTCTACAATTGCCAGAAGCAAATATAACCGACGACCCCAGATAGTGGTGGGTCATACCATTGAAGATTGCTTTGTCTTCAAGAATTGGGTCGAGAAACAATACAAGGCGGTAGAAATAGAACTGTCCAAAGGCGTGTTAGTGAACAATCAAGCTGTGGCCGTCAATTTCATACAAACAGAGACTGAAGCTCTTTGGGAACCGACTGCTCTTGGTTGTTTGTCCTTCTCTGAAAGGAGCAGACCAAGGCAACAATCTAAAAACCTAGCAAGCAACATTATCAATGAAGAGGCAAGGGCGGGTACACAATCCATACGGTTACATGGTCGGACCTAAGGGAACAAATCCTTCTACGCTTTACAGTCACGATAGTGATATGGTTGCCGCTGTCCAATCCCGGCTCGGTTCAGATGATGATAAAGATCCTGTTCAGGCCACTAAGCACAAGGAACCCCTGGTTCCTGAAGAATCGAGCTCAGCCGGTGAGGATAGCTTAGTTATCATCCCCAAAACTATAGAATGAGCATTATTCAAATGGCTTCAGAAGTAACTTCAGGACAGAGACAACGTGTTGGCTAAAGTTTGTTCCAAACTCGACAATCTGGCGAATGTCGTTGCAAATCTCACGACCCAAGTCATGCGAATGCAATTACAACAAAATCAAAGTTTGGTTCATGAACCAGGGATTGACATCCCAAAACAGCCAACCGCTATTCCCTCTAGCCCAAAAACGGAGCATCTTCACGAAAGATGGCTGCGGCCCGCCTTCAGGGAAGTCCAGACGCAAGACCGCGGCAAGTTGACACCGAACAAAATTAAAGGCAAGTTATTGGTAGCCGAAGCTAAAGTACAGAAAGGCCGTGCCAATAACAGGAGGCCAGACCCAGCTAAATACGATCTTTAGGGAGTACCCAGTGGCTATGACGTTCCTAATTTCGAAAAGTTCTAACGGGATAGAGGACACTGAATAACATATTGCTCATTTCAACACGTCTGTTGACCAGAGTAAGCAAATAACGAACGAGCCAAGGATTAACCAGCCTCAAAAACCAGTATTGGGAGGAAAGGGAGGACCGCCTTCGGAAAAAAAGTTGAATAAAGTTTATTTTTTCAGAAAGGACAAGATCTATGAGATATTCGAGGACGTTCTAAATCATGGTTTGCAACTGCCAAAATCAAAGAGACTACATGAAACAAACATGACCAATAATACCCAGTATTGCCTATATCACAGAATGGTGAGTCACGTAATGAGAACTGTTGCGTTTTCAAGGACTGGATTGAAGACCAATATAAGGCTGGAAAATTTCATTGTCTTCTGATGTACCGGCAAACAACCAAGCTATAACCGTCGGCTCTATACAAACAAAATTAAAATCCTCGGGGGACAGACGGCTCAGACATCCACTTTAAGAAAGGATTCGAGTATGCCACAACCTTCGTGTGACATATGCTTGTCCAAAGGAAGCAGAAAATACTAGGGCGTCTTCAAGGAAAACCCGAATTCCGTCGGAAGAATTAAGTGAAGCCTGCAGTCTCGGCCTTCAATTTTCCAACAAAGCGCTAATAAGACCAAACAAAGAATAAGCGCTCCTTCGATCCTTAAGTCGTTAAACTGAAAGAGAAAATGGGTAATTCCACAAGCAAAAGGGGCATGAATGAAAACCTGAAAAGGTTTCGCGAGTAAAAACGGCGAGACTACCTGTGAGCTTGTGAAAATCTGAAAGGGCGTAAACTCGAAAAAAATATCTTTTGACCCCTAAGTCGTTAAATTGGGAATATATATGTATATATAAATAAATATCTCAACCACTAGCCAATCTTACCTGCCCCTTCCTTGAAGAACCGGTTCCAGGGAGAGATTCATCAGTAGCAATTTTACATATCGTCTTTTGTCTATGTAGCAAACTCTCCACAAGGTGCTTGCCAGCTCATTATTTTTTTCATGTTCAGTCAGTGCCCTATTAGTAAATAGTCAGTCCTAGGGAAAGCCGGATAGGAGGTTACTTAAACTCAAATTTCAATAAAGATTCAGTAGGGCGAAGCAATGATTTCCATCCTTCGCTTTTCCCATTCGAGAATAGTCAGTAAAATCATCAGCCTTCATCCCGAGTGGGCTAGAAAGTCTTGCAAAGGTGAATGATTAGTCGCTCCTTGTATCATTCTAGTGTAGCGATGCAGACGCCAACCAAAATCCAAATCTCCAAATCCTCCAATGGCAAATGATGATTCACTCCTGAAACCATGCTTCAGTGTTAGCGATTCCGATGTCAAACAAAAATTCAAATCCTCAAATTCCCTCAAAGGCGAATGATGAGTTGCTTCTGGTACCATATTCCAGTGTCAGCAATGCAAACGCTAACAAAATTTCAAATCCCCAAAATTCCCAACTTTCAATCCAAATTCTATTCAAAATCTTCAAATTCCAATCAAAACAAAGTCCAAATTTCAACTCCTAAAATTCGGACCTTAAAGTCCTAATTCAATTCCCAACGACAATGACCCCTAAGTCGTTAAATTGGAAATAGATGACCTGACCTCTAGGTCATTAAACTAGGAACAAATAAGATTCTCCAAAGACAAATGATGATTCGCTTCTGAAACCATGTTTTAGTGTTAGCGATGCTGATGTTAACCAAAATTCATATTCCAAAATCCTCTAAAACTCCATATCCAAATCCTCCAAAGACAAATGATGAGTCGCTCCTGATATAATACTTCAATATCAGCGATGCCGATATCAAATTCCAAACTCATTCAAATTTCAACTCAAATTCAAAAGTCCTGCCGGAAAAGGCAGAAATCAAACAGATCAAATTAAAGTCTCATTCGGCAACGCTTCCAAGCTCGAAAGTCCCGCTGGACGGATATAAATCTCTTAAAACAAATCAAATTAACAAGTCAACCAATGACCTCGTCGTCGGAATCATGCCCCGTCTCGGAAATGGATCAACCAACGATCGTCCTGTCGGAATCATGCTTCGCCTCGGAGTCAAGTCAACCAACTGCCTTCCCCATCGGAATTATGCTCCGTCTTAAAAGGTTTGTCCCGTGTCGAAATCATGCTCCGTCTTGGAAAGTCAGCCTCGCATCGGAAAGTCATGTCCCGCACTGGAATCATGCCCCGCTTCGGAAAATCAAGCCCCACGCCGGAATCATGCTCCGCCTCGGAAGATATACCCCCGCGCCGGAATCATGCTCCACCTCAGAATATATGCCCCGACGTCGGAATCATGCGCCGTCTCGGAATCAAGCTCCGTCTCAAAACCAACCCCTGCGCCGGAATCAAGTTTCGCCTTATGATCAAACAAACTATTTTTCTCCCGCGCCGGAATCATTCTCCATCTCGGGAATCGACCTCCACGTCACCCAAAGCGGGAACCAAATCAAGTCAAGCTCTACACGAAAGAAGATCCATCAATTTCATGCACACGACTCATACATGGGGTGTGCATTTATTGATGGGGGCACTTTGTTGGGGTTAAAATTTACATCCCATTGCTAAAATTTAAAAAAATCAAAAATCAAAAAGTCAACGCCTAGGTGACCTGGGTCCGATTAAACCGAGGTCCGACCCCAAGCAACTGGGCCTATGCCCAAAACGCCTCAAGCCCGAGCAAAGCCGGCTGGCCATCGAAGAAGAAAGAAAAAGAAATTTGTAATAAATAGTTTTTATATGCAAATAAGTATGAAATTATAAATTAAGTGGATAAAAAACCAAATTATGTAAAACCCATAGCTCATGTGCAAAAAGAAATCAGCACATGTGTATGGGAGGCAAAAAAGCCATTTTGTAAAGCCCAACGGACAAAATGTAAAATGTAAAGTCTATATATGGCAAACATAACAACAAATCAAGGACAACTTTCATTCCCATATATCATTCTGGGGTTTTGAGCTTTCTCTCTCCTCAAGGTTCAAATAAATTTGAAGAAAACCTTCTCTTTTTTAAAAAGTAAATATAATTTAGACCACAAACTTATTGAAAAGAGAGAATTTTGAAAAGGGAGTGAATTTTCCATCAAATCCCCAAAGGAGAGATTTTTGTCGACCTCCTCAAAATCTAAAAAGGAAAGAGTAAGAAGAAGAACTCATCTCCAAAAAAACTCATTGAGGAAAGATTTAAAACTTAGAAAAAGGAAAAGAGACCCCTTTTCATTATTCAAGATTCGAATCCGAAGTTTTGAATATTCAAGAGAGCATTTTGGACCAAATAGAAGAAGAATAAGGGTGACCCCATCAAAGGGAAAGCTTTTGGGTTTCTCCCTTGGGGCGCGACGTCTAAAATTTGGACGCCCACGTCAGGAGCGTTAGCTCCACAAAAGCGCCAATCTACGGGCGTGAGCGCCGAGCGCAAACGCAACCCAGTGCAATCCATGGGCGTCGAGCGCCAATCCTTTGCACAAGCGCAATCCGTGCAATCCATGGGCGCAAGCGCCAAGCACCCTCAAAACTGTTTTCAAAACACGTTACGGACATTTGCACGTTGTGTTTGCATGACCCATGTGACCCGTTAATCAGAGGTTCTCTCGCCTCACAACGAGGGTTAATTAACGACATGTTCGTCCGCGGCTGCCGGAGATTAGAATCCCCACAATCAATAAACCCATGCCTATCTCAAGTAAGGAAATCTGTACACGCCTGATAAGCCAGCACATTTCTATTTCAATAGGGTAGCGAAAAACACTTTACATAGACCGTAGAGATTCAAGATGTTGCCAATATTGTCTGATTGTCTTATTAATGCGAACCAAAATTTCAGTGAACCGGGGAGTGAAAGTAATGGTGGAAGAATCATAAGGAGAAGAGTATTGAAAGCGCAACACCACTCCAATTTTAAAATGCTTGAGAAGCTGCTCTGTGTTGAGATCAACATCTTGGAGCCGATGAGATTTTTATTTCTATGTGAACTCCAAAATTTGTTCTTCTTTCTATATATTCTCAAAAATGCAAAACAAAAAATTAAACTTTTAAAAGAGGTGGTAAAGATATATTAGTTCTAATGTTATTACCATCTAATATTCTATTTGTTAGAAATAATATGTGATAAAGTAGTTGGGTTTTTGATATTAGATCCAAATCCGTACCCGTAAACTTTAGTATAAATTTATATGTATTCCTCCGTAAATTAACTAAAAAAATTCTTTTTTTTACTCAAATTCCTTGTCATGGTATTAGAGCCATGTTTCGTCAAACCCAAACTGCCAAGAGAAAACCCTCGTAGCCGCCAACCTCCATCAAACCCTCATGCACCACCGCACCAGATCCCTGCACCAGATCGCACCGCCGCACCAGATCGCACACCACCGCTGCATCACCCGTCACCATTGCATCATGCATCACCGCATCATATTTATAATCTGATTCAGATCTGATCTAGATTCACACAATATTATCTAGACTTTTTCGTTGGTTGTTGGATGCCGTATGTTGATGCGGATGTTGATTTGATTATCGTTGGTTGTCGGTCGTTTTTTATTATTGGTTGTTGATCATTGTTGGTTGTGATTGTGATTGATCCTTACTACTTGAATCATGTCAATGACATCAGGCAATGGAGAAAGTTTATTTATCTCGGTTGATTTTATTTTGATGGTATCGATAAAACTTAATGGTGATAATTATGCCCAATGGTTTGTTGCAGTTGAGATCTTGATAGGTAAACGGAAGTTGCATTATTTGCTGGAAAGTCCTCCTGCTAAGAAAAGGATAAGAAGAAATATGATGATTGGATTGCTGAAGATGCGTAGATTCGAACTTGGTTGTGGAATAGCATGGAATCTAAAATGAACAACGTTGTGTTTTTGCCTACGTTGAAGGAGATATGGTAGCAACTTAAAAATACCTACTCGGGTTCTAGCAATATTGCACGCATTTATCAGCTGTATCAGGATTATTTCCAGGTGGAGAAACGAGCGAACTCTTTTGAAGACCATTACTTGTCTTTTAATAGATTGTGTCGGGAATTGGATTTGTATCAGCCTATTTCTTCCAATATTGCGGGGATGAAGAAGCAACGTGAGATGTTGATTGTTGTGTGTTTTTTATCGAGTTCTCCCGGAGTATGAGTCCGTTCGATCTGCTATTTTACGAAGTTTAGATATTTCAACCCCTTATGAAATATTCTCCAGGTTACGCTGTTCTTCCGTGTCAGAGCCCTCGTCTAATGTGCGTGGTGATAATGGTGTGGATAAGTCTGCATTGGTGACCACATCTGGCAGTACACGTGGTCGCGGTTATTTTCGTGGTGGTCATGGTTCCAGTCTTGATGGAGGACGTGGTTGTGGTGGTGGTCGAGGTGGAAAGTTGTGCACACTGTGGGAAATCAGGTCATTCAGTTGACTTTTGTTGGGATCTATATGGCAGACCATTTGCTAATCATGCGTCCTCTCATGGTGATATATTGGAGTACTCGCATTCCACTGCCTTATCTAATGCGGTATCTTCAACCTTAAAGATATCTATTTCTCAGGATGAGTATCATAAGCTCCTCTCTACTCAGCGGTTTGCTTCTGTTGCCACGGTAACCCATACTTCAGGTACTCCTATAGTTTGTTGTACACTAGTAAGCCCTGGATCATTGATTTAGGTGCTATAGATCATATTGCAGGTAATCATGATTCTTTTATTTCCTTCCCACTGTCTACACATTATCTTTAACATTTCATACAAAGGACCTAGGATTATTGCGATATGTCTTGGGGATTGAGGTTGCACGCTTCCTAGAAGGTACTTGCTTGTCTCGGAGGAAGTATGTCCTAGATATTCTAAAAGAGACTGGACTTTTGGATACCAAGCCCATAGATACACTAATGGATTCTAATATGAAACTCTATGATGATCAAGGAGAATTATTAGAAACTCTAGGAAGGTACCGTTAATTGGTTGTGAAGCTTAATTATCTTACGATAACAAAACCGGATATTTCTTTTGCCGTTAGCGCGGTGAGCCAGTTTATGGATTCTCCAAAGGAGCTTCATTGGAGGGAAGTTATTCGTATTGTTCGCTATTTGAAGAATTCAACCGGTCAAGGATTAATTTACCGCAATCATGGAGATGTTCAACAGTTGATGGAATTTTGTGATGCTGATTGGACGGGATCTCCTACTGATAGGCCTGCTACTAACCATTTGTACCTTCCTCGGTGGTAATCTTGTATCGTGGAGAACTAAGAACAATCAGTTGTGGCTAGATCAAGTGCGGAGGCTGAATACCGTACTATGGCTCATACTACGCGCGGGATAACTAACATATTAAGTGAGCTTGGATTTCAAATCCATCATCATATTCATCTTTTGTGACAGTCAAGTAGCAATCCATATTTCGTCTAATCCTGTTTTTCATGAGAGAACCAAGCACATTGAAGTTGATTGCTATTTTGTTCGAGAAAAGGAAAATCTATTTCTTAACCCTCAATACATTGCAAGTAAGGATCAACCATCATATATTTTCATAAAGACATTGGGAAAAGCAAGAATTGAATTTTGTAACGAGCTGGGTCTACATGATATGTATGCACCAACTTGAGGGGAGTGTTAGAGATAATGTGTGATAAAGTAGTTGGGCTTTTGATATTAGATCCAAACCCGTATCCGTAAACTCTAATATAAATTTTATATGTATTCCTCCATAAATTAGCTTAAAAAAAAGAATTCTATTTTTTCCTCAAATTCCTTATCACTATTAAACACACAAACTAAGTTTAATAAAAAAAGAGTGCTACAAATATGGATTTAAGCCTATCTTGTTTGATTTACGGCTCCATTGTATTTGAAGTTACTTTGGCAACCAATTATTATCTAGAGAAGCAAAGTGGAGTGGACATAAAGAGGACTATAAATGATATACAAATGATAGTAATATCCAATTTTGATCTTAAATGTACTTCTTGCAAGTTACAAGCAATGGAGTAACCCTTAAAAATAAAAATAAGCTGTGACCGGACGACAGGCGGCGTCCGCGTCGACAACGGCTGGTCGGGTATGTACAATATGGGATTGTGGAAATCCAAGTGGTATGCCGTGAGTTTGAGATTGATGCAATTTTTCATTTTTGCACTATAAACCTGAATGATGGATTTTAAGATTCTACTCCTAGCATTGTTAATTGCTACTTTCAACTAGCATTATAAGTAAATACCAATTTCAAATGACTTGGAACTAACATAATATTTCAAATTTTGGATTTGGAATTTGAAATGATTTAGGACTAACACCTTCCAGGAGATAAATCTCAACTTAGAGCGGCTTCTAAGGCCTCGTGATATTGGAGTGGCACTTTGGCGACCACAATTTTCTTTCTTAGAATTCTCCACCATCCCTTCCACTCCCTAGTTTGTTGAAGTTTTATTTGGCATTTCGGGGAAATGGGGCACCCAGGCTATGTACAACAACATCTTGGATCTCTCAGATCTACTCTTTTGAAAAATTTGGTTCCTATGGTTTGATCTATTTTTGTTCCAAGTCCGTGGGATTGGATGCCAAATTGAACGTCCAAGGACTCCAAACATGTATTCCTTAGCATTTATCCAATCCGTGGAACAATTGGAATCTTTGCTTATTTTCCCAAGGATTGGTGCTTTCCAAACAAGCATCAGAGGTGCTGAAAGCCCGTTATTTCTGTTGTCTCATCATAACCTGGGATATTCACATGCTATCTCTGATGTCAACTGGTTAAATATTATGCATATCATAATTCCAGATCACCCCATTGGTGGCTGCATCACAAGAATCTTATTAAAAAAGCAAGTGCACAACTCTCTGCTTCTGCCTGCTATCTTAATGCCTTGTTATGAATCTGTGGCTAACAAAGAGCACGTGCTTCTGCCTGCCATCTTAATGCCTCGTTATGAATCTGTGACTAACAAAGAGCACAATTGTAATGGGGATTGAAGGGAGATGAGGGGATCCTGAATTTGCATGCCAGTTGGAATTCCCAATTAAGGCGTGAAATTTACCTCTATGAAACATTTACGTTCGACCGTAATTGTTGAATGTCAACTTGGTTTAGTTAAATCTTTATATTATTGATGTTCTTATAATAATTGATTTGTGGATTTTGTCCCTTATGTGTATTGTATTTTCCAGTTGGTTAACTGTTTGATTTTTATGCAACAGGTTACCTATCATTTCTTCCATTGGAAGAAGGGAACTCCTTTTGCTGAAGACCAAGGAATTTACCGAGCATTGACGTGGTGGGAGCAGATGGACAATGGAAAGCAACTTACTCGTAATAGAAAGTTCTTGACTGTTGTTCCTGTTGTGCTGTGAGTATTTACTATCCTGTTTCTTTTGTATCTGAGTGTTATCTCTTCCAGTGCATCAGTGTCAATTAGCAGTCAGCCAGTCATGCATTATACAGTGCTATGTGCTGAAGAATATTTCATTATGTTACTCGCATTGCTTATAGTTTTATCTAGTTCATGAAAGGATAACTTTGTTTTCTTTGTTTCTAGGAGCAGCGAACCAATGCATTGAGCATTCTAAATTATGTTACCCTCTTTGCAGGGTGTGATCCCTTTGATATTTAACTATTATTGTCCTTGGTAGGGGTTTGTTGTTTTCTTCTTCTTTTTTTGTTCCAACATTTGGCATTGGCCGGCATATCAATTTTATGGGTTAACTTGAGATTTGGACACTGATAAAACTGAAGTGTAAAGGAATGTGTGCATGTGCTTGCACGTTCCTGACTAAATCTGAAACATAGATAAAGTACATAAAGAAATTTAAGAATTATTTAAGTTTTAAATATTGCCATGCATTGTAACATATGGTATAAAAATATATCATGTTAGACAACTTTTGATAACATTACCTGCAATAGTGCATCAGAAAGTGAATATCTATACACATTCCTTATATTGATTCTGGACTAAGCTATTATGTCCATTGTGATGCGGGTCTAATTATACTTCAGTTGGACTGACTTAAACCTCTGCCTTTTTTGTGTCAAAATGCTCAGATTTTGACAAATTAAGCTTCCAAGCACAAATTCACACACATGATGCATTTATTTACACAAGCAGTATATGCTTTGCATGCAGCATTTCGTACACATGTTATGCATGCATGTGCATGATTTTTTTTTTGTAGGCATTTCTTTTCTTCTATATGTGTATATTTGTTTTGCTGGCCTTAATCATAACAACTCCTTGTACTAGAACTTAGTAAGTCACCCACACACTTAAAAATGCATGTACGTGCATCCCCCCCCCCCCCCCCCCCCCCCCCGCGGTGCCCCCCAATAATAAAAATAAATAAATTCAATCCCCACACTATCAATTTGTGCTATCATAGTGGCAGATGCTTTACTATTGGATAGCAGCCTTCCAAAGTATTTTACATGGCTTATGCAAGATCTAGTTATGCTTTTACACATCTAATGTCTCACATGGCCAAAATCATTTTATTTAGGGAAAAATGTTATGTTTCAAGCATTGACACTGAAAACGAGTATTTCATTTGTTTGGAAGCATCTTATTTAAATCTGTTATTTCAAGCATTGACACGGAAAACAAGTGTTTTATTTGTTTGGAAGCATCTTATTTAGATCTAGCACAGTTTAAATCGAAAGTGTTGAACACCCCCACCCCCCCCCCCCACCCCAAAAAAAAACAAAAAAAACCAAAAAAAAACCCAATATTTCGTGCCAGATGGATGGATCATAATTTGACTGTCTGATCCTTTTTTTTGTGACACCTTGAATGTTCATGAATGTGAGGCTTTGGGGTGTATCAGCACATATGGGTTCCTTGTACGTGATGCAGGAGTAAAACCTCCAAATGACTTTCCCGAGATATTTAGATGCCGGAGGTCATAAAATTACCACATTTATCAAGCATCTGACACATGATATAACTTGCTGCAGTAACCTGATTAGGGCTAAAATCATTCTGATAATATAGCGGTAGTAACCTAATCGTAAAATGGTTCATGATGTTTTGTCCTATTATTTATTTAAGTACATGCTTTGAAAAATGCTTAATCAATTTATTGATTTGTTACATTGAAAGTTACCTTGCATGAATCCACTTGTTAAGTTTATATCAATTGTTATACTAAAACTATCAGGGATATGTTTTTTCGCGACCAATAACTTGCCTTTCAAATATTCAAAGGCTGTATGACTTTCAAATATTCAAAGGCTGTATGCTTCTTAATTATCCGTATGATTTCTTTCTCAGCATGGTTTAATCTTTCCCAATTCCCAAACTTATATTCAATGGGATACAGTGAATCTTAATTGGATGCTGTCACCTTTTTCTTATCCAATAAAAGTTAAATCTTTGTAGAATCAGTGCCATAATCAAGCATGTTCCATCTCCCTCCTTGCAGGTATCTGATAGCTTCACACACGACCGACTACCAAAATCCAATGCTTTTCCTGAACACCCTTGCAGTGATCGTACTTGTAGTTGCGAAGCTCCCGAACATGCACAAAGTCCGACTTTTTGGAATCAATGCCGATCAGTGATAATCGTACGATCCCTCGAAAGAACAAGACCTCAGTTGACTATATATATATATATATATATATATATATATATATATATCATGTGGGTAATCTGTACAGTATATAACTCTCTAGGAATTAGAGATGGTATATTTGCTTCCCTTTGATGAATAATCTGTATCTTATAACTGTGTTATTATAGACCAGCAAGTTTGTATAGTTGCCGCCATTAAGTGGAAGGACTGTTTTGTTGTTTATTATGATATGTTATACATGTGATTATGGCAGAAACTTAGAATTGGTGCGTTATTTCTTATCTTGATGTTTAAATGTGGAACTGCAAAGATTTCTATTTCTATTTGATTGTTCAATTAATTGAAGGAATAAGTTACAAGGCTAACATTGTTTCATGGGTCAGGAGTTTTGTAGGTTAGGAATTCTCATTAAAAAAATTATTTGTAGCTCTTTCTAGCAGGCGAAATTTTGCGCAAGGTTTCCTTGGAGACGATCCACGTAAACTCTATGCCGATGAACTTTTTCTATCAAAAAGCAAAGTTTTACCTAAATTATATGATTTTCTTTATCTTTTTAAAGCCGCTTCAAGATGGAAAGATCTGGTGCTGATCATCTTCGGAATTTGAACTTAAAGGAAAAATTGTAAAATTGTCAAACGGATGCGACAGACTATCCTATTTGTATGTCGGTCATGATGGTTGGTGTGCGGTCCGTGCGTAAATAAATGGGTCATGCATGAACAGTACTCATGATTAAGCATATGCCATACTTCAGCCAATGGTAATGAAGCTATACCAGAGGCCACCTACTGATCTCACTTACACAATTAGGTGACTATAGCCCAATGACAGGTGTAATTAACTATACTTCCTGAAATGATGCATAGTCAGCTTACAGTATCAAACAAAGATATTAGCACAAAGCGATAGAGACTGATAAGCTGTCATTTAAATAGTTAGCAATGATGAACTATTATTCCTCTCATCTTAAGGGAATGTTTGTCTGGGACCGCATTTTTACATTAATTAACATATCTAAAGCATTGTGAGATCTCAGTTGGTAGTGCTGGTTTTTATAATGAAAACAAGTGATGTTAATGAATGATATGATCATATATAAAGTAAAGAAATGAAAGAATAATTAAATGTAATAAGCACTCTTAGGTAAAGTTTAGTTTCAAGGCAGGTGAAATAAAATCCCCAGTCTAATTAATCCATCACAATGTCCATTGTTCGATCTTCTCATATTTTCTCTTCGACGAGACATTTGAATATATTTTAGAGTCTGCTGAGGACTCAAAAAAAGCTATAGTAGTTGCTATGTAGCGATTTCTTCAAAATGGCCGCAATCATTTCATTCGAAGCTAAAAGAATGCCGTGAATAAATATTATCGTTCTAACGGTTTTCTAAATAAGAAAATAATTTATTTTTTTTAAAAAAATCTCCAGGCAACCTTCTAAATAAGGTCTTCTAATTCAATTAGTCAGACATCAATGGACTCTTATATTCTTTTTTTTTTCCTTTGTGCCAAGATCAAGCCTAGTTAGATTAAACTCTGGCTCTGGTTGAAATCAAAATCCAATCATTACATGATATGCAGTAGTGACCATTAGTTACCCTTTTTTGTTCAGCTTCTTTATGTTTCATCCATTGAGTTTGCAGTCTATTCCTGGTCTCATATGTGTGTGTATGCGCGCGCGGGCGTGTGAGAGAGACAGAGCGCGCAAAGTGGGCAAGTGCTGGATATTATAAGAGCATGCATGTGATGGGAGGATAGTGATGATACCTTATACTTGTTCCCCTGCTTCCTCCATGCTCCATCATGAGTGCCTTTCATAGCTGGAAGAATCTTTGTTGGGATCCATGATGAGACATCAATCACATACACTCATACATCACTTGCTTCACAAATGAGGAAACAAACTAGAAGATGATACGTATACCAAGTATACATCAAGCACTACTTGATCAAAACATATAAACATTCACTCCCTCTTTCCATATTATCAACAAAAAAGCAACGGCACGAAAATATAATTGTGGTAGTCAATCGAAGAAGCACAATCAACACTCAATATTCTCTAAATAACATCGATCATTGTTCACAAACCAATCAATCAATACATATGACACACAAGTAAGGGCTTGGTGCAATCCCTTGAAGTTATAGGGTTATATTTCCCTTCTGAACCCTTGTAGTACAGAAAGAATATGGATAGAACAACTAAGCTCTCTGAAGTACTCTAAACCACTTGAATTTATCTCATTGCTAAAGATGAAGAAACCTTTTGAAAAAAATTAAATATATAAGTAGGTAATTTAAATGGCAATCCTCCATGCACCTTCCGGAATCATTTTGAGGTAACAACTTCATATAACTTAACGCAAGCGGGATTTAAGATCCAGACCCCTCGTTTTGACAGCAATAAAATTTACCATTTTTTTAGTACCGACACTCACTCATCCTGCAGATCCACCATATCTCCAGGAACTTAATGAAGAACAAAGCAAGCAATATTATCATTTCCCCGGCCCCTACCAAGATTCATCACTTCCACCCAAATTTGCTCCACTCCAAAACATAGAATTATCTCCAACTTGGCCTTTAATTTGGTGATCGCTCTCATTGCTACTCTTCAAGCCCCCAAAGGGAAACAACAACCTCCCACCATTGCCAACACCAGCCAAGTTAAACTCATGCAAGCCAAAACAACCACCGTACATTGCACTTGTAGTAGCACCAGTACCCAATAATTCCATAGTAGAAAGCCCACCACCACTGAAATTGTTGTTGCCAACAAGCAAGCTATTATTTGGGAAAGCAAGATTAAGGTCTTGGCCTTGGTAAGGTTTTGGAAGCGACGATGATGACCAAGAAGGATTTATGGAAGAGGAGTGCTTCTTGTTCTTTCTTGATCCACCACCAACAGGAACATTCCTTAAAGATCCACCCTCAGTCCAATATCTCTTACAAGCTTTGCAAAAGTATCTTGGTTGAGTGAGGCTATAGTTGTTGTAGTAGCAAAACTTTGTGTTGGTTGAGTTGCACCTTGGGCAATTTAGCGCTTGTTCTCTCAATGGCCTCTTCTTTGATCTCTCCCCCAATAATTCCACTTGTTGTGGTTGTTGTGACACTAGCCCTTCTCCTCCAATTCCCTTAAAAAAAGAAGAAGAAAATATTAGAAATGATAACATTAAGATGCATATATGCATATAGATCGATCTCATAGTAACAAACAAAATATATATATGAGGGGTGAATGAAACTAGTGAGAAAGGATAACAGAGGCGGCATTTGCTTTGTATCACAAAAACTCAAACTTAAAAGTTAAAACTATACCTTTTCTCCATGCCACTGCTTTTCATCACAAAAGCTTTGAAAAGAAGAAAAGCAAAAAAGATAAAGCAATTATAAGGTGCTTTCCTTGATCAAAGCTCTTTGATTGGATGAAAGAATTATGAAAGGCAAAGATGAAAGTTGAAACTCATGATAAAAAGAGATCTATATGAAGATACAAGTAGAAAAGATTAAAGAAAAAACCCTAGATTTAAGTAAAGAGCAACCAATTTGCATATCTTGTACATGCTGGTTGATTACCTGAGCCCATTGAGTAGTCTCCATGCAAGCTTTGATTTGTGAAGCTTTTGTGAGGTGTTTTTGTAAACCCTAAAAAGGAACGGTTGCTCTTTTTTTTTTGTTGACCTAGAAAGCTCTAGCAAGGAATGTTTCTGAATTCTTTCATTGGAGAATATATCAGAGAGAGATAGGATGGTGCTTGGTTGTTTCTAGTACAAGTGACTTGTACAATTTTTTTATAATTCTTTTGATTATAAAAATATATAATTAGTATTGCTCATAATGTGGGCATGTGTGCGTAATTGCCGGGATTACCATCTGAAGTTAAGACACGTGTTTGAGAAGACATATATCTTAGAGCTCTAATTTTGATTGATGATGATGCTCAATATCGGTGACTCCACGGATCATGACGCGTGGCGGATGACGTATT
The DNA here is from genome assembly GCA_030015575.1 of Agapanthus africanus. NCBI lineage: Eukaryota > Viridiplantae > Streptophyta > Magnoliopsida > Asparagales > Amaryllidaceae > Agapanthus > Agapanthus africanus. The sequence goes on from JASDDO010000024.1 coordinate 309,807,246, forward strand.
CCAGAGCTTACATGATAGGATCAAGAACGGTATCTTGAAAGCATATCCCAGGCCTGCGACCCGGGGATGTTACCGACCTATCACAGAACAAAGAAGCCTCGGCCTCCCGCTTGTTCTCGAGCCTCCCGCCTCCCGCCGAGCTTATCTTTCTTGGTCTCACCGACCAACCCACAACACCGATCACAGGCGCCTCCGCCACGGCTCCGCGAATCTCGCCAGGTGCGAGATATCCGCCGCTCATGATCCCGCGTTTCACACCATCACGATCCCCCCATTAACGAGCATATCCCGTCTTTAATGGGGAATCCCGCCTATCACGCGAGCGTAACGCCAGGGGCATAACGGCCGACGTGAATCTCGCGCCTGCCTGTCCATTACTGCCACTATATAAACCGCTCTGCCAGACGACTCAGCTAAGCCAATTTTACCCCAATAGACTGTTACTCTGCCAAAATACCCCGTCTAATTTCATCGTCGGAGGGTGCTCGGTGGCACAATCATCCCGAGACTTCCTTGCAGGTAGCTCGGCCTCAACCACCTCAAGCCCATTGAGATCCACACGCTTCAGGAGGCAACTCCCAATTCAATCTCAGCCGTCCATCAGCGCCCGCTGTAGATCAACGGAAGATAATATCTGAAGGAAGATCCAGATCCATCAGTTGGTAATTAATTTAATTAGTCTGAAAATAGAACTATTGACATATCATGGTGTTAGTGGGTTTGATAAGATAATTACATAAGTTTACTGCAAGGTGAAGGCAGCTTATTTTGTTTATCGAAATATTGTATTGAGCTTTATAATTGGCGTGCATTTTGTTTACTGTCTGTTCAATTGTATTAATCTTATCGTAGTTCAACACACCAGCAAGATTTAATTAATTATATTGATTTTTATGGACATGTCATTTTGTTTATTTGTATTGACCTTATTGTAGTTCAACACACTAGCAAGATTCATTGACATGCATTGACCTTTATTGATGTGCAATTTTGTTTATGTTGTTTATTGAATCTTACGTATAGATCGTGATGTAGTTTCCAACAAGCTAAGAAGTTTCTTCAGTAAAATTATTCATGTTAGAGGAATACTAAATTCCTCCGCCATCCACCGCTAAAGCCCTCTGATCATATGGCCCCAATCATCTCTTCTCAAAATCGAAAATTAGTTAATCTTTATCATGACGGGGATATGCAATTTTGGTCCTTTCATTTACTGAATTTTGTATTAGATTGATCTTTCCGCTGTTCAACACAAAAGATTTTCTAGTAAAAATATTCATAGAAAACAAACGAAATTCCTCGTCCGCCTGCCGCTAAAGTCCTGCTCAACATCCAAAAGTTCTCATATGCGAACCATATCTCAACAAACATTCTTTCCGCATTATTAATAACCGAATTAGAAAAAGAAATATTAATTATAATCTAAACAACACACATCAACTCAGTTGGTTGACCTGATAGCCATTAGTTAGAGAAAACTTACATCAAAAGTTCTCCTTCAATCCCAATTAGGTTGATTTCCATCCATTAGAAGCAATAAAATATCTAAAAGAGAATCAGATTTGATGAATGCTGATGAATGATATTCACTTATGAAAGCAGGCCATATGCATGCACACATAATAAAGCCACATTTTCCTCGTCTCTAAAGCCTCGCCTTTGGCCATCTACCCACTAACAATGGATTAGATTCGCAAGTAACATATGATTATCTTGCTTTTGATTATATTATATATATTAATTAAAAGCAAAATTCACCATCCTGTACATGATGTAAGAAATGATCGATCAGCTATAAAGCAAATTTCACCATCTTGAAATGTTAGCTACAACTGACCAAGGGCACTCTTTTTCAAATTCTAAGTATCTGATTAATTTCAAGATGACAATAAAAATTTGCAGGTCAATAAAAGTATGCCAAAGGCTGAGATATTATTCAATTTAAGTATATCTATTGCGAATAAGACAATCACAAAGCACAAACCAAACGATAAATAGAAGAAGAAACAAATCACACGCAAGATGAAAATATAAGAACTTACAACAAAACAAATAGGCGAAGGCGAAGGTTTATTAATAATCCAAATACGGAGGAGTACAAATCGATGAAAAAAATACAAATCCCTCTCAAACTCTAGATCTTTTACAATAACAATGGGTTCTCACCAATAATCAAATTGCTATTCTATCTAGGTCTAAAATAAACTATTATATATATAGCACACAAAAAAGATATTACCTAAAAACTAATTTCCTAACTAAAGAAATTTCGCATCAGGCTCGACGACGACGTCTATCAGAGTATACCCATAAATATCAACTCTCTGTTCAGGCCTAAAGACGTCCGCTACAGTGGAATATACGTCTGTAGGGTATTTACTGAAACTCCAGAATTGACAGAGCGAGCCAGACGTCTGAACAGATGCCTGCACAGATGTCTTCTGGAGGTAACTTCAAATCTGCTTCATGATAACGCCGGATCAAATAGGGAAATCAATAGGGATGAATGTAAGGCACAAATAACAAATCTCCATCTTATCTCGCATTCCACAAACCCCTCCATCAAAATAATAATAGCTCCATTTTCACCATAAAACCCCTCAAGGGCTTAATGAGTGCTACACACTCTGATTAAATTTATAAAATGTTTAAACTTAACAACTGAAAGAGACTTCGTCAATATGTCGGCCAGATTATCCGCTGTGCCAACCTTCTTCACTACAATCTCTTCTTTCTTAACGATCTCCTGCACAAACCACTACCTTACGTCGATGTGCTTCCTCCTATCATGATGTATCTGATTTTTCATCAAGTGAATAACGCTTTTGCTATCACAGTAGATTATTATGGTATCTTTTGGAATACCAAGTTCCGAAAATAGTTTTTTCAACTAGATCGCCTCTTTAACGGCCGCAACAACGGCCATATACCCCGCCTCCGTCATAGACAACGCTACCGTAGACTGCAAAGAAGAACGCCAACTAATGACACATTCTCCTAAGGAGAACACATAACCGGTGATCGATATACGTCTGTTAAGATCATTCGCATAGTCGGAATGGCTGAATCCAACCAAATTGTCGTCGTTCCATCCAAACACCAACCCCACGTCAGACGTACCTCGCAGGTATCGTAATATCCATTCACCGTCCGGCACTGGGTTTTGCCAGGAGATACCATATAGCGACTAACAATACTAACGGCGTGTGAAATGTCGGGTTGTGTACAAACTATGACATACATAACGCTACCCACGGTACTCGCATATCGAACATTCGACATATATCTAATCTCATTCTCCGTCTGCGATAATGGATGAGCTGAATGTTTAAAACAAGCTGCTAATGGAGTACTTACAGATTTAACGTCTGCCATGCCGAAACGCTCCAAAACATTCTCAATATATCGTTGTTGAGACAAGTATAGCTTTCCTCCTTTGCCATCTCGCCTGATCTCCATACCAAGTATTTTCTTGGCTGCTCCCAAATCCTTGGTCTCAAATTTTTCTTTCAACCGTTCCTTCAAAATCTTAATATCAATCATATATCTTGCTGATATCAATATATCATCAAAATAAAATAGCAAATATATGAAAGAACTATCGGCGAGGTTCTTCATATAGACACAACTGTCGTCCATATTTCTCATAAACCTAACTTCTTTCATAAAGAAGTCAAACTTTTTATACCAATGTCTAGGTGACTGCTTCAAACCATAGAGAGATTTCTTTAGCAAATAAACGTGGTCTTCTTTTCCTTCAACCTCAAAACCTTCGGGCTGTTGCATGTAGATTTTCTCCACCAAATTACTGTGCAAGTGTGGTCTTCACATCGAGCTGCTCAAGCTCCAAATCTTACATAGCTACCAAACCGAGTAAGACATGAATAGAGACATGCTTAACAATCGGAGAAAATATATCAGTGAAGTCAACTCCCCACACCTGCGAATTGCCTTTAGTTACCAACCGTGCCTTGTACCTCGTATCAACTGCCCCTTGGTCACCTTTTTTCTTCTTGAAAATCTACTTATAGCCAACAATCTTCTTTCCTCCTTCGGGCTTCACAAGCTTCCAAGTTTGGTTCTTGTGAAGAGACTCAATCTCTTCATTCATAACGACTAGCCAACGAGCTACTTCATAGGATGAGATGGTTTTTTTATAGCTTGTCAGCTCACTACTATCAACTGTCTATGCAACAGACAACGCATATGTCACTAGGTCATCATAACCATACCTCTGTGGTGGTCTAATATCCCTTCTCTGTCGGTCACGAGCGATCATGGGACTTCTCATCTTGAGCTTTTTCAGACGATGGTGAAAGAAAGATCTTCTGCGAACCGAAGATATTATCGACCTCAATATCAACTCTCGGCTCATCCTTCTTCGAATCCTCTTCAACTGGGGATTCCTTGTTGTTCGGATTTAACATAGCAGATTCATCAAAAGCCACATCTCTGCTAATCATAAATTTAAGCGACTTAGGATCCGAAAATATACATTTTTTCGCTCGAGAATCCAATTTTCCTTTACGGCAATGTGCATAAGCGGGACAACCAAACACTTTAAGTGTTGAATAATCAGTGTGTTTTCCCGAGCATACCTACTCCTGTGTCTTATAACCCAGCGTGTATGAGGTGATCGATTCACAATATAACACGCCATATTTACCGCTTCTGCCCAAAACTCTTTACCGAGCCTCCGTTGGATAACATGCACCGCGCTTTCTCCAAAAGTGTCTAGTTCATTCACTCCGCAACTCTATTTTGCTGTGGTGTGTAGACAACGGTATGATGCCGAACCATCCCTTCATTTTTGATGAAATTGTTGAAATCTCCACCGCAAAATTCTAACCCGTTGTCTATCCTTAATCTTTTGATCTGCTTCCCTGTCTGCTTATTAAGCAACATCTTCCATTACTTAAATATAGTAAACACATCACTTTTGTGTTTCAAGAATTAGATCCAAACTTTTCTCGAAAAATCATCAATGAAACTAAACAGATACTTGGCACCGCTTCCTTTAAAAACAATCGGAGAGGGTCCCCAAAGATCCGAATAGATCTAATCTAGAGTACCTTTCGTGTTGTGCACCGCCGAACTGAAACTAACACGCTTTTGTTTTCCAAAGACGCAATGTTCACAAAACTCCAGTTTCGTCATATTTTTCTCACCAAGTAGACCCTGCTTCGACAACTCGGCCAATCCTCTCTCACTCATATGCCCGAGTATCATGTGCCATAATCTGGTAGTTTCCGATCAGTCATAGATTTGGATGATGAAATCACTACCAATCCGGAAGTCGTCAAACCCTACAATGAATACAAGGACCTTTTTTTCAAGCCCTTTATTCTTCACCGAAAGACCGGACCGAGACGTTGGGACGTCTAGCCTGAATTTGGGGGTATATGCTATTTGGACTTATCCATCCATCTCTCCAAAGATACCAAGTTAATTTATGACACCATATATCGGAGGTTTGGACAGACGCGACCGTTGTAGCGTGACTTTATCAGATTCTCCTTCATTTGTGAGGGTTTTTTTTTATTGTGGGGACGCTCTTCCCTGCAGGCGCAAGCCCCTGCAGTTAATTACGTTACCGCATTGCGATAACCACTTTCTTCTGCTCGAGCAGTTCACTTCGTGTCGTGTGTTGTTTATTTTATTTCGGGCTGCCCGTGGATTGTATATGGAGACTAATTTATTTCGTCGCCCGTAGGGCGCGGATCGGGCCAAATCCGTATATTTTAGATTTGATTTTGTTTTATTTAATGACCATTAATCTAGTTTGAGATTAAGATCAACTTAAATATGTGAGCATTTGGGATCAATTTATTTTAGCTAAGAATACGTTAATCTTATTTGAGACTAAGATCAACTTAGCAAAATTTTAAGAATCATTTTTATTTAAGATCCAAAAAATAGCATTTGGGCTCAGCTGTAAGAGAGACTTAGCTAATTTGGGCTTAGTCTGCTCAATCTTTTTTTGTTTAAAAGTGCTAAGCACTTATTTGGGCTCTGTTTGTTCAGCTTCCCTTTGTTTTTTACGCAAAAGTGCTAAGCACTTATTTGGAGTTCTGGCGCTCATATGGGTATCATGTGAAGCCTTCAACTATGGACGATGCCCAATCAGTGCTAAGCACTCAGTCATTTTAACTATATATAGTGCTAAGTACTTTTTATATGGTGTCCATATGAGGAGCACGTGCGGTGCTATCCCATTTAGTTTGTTGGGCGCCCACGTGTATTTCACGTGAGGCGCTGGACGCTACCCAATCAGTGCTAAGCACTTAGCCGTTTTGGCCGTATATGAAGTGCTAAGTACTTTTTATTCAGCGCTCATGTGTATTTCACGTGAGACGCTGGCCCTCTATTTTGGACACCAGCGTGTTTTTCACGTGAGGCGCTGGGAGCTGTTGGGGGCGCCTACGTGGAAAGCACGTGAGACGCTAAGTTCTTTTTTCGTAGTTTGAATCTCTGTTAATGGTATTTTGACCATTAATTGCATCAAGATCTTTGTTTTGAAGATTTGGGATCAGGTTTTCTTCAAGAACTAAGTTCTTATGTTTTATAAGAACTAAATTTCTTTCAGGATTAAACCCTATTTTCAGAGGAATTAAATTCCTATAGGATAGGTTCTTTTTCTTTTTCGTAGTTCTTTTCTGAATTTTTGATTCTCAAGAACAAGATCTTCCCGATGAGAATTAAATTCTCAACTTGTGTAAGACTTGTCTTGTGGATCTCAGATTTAGAGAAAGAACCAAGTTCTTCAAAATGGTTAAACCTTTAGATATGATATGATAGGTAAAGAAGATGTTTTGATCTCTGTGGTTTCTTTACCTAAGATTTGAGATGAGGAAGATATTCTTCTCTATTGAGAATTAAATTCTCTATTGTTTTTTAGAGCCTTCTGTATTTTTGCAGAAGCTTATAGGGGGTTCTCTCTATCTGAGACTTGAAGTTTCAGGTCCTTTATATAGTAGAGGCAAATTGTTAATTAATTTTGAGAAAATCTCTCATTGAGAGATTCCAATTTGTTCATGAGATTTTACCTACCGTTGGATGTTTGATCCAATGATTTCTATTTTACAGAATATATTTTCTTGTTTTTAACAAAATTGGGGAAATATTTTTCCATGTACAACATTTTATTCTGTAAAACGGTGATTTTAATTACCATTGGATTTTTAGTTTAAGGGCTCTCTGTTTTATAGAGAGCAATCTTTTTTGTTTGTAAAGATCGAGAAAATATATTCTCAAAATAGAATTTTATTCTATCATTGGATATTTGATCCAACCTAGAGTATCTTTTTCACTTAAAAAGATTTGGGAGATATTTTCTCCTAATAGAATTTAATTCTATATTTTGATGGTTTATCATCTCCATTGGATTTTTGATCCAACGGCTCAGTTTAACAGAGAGTATCCCAGTTTTTAGGGAAATATCCCCCTGTAGAATTTAATTCTACTGATTTTAACTTGGGCACCGGTGCTCATATGTCGTGCACGTGGGCGCCATTTAATAATTTAATTCTGGATGCTCCTGTGCTTTTCACATTGGCGTCCATGTGAGTTTCACGTGCGGCGCCACCATAGGATTTAATTCTAAGACGCTGGCGCCCTCGTGGGGGCAAATGAGGCGCTGCCTCATTAAATTTTAACAGAGCTTAGCTCTTTTATTATGTTTAAATATTAGGGGAACAAATGCCCCCCACCGTTGTTCTCACGTACCTTACACGTGAGTGCAACGGTGTCACCTTTACCACTGTTTGATCTTCTAGGGAGTTGAACCGTCCCCTGACGTCCTATAAATAGGGCATTTGGCCCTTGAGATGCCTGTTGCCTCATTATCTTTCTTAAGTTTCTTTCTTTCTTGAGAATTTAATTCTCATCTCAGAGCTTAGATCTCTGCTTACAGAACTCCTTCTGATCAGTGTTAAACTCTGCTAAAAAAATTGGTAAGGATTATGAACAGAGTTTAACTCTTAAAAGAACCTCCCCTTTTTTGTTTTGAATTTTTAACCCATTAACAGAGCTCGGCTCTTTTCTTAAAATAATCTCTCAAAGATCTTAAAAAAACTTTTCCCCCTTTTGATTAGACCGTGGGTCTTGAGTCGATGGGCATCTCTGAGAATCGTTAGTTCTCTTCTTAGGATTTTACCCTATCATTGATCCTGATCTTTGAGCGTTTCTGGAATTCAATTCCATTATATTTCCCATCTGTCTCCTAACATGGGGATTTCTGAGATTTAGTCCTATTATCGGAGGAATTTAATTTCAACTTGTCTTACAAAACTTAGCTCTGAGAAATTTTAGAACTTTTGGGAATTTTATTCCCCTTCCTATTCTTTTTTAGGGTTCTAATACCCTTTTTACAGATTTAAATCTGTTGCTATCTTTTAACAGAACTCGTTTTTCGAGAACATTGGGAGTTTTTTTAACTCCATTGTTTAATGGGACTATTCATTTAATGAGAATTCTTTTGGATTCTCACAATGGGCGCATGTCTCATCATTGATGAGCCATCATTTTGATTTTATGGTGCCCACTGTTTTTTCCTTTAGACTGTAGTGATTTTAATATGCCAATCACTAACTCTCCACCGGTTTTTCTTTTTAGGTACTATAGCTTCCAATTCCTTTTTCTCTTGTTTTCGTTCGGAGAGTGCCTTTGCTGATGCCCCTACTGATCAGGAAGTTCTTGCTTTAATCCGGGACTACGATCCGAAACGGAAATCTCTTCATCTATGGGGAGCGTGGTATAGCTATATTATCCGGGGTCGGCACAACTTTACTTGTGCAGTGCCATCGGAACCGATCCCATCAATTTATTATGCTGACACTTCGCAAGTCGCTTATGCTGTGGAAGAGGTCAATTGGACTGCAGAAGGTCGTCTCCAACTTTCTATGGCGTCGATACCAGTCCAACTGCTGAAAACCGGGTTATACCCAGAGGTCTACACGTTTATCTTTTAGTACCACACTCTTCATGTGTGGTTGGTTAAATCCTTCCTGGAGCAGTGGAATATTCCGATCCACACGTTTCTTTTGTCGGATCGTGAGGTATCGATTTCTCTGGAAGAATTTGCAAAAATTTCCGGGTTACCCATCAGAGGGGAGCTTTATGAGGAGATACTTCCTCCTGACGAATATATCTTCGCCACCTAATCGATAGTCATGGGCTTTACCCCGGAAAATGCTATCCGCCACAAGTTCCCAAGTTAGATCAAAGTGTTAAATATCTATGAAAGCTTGTTTTTGGAATCCGGGGGGGGGGGCATGGAGTCAGCTTTACGGACTTTGTCGCCCGTTTCCTTCGTTCGGAGGTATTATCGAATAAGGCTGTGAAGTTTGCTAAGCTTGATGATCCGTTAGGATTTGGCTCGGACAAATTGCCGACTGCAGAGGCGGATTTAAAGCAATTCTTTATTCCGGATACCCCCATCGTCCCTTTTGCAAAGATTGCCGCTCCGGATATTGACGAGGAAACCTTTTTCATGGGCTTCATCGGTTTGTGGTTGAGATGGTTTGCACTCCCAATGCACCCTCTCTACATGAGACCGTCTATTTTCTATCCAGCTCACCGCGTTGTGGCGGGGACGTGTCTGGCTGTTGGGGCTGCAGGACCGGCCCACTTGTATCATAGTCTAAGTATAGCGTCCGACACCACCTAGCCGGGTTTGAAGCCTGTAAATCTCCCTTTGCATTACTTCACCTTATGGATCGAGATGCATATGTTGGGCGCCTTTGGTGTGCATAAAAGACCTAAATTTTATGAAGGCTACAATTTCCCTTCGGTCATACAATTAGTTGACGCTTCTTCTCCGGACCCAACACAGCGAGAGGCTCGACGATTACTCCTGCGTCCGCGCATGGTCAGGGACATCATGACCTTTGTTGATAGGGTTCTAACTATTGGTAAAGAACCCTCCAAGATGGTATAGCCGCTTCACGATGTCTTTAAGGATGGAGCTTCTGCTTTGAAGGCCTGGGAGATCACACATTTGTATTCCATCAGGTCGGGTTTTCTAGTATTCAGGCAAAATACCTCAGTTTTATTCATGAGGTATAACTCGCATCGTTTTGCTCAGCAATCTGGCTATAACCAAGGTGTTCCTCTTGAAGCATTTCTCGTCGATCCGTTTGCTATAGAGGAGAGCGTTCGCAATGCAGCGCACCATTTTATGTGGCTGGATACAAGGTCTCATTTTCTGATTGCTGAGCCGAGTTATATCCCGAAGGCCTCCAATGCTTACATTTCCTGGTATCAGTATGCAACGGGTGCCGTTATCAAGGAAGAAAAGCGGATGCTTCTTGATCATAAGGATTCTGTCCCGGCCAGCAATCCTGCGGTTTCGCTGAAGTGACGGGCAGTTTTCCGTCCTTTTTTGAGAGAGAGCGACACGGTTGTAGTTCCACGAGCCTTTCCGATAGTGTCGACGGCTAAGCCACGATCGGACACAAGTGATCCTGGCAATGTGATGTCCGCAGCGTCTCCTGAGTCGGGTATTGGCTCGGAAATCGGGACTCGCTGTCCCAAGAAGCCTGTAAGCGAAAGCTTTTATTGTTGGGTGTTGTTGCCGTCTCACAGAAGAAGAAGAAATCCTTGTTTTCGACTGATATTGTATTTGGTCAGGAGCTTCATGCTCCCTATAGCGAAGGCTTGTCCGAATACGGCACTAATGACAGTCTATTCAAAACTTCTACCGATGAGACCGTTGCTACTGATCTTCAAGCTGCTATTGAGGCTTCTGAGAGACTGGCCTACGAGCAAGCAGCGTTTTCTTCTCTTCCGGCGTCAGGTATATCTCATTTATACTCTTTTGTATATTTTAGCGTTTATTATGTTTTATTAACGCTCTTTTCTTAACAGGCATTTCTACCGAAGAGGCTCTTTTGGCGTCCCTCAAAACATTCGAAGAAAAGAAGAGGCTTCGCGCTTATATGGGACTCAGTATGATTCGATTTGTGATGCCTTTGAATACATATATTTAGCTCATTTTGTTCACACCCTGAATTCCCTTTTTTATTACAGGAACCACCACAACTTGTGTTATTCCGAGTGCGGAGGATATCCCTCCTTCGATGGCACCTACGGAGCCTTCAGAGCTACCAGCTACCGTTGAGGTCACCCTAGGACCGCTACGGGAGGCATCACTAAAGCAGCCGATAACGGACATTGTAGCCAATCCGGAGGCTGGGCCTGATTCAGATAACGACGTTCCCCTGCCTGTGGTTTTGAAGAGATCTCTCTGCATGGCTAAAGCCGAGAGGAAGCGTCGGGAGCACGCAGCGAGGGAGCGTCAGGCTAGCTTGGCCACGGGTGCGGGCTTGAATGATATACGACACCCTGATGTTCCCATAGAGGACATTCCTTCTTCCTTATCAACCGCTCATAAGCAGATTGCATGTGCAGCTCATGAAGAGGCCGAGCGGTTACTTCAAGGTAAGACAGCGCGCGATATATTAATGAAACTTAGTAGGAATTATTTATCTTTCCAGGTTTCTTTCTACAACAGTTTTTCTTGAATTAACATATTTTTCTTTAAATGGTACTGTAGGGCCGATTTCAGGTGTCAGCGCTGCGTGTGAGGTGCCACGTTTGGGGATTCTGGGACGCCGAGCCTTCATTTCGAATCTGAGATTATTCCAGCTGCTACTTCTTGTCCTTATGGATTCCCGATATCCGCGGGTGATGCTAGCATAACGAGGGCCCTTATTGATTCGAGAGACGAAGGTGTAGACGTTGAGTCCGTTTTCCCGGAAATCGGGGAAACTGTCATAGCTAATGACGCTCCAGATACAGCTATGGTTTCTGCCCCATCAGGTATTTCTCATGTTATCACTTTTAGGTTCTCAGTCCTGCTAGATACATTCGCTAATATATCCTTTATTTCGAATATAGATGCGATAAACCCAGGCGTTGAAGAATCCCCGTCAGCCGTCACCATGACTGTTGCAATTCCACCTATCTCTTTTGCACCCCCCGAGTTCTCTCGGGTTCAGCGACGGATGGTAAAGATCTTTTATTTCTTTGTTTCAGTATTTAGTGTTACTTCTTGGATTAATTTCTTTACCGTCTATTGTTGCAATCCTGTAGGAATTCTTTTTGACCGCTTATGCCAAATGTTAACCTCGCACTTTCCTTCCCAATCAGGATATGTTCCTCCTTCTGGCATTGGTTAATATATCTTTCCTTTCTTATTTCATCTTTCCACAAGTAAACCCCTTTTTAATAGGCTTTTCCCGTATTGACCACAGTCTTATGGTTCGAAGGAGAGGACGAAGAAATAGCCTAGCCCTTTACGCTCCCTGATTTGCCCGTTTCAACTATTAGTAGATTCGATCTCTTTCCTCGTTTTTTTTACTTTAGGCTGAAATCTGACCTTTCTTTGTGCGTGTCTTATTCCTTAGCAGCTACACCTGCTTTGGCTCCTTTCGAGTCTCATATTTTTATACCCACGGGGCCCTTCGCTAAATGTTAGTTTTCCAGAGGTGCGGCAAATAGCAGACGAATGCTAAGTGAATTTATTGAAGACCTTAATGTCGAAGCTCTCACTTCTGCTGCGCACTTTGCGGACGAAGTCAACCCCATACTGGCGACTCTTATGACTTTCCACAATGAACGCTTCGTTGGCATCTGGGTTGACTACTGTAAGCGAATTGAGGTTTTCGTCCATATGATTGAGCACAAACATCTTGCGCCTGAGACATTATCATCGAAGGCTGAATTGCTCGTATGGATCGAGCAAACTGCCGCTTCTATTCAATACTTTGAGCAGAAGCTGGTCCTGAAGATGAAGGAGTATGAGACGGCTTTCAGCGAATCAAGCCAATTGCGTGCTCAGGTCAAAGCGAATGTTGCGCAACTCCAAGCTATCTTTGAAAATTTTCAACAATGCATCTCTGAAGGAGTGGCGCTGAGGCAGAACTTGTAAGTCCACGTTGCCCACCCCGGTGCTTGCGGGGAGGCGGAAACGTTATGAAAAATCCGATTTTTACAACACTAGACAACATGGACTAACAAAAAGAGGGATCTTTGCTAAACAAAACTAACTACAAAGCTAAAGAGGGTTAGCTACTCGGAAAGTGGGTTATACCTAGATCTTCAAGTCCTTCTCTTCTTGCTCCTTGGAGTGAAAGAACGGGTTCTCCTTGTCGCTTCTCTTGCCGAAGAAAGATCCACCCGAGGGCTTCAACCTTTGGCTCCAACCTCAAACTAGAAGTAACTAAGGTGCTTGGTGTGCTAGACCTAAGACCTTAGAAAGAGTAGAGAGTGTTTTTGAAGGGATTATCTCAAGCTCAAATGGTTCTCAACTCATGAGAGGGGAGAGCTAGAGAGAGAGGAAGATGAGGAGAGAGAATGGAAATGAACAAGTGAGAAGAATAATTCAACCCTTCTCACATATATGTGATTTATGAATAATAGATAATTAGCTAAGATAATTGTCATGGTTAATCAAGAAATGACCATTATCATTTCAGATTAAATGCTTTTGCAAGGATCAAATAGCATCTTTCATATGGAATGATGATGGTCAACTTGTCAACCTAGGTCAACAAGTCAAGTATAGTCAAATGGTCAACAACCCTAACCATGCACAATTATAATTAACCAATTATTAATAAATCATAATTCACACATAAACATTAGGGTTAAGAAAATGACAATGGTCATCAACCCTAATCAAAGTCCTCTGCCTCTGTCTCAGTCAACTGTGCATACACACCCGTATCCGTGTTCCGAGGAACACGAATACAATGAGATAAAACCAATCCCAAATCATATACTAGGATCCGGCTTAAACCAAAGCCCGCTAGTATAAGCTGTCCGGACACCAAACGTGCACAAGTGCGCGGATGTGAACGAACCCTGTCGCAAAACCATGTGACCTCTACTCATTTTGCCTAAAGACGAATAACCCTCTGTGTGGGACTCTAAAGACTCGACACTACGCTGGCAGTGGGTTTAACCACAGACCGCAAGCGGCACTAGCTGTACGTAACGGTCCCCAGGTAGATGTCGATAAGAAGACTGACGAGGTAAACCCATCTGAACTCCTACTGAGCCTGTATGTGACAGTCTCCGTACAGTCCGGTCTGTTCGTCTAAGAACATCGCATGGCAGGCCTAGGGGGGCGGTAAACGTCAGTCCCCTACTAGCGGTACAAGTCGTGCCGGAGTCTAGCCCAGAACACCTGAGATAACACTGGAAACCTACCAGTCTATCTCGCTTGCCCTGGCCAGGGACTTTGTGTAATGGCTCTCCTAGACACAGCGCGTTATCAACCCCCAATACCGGGAGAGACGAATCCTGTCTAACCGTCACTGCCTCCAAGTGCTTCGGGACTGCACCCAAAAACTACCTGTTTGCACGACTCCTTTGAGCCGTGGTAGGGTAGTAATCAAAGTACAGTGGGAACACACTCGAGGCGAAGTGACAGTGTCAAGTCAACGGACTAAGCTGTACTCATGTCACCTGGGAACTGATAACTGACGATAGGTATAATACCAACCAACAGTTCCCGACGAGTCCTGTCTACTGTACTCGTAAACTAACGAGCACCCGCATACTATCTCAAGTACGACGTACTGACGGCTGTGGGACAAACCGTCTCCCAATCTGGGATAAGAAGCGCATACGCTAGTCTACTCCGGAGTATCGATACCCTGTCTCGATAGTCCTGCGACTAGGGACCTGCATAAGGATGTGCTTATAGATTACTCAGCCCCCACGAGTGTGACTGCCATCACAACGCTGGTAATCAAGCAAAGATCCTAAGGGCTCCACCAATGTGTAATGGCGATATGCTAAAAGAAACACATGCACATATTAAAGCAGAAACAAACCAAGTAGCATACTACTATATTGAGCAAGATTGTCTATACAACTGTGAATATCCCAAGCTTCCATCAAGTAATATACAAGCTAGTATGATACAGTAATGGCCTCTAGGGCATATACACTAACAGAACTTTGACTCTACCGAGCGAGGAATGCGAGACCGCGAAGTTGCTAAGCAGGAAATTTCTAAGAAGCTTTCTTCATGCTTGTAACAACGGGCTCAAGTCGAAGCAATGCTGGCCACAATAATGGAGTGTGAGAGGGAGCTGTAGCAAGAGAGTGAACGGGTTGCCACTTTATTGAAAGCACCGCCCTCTTAAATGCTAGAATTGTATCTCTTTTTTTTTTTTTTTTTTTATATAAATTGCATATTTCAACATTTCAATTCATGAATAAAGAATATATATTTTTTTCTTTTTCATGCTCTCTTCTGTATTTGATATCTTGAACTGGAGCGAAGTAGTTTATGTACTCATTTCAGAGTTTGTAGTTTATTCACTCGTTTTGAAGTCTCTAGTTTATTTACTTGTTTCGGAGTTTGCAGATTATTCACTCGTTTCAGAGTCTCTAGTTTATGTAATCGTTTCGGAGTCTCTAGTTTATATACTCATTTCAAAGTTTGCAGTTTATTCACTCATTTCGGAGTCTCTAGTTTATGTACTCATTTCGGAGTTTGTAGTTTATTCACTCATTTCGGAGTCTCTAGTTTATGTACTCATTTCGGAGTCTCTAGTTTATGTACTCATTTCGGAGTATTTTTAGTTTACTTCCCTTGAGTTTACAGGCAAACTTGTCCTAACGTTGTATATAGATAATCCCCATTCTTTACGACAGGGGTCCGTTAAGTTTGTGGTACTAGGGTTTTAATCCGTGGTACCGTCGCGTTGGCTGATATATTCCTCGATATGCAATTTTTAAGCCGCTGTTCGAGTAGCTCCGCGACTGTCGTGTCTTTGATCCCTTCGGGGGCTGGACAAGAAGTCTTCGAGTAATCTCCTTAGGTTATATTACCGTCGGAAGAGCAACCATTAGGAATTTTTCATGACATTTTTTACTTGAGATTAGGCTCAATTTTGGAGCCCTGATGAGTCATAACCATGCCCTTCTGGGGTAGGATGATCTCCAATGGTCTTTTAGGCTTTATATGAGTTACCGTCAAGACCCGAAGCTAGGAATATACCGTCACTTCGTTTTTCTTTTGTTTTGACGATGTCACACCGATTCTTTGCTGAAGTCAGGAAACATCCGTGTGATCTCTATGCTGTATGTATTACAATCGAAATATGGAGTTAGGGATATGCCATTGCTCCAATTTCATTTGATAATTGTGTCCGCATCCGGCTAAAATGAGGGGGAACGCCGAGATAGCCCCTAGGTTGTATATGTACCGTCGTGACTTGGAGCTAGGATTTTTTCGTTACTCCATTTTTGTTTGACCCTTGGGTCTTTGTTGACGTTGTGTCTACATTCTGCTGGCATGAGAAGTACGCCGAGTTGATCTCTAGGCTGTAGATATTGCCATTAAGACATGAAGCTAGAATTTTGTCGTCGCTTCATTTTATTTGATTGTTGTGTTCGCCCCTGCTGGAATGAGGGGGGAACACAGGGATAGTCTCTAGGTGGTATATATACCGTCGAGACTCGGATCTCCTTTTAACGAAGCATGGTGTGAAAATATGGTTCCCTTTCCTTTATTTGTGCCCATGGATCGTATACAAGAGTCAATATAGATATACTTGCAGGGTAGAAAAGTTTCGTTTTCATTTCATTAATTTTTTTATTTCTTTCCGCGATACTCTATCTTTTCAGCCTTTTTTTGTCGCGAAAGTCGCGGTTGCCCAATCATTTCGGCTTTTTATCCGTGGTGCCCAATCATTTCGACTATATTTTTTTTATTTTTTACTCGCTGCTTTTTATTGCGAGTTGCCCAAATATTTCAGTTTTTTCATATGCATATTTCTTGCTCGCGGATTTTTATCGCGAGTTGAGGACTTGGTCCTGATACCTATTGTGGCATCAGCATCGCTACAATTGGAATATTACCAGGAGCGAACCATCATTTGCCATGAGAGGACTTGAAATTTGATACCTATTTAGGCATCAGCATCGTTACCACTGGAATATTGGCAGGAGCGAATCATCATTTGCCTTTGTCGATTTGAACAAAGGTGGCTTAGCAAACAGGGTTAAGATCCTGTCGACTAAGACTTTTTGATTTTATGAGCCGTAAGAATCTCATAAAGGTGTTTCTCCCTATGAGTCGTGAGGATCTCATAGGTATATTTTCTCCTTAAGAATCATGAGAATTCCTAATTGATATTTTCTCTTGTAAGTCGTAAGGACTCATAAGTGTTGTTCACCATATGGGGATATTTCTTACCATAGGTGGAACTCGTTGGGGGATATATTTATCTATGCCCATGGATTGTATACAAGGGTCAATATGGGACCTCCTATAGGGCAATATTAGGGGAATATGACGGCTTAAGAACATGTTTAGATCCCTGTAGCTTAAGACTTTTGAATCCTATGAGTCGTGAGGGTCTCATAGGAGGAATTCTCCCTACGAGTTGTGAGAATCCCACAAGTGTGATTTCTCCTTAGGAATGATGGGGGTTCCTAAGTGTGTTGCTCCTCACGCAGGTATTTTCTCATCGCAAAGTCGAGAGGGCCTTGCAAGTGCACATAATAATTTTTTTTTACGAAATTGCGCCCTTTCGGGTTTTCGCAAAGCTCGCCGGCGGTCCTGCTGTTTTTACTCACGGTGCCCTTTCGGGTTTTCATCCGTGCCCATTTTGCTTGTGGACATACCGTTTATACAAAATTGCGTGCTTTCGGGTTTTCGTAAAACTCATCGGCGGTCCTACTGTTTTTACTCACGGCGCCCTTTCGGGTTTTCATCCGTGTCCATTTCGGTTGTGGACATACCGTTTTTTTACAAAATTGTGCCATTTCGGCTTTTCGCAAAGCTCGCTGGCGGTCCTGCTATTTTTATTCATGGCGCCCTTTAGGGTTTTCATCTGTGCCTATTTCGCTTGTGGACATACCATTTTTTTTACGAAATTGCATCCTTTCGAGTTTTCGCAAAGCTCGCCGGTGTTACTACTTTTTTTACTCACGACGCCCTTTCGGATTTTCATCCGTGCCCATTTCTCTTGTGAGCATACCTTTTTTTTAAATGATGGAACTGCCGAAAGTAGTTTCGCCGTAGGTGCCCATCTGTTTGCCTGTGGAACTTAAGTTATAACTCTTGCCGTTGAGACTTTGATTGCGATATAGATCTCAAGAGAGGATATCACCGTATTTGGGGCGATGCGTCCTGTTTGAGGCGACGCACTAGTTTAGAGACGTTTCGGTCGATTATCGCCATATTTGAGGTGATGCACTAGTTTAGGTTCGTTCCGGTCCATTATCGCCATGTTTGAGGCGAACTTTTAGTTTAAGGACTTTTTGGTCCGTTATTCCCATTTTGGGGACAAATATTAGTTTAGAGATATTTCGGTCCATTATCTTCATATTTGAGGCGAAGTTTTAGTTTAAGAACTTTTTGGTCCAACATTCCCGTTTTTGGGACGAATATTAGTTTAAGAACGTTTTGGTCCATTATTAGTTTAAGAACGTTTCGGTCGATTATCGCAATGTTTGAGGCGAAGTTTTAGTTTAAGAACTTTTCGGTCCGTTATCGCCATATTTGAGTCAAAGTTTTAGTCTAAGGACTTTTCGGTCCGTTATTCCCATTTTGGGGACAAATATTAGTTTAGAGACATTTCGGTCTATTACCGCCATGTTTGAGGCGAAGTTTTAGTTTAAGAACTTTTCGGTCCAACATTCCCGTTTTTGGGACGAATATTAGTTTAAGGACGTTTCGGTCCATTGTTAGTTTAAGGACTTTTCGGTTCGTTATCATCATGTTTGAAGCGAAGTTTTAGTTTAAGGACTTTTCGGTCTGTTATCGCTATGTTTGAGATGAAGTTTTAGTTTAAGGACTTTTCGGTCCGATGTCGCCGTTTTTGAGGCGATGGAGCTTTTTGGATACTACTCTCAGAGTTCTGACTCAGGAAGATAGCGAGCGGACACAAGCGTAATCATCTATCATTGACCTAAATCGTAACCCTTTAAGGGTAGTATTTTTTGAGGAATCAGCCGTTTATTGGCCGGAAGGGTCTTTCGCCATGCATATCCATGAGCAGGTAGGCTCCACCTTGATAGACTTTGTCTATGATGTATGAGCCTTCATTGTTTGGTTCGAACTTCCCCCATTTTGCATGATTAGGGATCACTGGTCTTTTAACGACTAGTACGAGTTTACCTTGGCGGAATGTTCTCGGCCTGATCAGTTTTTCGTATGACCGCGTCATCCTTGCTTTATAAGCTTCCAGATTTTGCTATGATATAAGGCGGGTTTCGTCAAGGGAGTTGAGCTCCACAAGCCTAAGATGAGCATTTTCTTCATCTGTCAGCTCGTATCGAACCGCTACTCGTAGATAGGGGAGTTCTATTTCCAACGGGAGTACTGCTTCCGTGCCGAACACTAATGCGTATGGTGTTGTATTTGTGGCCGTCTTGAACGTTCTTCGGTACTCCCAGAGAGTTTCATGCAGCCTTTCGTGCCAGTCCTTTTTGTTTCTGGACACTATTTTCTTTATAATCTTTATCAGGGTCTTGTTGAAAGCTTCAGCTAGACCGTTGGCCCGAGAATTATAGACTGAAGAGTATCTCCAATCTATTTTATGTTGCTGTGCGAAGCGACTTATTTTATGGTTTATATAAGCTGGTCCATTATTTTAGATTATCCGTTGCAGAGTTCTGAACCGATAGATGACATGGTATCTGAAGAAATGGAGGATATTCTCCGTCTTCACCTCCCTTAGTGGTACTACTTCTGCCCACTTAGAGAAGTAATCGGTCGTTGCCAATATGAACCGATATCCTTTGGATGATACCGGTTCGATAGGGCCAATTATATCGGTTCCCCACATTTCAAATGGACAGCTAGCCACTATTGGGTGTAGCGGATTTGGATGTTGATGGATGATGTCCCCGTGAATTTCGCACCAGTGACACTGCTTCGCATATTCGAGGCAGTCCTGAATCATTGTGGGTCAATAATAACCTAATCTTTTTATCTTTAGTTTCATCTTTGGTCTAGCTTGGTGAGAACCGCAGAGTCCGTCGTGAATTTCTTTAATGACTTTCTTTGCTTCCTTTGGCCCCAGGCATCTTAGCCACAAACAATCAAACGATCTCTTATATAGAGCATCACCGACGAAGGTGAAAGACAGAGTTCGTTTCATGAGCTGATGTCTAAACGACGCGTCTTCGGGTGTTCGTTAGGGCTTAAAGTAGTCTATAAAGTCTTCTCTCCAGTCCTTGACCTTTTCTTTGTCCTTTATTTGAAGGGCTACTTGTTCGGTCGCTTTTTTTTTCCTTCGGATGGCTCTATTAGGTCTTCCGAAGATATATCCGTTGGCGCGAGAATCCTGCGGCTTTGCACAATGATCCTCAAGTCATGGAGGTCTTCATCGGCCAATTCCTTAGCCAATTTGGCCAATGCATCCGCCTTGCTGTTTTCTGCACGCGGCATACTCTCCAGGATGTAGGAAGGTATTTATGTCAGCAGTTGCTGCACTCTTTAGCCATACTTTATCAGCTCTGGCTTGCATGTCTGATAGTCGCCATTTACTTGGCTAACGATCAGCTGGGAGTCTCCATATATGAGGAGGTCTTTGATTCCCATGTCTATAGCGATCTCGAGATCTGCTATCAAAACTTCATATTCGGCTTCGTTATTAGTCTTTGGCTCTGTTAAGAAGACGGCGTAACGCAATATCCCTCCTTGCGGAGTCATGAAAATAAGGCCTACCCCGACTTTGATTATAGGGGTGTTTTGTTTTCGCCTCTTCATGGAAGATACTCCATCAAAGTAGAGTTCCCATTGGGAATTATTTTCTTCTTTCTCTTCTTCGATTGTGTCGAACGCATGTTCATCCGGTAACTCGCAATTTAAGGGGGAGTCGGCTGGTATCGGATGCTCCGCGAGAAAGTCGGCAATGGCCTGACCTTTTATTGCTTTAAGGGGACGATACGTTACTGAGAACTCCATCGGGAGGAGGGCCCAATTGGCAAGCCTTCCTGTTAATATGGCCCTTGACATTAGATATTTGAGAGGATCCACCTTCGATATGAGATGGAATTCATGTGCCAAGGCGTAATGTCTCAGCTTCATTATTGCGAAGATCAGTGCCAGGCAATGATTTTCGATGGGGGAATAGTTGTTTTCTGCCCCCAGGAGAACCCGACTCAAATAGTACAGAGCTTTCTTCTTTTCCTGATCGTTCTCTTGTGCCCACAATGCGCCTAGAGAACCCTCAAGGGTTATTGTATATAGGATAAAGGGCGTTCCCTTAACCGGAGCAGTCAATACCGGCGGATTTTGCAGGTATTGTTTAATTTCATCTAGTGTATTTTAGCACTTTTGATCCCAGATGAACGGGGTCCCCTTCTTCATCAAATGACTGTAGGGATGGAATTTTCCTGAGAGGTTGGCTATGAACCACCGGATATACGCGAGCTTTCCTTGAAGAGATCGCAACTGTTTGAGGGTTCTTGGCGTGGGAATTTCCATAATCTCCTTGATCTTTGAGGGGTCAAGTTCGATAGCTCGGTGGCGTATGATGAATCCTAGGAATTTGTTTGAGGAAGCTCCAAACACACATTATAGAGGATTCATCTTCAGATTATACTTCCGAAGACGTTGGAACACTATTTTTAGATGTTCCCAATATTCCTCGTGAGATTTGCTCTTTACTATATGGTCGTCGATGTAGAATTCGATGATCTTGTGTATGAGATCATCGAAGATCTTTGTCATGGCCCTCTGGTAGGTAGCGCCAGCGTTCTTCAAACCGAAGGGCATCATTTTATAGCAGAATACGCCCAGCGGGGTTCAGAAGGCAATATGCTTTTGGTCTTCTACATGCATTTTTATTTGGTTGTATCCTAAAGACCCATCCATGAAGGAGAAGACCTCATGGGTGGATGTGTTATCGATCATAAGCTCGGTAACGGGCACTGGGAAGTCGTCCTTCGAGCAAGCCTTGTTGAGGTCCCAAAAGTCTACGCAGATGCGCACCATCCCATTTTTCTTCATCACTGGAACGATGTTAATGATCTTGTTAGGATATTGAACTTCTTGGATGAAACCGGAGTCAATTAGTTTCTTAACTTCAGCGTTGATACTCATCTCAAGCTCAAGTCGCTTCCATCTTGGAGCCTATTTGATTGGCTTTATTCCCTGTGATATAGCCAGTTTATGTACTGTTACCTTTGGATCTAGACTAGGCATTTCGGAGTAGTTTCAGGCGAAACAATCTTTATACTGCATAAGCACGTCTTTTAATATGGCCACCTGTTTCTCATATAGTAGCTCACTGACGAATGTTGGCCTCAGATCATTTTCCGTCCCTAAGTCAATTTTTCTTAGGTTGTTCGCCATAGTGTGTACCCCATCTTCCAGCTCTTTTGGTGCCGGTGGAAACTCTGAGATCACCCCGTCCTCGTCTTCATTTGCGAAGCACCTGAAGAGGTCATTCATACTCTCATGCCCTCCCTCTTTTGAGAGTGTTATCATATGGCAGATACGAATTTGCTTCCATTCTTAATGTTGAGCCGGTCTTATCCTGATGGTATAGGTCCTTTTTGGCTCATGCTTTTGCGGCGGGGTTACCCTCCAGCTGTCAGATAAAGCGAACATGCCTTGTTGATACTGATCTTCTACATAGTCTTTGAAGGTGAAGCAGTTTTCAAGGGGATGACCTATTACTCGGTGATAGGAGCAATAATCCGGATGATGGACCTCATTTATTTGTTCGGGGTGCCGAGACTCCGGAAGTGTCATCATTTAGTACTTCATGACAAAATTGAATATTTTCCTTGTCCTTTCTTGAGGGAAAGAGTATTCCCGACCTATCTTCTTTATAAAGGAGGGGCTCCAATCGAGTTTTTCTCGATTGCACGGCGTCTTGGATTCGCTCTGTTGTTTTCGAACGTTGTTTGCGTTCTTTGCCCTGTTTTTACTTCCATTATGGGATTTTCCTTTTTCGCGAGAACATGTAGCGGGCCGGGGGTGAAGAGCTGTAACAACTCCAATTTTAGTATACATAAAATTGATTTAAATTTGAAATATACTTGGGGTATTTAATGTTGCTGCTACCACTTTAAGTATTTATTTTCCCACAATAATTACAAGAAGGAGCTTGTAGCTTATTGGTAATACCTTGCACTGCTGAACCAAGCCACTAGAGTTCAAATCCCCTGCCCCACATTATTTTTAATATTATTTTATTTTAAATCCTTTGGAAGCCCAACAGTCCACACACCATAACTCCAAAAAGTTGAACTAAACTTTAAAAACTAAAAATACCAGAGCCTTCACCTGACGACCCCCACCTCCTGACGTCTCGACTCGGCTGGCAGACCGGCCGAATCGGGCCGGCGCCGCCGGCCGGACTCGGCCGGACGACCGAGTCCCCAAAACAAAAATGTGCATTTTCGCCTTCTCTAACTCCCTGCACACTCTAATTTATTGGATCGGTTCCAGAATGCCTATTAACACCTAATTACTCCAATTTTTAATGAATTTTCTATATTTTTATAATTTTTTTATTAAAAACCCTTCACCTACCCTATCCCTAGCCTACCCTATAAATACACCCTCTACCCTCTACCCTCTCACTCCAAAATCCTGAGCCCACTCTCTCAAAAAATTTCCAAGAGTCGTGTACTTTGAAAACAAGCTCGAGGCGAAGCTCCGACGAAATTCCGGCGGAACTTCCGGCGAACGTCGTAGGAACTACAGGCGACGACGCAACATCGGCGATCCCTCTAGTTCCCTCTCACTCTCTAGTATAATCGAAAACCCGTAAGTCCCTTTCTATCTCTCTTCCCTATTCAAGAAAAATACGAAATTACAAAACCCGACGGAATCGGAACAAATCCGATTTCCTACTCGGTTTTCCGTAAAATTCCACCTCTCACTAATACAATCATTCTTAAACTTCCTCATGTTGATTATTAAACACCACTTAAACAATTTGAAGTTTCATCACATGAAATGATAGCTTTATCAAATTATCGTATTTTTCACTTAAATACCACATTGTTTCAATCCTTCATTTAACCCATCAAACTTGCTATACATTTAAAGTAGATCATGAGGTAACGACCTACCTCATCACAGACTTACATACAACCTAACACGATACCATTAAAACCTTAGAATACGAGAAAACAAGTATTTACATTTAAATATCATACACTTAGTAAAACTATTTCTAAAAGAGTTAGAGTTGATACACTTTTAAACAAATAGATCTTATTATGAAAATACGATAAGTTGTAGATATCGGTCGTTTATCTAAACCTGACTTTGTGGTGTCTAGGCTAGGCAAGTGAGAAAGGTAACTTTAAAAGGCCCGTCTCACGGTGATTCGTGAGCGGATCCCTCCTTTCTTCACTTGTACTTACCTGGCCACAATTGGCGGTGAAGAGGCGATTTGAGGCATCTCACAACTTGTCGTTTAGACCATTTAGAAATAGTCTAGTTGACTTTGGAAACCCTAGAAGCTAAATTACGGAAAATTGACATTTTTACAAATAAATACCATTTACTTTATAAAACCGTTTTCTAAAGGATTTAGTATTTTACAATCTTTGCAAAGTGCCGCTACAACCCACATTGGGGAACCCATTCAGGATGGTGCAGATTATCGCACATCCTCGAGCTTAGTAGTGCGAGATTCAAACCTCCGCAAGGAGCATTCGGTCTCGAAAGATTTAAAGTACGACATCTTAAGAAAATGAGATTTCTTGAATATAATAAATATATTAAAATTATTTTTGTATAAATATATGTATATTTATCATTAAAATACCTATTTTGTTATGATATAAATATTCCACTTTTTCTAAAAATCACAAGAATAAATTTACACTAAAATACCATGAATTTCAAATAAATCAATATTACAGATAAATACCTTTATTTATAAAACTAGGATATTTTCACTAGAAATATCACAATATAGAATTCACACTCATTACAACTCTAAAGACGAATAATAAATGCTTGGGGAGTATTTTGAAAAGTATATAAAAGTATATTTTACATAAAAACCCCCTCAAGTTTATAAATTACCCTAAGGACCCTAGCAATTATAGGTTTAAGAAATAATCAAGATTTCGACTTACAGTTCTAATTGTCTGACTCGGGTTGAGTCTGATAATCTAACTTGAATATGATTCAGGTCAATCTACAATATTCCAATTCAATTGAAACACATGAATCCATGAATCCAATTATCAATCTATATGACTTGACTGAACTGAACCATGGATATATTCCACTTATATGATTCTCCAGTTATTCCATTTACATGATTCTACGGTTACATCCGTTTACTGATATCATAGTTTCGGTCAGTCAATCAATTATACAATCAATACAATTTACAAGACAAATAATACAATTAAAACACTACGGGGTTTAAGGGGTAGATTGGTACGGAAGGTGTTAAAAGTGGTACGAGACGGTAAGATTAAGACACCTAACCTATATTCCGTTGCTGTTGTACCGTGGCTTAACGGTTCCTTGTACATTCCGTTTGCTCTGGTCTCTAGCATATAGAGACCCCTCTCGTATACACTGGCATCATTTTGTACCAAACTACAAACAGCTGCGCTAATACAACATTACAACAATATTATACAACTTTAAAAGATATCTTCTTATTCTGTCTATTCTACTTTCCTCTTACCATTGGGACTTACCGAGCGACCTATTCGCTGACGACATTCTATTTCTTTCTTTTTTGAATGTCGTCAGGTTGTTTGGACCCGGCAGAGATCGAGCCATCTGCAGAAGACTTGGAGCAGTTTGCCGAAGATCCAGCACTTTAGTTTCAGTGTACACTTTTCCATTCAGTACTTTTCATTTCCTATTATCCCACTGTTTAGGCATCGTTTTTATTTCAGTTGTATTTCCTTTTCATGCATTGTACAAAAGAATGTTAATAAATAAAAGTTGCCGTTTTATTATTTCTTGTCTCTTGTGTATTAATTTTATATTGCTTAGATACGCTTAGCGTATGTACTTCTGAGTATATACGTAGCGGACCGGTCGTGTCCCCTTCGCCGTATACTGGAAAGCGGGGCGTGACAGGTTTTGTTGGTGGCCCATGCAGGCCAGAGCTGTGTGAAACCCTATTATGCAGTTTTGTTCTGCGTGAACAACCTAAGCAATATAACACAAGAACCGAAAACTAAAACATTCTTTACAATTCATGTTCCTTGAATCTTATGAATTTCATATTCCTTGAATCTTATCATTTCATGTACTTTGAATCTGTCCTAACCCAAATTTTCTTCAAGGTTATGGATTCTCCGAACAACACCAACACCAACATCAACAACACACATCCACCTCCACTACCAATCGTTCCTGCTGTTCGTACGCCACCCATCGAGCAAACAGTGCTACTTGAGGCGATCCACAGTCTTCTTGAGGGACAACAACAACTCATGAACTGTCCCAAGACTGACGCACCTAGGGTAAAGCAATTCAGAGCTTTACATCCCAAGCAGTTCTCCGGAAAGGGAAGCCCACTTGAAGCCGAGGAATGGGCGCAAAGCATAGAGGATGATCTGGCGGCAGCACAAGTGCCAGACATAGCTTGGGTCTGTGTGGCGAAACTGCAGCTCACGGTCAATGCTCGCAACTGGTGGAAGACGGAAGAAAGCCGTCTTATACAGCCTATTGAATGGAAGACTTTTCGAAGTTCGACGCGAAGTACTTCCCTGTGACTGTCAGGTTTTCCATGGAGCAGCAGTTCATTCATCTACATCAAGGTTCGATGTGGGACAAATCAGTAGATGAGTACGACGCTGAATTCACCATGCTAAGCCGGTAAGATATGTCACAATAGTTCAATTTTTAAATATCACACGTCTAACACAATCTTTAAACAGATTCGCGGCACACTTGATACCGACGGACGAGATCAGAGCTCGTCGCTTTCAACAAGGTTTGGACACGGAAATTCAGGCTGCTCTAGCCATGAGAAAATTTCTGACTCATGTGGATGCTCTGGAAGCTTCCCGCAGTTATGAGGCAGTGATAAAAGGAAGGGGCAGACCTCAGTCTGCAGGAGTTAAGCACCCTGCCAACTAGATGGCAGGAGGAGCCTCGTCCAGGACACCTTTTGTGCCAAGGCGACACGGAGTGCCGAACCATCGTCCTATCCCAGCCTTTTGTACCTACTGCAAGAGAGCTGGACATATGATGAAAGATTTCCGGCGAGCCAACCGTCTTTGCTTAGTCTGCGGCTCAGCTACTCATGATATTGGGTCTTGTCCCTAAAAGAAAAACCCAGTTGCTGCACCCAGGCCAGCAAACAATTACCCACAGCGCCCAGCCATCCAAGCCCCCGCTCCAAGACCTGCACTACCTGCACCACCCAGAGGACCACAAGCTGCACCACCTCCTCGTCAGTTCCATCAAGCTCAAAGGAACGTTCCGAGGAATGCTCCTCAGGCCAGGAGGAATGCACCAAGGCGCCAGGCTTTCACTATGTCAGTGAAAGAAGCTGAGGCCACTGGCCAAGTCATTACTGGTAAACTTTTCTTCTCAAACTTTTCTTTTAGTCTTGATTATCTACACACTTTCCCTATACCTAAACCATATCCCACATACCTTAGGTACAATCTTAGTAGCCTCACTCCCTGCACCAGCACTGTTTGATACTGGGGCATCCCACTGCTTTATATCGCAACGGTTCGTCCGAACGCATGCGATTCCAGTCTCACCGCTTGTATCCAGCTGGAATGTTAGTTCAGGAAATGGCGTTCTAAAGGCAACCATGGGATACAGCTTGTGTCCAGTCGTCGTCTGCAGTAGTGAGTTTTATGCTGACTTCAAAGTACTGGACATACCAAACTTCGATGTGGTTCTAGGAATGGATTGGCTTGGAACTTTTTATGCTACCATCGACTGTCGTCAAAGGAGGGTAGTATTCGAGATTCCAGACCATCCGGTCTTCTATTTCAAAAGCGGAGACCATACCCTGGAGCCAAGTACCTACAAAGCGAAGCCAAGGAAAGCAGTAGTTGCAGCAGCTCAAGCGGAAGAAGAATTAAGACCAGAGGTAGTTCGAGAGTTCGACGATGTATTTCCTGACGATATATCAAGTTTGCCTCCCGATCGAGCTCTTGAATTCAGTATTGATTTAGTACCAGGAGCACAACCAGTGATCAAAGCACCTTATAGATTAAGTCCGGAAGGTTTGAAGGAAGTCCGAACCCAGTTGGACGAATTATTGGCGAAAGGATGGATTCGTTCCAGCACTTCAAGTTGGGGAGCACCTGTACTACTTGTGAAGAAGAAGGAAGGTTCATACAGAATGTGCATCGATTATAGAGCCTTGAACGAAGTCACTATAAAGAACAAGTATCCACTCCCGCGCATCAATAATTTATTCGATCAGCAAAGTGGATCTTGGCTGTTCTCTATATTGGATCTTCGTTCAGGTTATCATCAAGTGAAGGTCAAGGAAGCTGATATTCACAAAACAGCTTTCAGAACTCGCTATGGACATTACAAATTTCTAGTGATTCCATTTGGAGTGACCAATGCACCAGCAATATTCATGAACCTAATGAATTAAGTTTTCCGGGAGTACTTAGACAGGTTTGTTGTCATCTTCATCGACGACATCCTGGTGTATTCTAAAAATCGGAAAGAACATGCAGAGCACCTACGAATTGTCCTGGAAACTCTTTGACAACATAAGCTCTATGCTAAGTACAGCAAGTGCGGGTTTTGGCTAAAGCAAGTTGGTTTTCTTGGACACATCGTATCAGGAGAAGGAATTTCTGTTGATCCAGTAAAAGTTGCAGCAGTGAGCGAATGGCCTACACCAAAGTCAGTGAAGGATATTCGGAGTTTCTTGGGTTTAGCTCGATATTATAGAAGGTTCATTGAGGGATTTTCGAAGATAGCAACACCCCTGACCAAGATCACACGTAAAGATGAAGAATTTGTGTGGTCGGAAGCATGCGAACAAGATTTCGTAGAACTCAAGTCAAGGTTGACATCAGCACCTATTCTCGTAATACCGGATCAATCTGGAGGATTCGAAGTGCATTGTGATACATCCGGTAAGGGATTAGGATGTGTTCTACATCAGCACGGTAAGGTTCTGACTTATGCTTCAAGAAAACTGAAGACTCATGAGTGCAATTATCCGACGCATGACATGGAGTTGGCAGCCGTCATTTTTGCTCTCAAGATTTGGCGCCATGATCTACTTGGTGAACGAGTGAACATCTACACAGATCATAAAAGTTTGAAATACGTGTTTACTTAAAAGGAGTTGAATATGCGGCAGAGAAGATGGTTAGAACTCATGGAGGACTTTGACATCAACTTGCAATATCACCCAGGGAAGGTGAATGTAGTACCTGATGCTCTTAGTCGCCAACCATTATCTATGAATCTCACCGCTCAGTGGAAGCTTCAACAAGACTTGCATCAGATGGAGGTTGAGGTAGTCATGCCAGGTAATGCTTCAAGTTTGATGAATCTACAAGTTCAATCAACCATTGTCAACCAGATCAAAGCAGCTCAAGCAAGTGATGCTAAGTTGCAAAGGATCAGAGAACAAGTAGAGAATGGACTCAGAACAGACTTCATCATCCATGAAGACGGATCTTTGAGATGCGGTAGCAGGTTGTGTGTA
This sequence comes from Agapanthus africanus, assembly GCA_030015575.1. Lineage (NCBI taxonomy): Eukaryota > Viridiplantae > Streptophyta > Magnoliopsida > Asparagales > Amaryllidaceae > Agapanthus > Agapanthus africanus. The sequence continues at coordinate 309,836,876 of JASDDO010000024.1, forward strand.
CCAAAAGGTCCTTTTCGGGAAGAGTTACTGAAAGAAGCCCACAACTCTCCCTACTCAGTACATCCTGGAGGTACCAAAATGTACAAAGATATACGTCAGAATTATTGGTGGCATGGAATGAAGCGTGGAGTAGCTATAAGCGTCGCAAAATGCTTGGTGTGTTAGCAAGTAATGGATGAACATCACAGAACAGCTGGACTACTTCAACCGTTACCAATCCCAGAATGGAAATGCCAACACATCACGATGGATTTTGTGACCGCTCTCCCTCGCAGCACAAAGGGTAACGATACCATATGGGTCATTGTGGATCGACTCACAAAATTGGCTCACTTCATCCCATTTCGAGTTGGCCAATCAACTGAGACACTAGCAAAGAAGTATAAGGAGGTAATAATCTATTTAAGATTTAAACTCTTCATAATGTACTATCTCTGATACCCATGAACTCATACAGGAAATTGTGAGACTTCATGGAGTACCGGTCTGCATTGTCTCCGATCGTGACACCAGGTTCCGATCGCAATTTTGGCAGAGTCTGCAAGCAAGCTTGAGAACAAGTCTGAACTTCAGCATGGCTTATCATCCACAAACAGATGGTCAGTCGGAACGAACTATTCAGATCTTGGAGGATATGCTCAGAGCGTGTATGCTAGACTTCAAAGGATCGTGGGAAGATCACCTGCATCTTGTGGAGTTCACGTACAACAACAGCTACCAAGCAAGCATAGGAATGCCACTTTTTGCAGCATTGTATGGAAGGAAGTGTCGATCACTATTAAGTTGGGATGACATCGGAGATAGGGAACTTCTTGGACCGGAGATGATAGTAGCGACCGTTGATGTACTATCAGAGAAAGGATGCGCATAGCCCAAGATCGACAGAAGCACTGGGCTGATGCAAAGAGACGACACTTGGAGTTCCAGCCAGGAGATCACGTATTCCTGAAGATATCTCCGAACCGTAGAGTAATCCGATTTAGAAGACGGGGTAAATTAAGTCTGAGATATAATGGACCGTTCGACATACTCGAACGAGTCGGTGAAGTGGCATACCGCTTAGCGCTTCCCCCTCATTGGAAGGAGTGCATAATGTGTTCCACGTATCCCAACTCAGAAAGTATGTGAGTGACCCCAGCCATATTCTTGATCATTTCGAGCTCACTATACAGCCCGACTTGTCTTGTGAGCAACGGCCTGTGGAGATCCTGGACAGGAAAGTGAAGACACTTAGGAACAAAGAAGTTAACTTGGTCCGAGTAATGTGGAGGAAAGACACTCCAGGAGAATCCACTAGGGAAAGGGAAGATGAAATGCGTGCAAGATACCCTCACCTCTTTGTAAACTAGTCCTCAAATAAAAGTTGTAAATTTCGAGGACGAAATTTTTGTAAGGAGGGTAGACTGTAACAACTCCAATTTTAGTATACATAAAATTGATTTAAATTTGAAGTATATTTGGGGTATTTAATGTTGCTGTTACCACTTTAAGTATTTATTTTCCCACAATAATTACAAGAAGGAGCTTGTAGCTCATTGGTAATACCTTGCACTGCTGAACCAAGCCACCAGAGTTCAAATCCCCTGCCCCATATTATTTTTAATATTATTTTGTTTTAAATCTTTTGGAAGCCCAACAGTCCACACACCATAACTCCCAAAAGTTGAACTAAACTTTAAAAACTAAAAATACCAGAGCCTTCACCTGACGACCCCCACCTCCCGACGTCTCGACTCGGCCGGGATCGGCCGAGTGGGCCGGCGCCGCCGGCCGGACGGCCGAGTCCTCAAAACAAAAAATGTGCCTTTTCGCCTTCTCTACCCTCCTGCACACTCTAATTTATTGGATCGGTTCCAGAATGCCCATTAACACCTAATTACTCGAATTTTTAATGAATTTTCTATATTTTTATAATTTTTTTATTAAAAACTCTTCACCTACCTTATCCCTAGCCCATCCTATAAATACACCCCCTACCCTCTAACCTCTCACTCCAAAATCCTGAGCCCACTCTCTCAAAAATTTTCCAAGAGTCGTGTACTTTGAAAACAAGCTCGAGGCGAAGCTCCGACGAAATTCCGGCGGAACTTCCGGCGAACGTCTTAGGAACTACCGGCGACGACGCAACATCGGTGATCCCTCTAGTTCCCTCTCACTCTCTAGTGTAATCGAAAACCCGTAAGTCCCTTTCTATCTCTCTTCCCTATTCAAGAAAAATACGAAATTACAAAACCCGACGGAATCGGAACAAATCCGATTTCCGATTCGGTTTTCTGTAAAATTCCACTTCTCACTAATACAATCATTCTTAAACTTCCTTATGTTGATTATTAAACACCACTTAAACAATTTGAACAAGTTTCATCATATGAAATGATAGCTTTCTCAAATTATCGTATTTTTCACTTAAATACCATATTGTTTCAATCCTTCATTTAACCCATCAAACTTGCTATACATTTAAAGTAGATCATGAGGTAATGACCTACCTCCTTACACACTTACATACAACCTAACACGATACCATTAAAACCTTAGAATACGAGAAAACAAGTATTTACATTTAAATACTATACACTTAGTAAAACTATTTCTAAAAGAGTTAGAGTTGATACACTTTTAAACAAATACATCTTATTATGAAAATACGATAAGTTGTGGATATCGGTCGTTAATCTAAACCTGACTTTGTGGTGTCTAGGCTAGGCAAGTGAGAAAGATAACTTTAAAAGGCCCGTCTCACGGTAATTCGTGAGCGGATCCCTCCTTTTTTCACTTGTACTTACCTGGCCACAATTGGCGGTGAAGAGGCGATTTGAGGCATCTCACGACTTGTCGTTTAGACCATTTAGAAATACTCTAGTTGACTTAGGAAACCCTAGAACCTAAAGTACGGAAAATTGACATATTTACAGATAAATACCATTTACTTTATAAAACCGTTTTCTAAAGGATTTAGTATTTTACAATCTTTGCAAAGTGCCGCTACAACCCACTTTGGGGAACCTGTTCGGGATGGTGCGGATTATCGCACATCCTCGAGCTTAGTAGTGCAAGATTCAGACCTCTGCAAGGAGCATTCGGTGTCGAAAGATTTAAAGTACGACATCTTAAGAAAATGAGATTTCTTGAATATAATAAATATATTAAAATTATTTTTGTATAAATATATATATATTTATCATTAAAATACCTATTTTGTTATGATATAAATATTCCACTTTTTCTAAAAATCACAAGAATAAATTTACACTAAAATACCATGAATTTCAAATAAATCAATATTACAGATAAATACCTTTATTTATAAAACTAGGATATTTTCACTAGAAATATCAAAATATAGAATCCACACTCATTACAACTCTAAAGACGAATAATAAATGCTTGGGGAGTATTTTGAAAAGTATATAAAAGTATATTTTACATAAAACCCCCTCAAGTTTATAAATTACCCTAAGGACCCTAGCAATTATAGGTTTAAGAAATAATCAAGATTTCGACTTACAGTTCTAATTGTCTGACTCTGGTTGAGTCTGATAATTTAACTTGAATATGATTCAGGTCAATCTATAATCTACAATATTCCAATTCAAGTGAAACACATGAATCCATGAATCCAATTATCAATCTATATGACTTGACTGAACCGAACCATGGATATATTCTACTTATATGATTCTTCAGTTATTCCATTTACATGACTTTACGGTTACATCCATTTACTGATATCATGGTTTCAGTCAGTCAATCTATTATACAATAAATACAATTTACAAGACAAATAATACAATTAAAACACTACGGGGTTTAAGGGGTAGATTGGTACGGAAGATGTTAAAAGTGGCATGAGGCGGTAAGATTAAGACACCTAACTTATATTCCGTTGTTGTTGTACCGTGGATTAACGGTTCCTTGTACATTCCGTTTGCCCCGGTCTCTAGCGTATAGAGACCCCTCTCGTATACACTGGCATCCTTCTGTACCAAACTATAAACAACTGCGTTAACACAACATTACAACAATATTATACAACTTTAAAAGATATCTTCTTATTCTGTCTATTCTACTTTCCTCTTACCTTTGGGACTTACCGAGCGACCTGTTCGCTGACGACATTCTATTTCTTTCTTTTTTGTCGTCAGGTGGTTTGGACCCGGCAGAGATCGAGCCATATGCAGAAGACTTGGAGCGGTTTGCCGAAGATCCAGCACTTTAGTTTCATTGTACACTTTTCCATTCAGTACTTTTCATTTCCTATTATGCCGCTGTTTAGGCATCGTTTTTATTTCAGTTGTATTTCCTTTTCATGCATTATACAAAAGAATGTTTATAAATAAAAGTTGCTGTTTTATTATTTCTTGTATCTTGTGTATTTATTTTATATTGCTTAGATATGCTTAGCGTATGTACTTCTGAGTATATACGTAGCGGACCGGTCGCGTCCCCTTCGCCGTATACTGGGAAGCGGGGCGTGACAAGAGCATTACGGTCTACTTTCTCCACAGATTGTTGACTGAGACACTGCGTCTTGGCCTTTTCATAAATGGCCATTTCGCGGCTGTGATTGTCCCTGCTCGTTTGACAAGCTTCTTTTATTAATTTGTCGATTTGTTCTTCCAGCGATGGACTTAAGGTTTTTAGAGAGGGATCTCGCTCCGATTTGACGTCACGGTTATTTGGAAGAGAATTTTCCCCTTCACTTGAGCTGTTTACGACACGGCAACTTTGGATCTGCTCCCGTTTCTTGGACCGAATGTATCTGAGCCCGTTTGTCTCCATCTTCCCATTGGGCATCTTTTGCTGAGTCCCAGGAATATCCCAAATCTTTTTGTAGAGTTAGGCTTGTCGAACAGTTTGTTCGAGAGGTACACCTTGGCATCTTAATATTCTTTTCAATCCCTCCGCGTAATATCTTGGCAGACGGATTGGTTGAAGCCCGTCGAGTGCAAAATCGCCACCATACCAGACTTCTTTTTCTACCTTGGTCTCCGTAGATTGGTAAAAAAGGATCGCCTTTTCACCTCTTTGCCTAGAAGGTACGTAGAAAGTTTGTAGCTCTTGTACGCGTATTTATCTATCGCATCAAGTTCCTTATAATGCCGAGGTAGAGCCATTGTAATTTGTAGACTCTGATATGTTCCGGCAAAAGTTTGCATTGACGAGCGGACGGAGAACACTGCATTGGCCTTATCCTCTGAGTCGCTGCCAAAGACCAAGATAGGAGTAGATGGTCTGGGCTTATTATTTTTTTAGGGTTGCCCCGAGTAGACTATTTCTTCATCTTCCTCGGTATCGCTCCCAAAGATTGGGATCATGGCGACGGACTTCTGTTTATTCTTCGTCTTATGACACCTTTCGGTATTCTCGAAGTCTGGTAGGAAGTACTTTGCGTCTTCATATTTCTGAACTTCGTTTACCGAGAACGGGTTTAGCTCTCCCGTGATGGTGTACTCTGAACCATCCCTGAAATACTTCATACACTGATATTGTGTAGAAGGGATGACGTTGTACTCGTGTAACCAAGGCCTCCTGAGCAAAGCATTATAGCAAGTCTTGGCGTCAATGACATGAAACTTGATGTCAGCGACCAGCAGCCCAAAGCGTAACTTCAGTATTACGGACCCAAGTGCCCGTGATGACTGTGAGTCGAACTCGGAGATAGTAATTTTATCTTGAGCAAGGTGTTGAACGTTCATGCAAATTTACTTCAGTACTCTTACTTTGAGAAGGTTGACGGAGAATCCGTTGTCGAAAAGGATTTTTCCTATCTTGATGTCGTGGCATTACCCGGTGACGTACAACGGACGATTATGTTCGCACGTACCGAGAAGGAGATCTTCATCGCTGAATGTAATGTCAGCCGTTTGGACCTCTGCCCATTCATCCTTCATCTTCTTTTCTGCGAAGAAAGCTTGGAACTAATCGGGATCTTATAGCGCCTTGATCATGGAATCCCGTACCTCTTTGGACATGAGGAGGGCATCCAATATGCTCAGTTGTGAGGGTATTTTCCTCAGATATGCTAGGATGTTGTAATCCACCGTGTTTTTCTTAGAAGGGTCCCTTGTTGCGAGCTCTTTGACAACTCCATCGTCGAGGGCAATTTTCTCAGAGATTATTTCTTTCCCTTTGTCTTTTTTGCTCGAACTTTTGTTTGTAGGTCTGAAATTCTTCTTAGGCAACGTGCGGTTACACAGCTGAATATTCTCGTAGCTCTTCTCCTCCTCATCATTTTCGGAGGGGGAGTCTTTGAAGAGAGTGATGAGGGGCGTTTCATCCTCAGAATCTCCCCCGAAGGTAAGAACCTGGGGTTTCCCCCTTCTGAACCGGTACCAATCATATTACCATTGCCAGTCGTTTCGTCATGCACGCTTGTCGTACTATTTTCGCTGACAGGCACGAGCTTCGTGCTTCTGTAGGGATTCTTTAGCACTATGTTTAGGGTTTGGGTTGCATCACACATGCTATATTAAAAATTTAGGGGGTGCTAAGTAATACCATCCATGAATCGAACTAGAAATCTAGGGTAACAAGTATCTAATATCACATACTAGGAGTATTTTAACACTAAGAGGTGAATAGTATAACCTTTGTAGACCTCCCTCCTTGACTCTTTGGATCAACTAGGGTTTGAAGCGGTTTGCTTGAATCCTTCCAAGTCCGGGACGATCCACCACGAAGTCCCTTTGCTCAAGCTCCTAGCTTCATTTGATCTTTGAAGAAGTGGAGCAAACAATCTACATAAGTGGGCTAGACTAGTATAGATTGGTGATGTGGGTTTGGATCTGACTTAAAAACCATTCATTTTTATTTCCTTCACTCACTTGAAAAGTATAGAGAGCATGAAGGAGGAACATGAAGGAAATGGCTAAGCTTGAGCTCTTTTGTTTGTGATAATTCTCAAATAAAATGAGAATAGAAAATATAAAATCAGAGTCACACTCACATAGAATCATGGTCAATAAATATCTAGATATTTTAGTTAGTGAGTTAAAGAACAAATGAAATTAAACCATGGTTGTTAACAAGGTTAAGCAAAGAAGAGTGTAGAAACTTTCAACCATGATTTAATCCTTTTTCTTTTTCTCAATAATAAACACACACACACACACACACACACACACCATGTGAGTCTTGCATTGCCATCTCCAATGTATCAACAGACACATGTATGCATGTATGTGTGCATTCATATCAACATGTAAATATACATACATACATTCATGCACACATCCAAATAGAAAATGTTTAAATAAATGAGCTAAAAGTCAATATTAAACCAACACTTGATTTAATAACCCGGTCATATCACATACGATCTGACTAATAGAAAGCGCCCGATTTAAAATACGGTATCATATACACGCATTTAATCGAGCTCCCGTGCATATCCCATATGCACCCCCACATCATTTCGCCTGAGCTAGGAAACTACCCTGTGGGACTCTAAGACTCGTCAATAAGCTAGCAGTAGGCAGTGATCATATCACATACCCACAAACCGTCAGCGGCACTAGCTGTACATAATGGCTCCCAGGTATTGAGCGATCAGAAGAAAAACAAGCGAACATGTCAAAACTCCCGTCAAGCCAACCGGCAACACTTACCGTACAGTCCGGTCTCTTCGTCAAATATGCCGCATATCGAGTTTATGGATGGTTTCGTCGACCCCAATAACTCAATAAGTCATGCCGGTATATGGCCTATAACAGATCGAGAAACTACTGATAACACTTATCAGTAAATCTCATCAGCCCTGGCCAGGGACTTTCTGTTATAGCCAATCGAGCATAGCACAACATAAACCCCCAATATCAGGAGAGACGAAACCCCTCATATCGCTCATTGCCTCCATGTGCCTCGGGACTGTACCTAAAATCCACATGTTTGCACGACTCAGTAGAGTCATGGTAGGGTGGAGATCAAAGTACAGTGGGAGAACACACAAGACTCTATGACGATCTCGGATCTACAGACTAATATGTACCAGTATCATCTGAGAACTGCTATCCGACGATAGATATAATACCACATAGGAGTTCTCGGCGAGTCCATTCAGTGTACCCATTCTCTACTGAGCACCCGTATACAATCATTGGTGTCACCACACCAATGGATATGGGATCATCCATCGCCTATCATATGGGACAAGAACGGTATACGCTAGTCTACTCTGGAATATCGATGCCCCATCTCGATACATCTACGACTAGGAACATTTCAAGGATATGCTTATAAACTACACGTGTCCCATTAGTATGATCTGCATTATAGTCCCAGTAGTCAAGCATATATCCTAAGGGCTTTATCAACATGTACCAAAAGAGTAAGATGCATGATCAAATGGACATGTCAAGATAAAGAACAACCAGATAGTATACTATCATGTCGAGCAAGAATGTCCTCTGAATATATATACACACACATACCGATATATCCACTATTATATAATGGCCTCTAGGGCATACATATATCTAACAACTTCATTCTCTTGAAGTGTTTTTGATGGGCAATATATCCTTGCCACCACTTCTTGAAAGTACTGCATTCTTCGGTGGGGTGGGTGACCCTTCAATGATATAAGCAGTAGTTTGAATGTGATCCTTCTTCATCAGGGCATGTGACCCCGGGAGTGTTCTTTATGAGAGGTGGCAGCTTCATCCCCATTGACAGGGATTTGGCGAACCACTTCTCTGTTTTGATCCTGCTCTTATTTGTAACAGGTGTGCTTTTGTTTGGTTAGAGTACATTACGACTCATTCTCGCTGCAGTTTCTTTATCTTGACGCTGACGCTTAGTCTTTTCATATATGGCTGTCTCGCGTTCTTGGTCAATTTTGCTTTTTTGAAAGGCTTCGTATAACAGCCTCTCAATCGGGTCTTCTGGCAGTTCTGGGGTTTTTAGTGCCGATTCTGCCCCAAGTTCCTCTACGTTGTTTTCTGACGCTGAGAGAGCTTCGTCGTCACACAAGGATGAATGGGAGACCATGTGGCAACTTGCTACACAATCTTCGATATCTTCTGATGAGTCATTTTCTTCATCATTATTACTATGTTCGTCCTCAAGAATATGTTTGAGGAACTCTTCAAGCTTGACCGGAGCCCGCGCCTTCTGGTTGTAATCCTCCAGCGCATCAATATATTTTTGTATATCTGTGCGCTTTTCGTCATACTCGGCGGGCTGCACAGGCTTCTTGGTCTTCTTCTTTTTCTTCGAAGACTTTGAAGGCTTGACTAGGGTTTTTTTCCCCTCGTCAACAATTTTCGGTGTGAGACGAGGTTTCAGCATCCCTTCGATGATTTCGGGTTCAAGTGGGCTTTTTCACCTGACTTCCGGATATGCTTGTAGATCCTTCAGCATTCTTTTGGTTTTTTCTGAAAGAACGAGTTCCTATGGAATTTCTTCCATGAGTGAGCATGATGCCCCCTGCACATCCACCTTTTTGGAGTGTGCTTCTGGGATGGGTTTACCCTCCAGTTATCAGACAGCGCGAATTTCCCCTGTTGATACTGGTCTTCGACCCAGTTTTTGAAGACGTAGCAGTCTTCAATTTGGTGGCTCACCATTTTGTGATAAGAGCAGTAGTTAGGGTTGTTGACGTCGCCGGGTTACGGTGGACACCGCATGTCTGGAAATATGATGAGTTTATTATACACTGCCAATTCGAACAGTCTTCTCGTCTTATCACGGGGAAACGAGTAAGCGCGTCCTAGTCTTTCCTTCAAGGATGGGCGTGGACGCGTGTTGTTTTGGCAAGCTGCCGGTTTTGAGCCACTCGGTTGTTTTTACGTGTTGGCAATGAAGGCCGCTTTCCTTTTATCCTTGTTATTTCGAGGGTCCTTATTTGAGGAGGAAGCCCCATGGCCCATCTGGTCCATTTGGGCCAGTTTATCTATCAGAGCCTGAAAGTGGTTGGTTTGAAAAATGTCATGAACTGGGACATACTCGTTTGAGGATCTAGGGTCCCGATGAACATGCCTACGGCGAGAGATTCTTCAATGCGCTGTTCGCACTTAAACCATAGGTTCCGCCACCGGATCGCGTATTGGACCCATATTTCTCCCGGCTTTACCTGGGCGTTGATTAATACCGTAATTGGAGTGCGCTCGCTCGCGCTGGTGAAATGCTGTGTGAATAGAAGTTACATCTCTGTGAATGTTTTTATGGAGTCATTTAGGAGCTCTGAGTACCATTTTAAGTCTGTTTCTGACAGGCTGCCAACAAAATGGCGAAACAACAGTTTGTCGTCGCCTCCAGTGTTTCCGCACAGAGCTCTGAATTACACGACATACTGGTGAGGGTTTCCTATCCCTTTGTATACATGCAATTTGGGGATCGTATACCTTGACGGGTACTTGATTTGATCATACTAGCCTGGATACGGTCGCCAGGTTCTGACGATTTAACCAGCTTCTTCATTAGCTTGATGAGCTCTTATTTGTTGAGCAATGCAATCATCAAGGGCGGCCTTGGAGATTGTTTCTTCTTTGGCCACTGATAAGGACGGAGGAAGGTTTGATATTTCCCCTCTGTCATCCTCGATGGTTATCAGCGTATCTTCGGTTGGGGGTTCAGGCTGGATCATCATTCCAACCATGTCTTGGAACAAGAGAGCCATTTGCTTCAAGTTAGCAACTTGCTCAGCAGCCTCTTTGTCCTTCCTCTCGAGCACCCTTTATAGAAACTCTGTATCGGTTTCTTGCTCTTGGCGTTGTTCGGCCTCTTTTTCTGGACTTGTTTTTTGTCCAGTGAGTGCCGTCATTTTGTTCAACATTTCCTGGAGCTTTTGTTGTTGCTCCTGAGCCTTTGTTAGTGATCGAGTTTGTGGTCGGTGACTCACCGAAGTACAGCTCCCTTCTTGCCCATTGGTCATATAGACCGTATGGACGGTAATACTCCTAGACTTGGGGCGTTTGGATCAATCGCCTTTGGAATTTACCGTCGGTGGTAGAGCTTTCTCCAGCCTCGTTCTTTGATGGGAGATTGGAGTTGAAGGAGCCGTTGTGACAGGCACCTGTTTAGGAGAAGTCCCTCATTGTATGGCAGAGGATTGGTCTTTTTCTTGTCGAACCTTCAATTTCTTCGGTCGACGAGAGTGGTTTTCATCGATCAAAGAATCTTAGAATTGTTGGGTTACACTAACGCCCTGGCCATCATCCGTGGCCGTTTGCGGAACAAAAATTTTACAACGATTTAAACTGGCGCTAGAATAATCCGTTAACACCGGATCTACCATAAACCTAACTATCAAACTAAAGGGTTCTATCTACTATGATAGAAATTTATACCTAAAGAAACAAGTCCTTTGGGTCTTCAATCCTCTCCTTTAGCTCCTCAAAGGATTTACGAATCACACTTGATCGACAGCCACCTCGCGTCAAAGATGATCCACCTGAGAGTATGTGCTTTGAGTTTCTACCTCCAAAACGAGGTAACTAAGGTACTTAGTATGCTAATCTAAGTAACCTAGATAATGTAACATTCTGAAAAATCGTTTAGGTGAAATTTCCGATAATCGGTAAAATAATTGGTGTTTTCCGTAAAAACCAAGATATAATTATTTTTCAACATAGACTTAATTATACCTATTTTAGATATATAATGGCTAGTATTGGTATTTATTTAGTCACTTATAAATTTGCTAGTTTATTAAAATATTTTCCTTAATTAATTATTTTAAATATTTTTAGAAGCTTTCACTAATACATTTAATTAGTGATAATTATAAATGGGAGTGGGTTAATTATACTTTTGTGAACCATGACAACTTAATACCAAGTTTACTACACATCCTTTCTTTGTAAATTATCTCCAAGGTTCTAGTTGGTTCTAGGATAAAATGAATTAGAAAATAAAATTTAAAAAGGAAATACTAAAGAATAGAAGCATGGGCATGTTGATTTGAGTTATGGGTTTTCTTCACTTGAAAATCCCCCCCCCCACCCCCACACCTGGCCGAGCCTGGTAGCCCCAATTCCCTAATTTCCCCACTTCAAAAGTTAAATGAAAAAAATAAAGGAAAAAGAAAATGGTTTAAAGTTAAATGAGGTATGGGCTTTCTTTGACTTGGCCACAAACACACTCACCTCACTTTTTCACTCTCCCTCTCTTATGGCCGAGACCACCTGCAGCCCCCTCCCCTCATTTCCTCATCTCATCTCATCTCATCTCCAAAAATCCACAAAAATTCCATGAAAAATCAACACAAATTCCACTAATTCCTAATTTAATCCTTACCCATTTTTTCTTGGCCACTCTAGCTTGGATCTTGGAGAAAAGTTAGCATTTGGGAGGCTAAGATTGCATGCTAGATCTCAAATTTGTGAGGTATAAATCTTAACCCTATAGTTAATTTGTTATTTAAATATTTTAAATCAAACTTATTTAGTTAGCAATATGGTTTCAATTTCAAGTTTGAAAATGCAAGAAAAAGGGTTTAGATCCAAATTAAAGTTTACATTACTTGATTTAGTTAGCAATGTGTAGTTTAATATGTTAAGACATGAAAAATCTAATCTAGTTGTTAAGTTGCTAATTGTTATTTTTAAAGTATCTAAATTATATATTTTGCAAACTAAGTTTTTTTTATTAGTGAGTAATTAGGTGAAATTAAAATCTAGTTAGGATTTGTGTGGCTTAATTAAGTTATTAAATGAATATTGTGGCCACTAATTTTGTTAAAACATTTAGATTTGAACTAAAATGGTGGGTTGTGCTTACTAGGTTTGTGTAATAATTAGATTTTGGTTCAATTTGACGTTGCGATGATTTACATGCTATATCCTATAATATTTAGTGTGTTGTGAACACGTGATTGATGCGATTGGGTTTTTGGTTTGGTAGTTGCCACGTATAGCGACCCTACTTGTGGTTTGTGGCGTTGTCGCGAGTGCGTTTTGTGCATCAAGTGCGTGCGCGTTTAGTTAGTGCGCATGGTTGATTCGCATTGTTTGTGTGTCCGCGAATATTTATATATTTATTCTCTTATTTACTTGTGTACATTTCTAGGATTGGGTGCAGAGGCGTCGGATGTGACGCGGAAATGGCAAGGATGAGATCGGATCAGATTAGCCGAGCGTCCCAGTGAGTAGATGTACACATCTACGGGGGAATCGTCTGGATGGCACGAGGCGCCCGATAGTCAGGATTTCTAGTAGTGCTTTTATTTATATGTGTAGTCTCCTAGTCATTCATCTCATTGCATTCCATCATCATAAATATATATGATATTATCTCATAGGACACTTGCACCATTACCATTGGTTCATGCTGCACGTGCACGATTCATGCGAACACACACGCCTTTGGTAATTTCTATGTCACGAACACTATAGAACTGTTTATAATCGATATCTATGCATTGCATCATATATGATCTGTAGACATGTACTTTATAGTCATTTCATCAGGATGGATACGTATGATTGTTAGTCATATATACATACCACATTGTATCATGATTCATGCATAGCTTCTGGCCGTACTTCGCATGATATATACTATCGTATCATAGACATCCATCATCACCGACATGTTTACATATTGTGATTCTTCTCGAGGATTTCAGTATTTATGAGATTTATGGATTTTGGAGAATCCGCAAGGATTTTAAGAACGTATTACCATTTTAAAAATGTAAGTCGCAGTTTTCTCATGATATGATGTATGTGGTGTCCACCATGGGTTTTCTCAGTTCTTGAGCGGTATCATACACCCGATTCGAGGAGGAGGATGAACCGTCTGCGGGTGCATGGTGGACCCGGTACGGTACCTCGGGGCAAGATAGTCGCAGATGATGGCGTTGAGCCCGGCAGGGGACCACTACCGACCGGTTATTTGTGACGCGGCGGATATCCGGAGGATACCGACGTAGTCGTGAGATTTGATGATATGGGTCGATCCGGACTGACGAAACCCGAGATATTGAGATACTGAGACATTGAGATATTGAGATATTGAGATGTTGAGACATTGAGATATTGGGATATATATATTGTGTCGGTGCTTGACATGGATTTTCTGTTGATTTCATTGATGATACTTCAGTTTATTGCATAGAGGTTTTTCTAAGATAAAAACAAAGATTTTCTCATACCAGACTTTTTCAGGTTTCGTTTTGATTATGCATTCATGTTGGTACATCGTATCATATCGATATGCGTAGATTGAGACGCATTTACGTGCATGCTTACGATAGCCTTATTAGATGTTACTTACTACTCATGAGTTGGCAACTCACCCCCGTTGTGCCACAATATCTTGCAGGTCCGATCCGTCAGCACAGTAGCGGCGGGCACACTTCCTTATTTTGTTCCTTTTGCATGGACTTGCGACATTGCTCGTTGGTGGGTTGCGAGGATATTTTATCCCAATCATGTATATTATTTGTATCTAGTATACTCCATCTACCCTTGTATATTTGGAAAGACAGGGAGACTTGTATTTGTGGTGTTTGGTGTCGTTGCTCACTTGAGCCGACGTGGTGTTTGGTGTCGTAGATTGTATACGGAGACTAATTTATGTTGTCGCCCGTAGGGCGTGGATTAGTCCAAATCCGTATCTTCTTAGATTTGGGTTTGGGGGTTGGGTTTAAGGATACGTTAGTCTCATTTGAAACTAAGATCAACTTAATTGTTTGTTAAGGATATGTTAGTCTTATTTTAGACTAAGATCAACTTAAACGGGATTATTTAGATCCAACAGAAGAACATTTGGACTCTAATGTTTAGTTTAGGGACATTGCGGTCGATTAATTTAAGGACATTACGGTCCAACGTTAGTTTAAGGACATCTCGGTCCGTTGTTAGTTTAGGGACATCTCGGTCCAGGTTAAGGACATCGTAGTCCATGGGTTTAAGGACCCCACAGTTCGTAGTTTAAAGACATCGTAGTCTATGAAGTTTAAGGACATCGTAGTCCATGAGTTTAAGGACCCCACAGTCCGTAGTTTAAAGACATCGTAGTCTATGAAGTTTAAGGACATCATAGTCCATGAGTTTAAGGACCCCACAGTCCGTAAAATGTGTGGTTGTCGGGACCCGTCACCTCTCTGAAGACGTTGAAGGATTACAACGACGAGTATCAGAGGAGTAAAGAGATGTACCCTTGAACCGGTGTGAATTGATTGGAAGATCTGTAGCCCAGTTTGGGACTAAGATCTGTTGAATATTCGTGAGCGGATGGGCTCAGTTCAATATAAGTTGAGGACTTATGGCCAATATTGGGCTAAATCCAATAAAATTAAAATGTTTAACATTTTATTGTTCTGGGCTGTTGAGCCTCTATTTAGGCTTGGCCCCTTTAGTAATGCTGAGCATTAGATCCTGACACATTTTTTTGTCTTGTATCGAATGCATAGCATTCATCAGAACAATGTGTGTTCTGATAGCGCCCCACGTGGCGCGCTGGGCGCTTTGCTCTAATTAAAGAGAGCATTGCGCTTCTGCCAAGTAGCGCACACGAAAAGGACACGTGTCGCGCTAAGCGCTAAGCGCCAGTTTATAAGCGCATTGCGCTTTCAATTTATGAGCGCGTTGCGCTAATTTAGTGGCGCACCTGTGAGTGACACGTGGCGTGCTTGGCTCTGAGCGCCAGCCCATGAGCGCAATGCGCTATTTCAGAAGCGCAAAGCGCAATTTGTATACGTGGTTGACACGTGGCATGTTTTGGCGCTGAGCGCCGGTCCAAGGAGCGCAGAAGCGCAGTTCAAGAGTGTAAGGCACTTTTCAATAGCGCAAAGTGCATTTGATCAAAGTTATGATTTGGAACAAATTTATGTTCTTTTCAAAGGAGGCTTTGCCTCAAGATTCAAGAACAATAGTTCTTATTTGTGAAAGGGGTTGCCTTTGTAGATTAATGATCTATGTGAAGAATATGTTCTTCTTTATTATTTGATGAGATCTTTTGATCTCTTTTATGAAAGACATTGGTCTTTTTTAGATCTATGATCTTTTTTAGAATATAGTTCTTCTTTTCATGAGATGATTTCATCTCTGTGTTCATTGTTCATGTTCTTTACCTTGAAGAAATGATCTTCTTTTGCTAAAAACTTGCTTTTCTTTCTTTGAGTTTTCTCAAAGTATGTAGGGTTTTTTTTCTATATCAGACTTGAAGTCTTGGGGCCTTTATATAGGGCAAATTGATTTATTGAATCAGTTATTTTTCTCTAATTGATTTGGGGATGTTTCTCCACCGTTGGATCTTTGATCCTAGGGATTCTGTTTTACAGAAGGCAATCTTCTTATTTTTAACAAGATTGGAAAAATCTTTCCATAACAGAATTTTAATTCTGATTAATTAATGATTTATCATTATTAGATCTTTTGATCTAACGGTGGGGAATTTTTAATTCCAGCGCTGGCGCACCCGTGCTTTGCACGTGGTGCACTGCTCAGAGCGCAGCGCACTTTGCGTTAACGCACCTACGTTTGACACGTGGCGCGCAGTGCAGAGCGCAGCGCAGCCTGCGCTAGCGCACCCGTGTTTGACATGTGGCGCACAGCGCGCCTAGCGCTAGCGCACTCATGGTGCACTGCCTAGGGCGCAGCGCACCTGGCGCTAGCGCATCAGTGTTTGACACGTGGCGCACAGCGCGCCTAGCGCTGAATCTGAAGCGTTGCATCAATTTTTGAATTTTGAATTTTAAAACAGAGCTTTGCTTTGATTGGGGGAAGCAGAAGCGTCCCTTCATTTCAAATCTCGGAAACAGAGCTTTGCTCTGATTGGGGAAACAATCATTTATATGTATTTTCATGTGTTATACCTATTTGGGGGCCAATATTTATAAAGGAGACTCTGCCGAAATTTTCGGGAAAATCTGATGTTGCTTTTAAATGTTTAATGCCACTTATTTGTTAAAACCACTTGCTTTAGAACAAGTTTTCCTTCACTCTTTTTGTTAAACGGTTTAGTTTTCTGGGTTTTGGCTTACTTAGATTACGTTGCGCCTTGAGAAATTTCATAGTTTAAGTGCCAGTCATGTTCTGTACCTTCGGGTCGTGACAAAGTTGGTATCAGAGCGATAGGTTTTACCTTTCTGAGTGTAGGATGATGCTTGGTAGATGGAGTAGGTGACTTAAACAGAGTGACGTAGCGTGTGTATGTTCCGTGGCATACTTACGATACGGTACTCCGCCTATGTAACCTTAGGATATATATTTGCTTGTATTTCTTTCCTTGATTCCGAAAATCCTTTGGTTCGGTCGCAATGTTCCTATTAATCATGTTTCTTGTTCCAGCCACTATGCCACTGGAGACTACGAGGGCCAGAGGGCTGCCGCCAGGGATGAGATTAGAGTAGGCTCGTTTGAGATGAGGACCGATCAGGGCGGTACGCCTACCCCTCAGGGACAGAGTGATCCGTCTTCTCCAGGACGGATAGTTAGGATAGAGTTGGTATTCAGGACTTGCGACAGATGCTTAGATTGTTAGTGGTGACTAGCCGAGCTCCGAGAGCCGATGATGTCCCTTATATTTCAGGGACTGTGATTGTACCTGCTACTCAAGCAGCTGTTTCTGTGGTTACCGAGATTATTTACGTATCCTTATAGGAGTTTTTTAGGCTGAAACCTCTAATTTTTACAGGCACAGATGCAGGGAAGGATCCGTAGACAATCCTTGACAGGATGGCTAGGAATTGTCATACACAGAGATGTTCTGATGAGATATGGATTGAGCTTGCGAGTTTTCGTCTAGAGAGGTCTTGCTCAGACGTGGTGCGAGTCAGTTAAGAGAGGCCGAGCTGCAGACCTACTTCCTATGACTTGGGAGGAGTTCACAGTTGTATTTCTTTCCCGTTTCCTTCCGGAAAGCGTTCGAGATGCCGAGCTCGTAGTTTCGAGCCTTTGCGTAAGACTTCAGGGATGACGGTGTCCGAGTACGACATTTGGTTTACTCAGCGGTCCGATATGCTCCTTACCTGGTGGACACTGAAGAGAAACGGATAAAGAGGTTCGTGTGGAGATTGGACATGCAGTTATTTCTTTCCATCGGCACCCAGCGTTTTGACACTTATGCAGCCGCGATGGATGCAGCCTTACTGCTAGAGGAGTGCATTTCTGAGACTTCGGTCGTTTCTAGGATCGAAGCGGATTTGTACCGGTATGCCCGCTCAGAGGTGATTAGATAGGCACAGTTGTGACAGGTGTCCTTTCGGTGTTTTCTTCCGATGCGTATTTTTGTTGTTGTTTAAACTTGTATCTACGCACTTTATACCGAGTTTGGACCGAGAGTCGTCCTTGCTTGATCTGCCGTTGATTGTTATTATTCCAGTAGGCGAGTCTTTTGTCACTCGAAATGTTTTTCGTTCATGTTTGTTTTGTTCGTATCGGAGATAGAGATTCTTCTGTCAATTTGATTTTCTCGATATATTTGACTTCGAAGTTCTTCTGAGCATGAATTGGTTAGCCACGTGTTATGTATTCATGGACGGCCGTAAGAGGAGGCAGTCATATTTAGTTTTCCGGGTAAGCCAGTTCTTGCTTGTTTTCGGGGAGACCGTAGCGTCGTATTTCCCAGTTTGATTTCTTCTTTTCGCGCTAGTCAGCTTTTGAGAATGGATGTCAAGAATTTTTGGCGTATGTTTGTGATGTTAGAGCCGCAGAGGTCCCATTGGACCAGGTCCCGATTGGGAGAGAGTTTCCAGATATTTTCCTGACGAGTTTCTTTGTTTGTCGCCAGAGCGTGATATTGAGTTCTGCTTTGACTTGATTTCCAGCACGGAGCCTTTTTCTATACCGCCATATCGGATGGACTCGGCGGAGCTTAAAGAACTGAAGGATCAGTTGCAAGATTTGTTGGATAAAAGACTTGTTCGTCCGAGTGAGTCACTTTAGGGAGCTCCTTTTCTGTTCGCCAAGAAGAAAGATGGCAGTTGTGTTTTTGCTTTGATTTTTGTCAGTTGAATCGGGTTACAGTACGGAACAGATATCCCTTAACTCGTATCGACGATTTATTTGATTAGCTCTAGGGTTCGGGACATTTCTCGGAGATTGATTTACGATCAGGTGACCATTAGTTGTGGGTTCGAGAGGATGATATTCCGAAAACTACTTTTCGCACACGTTATGGGCATTATGGGTTTTTGGTGATATCGTTCGGACTCACCAATGCCCCAGCAGCATTCATGGATTGGAGGAACCATATATTCAGTCCATTTCTTGATCAGTTATTATCGTGTTCGTTGATGACGTTTTAGCATACTTTTGGAACCGAGAGGAGCCTAGGCAGTAATTAAGGATTTCATTGTAGACTTTGAGGGAGCGCCAGCTATTCGCTCAATTATCCAAGTGTGTTTTCTGGTTGGATGATATTGACTTCTTGGGTCACGTAGTTACAAGAGATGGTATGTATGGGACCGAAAAAGATCGAGGCTGTTTAGCACTGGTGATTGATGTAGATTTATGTATGTGTAGTAGTTAACCGCAATCAGAACGGTGTCGCGTGTAGCTAGACCGAGGTGAGTACGGGTCGTCCTCTGGGAAACGTTGAATACTTTATTCTTACTTTAGGCGTGTTGAGAAAGAAAGGAGGAAGAATAAAGAAATGTGAAGAATGGTTGTAGGATCTAGATCTACGTTAAACACGGATGCAAAATATAGATCTAGATTAACTACGGATGTAAGTTTAATATTAAAAGAGGGCTTGTAGGTTTCATTAGGATTTAGTAGTTATGGATGATTAATTAAAGATTACTCTTTTTATCCTTTAATAGATTTAAAACTAGAACGACGGTGATGCATGTAGATTAGGGTTTCTGGAGGGAAAAGGGTTCCCACTCTTAACCCCTATCTCGACATGGAACTCCGTTCATATCTAGCCTTTACCAAAACAATAGTTAATCTAATCTCTAATCGCGGTCGAGACTAGTACGGATCCGCGGCCTTATAGATGGATCACAGGATTTTATCTTCTGGGGCTTGATCTTTATGACACGTGGTGATCTTTTTAATCTCTGGAAAGTGAAAATCTTTTCTACATCACTGCCAGACTTGATTTCTTTAGTTTGCTTTCTTAATTAGGCAGGTTTGTTCCAACAACTTTGATTTTCTTGATTTCAGCCCTGAAAATTCTGCACAACAACTCAATAAATAATATTAGTAGAGTTTGTTTTATTGAGATTTTAACTTAACCATTAAGATTTGGTCAGATGTATTTTAATAAGGTAAGCATATTTAAATGGGCCAAATGTTACATGGATATTATATGCTTACTTTTCCTACTAAATGTTAATTATAATATATAAACACATGAAAATGGTATTTTTACAGATAAACCCTCATATGTATCATATATTATAATAAACACCTTTTATTATAAAGAAATAGTAAGAAAAATGTCATATTAAATGTGCAGTTTTATCAACTGAACAAATACCCCCAAACTTATCTTTGATCGTCCCGAGCAAACTAGTTTATTCAAGAGAAGGATAAAAAGGAAGTAGAAAGCTAAGCACACTTTCGTAGGCAACACGATTGCACTGGGCACGTGCAAAAAGCCGTTAAACCTCTAGGTGTCCTTAGTAGGAGGAGTGTTGTCTCCTGAGGGTTTTCAGCGGATTACACCCACAAAATCCTATAATAAAAGAGAGATGGTGAAAGTTACATATAAAGATAAGAACCATAAAAGAAAGACTTTGAAAACTTAGAGTTTCCAACTGTACTAGCTTTTCAGTTGTCATGAGCCCTATCTTAATAGTCATGAAAAGATGTTAGAGATCACATCATCCCTCAATAAAACATCGTCTTTATTCTTCATTCCTACCTTTCATCCAAACATCGATCATATACCCCTACGTGTGTGCAAATAACATCCCTACACTTGTAGAATTCAATTCAAGCTATCATACTCTTGTCCATCTACCTCGGTACTTTTTAATTTGATGAATATTTGGATGGATTTGCTCGCACATTTTTCATGCAACCGTTAATACTTCTTGAGGTACTAACCGACCGATTACTCATGTGCTTGCTGATTAGGTGTATTAGTATTTTCCTCGTCTTGCACCACCTAAGGCTTAGCAGTGACTCCCAGACCAATTGGTCTAAGGCACTAGTGTAAGTCTATGCTAGCGTCCCGGCCGTCTACAGACGCCAAATGCGGAACAAAAACTTTTAAACTGGCGCTATCGTATACTTTAACCCGGATCTGCCATTATTGCTAAACTAACAAACTGTAAAGAGTGTAGAAAGGTTATACCGAACGATTCGAGTCCTTCGTTCTTTAACCATCATCCCACGCTCCGTTGCGGCTGCTCCGATCTCTTCGATCTTCGATCTCCTCGTCGAGGTGGCACCACATCGACGATTCTTTAAACGGGCTCCCGCCTCTGACTTGAGGCAACTCGATCGTCAAGTTTGCTAAAAGAGACGACCAAGAATGATGTAGAGAATGAGTAGATGACTTTGTCTCACTTCGTCCAAATCCGTGGACGATCGGTTAATGAAATTGCCGAGGGAATTGGGTGATGGAATGAAACGAACTGTGAATTCCATACACCCCAAAATCTATCATATCTTTTCTACAAAATTAATCAAGCAAGAACCATGTGAGGGGAAGGGAAGGCCGGCCACATATATATAGGAGGGAGGTGAGTGTAGGAGAGGTCAAGGGGGTGACCATAAAAGAAAGCTTCTCACTCAAAATATCCTTAAGAAAACAAGAAGCTTTAATGCTAAAGCATGAATCACTAATACACCTCATCAAGCCTTTAATGCAACCAATGAAAACACAACACCAATTAATCCTAGTCACCTCATCTAGAACCTTCTAGAACCTTCTAGAAGCATGACTCACTCTCATCCAAGAAAAGATAAATCCGTCTTTAATCGAATGTTAAAAGACGGCTGATAGAAAACTGGAAACTGGCAACTTCCAAAAGTGATCCTGAAACGACTTTCAGGATAACCCCGAAACTGTATAAATATACCCGCATTTGTATTACGACTGAATACAAATGCAACTGAGACAAAGATATTATACCTACTCAATATAATACTCGGATCCGGCTTAAACAAAAGCCGACCAGTATCATCTGTCCGAAAATCGACACGTGCGTAAACGCACGTGCATTTTCCGAACCCTGCCATAAAACCATACGGCCTCTACAACGTTTCGCCCGAACTTGGGAAACTGTCTATGGGGGACTCTAATGACTCGTCAGTACCCTGGCAGTGGGTTTAACCACAAACCGTCAGCGGCACTAGCAATGCGTAACTGCTGCCCATGGACTGACCTCAAGGGATGCCGATGAGCGCACTCATCCGGAAAACCCTACTGAGCCTAACAGTGACAATGTATATACAGTCCGGTCCGTTCGTCTATGAGTATCGTATATCTGCCTAGGGGGCTAGTAACGTCAGACCCCCAATAGCAGTATAAGTCGTGTCGGAGTGAAGCCCAATAACACCCTGAGATACTACTGGAGTACCTACCAGTAAATCTCCTGCCATGGCCATGGACTTTGTGTAATGGCTCTCCTAGACACAGCACGACCTCGCTCCCAATACCGGGAGAGACGAATCCCCTGCCGATCCGCTCACGTGCCTCCATATGGCTCGGGACTGTACCCAAAAACTACCTGTTTGCACGACTCCTTTGAGCCGTGGTAGGGTAGAAATCAAAGCACAGTGGGAACTCACACGAGACAAATGACGACCTCAGGTCGATGAACTAACCTGTACACATATCACCAGGGAACTGCTATCTGACGGTAGATATAATACTAACTAGCAGATTCCCGGCGAGTCCTGTCCGGTGTACTCATAACCCAATGAGCACCTGTATACATCTTAGGTGATCCAACTAACACCAGTGGCTTGTGAGACCGGCCACCGCCCCTCGTCGGGGTCTCGACTGTACACACTAGTCTACTCCGGAGTATCGATGCCCTGTCTCGAAACTCCCACGACTAGGGACCACAATTAAGGATATGCATATAAACTACCCAACTCTCACGTATATGATCGCCATCATACTGTTGGTAGTAAAGCAAGATCCTAAGGGCTCTATCAAAGTGTAACATGTAATCAGTCACCTGATCATGTACACGACTGATAAAGGCAAACCAGATAGCATACTATCATCTTGAGTAAGACTGTCCTACCGGTATAGGTCCTCCGCAATCATTGCAATCACGTACCTGTGATCCAATAATTGACTATGATGGCACTATCTCCAACAATCTCCCACTTGCACTCAAGACTAATTATTGCGATGTCGACTACTCACAGCCCGTGTGAAACCGAACATCCAACTCCTCTACTAATCAGTATCACAAAGCCCGTTTGTAAAACTATTGTGTTCGAGAAATAGCCTTAGTGAGTGGATCCGCCTAGAAGTATCTTTCTATATCTCTCTTAATCTCGAATTCGCGGAGAAAGCCATCTCCCGAATCGAGTAACACCTGTCTTAGAATATGTCTGGATATCTGATGGGACTTAGTTCATAAATGAACTCCAAATCCAAACTTCTTAGACTGTATCAATCACTGAACCTAATCAATATCCGGCACCATGCCACCCACAGTATCCTCTTGGACCACCTGTCCATAATACTGTCCCTCTTCGTCAGAGGGAAAACTATAACTCTGACAATCACTCTGTCAACCATGTCACCTTTGAAGCTTGGAATGATAACCGTCTCCCGAAGGAGGCTGCCGTCATCAAATCCGTAGAACATGTACTTATGTTCTAAAACTGCTTCCTTATGTTTCTCCAGGATTGGATTAATACAAACTTATTGCATCTAGTGCAAAACCAACATTTGGTGTGGTACTTGACATCTCATGATTGACTCAA
This sequence comes from Agapanthus africanus, assembly GCA_030015575.1. NCBI lineage: Eukaryota > Viridiplantae > Streptophyta > Magnoliopsida > Asparagales > Amaryllidaceae > Agapanthus > Agapanthus africanus. The sequence continues at coordinate 309,860,674 of JASDDO010000024.1, forward strand.
TTGCCTAAGCAAGTGATCTGCCGATCATGCACATCCCTCTCCCCTTTAGTCTGTAAGACACCTTTAGAGAGGGCGACTCCATCACCTGCAGGTACACCACCATGCTAGGAGTCATCTATTCTAAAAACCATTAGAATACTGTCAAAGTACCTACATTGGGAAACTACCCAAATCCAGATCTAAAACCATAGATCTAGAAACCAGAATGTCAAATATTATATCCATATCCTGTCTGGAGAAACAACTGTGTGACGACCACAGTACAACCGATCGTAGTATAGGAATTTTACTTCCTACTCTGTGTATGTCATCCAGATACCATGACATCACACCCTACTACCTCCTTAACTGATCCATCCCCTATTCTGATTGAAGTCAAACCCATGACTGTCACATCAAAATTAGATGATCTATTTCCGCTATAACTGCTCAAGTCTATAAATAGATATAAGCATCTTGCCCACTATGCTTCCGCTGCTCCCACTGACTACGACAACCCTCCTACCGGGTCTCATAGCCTGGAACAACAGTAGTGTCAAGTCTTGGTAGATAAGAACCTCCCTGTCACCGTCCTTGAGCCTACCGAAGTACCTCTCGGGTGTCTGAGGTTACCCACCAAATCTATGGAGTGGCTATTGGAATGTCAAACCTGATTGAATATATAGGTCCTATTAAATTTTCCGTAATCGTTTGCGGTTCTGGAATCACTTCCAGTTCTACCATACTCCCACTACTGTTTTCTGAAAAAGATCCATTTTTACTAAAACTGTGGCAAGTCAAGAACAATATCACTATTGATCTTCCAAATGGTAGAATATCAACCCTCGTCATAGCCAGGGTCAACCCACAAACAGCCATTACAGAAACGTGCCCTGAGTTATCCAGAGTCTGGTTTTAAGCATAAGCTGGACAACTCCCCGTACCTTAACAACTTTTAAGGTACGAACCATTCTATATCCAATATAGAAACTTTGACACTTATTTAATTGGAACCATATTCAAATCATGCAGCTGTCTCCAGTGCATATCATCTTTAATGGAAAGAGGCTAATCAGCATTACTCAACTTAGGAATCCATCCAATTATGAGTAACCTGAAAAAGAAACATGTTTCTCAAAACCATCACTATCATCTGAATACCAATCACAAGAATCTATATCTTCGATCTCTTTGAAGAATCTCGATACTTGTGACACCTGGTTCTCTACTTTATTCTTATACCCACAACTTCTCAAAACTTAGACCTTGTATTTCTACGAAACACTCGTCTAAATACTAGAGAAGTTATAAGTAAACAGAACATAGTACGAGGACCTACCCCTTTGTCCTGATGGACACTTGGACAACATACAATACTCTGTATAAGTCCGCTGAGTTAAACAACTCAAAACCTGTGCGTTGTAGATGGAAAACTGTACCCTGGCGATTTCCTCAAATATCACCAATTACAACGAATTCCGATATAATGAGGATAATCACCTAATTCCCAATATCTTACTCCTTTACATCATCTGTAAAACCATACAGATATGAGAATGAAACCTGGTAAATACATACCTTTGGAGTAAGTGTCTAATCGGGAAAACAGTTTTTCTTTAACAATGCACTGAAACATGAAAATGTTTCGTAGGGGTATCCTGGTATTCATAGCAATGCCTCTTCCATAATCCAATTCATGACTTCAACCGTATATTTTATTGTCATCTCTCCAAATCCCTTTATTTGTCTTTAGTCGTTACCTTCTGTACACCATCGTTAGGCTAAATGGTTTTCTTCCTTCCCTACCGTTCGGCACCAGCCTATGGTTTGGAAGAAGACTATCCAGTAAGCATAATAGGTGTACCCTCCTAAACCAAGGAGTACTCGCAACTGAGAGAAGGTGATGATAAAAGACAACTGAATAATACCTTATTCTTTTAAAGGTGAAATAGGAGTGGCGATGAAGTACGCGGTTTTGGTCGTGAATGATATCAGTCGCAATTTACTTTGCCCTCTTTCTAATCCCTTTATTTTGTCTTTACATATTATCTTCTGCACACCCTACTTAGGCTAATTGGTTTTCTTCATTCCCTACCTTTCGGCACCAGCCTATGGTTTGGAATAAGACTATCCAATAAGCGTAATAGGTGTACTCTCCTAAACCAAGGAGCTCTCGCAACCTGAGAGAAGGTGATAATAAAAGACAACTGAATAAACCAATTCTATTTCTCCTGAACCTGGATCCATCCTCGAAGAAGTCCCTTCGAGTTCGTATATAACCATACGATGGATCTATCCAATGGAAGTGGATATCCGTAGTAATACGGGTGTTCTGAGAAATTCAAAGGGTAAAAGAAGGAGTGGCAATGACTTATGCAACTCAGACAATCCAAAAGCCAGTATTTTAAGAAGGTTCGGTCAACCTGGTCACTGAGTCATAGTCTAGGGTCGGTCAAAGGTGCTGCCAAAGAGAGAGAGAAAAGAAACACTCTGCGTGCACTCTAACCTAGATCAGAATGGTTATCACTTTATCTAATCCGGAAACCTCCCACTGTCCTGTCAAATTCTCCTCCAAACCAAAAGAAGAATCAATCGGGATCACCCGAAAAGTAAACCAACTCATCAGTGGGAATCGTAATCCAACTCTCATCGCATGATAACGTGATGGAATGCATCCACGTTACTCATACTCCAGATGGTATGCGCATACTTGGCAAGTTTCAGTTTCTTTAGAAACTCCCGATATGATTTTTTGCCCCATGCTCTTATAACCTTGGCGTTAGGTCAAAATGTCATAAGTCACATGCCAAGTTCTACCCATCACTATCTTGTTAATTTGAACCCACCTGCACATGCCCTTGGCGTTAGGTCAAAATGGCAGAACGGCTGTCCCAAACCAACTCATCTATCTATGCAACAATTGAATACCCAGCAGCTACCAAACACTATGCCTTGGCGTTAGGTCAAAATACATAGCTTGAATACTACTGAATACCCAAAAGAAGTGACGGAGGGCTACGGCTGGTTTTTGGCGAAAAACCTTTAACGTAGTGAACTTGATATAGCTGAAGGAACCTGATAGCTTTTTAAAATATAGTGGCGAAAACCTTTTGCTAAAGAGGTCACTCCCGGTAAAGGGATCTCGGCTCTTTCCTCGTGGAATGAGGTGCAGGATATTCCACTGAATACCGCTATGTAAAGCAACTTGTAATCGACTATAGTGAAGTTATTACGCTGACGCAAACTTCTGCCCAAGGGGTCAGTCCCGGTGAAGGGATATCGGCCCTTGCCCCGTCGAATGAGGTGCAGGATATTCCACTGAATACCGCTATGCATAACAAAAGAAAACGTCTTTGCAATAACACTTTTTAAATTTGTTCCAACAACTGTAAACATGTTTGTTTTACTTTGCATTGATCAGAATCAACGCAGTCCCATCAATTAATCACACCAGAAAAGAACGAAAATAAAATGTACGTATATGCCATCCGCATTCGTCACTGGGTCCCGTCATCACCCGTTAGGTTACTTAACTAACGACAGAGCGGGGACTGGACTAGCGCGGGTGTAAAACATATACAACATCTAATAGTATATAAACCAATATACAATAATCGCTCCAGGCGTGATAATATGCAACATTACAGAAAAGTAATAAGCATCACAGAACAATACAGATAATCTGGGATCCCCGGGTTTCACAGAGCCGCTGCTGAAACCCGACGTTCCCCTGTCGTGTGGATAGCCTGTGCAATGAAACCTAGACCCCTACGGGCGCGGCAAGTTACCCGCCAAAACCTGAAGCGAGGCAGCCCCCTACAGCATAGTGAATGGACCACCCAGCACTTCACGGAATCCGGTAAGCTTGGGCACCCCTCCTTGGGTCAACCTGTACCCCCTACGAGTGCGGCGAATAGTCTGCCAATTCTAGAGTGGGGCCCCTCTGCCTCTTAAAGCCATGAGATGCGGACCCGTTGCTTCTCAGAACCCGGCTATCCGTGCACTCCGTCTCGGGGCAAAACCCAGTACAATAATGAAAAATAGTACAATAGGTACATCGACCGCAACCTGGTCGTGCCCCAAAAGAATATTATACAACAGGCAGTGACGGCAGTCCACAAGTTGGACGCTCGCCCCGCAATATCAAATATACAAATAAACACAAACTGTACTAGCATTGCACACTGCTATCCACCACGACAAATCCGCAACATCACAACACAACACAGAACATCAACGCGAATGTCACGTTCGCAAACCCGTCTAAAAAAACTATAGCAATCAGACGCGGTTTACCGATCAAATGACATTCCCGGTCGGAGATATAATGTAAGCACTGTAAACTAACATGTTTAAATTTCGATCGACCAAATATCAAAAAGTGGGCCCCACGACTTACTGGTGAACAGTAACAAAATCTGGGCCAAAACGATATTTACCAAAAACCACAAAATCCAACAGAGAACTCACTGTGAAAATTTGGGGCCACGATCTCACTGTACTGCCGCGGAAGCGCGGTCAAACCATAGGTTTGACCGCGTTTCCGCGGCGGTATTGTCGAATTACGTGCCCAAATTTCTACGTGGTTCTTAGAAAAGCCTGCACAGATTTTTAAGACATGCAGAATAATTTTAGGAGACCATTTAAAATCGACAGAAACTGTGAGGCTGAAGAATTGTGATTTTTGATTTCCGGTTCGATCGATGTTTTAAACGCGTTAGCACAAGTTAGTATAGCAAAATGGTGAGGCTCTGATACCACTGTAAGTCTACGCTAGCGCCCCGGCCGTCTACAGACGCCAAGTGCGGAACAAAAACTTTTAAACTGGCGCTATCGTATACTTTAACCCGGATCTGCCATTATTGCTAAACTAACAAACTGTAAAGAGTGTAGAAAGGTTATACCGAACGATCCGAGTCCTTCGTTCTTTAACCATCATCCTACGCTCCGTTGCGGCTGCTCCGATCTCTTCGATCTTCGATCTCCTCGTCGAGGTGGCACCACATCGACGATTCTTTAAACGGGCTCCCGCCTCTGACTTGAGGCAACTCGATCGTCAAGTTTGCTAAAAGAGACGACCAAGAATGATGTAGAGAATGAGTAGATGACTTTGTCTCACTTCGTCCAAATCCGTGGACGATCGGTTAATGAAATTCCCGAGGGAATTGGGTGATGGAATGAAATGAACTGTGAATTCCATACACCCCAAAATCTATCATATCTTTTCTACAAAATTAATCAAGCAAGAACCATGTGAGGGGAAGGGAAGGCCGGCCACATATATATAGGAGGGAGGTGAGTGTAGGAGAGGTCAAGGGGGTGACCATAAAAGAAAGCTTCTCACTCAAAATATCCTTAAGAAAACAAGAAGCTTTAATGCTAAAGCATGAATCACTAATACACCTCATCAAGCCTTTAATGCAACCAATGAAAACACAACACCAATTAATCCTAGTCACCTCATCTAGAACCTTCTAGAACCTTCTAGAAGCATGACTCACTCTCATCCAAGAAAAGATAAATCCGTCTTTAACCGAATGTTAAAAGACGGCTGATAGAAAACTGGAAACTGGCAACTTCCAAAAGTGATCCTGAAACGACTTTCAGGATAACCCCGAAACTGTATAAATATACCCGCATTTGTATTACGACCGAATACAAATGCAACTGAGACAAAGATATTATACCTACTCAATATAATACTCGGATCCGGCTTAAACCAAAGCCGACCAGTATCATCTGTCCGAAAATCGACACGTGCGTAAACGCACGTGCATTTTCCGAACCCTGCCATAAAACCATACGGCCTCTACAACGTTTCGCCCGAACTTGGGAAACTGTCTGTGGGGGACTCTAATGACTCGTCAGTACCCTGGCAGTGGGTTTAACCACAAACCGTCAGCGGCACTAGCAATGCGTAACGGCTGCCCATGGACTGACCTCAAGGGATGCCGATGAGCGCACTCATCCGGAAAACCCTACTGAGCCTAACAGTGACAATGTATATACAGTCCGGTCCGTTCGTCTATGAGTATCGCATATCTTCCTAGGGGGCTAGTAACGTCAGACCCCCAATAGCAGTATAAGTCGTGTTGGAGTGAAGCCCAATAACACCTTGAGATACTACTGGAGTACCTACCAGTAAATCTCCTGCCATGGCCATGGACTTTGTGTAATGGCTCTCCTAGACACAGCACGACCTCGCCCCCAATACCGGGAGAGACGAATCCCCTGCCGATCCGCTCACGTGCCTCCATATGGCTCGGGACTGTGCCCAAAAACTACCTGTTTGCACGACTCCTTTGAGCCGTGGTAGGGTAGAAATCAAAGCACAGTGGGAACTCACACGAGACAAATGACGACCTCAGGTCGATGAACTAACCTGTACACATGTCACCAGGGAACTGCTATCTGACGGTAGATATAATACTAACTAGCAGATTCCCGGCGAGTCCTGTCCGGTGTACTCATAACCCAATGAGCACCTGTATACATCTTAGGTGATCCAACTGACACCAGTGGCTTGTGAGACCGGCCACCGCCCCTCGTCGGGGTCTCGACTGTACACACTAGTCTACTCCGGAGTATCGATGCCCTGTCTCGAAACTCCCACGACTAGGGACCACAATTAAGGATATGCATATAAACTACCCAACTCTCACGTATATGATCGCCATCATACTGTTGGTAGTAAAGCAAGATCCTAAGGGCTCTATCAAAGTGTAACATGTAATCAGTCACCTGATCATGTACACGACTGATAAAGGCAAACCAGATAGCATACTATCATCTCGAGTAAGACTGTCCTACCGGTATAGGTCCTCCGCAATCATTGCAATCACGTACCTGTGATCCAATAATTGACTATGAGGGCACTATCTCCAACAACTAGGTGATGAAGCACCCTCACTATATTTTTTTATTGTTGCCTCGGTGATAACAAAACCAGCGTTCATTTTTCTTCACCATTTTATCTTTTATTCATTTTTTTACTTCCTTCATACTTTGGCTTTTAGACAAGAGCATTTCAAGGTATCCTCTACTATCCCGAGCTTCAAGACGTGTGTAAGTGCGTATAGTAGGGTATCAACGTTCAAATGTTTGGCTTCCAGAATACGAACTATTTTTCAGACTTATTTTTATCCTCAGATTAATGACTTCTTTCATCTTACTAACCCTTGGGACAACGGCTCATAACTACTTATTACTAGTTTGTTTAAGAAAACTTCTAATTTTCTTGGTTTTCTTAAACTTTTCTAATCTTTTAGATGTAATTTTTCACTATCTATTCTTTTGTTATAAATTTTTTTTTGTGCTTATATAGTATATAATACAAAGTATCGCGTAAATAAGCACAAACCTCCCCCAAACCTGTTTACAGCAGTATCCTCACTGATGTCATTCGTTAAGCTCAAAAACCTGTAGACTTGGGAAGAAAAAGGGGACAAGAAATAATGAAAGTGAAATCCTCTCCCAAACTTATTTTTGGCTCACAATCTTATAAAAAATTTCTTTCAAGAGCCAAAATATCCCCCCGCCAAACTTAAGTAAAATCGTATTAAGCATTTAAAATTATTTGGGGGGGGTTAAAATTAATGGTCAAAGTAAAGCCTTGCAAAGACTAAAAGTCAACACCAATGACGATTCAAAAATTTTATCGATGAAGCACCAAGGTTGGTGGAAGAACATGTCGCCTATTGATGTGAGGAAGTGGGGAGGAGATAAGAGGCATAATGGAAAGGTTTACGTCTCGGTTTGTAGAGACAAAACAATGATGATGGATTACTCGCATTCTCATTCTTGATAAGAAGAAGATGTGGCGGTTCAATTTCTTTAGGTTGGGGTTGATTCATCACAATGCCCATGTCTTCTAAGAATGCGAGTTCATCAGCGAAGATTTCCTCGAAGCTTTCATCGATATCCCGATTAATAATCTCATCAGAAAGAACGAGATGATACTCCGACTCCATAAAAGGTTCACATTTAGCTGTTGGCCCGGACAACAACGTAATAGCGAAGTCGAGATCAGTATCGTGAAGCTCTTCAATTTCGTTGCTGTCGGAATCTATTGTTTCGACAGAACACACATGAGCATAGGGTTCGGAGGGTTCACTTCCCAACTTGTAAATGTTAAGCTCAATTGACTTCTTCCCAAAGGATAGGGTCATAGAGCCGTTTCGGCAATTGATTACAGCGTTGGAAGTTGCACAAAAAGGTCGACCTAAAATCACCGGAATTTGGTTTCGTGGGTTCTCTACAGGTTGTGTATCTATAACGATAAAGTCCACAGGAAATATAAATTCCCCGACTTTGATTAACACATCCTCTAGCTCACCCCTAGGTTGGGTGATAGATCGATCGGCCATCTGAAAAGTACAATGCGCCGGTTTTAACTCTCCGATCCCTAATTGCTCATAAACAAAATACGGAAGTAAGTTAACACTAGCACCTAAATCGAGTAGAGCACGATTGATATTTTTACTCCCAATAGAAATAGAAATTGTAGGACTTCCAGGGTCCTTTCGTTTCTTGGGTAGTTGTTGTGTAAAAGCTGTGCTCACATTACTCGCAAGGAAAACTTTTTTAGGTACTTGAACTTTTCTCTTCCTAGTGCACAAGTCCTTTAGGATTTTTGCATAAGACGGAACTTGTTGAATAGCATCTAGGAGAAGAATGTTTATGTTAACTTGCTTAAAAATTTCCATAATTTTCTCCATTTGTGGACTTGGTCTGTTGCCCCTTAACCTATTTGGATAATGTGCTTTATCAATAAGGTTTGGGTCCAAAATTGGAGAGGATTGTGGGGATGGAATGGATCCTAGAATTGGAGTGGGGATCGTTTAAGATAGATTTGTGGAAGTGGGCTGAGGGTTCGAGCCTTGGGGAAAACGGAGAATAGGCTCGGAAGAAGGTGGGAGATTAGACGAATTAGGGGAAGAAGTAGAAGCTGGGGTATCAATGGTATCACTAACATCATCAAATTGCTCACCCACTCGGTTATTCAGCACTTTTCTTGATCTCAACGTAGTAACGGCATTCACATTATGATTTTATGAGTGGCCAGGATTCGGTAGGGGTTGAGATGGGAGTTTCCCTTTCTCTCTTGCACTCATTGCGGCGTTCAATTGTGCAATTTTGTTTTCTATTGATTTAATACTCTCACCGTGGGAGGCGGAGTCTTTCTTTATGGTATCAATAGAAGACTTCATATCAGCCGACATTTGAATGGAATGTTTCATAAACAAATCCAAAGTTTGTGCGAGTGAAGAGTTATCAGTACCGGCCAATTGCGGTACAGAAGTGTTGGCCGGATTTTGAAAATTTTGTGACTGAAAGGGGTGCTGACGTTGTGGTTGTGGTTGCTGTAGAAGAGGTCTTTGATAATTGCTTTGGAACTGGTTTTGATTTTGGGGTTGGTTTTGGTTCCAAGCAAAGTTAGGATGATTCCTCCATCCTTGATTGTACGTGGAAGAATAAGGATCATTTCTAGGTCACTGCTTAAAAGAAGTATTAGTTTGCTCGTGACCTTGAAATGATGCATTCATAGGACATTCTTCCGTTAAGCGTGAAGGATTTGAACAGCAATTACACACGGTCTTGGGAAGCGTTACCTGATTTAGGGAGACTGATGAGAATTTGTTCTCAATCGCGTCGAGTTTCTTCTGCATCGCTACCATTTCGGCTTTTACTGCGATGGAAACATCGAGCTGATGAATACCTCCCCTAGATGAAGGTGGTCTTACGCTTTCCCACTGCAAAGTGTTTTCAGCGAGGTCTTCCAGATATTTCCAAGCTTCACCGTCATCTTTAGACATGAAATTGCATTGACACATTGTTTCAAGCATCTGCTTTCTTGCTGGATTAATACCCTCATATATAACTCAGCACAAATCCCATCTTTGTATTCTATGATGAGGACATTGGACAAGCAGATCCTTGAAACGTTCAAAGCACTTCCAAAATGGTTCATTAGGAAACTGGGTGAACTGGTTGATCTAGCTCCTAATATGGGCAGTCTTATGGTTTGGGTAAAACTTCTTAAAAAATGCTATTATGAATTCATCCCAATTAGTGATAGACTGTGCGGCAGTATTATAAAGCCATTTTTCTGCCAAGTCGCACAGAATGAATGGGAGAAGACGCAAGCGCATAACATCCACAGTTAGTTGTGAAGTACCCATCATTGCGCATACGTTTTCGAATTTAGTGATGAAAATGTATGGGTCTTCAGATTCAAGCCCGTGAAATTTGGGCAACAGATTGATGTAGTAGGGTTTAATTTCAAAATTATCCCTGTTAGCTGGTGGAATAGATAGACAAGTGGGAAGTGGACCACGGATAGGATAGCATCTCTTTTGGAGAGAGATGCACTGTGGATTCTGCGCACCTACGGGCGGTGGCAGCGTGGTGTTATAATCTGATGGAGTACCGTCCATCTCGGTTGATGTGGTGTATGGTGGGGGGAAAGAAGATGAAGAAGCACTGACTTCGGAGTCGATAGCAGGAACGCGGACAAGACGGGCACTAGAATCCCGTGTCCAGCCAAGCATGCACTAAGCGGGTTTAGCGCAGGTGGCAGCGTGTGTGTGATTTAAAATTGGTCTGTTTTGAAAAAGTGGGACTTAAGACAAATCTCACAAAAATGCACAAACAACCCTAGAACAAAGGTTACCTAGGTCAAGTCTCTAGACCGCTCCTAGACTTCCAAAGGACAAGCCGCAGGATCAATCCTCTACCATCTCTTTACTACTTTGTGGCCAGGTAAGTGCCAGGTAAGTGGGAGGTATCCGCTATACGAATCACCGAAATTAGCGGGCCTAATTAAGTAACCACTTGCCTTCGACACACTTGTCTAGACACCACAAAAGTAATGCGGATAAGTGATAGAATACCCACGACCTTCCTCTGTCCTTATTGAGCGCGACAGTCCTTAGAGTCTTGTCTAGATATTTTTTAAATTAATGTAGGGTTGATGCAGATGCTCGTTTTGTGATTTGTAGGGCTTAGGAAGGGTGATGAAATCCCCATCTAATCTGAATTTTGGTCTTGCCCCTTAAAATCCATATTAAAATATGAAATAACAAACCAATAACAAAACTTTGCAAAAAGATTTTTGAGCGGCGATATTTTGCAAAGAATCCTGCAGAAAAGATATTTTATTGGATTTCAGAGGAGAGAGAATGAGTTGAAAATTTCACCAGAGAAGTTTGGAACCCTAGATCCTCAATTAAGCCGCGGATCAGCCGCTAAAATAGCCTTTCTGCCGCGCTTTCGCCGTGCTTTGAGGGAATCTTTTGATGATTTTTGCTATGTGGCCTCATGTGCTCCTCTGGATCTTGATGAATGTCTCTGGCTCTCTGTTTCCTCAAGTCTGTGACTCCAGATCCCCTCGCAAAATTCACACAATAATCGTTAAATACACAATTTGCAGTTTTGTTTTGTTTATGATAATGATCGAATAAGAATTCAACACAAATAGTAAGAATAAAAAATTACGCACGTATCCCCGGCAACGGCGCCATTTGATTGATGTAGATTTATGTATGTGTAGTAGTTAACCGCAATCAGAACGGTGTTGCGCATAGCTAGACCGAGGTGAGTACGGGTCGTCCTCTGGGAAACGTTGAATATTTTATTCTTACTTTAGGCGTGTTGAGAAAGAAAGGAGGAAGAATAAAGAAATGTGAAGAATGGTTGTAGGATCTAGATCTACGTTAAACACGGATGCAAAATATAGATCTAGATTAACTACGGATGTAAGTTTAATATTAAAAGAGGGCTTGTACGGTTCATTGGGATTTAGTAGTTATGGATGATTAATTAAAAATTACTCTTTTTATCCTTTAATAGATTTAAAACTAGAACGACGGTGATGCATGTAGATTAGGGTTTCTGGAGGGAAAAGGGTTCCCACTCTTAACCCCTATCTCGACATGGAACTCCGTTCATATCTAGCCTTTACCAAAACAATAGTTAATCTAATCTCTAATCGCGGTCGAGACTAGCAATGAATTGGTAGCGCGCCCGATTAGGATGTTAACTATTCTTTTGATAAAATTTATAAACTTTATAGGACTTAAAAAGAGTTTAAGGATCTTCATCATCCATTAACCTACCCTAATCTTATGAACCCTAACAAGCAGAGAATTACTCTTGCATGTTGGGAGAAGAAGAGATGGAGAGGGAAATCATATTAAAACTACAAAGACATAGAATAAGAAAAAGAACTACCTTTATTAATCAACAAAATTCATTTACACTTTGTTCCCTTAGAAAATGATTACAAATGCTAGTTTGCTTCTCGATCTCTTCTAAGGAGGTAGACGAACAGTTGATGATCAGCCTGGATGCGTGAGCCTGTCGCGGACTTCGTGATCTCTTTAGCTTGATGATTTTTCCAAGAGGCTCTCAGTCCTTATTTATAGTCCCAAAGTCAGAACCCTAGTCTCCTAATTTGGAAACCAGAGGTTAAGATCCTAACAGAGAAATCTCAACTCCTAACTCATCTAAATCGCGGCGGATCCGCGGCCAATAGGTGGGTTTGGCCGCTGATCCGCGGTCTTATAGATGGATCACAGGATTTTATCTTCTGGGGCTTGATCTTTATGACACGTGGTGATCTTTTTAATCTCTGGAAACTGAAAATCTTTTCTACGTCACTGCCAGACTTGATTTCTTTAGTTTGCTTTCTTAATTAGGCAGGTTTGTTCCAACAACTTTGATTTCCTTGATTTCAGCCCTGAAAATTCTGCACAACAACTCAACAAATAATATTAGTAGAGTTTGTTTTATTGAGATTTTAACTTAACCATCAAGAATTGGTCAAAGGTATTTTAATAAGGTAAGCATATTTAAATGGGCCAAATGTTACATGGATATTATATGCTTATTTTTTCCTACCAAATATTAATTATAATATATAAACACATGAAAATGGTATTTTTACAGATAAACCCTCATATGTATCATATATTATAATAAACACCTTTTATTATAAAGAAATAGTAGGAAAAATGTCATATTAAATGTGCAATTTTATCAACTGAACAACTGGCCCAGACCTGTATCAGTGATGGAGGTTCGCAACATTTTGGGTTTGGACGGATGCAATTGATTTTTCGTACAGGAATTTTCACAGATAGCTGCAACGTTGACCGGGTTGACCCGGAAGAGAGTTCCTTTTCTGTGGACCAAAGCATGCGAGCAGAGCTTTCAGCAGTTGAAGACTCATTTGATTACGGCGCCAGTGTTATCTTTGCCTTTAGGATCAGGCGGTTTTGTTGGTTTTTGCGATGCTTCTCGGCAGTTGAAGAAGCACGAGCAGAATTATTCCATGCATAACTTAGAAATGGCTGCGGTGGTTTTTACACTTAAGATTTGGAGACACTACTTATACGACGAGTCGTGCTAGATATTTACGGACCACAAAAAGCTTAAAGTATATCTTTCAGCAGCGAGATCTAAATTTGAGATAGCACAAATGGATAGAGCTAGTGGAAGACATGACTGCGAGATTCTTTATCCCCCGGGTAAGGAGAACGATGTGGAAGATGCTTTGAGTCGGAAGCCCGGAGGTGGCTTTTCTTGTTTGAGGATAGTTCAGAAACAGTCGACGGCAGATTAGCAGATTCTTTGTGACAGCCGAGTACAGTTCGAGTTTACGTCGACTGGGGGACAACTTGTCCGTATCCGTGCACATCCATAATTATTTGATCATATCCGTGAGGCATAGTCCGATGACGTTCGTTTGTCAGAGATCTTAGAGCGGGTTCGACATGGCAGAGATGCAGAGTTCATAATTGATGATCAGGGAGTACTATGATTTGGTATTCGACTGTGTGTGCCAGATTCCAAAGGACTGAGACACAAGATCTTAAAAGAGGCACATCAGTCAGCATACAGTGTTCATCCGGTTTCCACCAAGATTTATTATGATTTGAGAGAAGTCTACTGGTGTGAAAGGATGAAGAGAGATGTCACAGATTTTGTTTCGAGATGCTGACTTGCCAGCAAGTCAAGGCTGAGTATCAGAAGCCAGTAGGAGAATTACAACCTTTTCCCATTCCGGAGTAGGAATAAGAACAATTTCTATCGATTGTATCGTGGGTCTACCTAGGACCAGTCAAGAGTATGGCTCTATTTGAGTGATCGTAGACCGATTGACAGAAGCAGCTCATTTTCTGCCAGTCAAGGCCATTTTCGGATTCATTCAGTATGCAGAGATATATTGATGAGATTGTGCGACTACATGAAGTTCCGACTTGTATTGGGTCCGACAGAGGCACCCAGTTCACCAGCCGACTATTGTAGAAGCTTTAAGAGACTTTGGACACCCGATTGAGTTTAGTACAACTTTCTATCCACAGACCGACGGTCAGTCAGAGCGGACCATTCAGATTCTTGAGGATATGCTCCGAGCTCGCGTTCTAGATTTTTGTGGTAATTGGGATCGCCACTTGCCTTTGATAGAGTTTTCCTATAATAACAGCTTCCAAGAGAAGATTCAGATGGCACCCTTTGAGATATTATATAGGAGGAAGTGTCGATCACCGGTTTGTTAGATAGAACTCAGTGAGAGCAGTATTTTGGGGCCACAGATTGTGCAGGAGATGACCGAAAAGATTCAGATGATTTGGGATAGGATGAGAGCGGCCAGTGCAGGCAGAAATCTTATGCAGACTGACGTTGGCGCGGACTTGAGTTTGTCGTTGTAGATCATATTTTCTTGAAGGTTTCTCCGATGAAGGGCATGTCGAGATTCGGAAAGAAAAGGAAGGCTTAGTTCCAGATATGTGGGTTCTTTGAGAATCTAGAGCGTGTCAGCACAATTGGTTATCGTTTGGCTCTTCCACTCAGTTTCCCATATATTCACCCCGTGTTTCATGTATTGATACTCCGCAAGTACCTTCATGAGCCCTCTCACATGTTACAGCATCAGGCTGGAGCGCGATCTTTCTTTCACCAAGCAGCCGATAGTCATTCTAGATCGGCAGGTGAAGAAACTGAGGTTCGAGATCATACCGTCCGTAAAGGGTTCCCGGCGTGGCCCGAACGGCGAAGAGGTCACGTGGGAAAACCGTGGACGAGAGGTGGAAGAAATATTCCCGTCTCTTCGAGGGTACACGTAGTTAAATTTTAAATTCGGGGACCGAATTTCTTTAAGGGGGGAAGCTTGTAACGCTCTGAAAAATCGTTTAGGTGAAATTTCCGATAATCGGTAAAATAACTGGTATTTTCCGTAAAAACCAAGATATAATTATTTTTCAACATAGACTTAATTATACATATTTTAGATATGTAATGGCCAGTATTGGTATTTATTTAGTCACTTATAAATTTGCTAGTTTACTCAAATATTTTCCTTAATTAATTATTTTAAATATTATTAGAAGCTTTCACTAATACATTTAATTAGTGATAATTACAAATGGGAGCGGGTTAATTATACTTTTGTGAACCATGACAACTTAATACCAAGTTTACTACACATCCTTTCTTTGTAAATTATCTTCAAGGTTCTAGTTGGTTCTAGGATAAAATGAATTAGAAAATAAAATTTAAAAAGGAAATACTGAAGAATAGAAGCATGGGCATGTTGATTTGAGTTATGGGTTTTCTTTACTTGGAAATTCCCCCCCCCCCCCACCTGGCCGACCCTAGGCAGCCCCAATTCCCCAATTTCCCCACTTCAAGAGTTAAATGAAAAGAATAAAGGAAAAAGAAAATGGTTTAAAGTTAAATGAGGTATGGGATTTCTTTGACTTGGCCGCAAACACACTCACCTCACTTTTTCTCTCTCCCTCTCTTATGGCCGAGACCACCTGCAGCCCCCTCCCCTCATTTCCTCATCTCCAAAAATCTATAAAAATTCCATGAAAAATCAACACAAAATTCCACTAATTCTTAATTTAATCCTTACCCATTTTTCCTTGGCCACTCTAGCTTTGATCTTAGAAAAAAGCTAGCATTTGGGAGGCTAAGATTGCATGCTAGATCTAAAATTTGTGAGATATAAATCTTTAACCTTATAGTTAATTTATTGTTTAAATACTTTAAATCAATCTTATTTAGTTAGTAATATGGTTTCAATTTCAAGTTTGAAAATGCAAGGAAAAGGGTTTGGATCCAAATTAAAGTTTACATTACTTGATTTAGTTAGCAATGTGTAGTTTAACATGTTAAGACATGAAAAATCTAATCTAGTTGTTAAATTGCTAATTGTTATTTTTAAATTGTCTTAATTATATATTTTGCAAACTAAGTTTTTTTTATTAGTGAGTAATTAGGTGAAATTAAAATCTAGTTAGGGTTTGTGTGGCTTAATTAAGTTATTAAATGAATATTATGGCCATTAGTTTTGTTAAAACATTTAGATTTGAACTAAAATGGTAAGTTGTGCTTACTAGGTTTTTGTAATAATTAGATTTTGGTTTAATTTGACATTGCGATGATTTACATCCTATATCCTATAATATTTAGTGTGTTGTGAACGTGCGATTGGTGCGATTGGATTTTTGGTTTGGTAGTTTCCATATATAGCGACCCTAGTTGTGGTTTGTGGCGTTGTTGCGAGTGCGTTTTGTGCACCAAGTGCGTGCGCATTTAGTTAGTGGACATGGTTGACTCGCATTGTTTGTGTGTCCGTGACTATTTATATATTTATTCTCTTATTTACTTGTGTACGTTTCTAGGATCGGGTGCAGAGACGTCGGATGTGACGCGGAAATGGCAAGGATGAGATCGGATCACATTAGTCGAGGCGTCCCGGTGAGTAGATGTACACATCTACGGGACAATCGTCTGGATGGCGCGAGGCGCCCGATAGTCAGGATTTCTAGTAGTGCTTGTATTTATATGCATAGTATCCTAGTCATTCATCTCATTGCATTGCGTCATCATAAATATATATGATATTATCTCATAGGACACTTGCACCATTACCATTGATTCATGCTGCATGTGCACTATTCATGCGAACACACGTGCCTTTGGTAATTTCTATGTCACGAACACTATAGAACTGTTTAGAATCGCTAGCTGTGCATTGCATCAATATGATCTGTAGACATGTACTTGTATAGTCATTTCATGAGGATGGATATGCAGGATTGTTTGTCATACATACATACCTCATTGCATCATGATTCATGCATAGCTTCTGGCCGTACTTCGCATGATATATACTATTATATCATAGACATTCATCATCACCGACATGTTTACATATTGTGATTCTTCTCGAGGATTTCAGTATTTATGAGATTTATGGATTTTGGAGAAACCGCAAGGATTTTAAGAACGTATTACCATTTTAAAAATGTAAGTTACGGTTTTCTCGTGATATGATGTGTGTGGTGTCCACCATGGGTTTTCTCAGTTCTTCAGCGGTATCATACACTCGATTCGAGGAGGAGGATGAACCGTCTGCGGGTGCATGGTGGACCCGGTACGGTACCTTGGGGCAAGATGGTCGTAGATGATGGCGTTAAGCCCAGCAAGGGAGCACTACTGAGCGGTTATTTATGACGCGGCGGATATCCGGAGGATACCAACGTAGTCGTGAGATTTGATGATATGGGTCGATCCGGACTGACGGAGTTCGGGATATTGAGATATTGAGATATTGAGACATTGAGACATTGAGATATTGAGATATTGAGACATTGAGATATTGGGATATATATATTGTGTCGGTGCTTGACACGGATTTTCTGTTGATTTTATTGACGATACTTCAGTTTATTGCACAGAGGTTTTTCTAAGATAAAAACAAAGATTTTCTCATACCAGACTTGTTCAGGTTTCGTTTTGATTATGCATTCATGTTGCATTCATGTTGGTACATCGTATCATATCGATATGCGTAGGTTGAGACACATTTGCGTGCATACTTACGATAGCCTTATTAGATATTACTTACTACTCACGAGTTGGCAACTCACCCCCGTTGTGCCACAATATCTTGCAGGTCCGACCCGTCAGAACAGTAGCGGCGGGCGCACTTTCTCATTTTGTTCCTTTTGCATGGACTTGCGGCATTGCTCATAGGTGGGTTGCGAGGATATTTTATCCCAATCATGTATATTATTTGTATCTAGTATACTCCATCTACCCTTGTATATTTAGCTAGACAGTGAGACTTGTGAGACTTGTATTTGTGGTGTTTGGCGTCGATGCTCACTTGAGCCGACGTGGTATCTTCTTATTTCTTGCTTTCACGTACTTATTGTGCACTTTCGATATACATATTGCTTGTGGTTATGATTCCGCCATTGGTGAAGAGCTAGCTCCCTCTTGGGGATGTCTTATTTCATCATTTATATGTATTTTCATGTGTTGTACCTATTTTGGGGCCATTATTTACAAGGGAGACTCTGCCGAAATTTTCGGGAAAATCTGATGTTGTTTTTAAATGTTTAATACCACTTATTTGTTAAAACCACTTGCTTTAGAACAAGTTTTCCTTCACTCTTTTTGTTAAACGGTTTAGTTTTCTGGGCTTTGGCTTATTTAGATTACGTTGCACCTTGAGACGTTTCGTAGTTTAAGTGCCAGTCACGTTTCGTTCCTTCGGGTCGTGATAGATTAAGTAGAGAGTGATGATGGATTGCTTTGTCTCACCAACCCTAGGTTTCTCAACACATGAGACAATAGGGTTTTGAGGTAGAAGAGGAGAAGCTAGGAGGAGATGAGGGTGTTTAAGTGAGCATAGAATAAAAATAAAATGAATAATGGCTAAGTGTTGTGAACTAATAATGCAACAAAATATCTTGAAGCCACAAAATATCTTCAAGCCACCTTGCATCGATAATTCACAACACATAAATATCAAGCATACCCAAACAGTAAATCATGAGTCACCCCACGAGTCACCCCATGAGTCACCAAGTAGCCATGCTTCATTTAAGACAAATGAACACCTCATACCTCCACCTCATTAACCATTTAACCTAAATGGTTAAAACAATAATGAGGTGTCTTCTTCTAGAAGTATCTTGCACAATTACAAGAATACCCCTCACCGTATATACATACCCGTATCCGTATTCCAAAAAACACGAATACAATGAGACAAAATTAACCTAAGAATATAATACTAGGATACAGCTTAAACCAAAGCCCACCAGTATTATCCGCCTGAATATCATACGTGCACAAGTACACGTATGTGATCGAACCCTGCCGTAAAACCATACGGCCTTTATATCGTTTCGCTCGAAGCAGGAAAACTCTCTCTGTGGGACTCTAAAGACTCAACAGTATGCTGGCAGTGGGTTTAACCACAAGCACGTTAGCGGTACTAGCTGTACGTAATGGCTATCCAGGTATCTGTCGAAAAGGAAGGACGACGAGCAAACTCGTCCAAACTCCTACTGAGCCTATCCGTGACAATCTCCGTATAGTTCGGTCTCTTCGTCTAAGAGTATTGCATACCGGGTCTAGGGGATGGTAAATGTTAGACCCTAATAACCCGATAATTCGTGTTGATGTGGCTCAGAACCAATCCGGGAAACTACCGATCAATCTATCAGTAAATCCCAACTGCCTTGCCCAAGGTCTTATGGTCCTAACCAATCGAACACAATGCGATATCGACTCCCAATACCGGGAGAGACGAATCCCCAACAATCACTCACTGCCTCCATATGGCTCGGGACTGTATCCAACCAAAACTTGTTTGTACGACTCAGTAGAGCCGTGGTAGGGTAGTGATCAAAGCACAACGAGAACTTACATGAGACAAATGACGATCTCAGGTCCGAAGACTAACCTGTACACATGTCACCTGAGAAATTCCATCTGACGATAGGTATAGTACCATCTAGAAGTTCTCGGCGAGTCCGTCCAGTGTACTCACACCCAGTGAGCACCTATATACGATCTTAGGTGCATCAGACCAATGGTTGCGGGACCAACCATTGCCCCCCGTCGGGGATAGAAACTTATACACTAGTCTACTCTGGAGTATCAATGCCCAGACTCGATACTCACGCGACTAGGGACCATTTAAGGATGTGCTTATGGACTACCCTGCTCCCACAAGTAAGATCGCCATCACAACGCAGGTAGTCAAGCAAGATCATACGGGCTTTATCAACATGTAACCGCTATATGTAATACCGAGTAATATATGCACATGTTAAGATAAAGTCAAACCATAATAGTATACTACTATATCAAGTCTTTATCAATATGTGCAAGCTGGATAAAATATCAATAGAAACAAATACACATATCCTGATAAAGAAAACTCAAATAATATACTATATAACTGAGCATGAATGTCCTGTACATACATATCCCCGGCATCCACATGTATACATATACAATAATGGTCTCTAAGGCATACATATCCAACAATCTCTCACTTGCACTAAATGCCAATAATTGACATACCGAATACCCAACGTCTACTCTAAGGCCAGCTGTTGGCGTACCGCATACCCAACATCTCAAAAAGTCGCTCGAACTGCGCTTGAGGGAGAGCCTTTGTAAATGGATCCACCGTGTTTTCTTTTGTATCCACTCTCCGTACCTCGATCTCCTGGCGATCTATGATCTCCCTGATCAGGTGATACCGCCTTAAGATATGTCTGGATTTCAGATGGGGCCGTGGTTCCTTCGCTAAAGTTATAGCCCCATTGTTATCGCAATGCAAAGGTATTGGATCAACAATGGACGGAACTACCTGAAGTTCAGTAATGAACTTCTTCATCCAGACCGCTTCTTTTGCGGCATCGTTCACAGCAATGTATTCAGTCTCCATCGACGAGTCTGCGACAGTGTCCTGTTTGGAGCTCCTCCAACACACCGCCTTCCGTTGAGGATAAACATAAAATCCGAGACATACTTGCTGTCATCTTTGTCACTCTGAAAGCTGAAATCGGTAAAGGACTTGACCTTAAGATCTCTATTACCGTATACTAAGAACATCTCCTTAGTCCTTCTCAGGTACTTGAGAATGTTCTTCACAGCCGTCCAATGATTCTCAGCTGGGTTTGACTGATACCGGCTTACCACGCTAAGCGCGTATGCTACATCTGGTCTGGTACATAGCATCGGATACATAATAGATCCTACCGCCGAAGCATGGGGTATAATGCTCATGCGAACGCTCTTCTCATCAGTCTTTGGAGACATCTCTTTGGAGAGGGTGATTCCGTACAGTGCGGGTATGTTACCGCGCTTGGAATCTTCCATACTAAATCTCTTTAGTACGGTCTCTATGTACCTGGACTGCGAAAGTCCCAATAATCTCTTAGATCTATCTCTGTAGATCTTAATCCCCAGAATGTACGAGGCATCATCCAGGTCCTTCATGGAGAACCTTTATGAAAAGACCATATTGACCGATTGTAGCATAGGAATATCGTTTCCTATCAAAATAATGTCGTCCACGTACAAGACTAGGAATACGACAGTTCGTCCTACAATTTTCTTATAAATACATGGCCCATCCTCGTTCTTGATGAATTCAAAGTCCTTGACTGTTTCATCATAACAGATGTTCCAACTCGGCGATACTTGCTTTAATCCATAAATGGATTTAAGCAACTTGCACACCTTCCTGCTGCTCCCACTGTCTACAAAACCTTCTGGCTGATCCATATAAACGAACTCTTCCAAACTTCCGTTTAGAAAAATTAGTTTTTACGTCCATCTGCCATATCTCATAGTCATGGAAGGTAGCAATGGCAAGTAGGATCCGAATGGATTTGAGCATAGCCACCGGAGAAAAAGTTTCGTCATAGTCCACTCCTGGTCTTTGACGAAAACCTTTTGCAACGAGTCTAGCCTTATAGATTTCCACCTGCCTATCTATACCAAACTTCCTTTTGTAGATCCATTTGCGTTCCATGGGTTTTATCCCAGGTGGAGCAATATCCAAGGTCCACACTTTATTGGTGTATATGGACTCCATTTCGGATCGTATAGCATCCAGCCACTTATCAGAGTCCCTACTGATAATAGCCTGCCTGAAACTAGTAGGATCATCTTCTTCCAAGATGCAATCCTCTCGATGCCCGTCTATGAGAAAACCGTAGTATCTCTTGAGCGGATGAGAAATACTACTAGATCTGTGGAGTGGCTGAGATTCGTCCGGGATTACTGAATTTTCTGGTTCCACCAATTCTTCGGTTATAGTTTGTCCATCTGGAATTTCTTCCAGTTCTACCGCACTCCCACTAATTTCTTTTGCAAGAAATTTCCACTCTAAAAAGGTGGCGTGGCGAGTTACAAACACCTTTTATTCCTCGGTGTGGTAGAACAGATATCTCATCGAATGTTTTGGATATCCCACAAACTTGCATAAAACTGAACGTGCCTGAAATTTGTCCGGATAACTTAGGCCGAACAACCCCATATCTTAATGAATTTAAGACATGGTTTCTTTCCACTCCATATTTCATATGGAGTCTTAGGTATAGATTTGGATTGGACCTGATTCAATAGAAATGATGTTGTTTTAAGCGCAAGTCCCCATAATGAAAGAGGCAACTCGGCGTTACTCCTTATGGAGCGAACCATAACCAATAGGGTACGATTCCTCCGCTCCGATACACCGTTGTGCTGTGGTGTATACGGAGGAGTAAGCTGAGAGAGAATACCATTCTCTTTTAGAAAGTCCCGGAATTTCGTACTTAAGTACTCTCCTCCTCTATCAGATCGGAGGATCTTGATACTTTTGCCATGCTTCATTTAACACAAATGAACACCTCATACCTCCACCTCATTAACCATTTAACCTAAATGGTTAAAACAATAATGAGGTGTCTTCATCTAGAAGTATCTTGCACAATTATAAGAATACCCCTCACCGTATATACATACCTGTATCCGTATTCCGAAAAAAACGAATATAATGAGACAAAATTAATTCAAGAATATAATATTAGGATCCGACTTAAACCAAAGCCCACTAGTATTATCGGCCCGAATATCATACGTGCATAAGTACATGTATGTGATCGAACCCTGCCGTAAAACCATACGGCCTCTACATCATTTCGCCCAAAGCAGGGAAACCCTCTGTGTGGGACTCTAAAGACTTACGCTGGCAGTAGGTTTAACTACTTGCTTGTCAGCGGTACTAGCTGTACGTAACGGCTACCCAGTTATCTGTCGAAAAGGAAGGCCGACGAGCAAACTCGTCCGAACTCCTACTGAGCCTAACTGTGACAATCTTCGTACAGTTCGGTCTCTTCGTCTAAGAGTATCACATACTGGGTGTAGGGGATGGTAAACATCAGACCCTAATAACCCAATAATTCATGCTGATGTGGCTCATAACCAATCCGGGAAAATACCGATCAACCTATCAATAAATCCCAACTGCTTTGGCCAAGGTCTTATGGTCTTGACTAATCGAACACAGTGCGATATCGACTCCCAATACCGGGATAGACGAATCCCCAACAATCACTCACTGCCTCCATGTGGCTCGGGACTGTACCCAACCAAAACCTGTTTGCACGACTCAGTAGAGCCGTGGTAGGATAGTGATCAAAGCACAGTGGGAACTTACACGAGACAAATGACGATCTCATATCCGAAGGCTAACATGTACACATGTCACCTGAGAACTTCCATTTGACGATAGATATAGTACCATCTAGAAGTTCTCGGCGAGTTTGTCCTGTGTACTCACACCCAGTGAGCACCTATATACGATCTTAGGTGCATCAGACCAATGGCCGCGGGACCAACCATTGCCCCTTGTCGGGGTTAGAAACGTATACACTAGTCTACTCTGGAGTATCAATGCACAGTCTCGATACTCAAGCGACTAGGGACTATTTAATGATGTGCGTATGGACTACCCTGCTCCCACAAGTATGATCGCCATCACAATGCAGGTAATCAAGCAAGATCCTATGGGCTTTATCAACATGTAACCGCTATATGTAATACCGAGTATAACATATGCACGTGTTAAGATAAAGTCAAACCATAATAGTATACTACTGTATCAAGTCTTTATCAATATGTGCAAGCTGGATAAAACATCAATAGAAACAAATACACATATACTGATAAAGACAACTCAAGTAATATACTATATAACTGAGTAAGAATGTCCTGTACATACATATCCCCAGCATCCACATGTATACATATACAATAATGGCCCGTAGGGTATATATATCCAACAGGAATTTTCGCCAGACCCTATGAATTTGCAAGGAGAGCCGCTGATGAGGCCACTCCGGCTTTGCCCGCACTGTAACTTTTGCAGGTAGGGGTGATTTCCTAAGCACCGCCGTTGGGGAGTTTTTTCGGACCCTCCTAAGTGGATCAAAGATGTTCCCGGTTGGAACAGCAGTGTCGACTTCTACCATTAGAGCTGGCGGGGTGAGTCCAGAGGAGGAGTTGCCCCCCAGCTTCTTTCACTCGGCGCCAGTGGCGACGTCAAGCGTGCCTTGCTGAAGGGACCGTCTTTGTTTTGAAAGAGGCTTCATCATGCCTAATTAGTATAAAATATTGCACATTTGATTGATTATTTTCCCCACTATTGTTAAGTTCTACAAGGTGTTTATTGTAATTATAGAACATATGAGGATTTATGTGTAAAAAGTTTATTATCATATGTTTCTACATTATAATTAATATAATAAGGGAAAATACGTGTATATAATATTTAAATGAAATATTATAATTAAAATATGCATATCATATCAAATATTTCTAATCGATATTCTTAAGATTTAAATCATATAAAATGGTTAGATTAATATCTCAATTATAACAAATACTACTAACACTATGACGTGAGATATTGTGCAGATATTAGCTCAGGTCTGGAGATCGAGAAATCCGAGATGTCGGAATCAAATCTGTCGAAATATTGAGGGAAAATATAAGATCTAGTAACGGCAGAGACTTAGAGTTAGATTCTCAAAATCCAGATATCTATAGGATCTCCACATGTCAACACCAGAGAGCAGAAAAAATCTCAAGACCTGATCCCACTATTGCGCCGCGGTTGGGCGGCCAAACACATAGATTCACGGCGGATCCGTGACCACTTTGTGGCCGTAGGATTTAAGATTTGGTGTGTGAGAACGTATCGGAATATCCTAACATCTGGCAACTAGGGTCTCTAGCTTCTGTGACTATTTAAGGGACCGGGAGCTACACTTTGAACATCATCAATCCGAAGTGATCAAGAGGTCTAAAGCAATCCACGCATCCAGTTGATCATCAGCTAGTCATCTACCTCCAACAAGAAAGAGAGAGCGAGAGCAAAAACTAGGGTTCTTTGTAATCTAATTTCTACGGAGAGTTGTATGAAATAGTTGTTTAATAAATGTAGTGTTTTATTATTTATTTCTTTTCGCATTTACTTTCTGCATTTAATTTTTGCATCTAATTTCTGCATCTTAATCATGTTTTCATTCTTTAACCTTTCTTCTAGATCTCAAACAATGAGCGAGTAATTCCTAGCTTGTTAGGGTTCGTAGGATAGGGTAGATCAATGGATGATAAAATCATTTAGCTTCTTAAAGTTTACAAACTTTAGCAAAATAAATGTTAACCTCTTTATCGGGCGCGCTATCAATTTATTGATAGTCACGACCACGATTCAAGATCTGTTTACTACTTGTTTTGCTAAGGGCTAGACATGAATAGAGATCAATGCAAGGACAAGGGTTAAGAGTGGGGAAACCCCAGTTTCTTCCAAAAACCTTAATCTACATTCATCATTATTGATCTAGTTTTAAACTATTAAAAGATAAAGAAAGTCATTTTAATTATTCATCCATTACTACCAAGTCCTATGAACCCTACAAGCTCTTTTTCTTATAAATTCTACATCCGTTTCAAATAGATTGACAACCAATCACCCTATCTTCTATCAACTCGTCTAAAGCAAGAAAAAGGTTCATGTTTCCCTGCGGATGACCTATACTCATCGCGGCTAGCTGTTAGCGACACCGTCCTGATTGCGGTTACTTTACAACGCTCTTCAAATGATCAATCAAATGGCGTCGTTGTCGGTGATACGTGCGTAATTTCTCTCTCTTGCTATTCATGTTGAATTCTTCTAAAATCCAATAACATATTATAAAAGAGAACTAAAACCGCATATTGTGTATTTAACGATTATTGCACGAATTTTGCAAGAGAATCTGGAGTCACTGGAGCGAGGAAATAGAGATTCAGAGACTTTCAACGAGGACTAGAGGAGAATTATAGGGTACTGAAGAAAAATCAGCAGATGAACGCACCATAGTATGGCGGAACCGCGGCATAAGCAAGCATTTTGCGGCGGAAGCATGGTGGATTGGTGGAGTTGCGTCGCCAAACTTTTCTGGTATCTTTCTCTGATCTTTATCTCTTCTCTAAAACTCTAATAATCTGATTTTGACTGCAGGATTCTTTGCAAATATCGCCGCTCAAAAATCTTTTTGCGTGTTTTGATATTGGTTTGTTTGTGCATATCTCAAACGAACATTAAGGGGCAATAACCTAAATTCAGATTAGATGGGGATATCATCACCCTTACTAAGCCCCACAAATCACAAAACGAGCATACTTTCACCCTACATTAATTAAAAAATATCTAGAGCAATCCTCTAAGGATTGTCGCACTCAATTAGACAGAGGAGGGTGATGGGTTATCTATCGCTTATCTGCATTTCTCTTGTGATGTCTAGGAAAGTGTGACTAAATAAAGTGGTTACTTAATTAGGCCCACTAATTTCGGTGATTCGTATAGCGGATAACCTCCCACTTACCTGGCACTTACCTGGCCACAAGAGTGATAAAGAGGTGGTAGAGGATTGATCCTGCGGCTTGTCCTTTGGAAGTCTAGGAGCGGTCTAGTGCTTGAACTAGGTGACCTTAGTTTTAGGGTTGATTGTGCATTTTGTGATTTGTTGAGTCAAGCCTCACATCCGATACTTTTTCAAAACAAACCTTCTTAAAATCGTTCTCACACACGCTGCTACGTGCACTAAACCCGCTTAGTGCATGATCGGTTGGACACGGGATTTTAGTGCCCGTCTTGTCCGCGTTTTTTCTATTGACTCCGAAGTCAGTAATTCTTCATCTTCTACTTCTCCTCCACCCACCACATCGACCTAGATGGACGGTTCTCCATCAGATTTTCACAACACCACCGTGCCACCACTCGTAGATGCGCAGAATCCACCGTGCATCTCTCTTCAAGAAAGATGCTACCCGATACGCGATCCCTTTTCTACTTGTCTGTCTATTCCACCAACCAATGGGGATAATTTATAAATTAAACCCCACTTCATCAACCTGTTGCCCAAATTTCATGGGCTTGAATCTGAAGACGCATACGTTTTCATAACCAAATTCGAAAACGTATGTGCAATGATGAGCACTGCACAACTTTCTATGGGTACTATGAGATTATGTCTTCTCCCTTTTATCTTGTGCGATTTAGCAAAAAAATGGGTTTATAGCACTGCCGCACACTCTATCGCCAAATGGGATGAATTTGTTATAGCATTCCTTAAAAAAATTTATCCCAATCAAAAGACCGTCCGTGTTCGAAGCAAGATTAACCAGTTTACCTAACTTCCCAACGAACCATTTTGGAAATATTTTGAACGGTTTAAAAATCTGCTTGTCCAATGTCCTCATCACAGAATCGATAGATGAAAACTTTGCTGCATTATATATGAGGGTGTTAATCCAGCGACAAAACAGATACTAGAAACCATTTGTCAATGTCATTTCATGTCTAAAGACGACAGCGAAACTTGGAAATTCCTGGAAGATCTCGATGAACAAACTTTACACTGGGAAAGTGTTAGACCAACATCATCTTCATCTAGGGTAGGCATCCATCAGCTCGATGTTTTCATCGCAGTAAAAGCCGAAATGGCGGCAATACAAAAGAAACTCGAAGCTATGGAAAATAAATTCTCATCAGCCTCCCTAAACCAAGTTACGCTCCAAAAAACCATGTGTGGTTGCTGTTCTGACCCATCACACTTAACGGAAGAATTTCCTTTGAATCCTCCGTTTCAAGGTAATAAACAAACTAATGTTTTTTTTCAGCAATGATCTAGAAATGATCCTTATTCTTCCACATACAATCAGGGATGGAGGAATCATCCAAATTTTGCTTGGAACCAAAACCAAACTCAAACCCAAAATCCGTTCCCATGCCAAAATAACTATCAATGGCCTCCTCCACAGCAACAACCATCATAATAAAGTTAGCACCCTTTTCAACCGCAATCTTTTCAAAATTCGGCCAACAATTTTGCACCTTATAATAATTCTTTCCCAACAGCCGATACCAAAAAATCCTCTGCACTCGAACGAAGCTTGGAAACGTTTATTAAACATTCCACACAAATGACGGCTAATTTAATATCTTCTATCCAAATATTAGTACAACACACTGCTTCTCACGGTGAAAGCATAAAATCAATAGAAGCACAACTTGCATAGTTAAATGTCGCGATGAGTGAGTGAGAGAAAGGGAAACTTCCATCTCAACCTCTACCAAATCCTGGCACTCACAAAGTTATAATGTGAGTGCCATAACCACATTGAGATATGGAAGAGTGCTGAACAATCATGTCGGTGAACAGGTTGATGATGTTGAATCAAATGAAACCCCGGCTATTTCTTCTAACCCTAATTCGTCTAGTCCACCCTTTTCTTCCGAGCCTATTCTCCGTTCTTCCCTAGGCTCAAACCCTCAGCCCACTTCCTCGAGTCAACTTAAAATGACCCCAACTCCAATTCCGGGATCCATTCCATCCCTACAAACTTCTCCTCAAATGTTGGACCCAACCCTTATTGATAAAACTCCTTTTCCAAACAGGTTGAGGGCCAACAAACCTAATGGACAAATGGAGAAGATTGTGGAAATATTTAACCAAGTTAACATAAATATTCCTCTCCTAGATGCTATTCAACAAGTTCCATCTTATGCGAAAATCCTTAAGGACGTGTGCATTAGGAAGAGGAAAACTTAAGTACCTAAAAAGGTATTCTTAACTAGTAATGTGAGTATGGCTTTTACCCAACAATTGCCTAAGAAACTTAAGGACCCCAGTTGTCCTATAATATCGATAACTATTGGGGGTAAAAGCATCAATCGTGCTCTACTCGATCTAGGTGCTAGTGTTAATTTTCTCCAGTAATCTGTCTACGAGCAGTTGGGTATAGGAGAGTTGAAACCTGCGCATTGCACTCTCCAAATGGCCGATCGATCTATCACCCAACCTAGGGGTGAGCTAGAGAATGTGTTAATCAAAGTCGGGGAATTTATATTCCCTATGGACTTTATTGTTTTAGATACACAGCCTGTGGCGAACTCACGGAACCAAATCCCGGTGATTCTCGGTCGGCCTTTTCTAGCAACTTCCAATGCTGTAATAAATTGTCATAACGGTTCTATGAATCTATCCTTCGGGAAGATGACAATCGAGCTTAACATTTACAAGATAGGAAGTTAACCATCTGAACCTTCTTCTCATCTAATCGATATCTGTTCTGTCAACGAGATAGCTTCCGACAGCTGCGAAGTTGAGGAACTTTGCTATGATGATCTTGACGACACTAGTGCGTTATTGTTTGATCCAGAAAATTACTATACTAGTGAGGACACTTTCGACAGGTCCACCCCCGAATTTGAATCCTTTGACTTCTCGCAAAAGTTAGTCAAGCTTTCCGAGTCAATCTCTTACGCGAGCGATGAACCTCTTAGGGAGTTCGAGCTCCATTCCCTACCCTACAGTCTATCGTTTCCCCGTCGACACTAGATCTCAAGCCACTACCTTCCCATATTAAATATGCATATTTATGTGAGAATGAGTCTTTGCCCGTCATCATATTATCTTCTCTAGTTTTAGAGCAAGTGAGCGCTCTTTTATCGGTCTTGAGATCAAATCGGCAAGATTTTGGTTGGAAAATGGCAGACATCAAAGGAATTAGTCCCTTAATTGTTGAACATCATATACATTTGATGGATGAAGCCAAACCAGCCCGAGACCCACAAAGACGGTTGAATCCAGTCATGAAGGAGGCGGTAAAGAAAGAAATCGTCAAATGCCTAGATAATGGAATTATTTACCTAATATCTGATAGCCAATAGGTAAGTCCGATTCATGTGGTCCCTAAAAAGTCTGCCATCACGGTCATACTAATGAGGCTAATGAGTTGATCCATACACGCACCCAAAATGGGTGGCGGATATGTATTGATTATAGAAAACTCAATGCCGCAATGAGGAAAGATCACTTCCCTCTACCTTTCATTGACCATATGTTAGAACGATTAGCCGGTCATGAATACTACCCTTTCTTGGATGGATACTCCGGCTATAACCAGATCCTCATTGCCGAAAAAGATCA
This sequence comes from Agapanthus africanus, assembly GCA_030015575.1. Classification (NCBI taxonomy): domain Eukaryota; kingdom Viridiplantae; phylum Streptophyta; class Magnoliopsida; order Asparagales; family Amaryllidaceae; genus Agapanthus; species Agapanthus africanus. The sequence continues at coordinate 309,891,003 of JASDDO010000024.1, forward strand.
AGATAAAAAAACATTTACTTGCCCTTTCAGTACTTTTACTTATAGACGCATGCCCTTTGGGTTATGCAATGCCCCCGCTACATTTCAGCGGTGTATGATGGGGATATTCTCGGACATGGTCGAGAATTTTCTGCAGATATTTCTAGACGATTTCTCCATATTTGGGGAATCCTTTTAGGAATGCCTACGTCATCTTCACTTTGAATTGGGAAAAATGCATTTCATAGTTCAAGAAGATATTTTCCTTGGACAAATCATTTCACGAAAAGGCATTGAGGTAGACAGAGCTAAAATAGATGTCATCCATAATCTATCTCCTCCCAAATGCGTCAAAGATGTACGATCCTTTCTTGGTCATGCAGAATTTTATAGGAGATTCATTAAGGAATTTAGCAAAATTGCTAGACCCTTAAATCTTCTCTTGGCTAAGGATACAACTTTATGTAAGTCCACGTTACCTCTCCCGGTACTTACGGGCTTGCGGAAATGATAAAAAAAAACGATTTTTCTAGAGGTGGTAACATGGACTCAAAATACGGATCTTTGTTAAACAACTATCTAACAATCCTAACAAGAGTTTTACCTATTCGGTTAGGTGGTTATACCTTAACTTGATCTCCTTCGTCTTCAACTCCTTGCGGTGGTCGGATCGGCCTCATCTCGTCGTCTCCTTGCGCCGAAGATGGATCCACCTGAAATCTTCTACCTTTGGCTTCACTTCAAACTAGAAGAAACTAGAACACTTGGTTTGCTAAACCTTGTGAACTAGGATGAGTAGAGGAGTGTGTTGGGTTTTATCTCTATGGTTCTTGCTTCTCAATTCATGAGATAAGTGAACCATAGAATAGAGAGAGAGCAAGAGGAAGAGGGAGAGCTCAAGCAAGAGAGAGAAAGGAAATGAGAGAATGAGCAAGTTTTTTGCCATCCAAGCTCTCATAATCCAAAATCATGATAACTCATAATAGTAATTGAGTATTATGTGATGGTTCAAGTCAAAATGGCCATATCATTTCATGCACTCATTTTGCAAAAATAAACAAGCAAGCAAAAGTCTTTGCCATGAAATGATAGCCATTGTAATGGTGGTGGTCAATTAGTCCAACCTAGTCAACCGGTCAACAAAATCAACAAGTCAACAAAGACAACCCTTCATCTCAACCATGACACAATAATACTTAATTAATATTATCATTAATCATATTTCTTACTCTCATTAGGGTTTAGCAAAAGTCAATGGTCAACAGTCAACAACCCCAATGAGAATTCTCTGCCTCTGTCTCTCTGTCAACTGTGCATACACACCCGCATCCGCGTTCCGAGGAACACGAATACAAACGAGATAAAACCAATCCCAAAACGTACACTAAGATCTGGCTTAAACCAAAGCCCGCTAGTGTAAACTGCCCGGACACTAAACGTGCACAAGTGCACGGATGTGACCGAACCCTGTCGCAAAACCATGCGACCTCTACTCTTTTGCCTAAAGGCGAATAGCTTTCTGTGTGGGACTCTAAAAACTCGACACTACGCTGGCAGTGGGTTTAACCACAAACCGTAAGCGACACTAGCTGTGCGTAACGGTCCCCAGGTAGATGCCGATAAGAAGACGGACGAGGTGAAATCCATCTGAACTCTTACTGAGCCTGGATGTGACAATCTCCGTATAGTCCGGTCTGTTCGTCTGATAACATCGCATGGCGGGCCTAGGGGGCGGTAAACGTCAGTCCCCTAATAGCGGTACAAGTCGTGTCGGAGTGTAGCCCAGAACATCCTGAGATAAAACTGGAAACCTACCAGTATATCTCGCTTGCCCTGGCCAGGGACTTTGTGTAATGGCTCTCCTAGACACAGCGCGATATCAACCCCCAATACCGGGAGAGACGAATCCTATCTAACTGTCACTGCCTCCAAGTGTTTCGGGACTGCACCCATCTACTGCCTGTTTGCACGACTCCTTTGAGCCGTGGTAGGGTAGTGATCAAAGTATAGTGGGAACACACTCGAGGCGAAGTGACAGTGTCAAGTCAGCGGACTAAGCTGTACTCATGTCACCTGGGAACTGATAACCGACGATAGGTATAGTACCAACCATCAGTTCCCGACGAGTCCTGTCCAGTGTACTCGTAACCTAACGTGCACCCGCATACTATCTCAAGTACGACGTACTGACGGCTGTGGGACAGACCGTCTCCGACACTGGGATGAGAAGCTCATACGCTAGTCTACTCTGGAGTATCAATGCCCTGTCTCGATAGTCCTACGACTAGGGACTGCATAAGGATGTGCTTGTGGATTACCCAGCCCCCACTAGTATGACTGCCATCAAAACGCTGGTAATCAAGCAAGGATCCTAAGGGCTCCACTAATGTGTATAGGTGATATACTAAAATAAACACATGTACAAATTAAAGCAGAAACAAACCAAGTAGCATACTACTATATTGAGCAAGATTTTTTATACAAGGTGAATATCCCAAGCTTCCATTAAGTAATATACAAACTAGTATGATACAGTAATGGCCTCTAGGGCATATACCTAACAATCTCCCACTTGCACTAAGGCCTTGAACTGGCGTATCGAAGACCTATCATCTCGATCAGCCGCTCGAACTGAGTCTGGGGTAAGGCCTTCGTGAGTGGATCAGCAGTGTTATCTTCCATATTTACTCTCTTCACCTCGATCTCCCGGCGATCTACGATCTCCCTGATCAGGTGGTACCGCCTCAAAATGTGCCTGGACTTCTGATGGGACCTGGGTTCCTTCGCTAAAGCTATAGTGCTGTTGTTGTCACAATACAGCGGTATTGGATCAACACTGGTAGGAACCACCTGAAGCTCCGTGAGGAACTTCTTCATCCAGACAGCTTCCTTTGCGGCATCGCAAGCAGCTATGTACTCCGCTTCCATAGTTGAGTCAGCAACGGTTTCCTGCTTGGAACTCTTCCAGCAAACCGCCCCTCCATTGAGGGTAAAGACATAACCCGACATGGACTTGGAGTCATCCTTGTCACTCTGGAAGCTGGAGTCAGTAAAGGCCTCGATCTGGAGGTCTTTTCCGCCATACACCAAGAACATCTCCTTAGTCATTCTCAGGTACTTGAGAATGTTCTTTACCGCTATCCAGTGTTTCTCCCCTGGGTCTGACTGATACCGGCTTACAACGCTCAATGCGTATGCTACATCTGGTCTGGTACACAACATCGCATACATAATAGAGCCTACCGCAGATGCGTAGGGTATAGATGACATGCGAGCCCTTTCCAAATCAGTCTTGGGAGACATCTCTTTGGAGAGGGTGATTCCGTGACAAGCCGGTAGATTACCGCGCTTGGAATCTTCCATACTGAATCGTTTCAGTATGGTGTCGATGTACCTGGACTGTGAAAGTCCCAACATCCTTTTAGATCTATCACGATAGATCTGGATCCCAGAAAGTAGTTGGCATCGCCCAGGTCCTTCATGGAGAACCTCTGTGACAAGAATCCTTTGACTGATTGTAATATAGGAATATCATTCCCTATTAGGAGAATGTCATCGACGTATAAGACGAGGAATACCACATTTCTCCCTACAATCTTACTGTAAATGCATGGTACATCTGGGTTTTTGAAAAAGTCGAATTCTTTGACAGTATCATCAAAGCAGATGTTCCAACTCCGCGATACCTGCTTCAGTCCATAGATGGACTTGAGCAACTTGCATACTTTACCGCTGCTCCTACTCTGAATGAATCCCTCTGGCTGATCCATATAGACGCACTATTCCAAATATCCATTTAGGAAAGCCGTCTTTACGTCCATCTGCCAGATTTCATAATCGTGGAAGGCAGCAATGGCAAGAAGGATCCGAATGGATTTCAGCATAGCCACTGGAGAAAAGGTTTCGTCATAGTCCAAACCAGGTCTTTGACGAAAACCCTTTGCAACAAGTCTAGCCTTATAGGTCTCAACCTGTCCATCTACACCAATCTTCCTTTTGAAGATCCACTTGCATCTTACGGGTTTTACCCCATCTGTAGCAACGTCCAACGTCCATACTTTGTTGGTGTACATGGACTCCATTTCGGTCCACATTTCATCCAGCCATTTTACCGAGTCACTGCTCTGAATGGCTTGCTGGAAGCTAGTAGGCTCATCATAATCAATAGTGCAATCCTCTCTATCCCCGTCTATGAGATAACCGTAGTATCTCTTGGGCGGATGAGACTGCCTACTACTCCTGCGGAGCGGCGCAGGAATGTCCGGTTCTCCTGAAACTTCTGTTTCTTCCAAGCTTTCAGTAATAGCTTGTGGTTCTGGAATTTCTTCCAGTCCTATTGCGCTCCCACTTATCTGATTTTCCAAAAATTCAGTTTCCAAGAAGTGGGCATGCGGAGAAACAAAAACTTTTTGTTCTTCTGCGGAATAGAAAAGATACCCTCTGGAGTTCTTTGGGTATCCCACAAACTTACACAATACTGAGCGTGCCTCGAGCTTGTCCGCATGCTGCTTCTTTACAAAAGCTGGACATCCCCATGTCTTAAGATACTTAAGACAGGGTTTCTTCCCACTCCACATCTGATATGGGGTGGTAGGCACAGTCTTGGTTGGAGCCTTGTTCAAGAGATATGCAGCTGCTTCTAGTGCATAACCCCAGAAAGATTGCGGTAACTCAGCTTTACTCATCATGGAACGAACCATATCCAATAGGGTTCGATTCCGCCTTTCAGATACACCGTTGTGTTGTGGTGTGTATGGAGGAGTACGTTGAGAGAGAATTCCATTCTCTTTTAAGTAGTCCAGAAACTCGGCACTTAAGTATTCACCACCTCGATCAGATCTCAGTGTCTTTATACTTTTGCCTGTTTGTTTTTCAACTTCATTCTTGTATTCCCGAAATTTCTCAAAGTCCTTGGATTTGTGCTTCATTAAGAAGACATGTCCATCCCTAGAGAAATCATCTGTGAATGTAATGAAGTATGAATAACCACTTCGCGCATGAGTAGACATTGGACCACACACATCACTGTGTATGAGTCCCAAGAGCTCGCCCGCTCTTACTTCGTGTCCAGTGAACGGAGTCTTTGTCATCTTTCCCATGAGACAAGATTCACAAGTGGCATAAGACTGATACTCGAACGGATTCAAGTATCCCTCTTTATGTAACTTAGTTAAACGTGTCTCATTAATGTGACCCAGTCTACAATACCATAAGAAAGCCTGATTTGTTTCCGGAGACTTTCTTTTAAGTGTGTTCTGGACACTGAAAATCTAAGCTTGATTTAATACGTATATCCCGTTTTCTAATGTACCTGACCCAATCAGAACTTGATTTAGGTGGATGTGGACCACATCGCTTACAAAAGTAAAATCATATCCTTGCTTAGAAAGTAAGGATACAGATATGATATTGCAAGTCGCACCTGGTACATACAAACAGTTACGCAGAATCAATATCTGCCCAGTTGTCAGTCTAAGATGATATTCCCCTTCGGATTCAGCATCCATGCTCATTCCGTTAGCAACCCTGAGAGTCATATCACCTTTCCTGATAACCCTACAGTTTCTCAGAGCCTGTAACGAATTACAGATGTGAGATCCTGATCCGGTATCCAATACCCAGGAAGTAGGGTTAACTGACATACAATTCTCTACTACAAACACACCCAAAGCCGAAGCCACAACATGCTTCGAATTCTGGGTACTGGCTTTGCTAGCCCTGCAGTCCTTCTGCCAATGTTCATTCCCGTAACAATAGGAACGTCCCTCTTTTACTATATCCATTCCCGAAACTTTTGCCCTTCCCTTTGCTTCTTCTTCCCTGGTTTCCTTCAGGGTATAAGCAGAGGGCAGTGACTGTAGAATCAAGTCAGTATTTGACCCGTTCTCCAACGTGGTCTTCAGGTCCGTGAGCTCAAAATAGCTGGTCTCTGTAAGGATGTTGCCCTTTACAGATGACCCAACAGCCAACCTCGCTTGAAGCAATTCGTTCGAGGTCTCATATCTTGCGATACGAGATTGCTCTCCATATAAATCTTTGTTATGGAGGAAGATAGAAACTGAGTCCATCTTCTCATGCTGCCTCTGGTTCGCACCATCAACTGAGGCTAACACGAGGCACTTGGCTTTCGTACAGTCCTTTTTCGATGTCATACGGATGTCAATGTCCATGACAGAGGAAACTGGTCCTGAGACGGCAGGGGTTTGATTAGTTAAGAGGTGTCCCAGCTTGTCATGGGTAATGGACATCTGGACAAACCTTTGCCAATCATAACAGTCAGGTTCAGTCATTTTATTATCTAGATGTAACCTATGTGTGGTCACTGGGTCGCTGCAATAAGAGAGAGAGAAGAAAATACTCAGCATGATGCTCTTGCAAGTTTAGATTGGTTTTTAATTTATCTAAACAGGATGGCTCCCACTGTCTCTCGAATCCCTCCTCAAACCATAAAGGAAGAATTAGTCGGGATCAATCTCACCGTACAATACTTGCTTAACCGTTCAGCCAGGCCAGTGTCGGTACTTCGAGGGAGGTTTTCCAACGCTTTCGCGAAGTTCCTTAATTAAATAACCTCTTTTCGCTGTGGGCGTAGCCCCGCTAACACCTTTCTAGACACCTATTTGGTTTATAGCATTGATCGTTAAGTGAGAAAGTTCCGGAGGAGTAGCATATACTCACAGTAGGATCGGGATCCAAATATCATCGTGTGATAAAACTGAAGGAATCCTACCAGAATCATCACACTCCAAATGGTATGCAGCGCTAGCAAGTTTCAGTTCTTTTGAAACTCCCGATGTGGATTTTTGCCCCATGCTCTTATGACCTTGATGAAGGTCAACAAATCATAAGTCACATGTCAAGTTCTACCCGTCATTGTCCAGGTTAATTTGAACCCACCCGTATATACCCTTGACGAAGGTCAACAAGGTAATACGACTGTCCCAAACCAACGCATCTATCTATGCTACATATGAATACCCAACAGCTACCAATCACTATGCCTTGACGAAGGTCAACAAACATAGCTTGAATACTATTGAATATTCATATGAAACGACGGAGGGCTACGAATGGTTTTGGCGAAATCTTGAACGTAGTGAACTTGATATAATCGAAGGAACCTTGATAGCTTTTAAAAGGAGTGGCTTAAGCTCCGCGTTTAAAAGTTGTTTTTGAAAAGAAACCGAGTAGTTTTGAAAGTGTTCCAACGACTCAACTGTGGTTTATTTTCTTGCATTAATTTAATGCGTCCCATCATTTAATCCTACCATTGCAGAAAACAACAAAAATATGACGTACGCTTATGCCATCCGCATTCGCCACGGGCCCCCGCCATTACCCGTTAGGTTACTTAACTAACGACAGAGCGGGGGCTGGACTAGCGCGGATGCAAAACATAAGCAACGCCTAAATAGATATCATATATAGATATACACATTCGTCACATGCAATGATAGACATTCCAGATCACAGATGAACACATTGGATATACTAGGAATCCGCAATCCGTACGAGCCTGTAACGAAGAGCGGATTACACGGTCGCGATGAATAGCCAAGACCCCACCCTAGACCCCCTACGGGTGCGGCAAACTACCCGCCAAGTACCCGAAGCGAAGCAACCTCACTCAACACCGTGAGTAGGCCACTCGGCACTTCGAGATACCCGGTAGTTTGTGCACCCCACCTTGGGTCTATTCTAGGAGCAAAAACAGTAAAAGAAATTATACAATGAGGCTACAACCCCATCCCAGTTGTGCGGCCATATAAATAATATTACATCAATTACAAATTTACATGAATTGAAAGAAAAAGAAAACTCCCATCTCACAACCCCCCCGGCTATTCATCCGCGATAATCCAATGAATTCATATACACATACCATCAACATTACAGATCACAGATATGTATAACCCCCACTAATCGACGTATAGCGATTAGCAGACGTTCAATACATATATCACATCACAGATATAACCCGTTAGCTTAAGTCTTTAGAAGTTCGATCAAAATACGGATTTTTAGGCCCCAAAAACAAATTTTGCTTTCTGGAAAATCTGGGTAGAAAAATCATATTGTAAAAATCCCAAAACAACCCCAGAATCACACTGCAGGAAATTTGTGCCACGGCCGAGTCAACTCGGCCGCGGATCCGCGGCGGGAGCATGCTCCGCCGCGGTTCCGCGACGCTTTGACCGAGCCAGTGGACCAAATTTCTTGGGTGTATTTTAAAAAGCCTGAGTCAATTTTTGGTGCAAGATTTATTATTTTTTGAACAGAATACAGAATCGACAGAAACTTGATTTTTCAGGTTCGTTTCGCGACTTTTTCTCCGATCGAACTTCTAGTTACTTTGCTAACATGTTAGATAGTGTGTAACCTGGCTCTGATACCACTGTAAGTCCACGTTACCTCTCCCGGTACTTACGGGCTAGCAGAAATGATAAAAAAAATGATTTTTCTAGAGGTGGTAACATGGACTCAAAATACGGATCTTTGTTAAACAACTATCTAACAATCATAACAAGAGTTTTACCTACTCGGTTAGGTGGTTATACCTTAACTTGATCTCCTTCGTCTTCAACTCCTTGCAGTGGTCGGATCGGCCTCACCTCGTCGTCTCCTTGCGCCGAAGATGGATCCACCTGAAAGCTTTTACCTTTGGCTTCACTTCAAACTAGAAGAAACTAGAACACTTGGTTTGCTAAACCTTGTGAACTAGGATGAGTAGAGGAGTGTGTTGGGTTTTATCTCTATGGTTCTTGCTTCTCAACTCATGAGACAAGTGAACCATAGACTAGAGAGAGAGCAAAAGGAAGAGGGAGAGCTCAAGCAAGAGAGAGAAAGGAAATGAGAGAATGAGCAAGTCTTTTGCCATCCAAGCTCTCATAATCCAAAATCATGATAACTCATAATAGTAGTTGAGTATTATGTGATAGTTCAAGTCAAAATGGCCATATCATTTCATGCACTCATTTTGCAAAAATAAACAAGCAAGCAAAAGTCTTTGCCATGAAATGATAGCCATTGTAATGATGGTGGTCAACTAGTCCAACCTAGTCAACCGGTCAACAAAGTCAACCCTTCATCTCAACCATGACACAATAATACTTAATTAATATTATCATTAATCATATTTCTTACTCTCATTAGGGTTTAGTAAAAGTCAATGGTCAGCAGTCAACAGTCAACAACCCCAATGAGAATCCTCTGCCTCTGTCTCTCTGTCAACTGTGCATACACACCCGCATCCGCATTCCGAGGAACACGAATACAAACGAGATAAAACCAATCCCAAAACGTACACTAGGATCTGGCTTAAACCAAAGCCCGCTAGTGTAAACTGCCCGGACACTAAACGTGCACAAGTGCACGGATGTGACCGAACCCCGTCGCAAAACCATGCGACCTCTACTCTTTTTCCTAAAGGCGAATAGTTTTCTGTGTGGGACTCTAAAGACTTGACACTACGCTGGCAGTGGGTTTAACCACAAACCGTAAGCGGCACTAGCTGTGCGTAACGGTCCCCAGGTAGATGCCGATAAGAAGACGGACGAGGTGAAACCCATCTGAACTCTTACTGAGCCTGGATGTGACAATCTCCGTACAGTCCGGTCTGTTCGTCTGATAACATCGCATGGCGGGCCTAGGGGCGGTAAACGTCAGTCCCCTAATAGCGGTACAAGTCGTGTCGAAGTGTAGCCCAGAACACCCTGAGATAAAACTGGAAACCTACCAGTATATCTCGCTTGCCCTGGCCAGGGACTTTGTGTAATGGCTCTCCTAGACACAGCGCGATATCAACCCCCAATACCGGGAGAGACGAATCCTGTCTAACCGTCACTGCCTCCAAGTGCTTCGGGACTGCACCCAACTACTATCTGTTTGCATGACTCCTTTGAGCCGTGGTAGGGTAGTAATCAAAGTACAGTGGGAACACACTCGAGGCGAAGTGACAGTGTCAAGTCAGCGAACTAAGCTGTACTCATGTCACCTGGGAACTGATAACCGACGATAGGTATAGTACCAACCATCAGTTCCCGACGAGTCCTGTCCAGTGTACTCGTAACCTAATGTGCACCCGCATACTATCTCAAGTACGATGTACTGACGGCTGTGGGACAGACCGTCTCCCACACTGAGATGAGAAGCGCATACACTAGTCTACTCCGGAGTATCGATGCCCTGTCTCGATAGTCCTACGATTAGGGACCTGCATAAGGATGTGCTTGTGGATTACCCAGCCCCCACTAGTGTGACTGCCATCACAACGCTGGTAATCAAGCAAGGATTCTAAGGGCTCCACTAATGTGTATAGGTGATATATTAAAATAAACACATGTACACATTAAAGCAGAAACAAACCAAGTAGCATACTGCTATATTGAGCAAGATTGTCTATACAAGGTGAATATCCCAAGCTTCCATTAAGTAATATACAAACTAGTATGATATAGTAATGGCCTCTAGGGCATATACACTAACACTTTCCACTTCGATTCGGATTGCGAGGCTGCTTTTGAATCACTTGAAAGTTCTCTCACTACAGCCCACGTTCTATCATCTCCGGATTGAAATCACCCTTTCGAGCTTATGTGTGATGTATCAGATTTCGCTATTGGTGCAATCTTAGGACAACACATTGATAAGATGCCACATGTAATTTACTATGCAAGTAGGACCTTGAACGATACCCAAATTAATTACACAACTACCGAGAAAGAACTCTTGGCAGTTGTATTTGCATTAGAAAAATTCATGCCCTACTTGATTGGCTCGCTAATAGTGGTTTACACCGATCATTCTGCCCTTAGATATCTTTTATCGAAGAAGGATGCTAAAGCTAAGCTAATATGTTGGATCCTGTTGTTACAAAAATTTGATCTTGTCATACGAGACAAGAGTGGATGTGAAAACATCGTAGCCGACCATCTTTCACGCATCTCATCTTCACCGACGTTGACCTTGCCGATAACTGATTCCTTTCCTGATGAACAGCTCTTGACCATATCCTGCGAACCTTAGTTCATGGATATTGTGAATTATTTAGCTACGGGACTTATACCCAGCGAATGGTCGAAACAAGACAATCACCGAATTCTATTCCAAGTAAAACACTTTTACTGGGATGAACCTTATTTGTTTAAGTATTGTCCTGATCAAATCATTCGCCGATGTATCCCTAATGATGAATTCAAGAGTGTATTATCTTTCTGCCATGATGAGGCATGTGGCGGTCACTTTGGTCCATGGAAAACGGCGGAGAAAGTTTTGCAATGTGGCTTTTATTGGCCAACATTATTTAAAGAAGTATATGATCATTGCAAAACTTTTCCATGATGTCAACACATGGGTCGGATTTCACAGAGAAATGAGATGCCGCTCCAGCCTATCTTGGTTGTGGAGATTTTTGATGTTTGGGGAATTGATTTTATGCGCCATTTTCCCAACTCTTTTGGGAATTTATATATCTTACTTGCGGTTGATTATGTCTCTAAATTGGTGGAAGCAGTATCGTGTCGCACTAATGATAACAAGGTTGTTATTAAGTTTGTTCTCCGCCGAAAGACCGGGAAAGACAAACGTCTTGCCTGAATTTGGGGGCAGATGCTATTTGGTTTTATCTGTCCACCTCTCCGAAGATGCCAAGTTGATTTATGGCACCGTATATCGGAGGTTTAGACGGATGCGACCGTTGTAGCAGACTTCATCCGATTCCCCCTCGTTTGAGGGGGTTTTGATTGTGGGGACGCTCTTCCCTGCAGGCGCAAGCCCCTGCAGTTAATTATGCTACCGCATCGCGGTAACAACATTCTCCTTCTCCAGATGGTCACTTCATGTCGTGTGTGTTTGTTTTATTTTTGGTTGCCCGTGGATTGTATACGGAGACTAATTTATGTTGTCTCCCGTAGGACATGGATTAGTCCAAATCCGTATTTTCTTAGATTTGGGTTTTCGGTTAGGTTTAAGGATACGTTAGTCTTATTTGAGACTAAGATCAACTTAAACGTTTGTTAAAGATACGCTAGTCTAATTTTTAGACTAAGATCAACTTAACAGGATCATTTAGATCCAACAAAAGAGCATTTGGGCTCTATTGTTTTAGTTTAGGGACTTTGTGGTCCAGTTTAAAGACGTCATAGTCTGTAAAGTTTAAGGACTGAAGGGTTACGGCAGCGCCCCGGCCACCGAAACGTGGCCAAAATGCGGAACAAAAATTTCTAAAACCAGCGCCACCGTTACCCGATTTACGGATCGACCTTAAACCCTAAACTAGCAATATAAATTAAGAGTTAGAAAGGTTATACCTAGTTGATCCGTGTCCTTCGGTCTTCATTCCAAGCTCCTAGTGGTTCCTTGATGTGGTTTAGTTGCCAGCCTTCCTTCATCTCCGATGATCCACCCGAGGGAAACGGCGCAAGCTCCAACCTCGTCGAACGAGGCAACCGACGCTCCAAAGTCGCTAGCGATGGAGAGTGGGGGTGTATGAAAGTGTCACTATAATTTTCTCTCATCTCATGTACTCCATGGAGCAACCATAGAAGAAGAATGGAGGTGAGGAAGCTTTTGCATGAGCATCAAAATTGGCTAAGTCTTTTGTGTGAGCATGAGAGAGTGGGAGAGAAAAATGTGTAATGTCAATTGAACCAAATGAAATGATCTCCCTCCTCAAAAAAATGCCCCCTTTCTCTCATTCCCCTAAAAAATCTTATCCAATTAATCAAATAAACAATTGCAACCATACTTTGAACCATGCCCAAAACCATGCTCCGCACTATGCAAATGCCACCTCACACCTCCACCTCATTTGTGAGTCAAATGAATTTCCAAAAAATGGAAAATCATACAAATGAGGTGGACACCTTCTAGAAGCTATTCCGTATAAAATACGGAATACTTTCTGGTACATGTATCGAAATACATATACGCGTATTCGTACCAAAATACGAATAGCCAAGAGAGAAAATGAATAGTGAACAATAATACTAGAATACATATATATAAATACATATGTAAATTATTAAATCAAAATCTGATTTAATAATCCTGCTTAATCCTAAGCCGCTAGTATTATCAACCGTCCGATTAAAGTCTGCGCAGCATGCACATATTTAATCGGACACCTGTATGTACCAACATACTCCATGTACACCATATCGCCTGAACCGTGAAAACCCTCTGTGTGGGACTCTAAAGACTCGTCAATACGCTGGCAGTGGGTTTAACCACAAGCACGTCAGCGGCACTAGCTGTACGTAATGGCTACCCAGGTATTGAGCGAAAGGAAGGCCGACGAGCAAACTCATGCAGAACCCCTAATGAGCCTGACAGTGACAATATCCGTACAGTCCGGTCTGTTCGTCTGAGAGCATCACATATTGAGTCTAGGGGGTGGATAAAGTCAGACCCCTAAAAAATGCGATATTTAGCGTCGGTATGAAACCCATCACCACCTGAGAAACTATCGATCCTGGATCAGTAATTCTCGTCTACCGTGGCCACGGATTTTTGGTGATGGCCATCCGTACACAACGCGATATCAACCCCCAATACCGGGAGAGACGAATCCCCGACGATCCGATCACTGCCTCCATGTGGCTCGGAACTGTACCCAACTAAAACCTGTTTGCACGACTCCTTTGAGCCGTGGTAGGGAGTAATCAAAGCACAGTGGGAACTCACACGAGACAAATGACGACCTCAGGTCAACAGACTAACCTGTACACATGTCACCTGTGAACTGCTATCTAACAATAGGTATAATACCAACTAGCAGGTTCCCGGCGAGTGTCCAGTGTACTCATAACCCAATGAGCATCTGTATACTATCTTAGGTGAACAAACTAACATCAATGGCTTGTGAGACCTGGCCACCGCCCCTCGTCGGGGTCTCGATCAGTATACACCAGTCTACACTGGAGTATCGATGGCCGGTCTCGATACTCCTACGACTAGGGACATTTAAGGATGTGCTTATAGACCCCATCTCCCACATATATGATCACCATCATAATGCTGGAAGTCAAGCATGAATCCTATGGGCGCTATCAACACGTAAATGATGATAAAGACAAACCAGATAGCATACTATCATCTTAAGTAAGGTTGTTCTATCGGTATAGGTCCTCACTCAATCATCATAATCATAAGTCCGCGACTATGATAATTGCCTTGAGGGCACTATAGCCAACAATCTCCCACTTGCACTTAAGGCCAATTATTGCGATGTCGCATACTCACAGCCCGTGTGATACCGAACACCCAACTTCTCTACTAATCAGTTTCGCAAAGCCCGTTTGCAAAAATGATTGCGTTCGAGAAATAGCCTCAGTGAGTGGATCCGCTCCAATGTTTCTTTCTGTATCTCTCTATATCTCAACTTCGCGAAGAAAACTATCTCCCGAAAAGAGCAATACTTTTCTTAGAATTTGTCTGGATGTCTGATAGGACCTAGTTCATGAATGAACTCCAAATCCAGCAAACTTCTTAGACTGTATCATCCACTGAATTTAATCAGTATCCCGCGCCATGCCTTTCCTCAGTATCCGCTTGGACCACCTGTCCAACATACTGTCCCTTAAAAGAGGGAAAACTATAACTCTGACAGTCACTCTGTCATTCAGGTCACCTTGGAAGCCTAATATAATACCGTCTCCTGAAGGAGGCTGTCGTTACCATATCGCAAGAACATTCACTTATGTTCATAACTGCTTCCTTACATTTCTCCAGGATTAGATTAATACATGTTTATTGTAGCTAGTACAAAAACAACATCTGGTGTGGTACTTGACATTTCATGACTAACTCAATTGGCCTAGACAATGATATGTTAATCATGTAGATCCATCTCCCCTTTAGTCTGTAAGACACCTTTAGAGAGGTTGACTCCATCACCTGCAGGTACACCACCATGCCAGGAGTCGTCCATTAAATGTCAAAGTACCCAGATTAGGATACTTCCCAAATCTAGATCTAAAACCATAGATCTAGTAACCAAAAAACCTGATATTATATCTATATCTTATGTGGAGAAACGACATTGTGACAACCACAGTATAACCGATCGTAGTATAGGAATATCCCTTCCTATCAAGTGCATGTCATCCTAATACCTGGACATCACTCTCTACTACCTTCTTAGCAGATCCATCTCCTATTCTGATGAAATCAAAGCCTATGACTGTTACATCAAAAATAGATGATCTATTTCCGCTCTACCTGCTTTAGTCTGTAAATAGGCATAAGCTACTTGCCTACTATGCTTCCGCTGCTCCCACTGACTATAACCACCCTCCGGCAGAGTCATATACACGTGCACTTCTAAAACTAGTTTAGAATGACGCTATACTCATCCTCGTGCCGGGTCTTATAGTCTAGAACAGCAGCAATGGAAAGTCAGGGTAAACAAGAACCTCCCTGTCACCGTCTCTGAGAAGACCGAAGTACCCTCGGGTGCCTGAGGTTACCCACCAAATTTGTGGAGTGGCTAATGGAACGTCAAAACAAATTGAATCCTTAGGTTCTATTAAATCCTCAGTGATCGTTTGTGGTTCTGGAATCACTTCCAGTTCTACCATACTCCCACTTCTATTTTTCTGAAAAAATCCATTTTATTAAAACTGTGGCGAGTCAAGAACAATATAAATATTGATCTTCCTGATGGTAGAAAGTTAACCCTCGTCAAAGCCCGGGATAACCCATAAACAGCCATTACTGAAACGTGCCTTAAGTTTATCCGGATTCTGGTTTTAAGTATCAGCCGGACAACTCCCTATACCTTAACATCGTTAAGATATAAATTGATTATATATATATCTAATATAGAAACAAAAGCACTAATTTAATTTGAACCAGATTCAAAATCATGCAGCTGTCTCCAGTGCATATCAACCAAACGGAAAGAGGACAATCAACATTATTCATCTAGGAGTGCATCCATATATGAGTAACCTGAAAAAAAAGTAAGTTCTCAAAACCATTACTATCAATGGAATACCAAACACAAGTATCTACATCTTCGACTTCCTCCAAGAATTCTGATACTTCCAGCAAATGGTTCTCTACTTTATTCTTATATCTATAACTTCTCAATATCCGGACCTTGCATTTCAACAAAATACTTGTCCAGAACTGGAGAAGTCACAAGTAAACAGAATATAGTACGAGTACCAACCCCTTTGTCCAAATGGACACTGGACAACATACAATACTTTTTATAAGTCCCCTGAGTTCAATAACTCAAACTCTGTGCTTCGTAGGTTGAAAAACTGTACTATGGTTAAGGAGAATTACACCGCTGTTGAATGCACCTTACCTAATCACCAGCTGATATAGGTAAATGTCACAGACATAATATCAAAAAGTTATATCTCACTTTATAAAATAAATGTACAGATATATCAGTTTGAAATTGGTGCATAACAACGGATATTCAAAACCAAATATTCGCCATCCGGCAAAAACCAGATGATTTCCTTAAATATCACCAATTACAACGAATTCCGATATAATGAGGATCTAATCACCCAATTCTCAATATCTTACTCCCACTCACCATCCGTAATAACATACAGATGTGAGAAACTGATCTGGTAAATACATACCCTGGAGTTAGATCCTTATTAGGAAAACAGTTTTCAATTAACATCGCACAGTAAAACTGAAACATGAAAAATGTTTCAAAAAGGGTTAACTGGTATTCCTAATAATGCATCTTCCATTATCCTGAAAGTATATGTCTTTGTAGTTTATTTAGAAATAGGCAAATTTTGAGTTCACTTCTTGGGCTAAGTCGAAACAAAGGAAAAGTATTGATATCTTTATTAAAGTGTAAGTTTGAAAAATAATTCCTAGCTTAAGTCTAGATTCTGAAAATGTATACCCTACAATTTGCACAATCACGCACCTTGAAACTTGGAATAGTAGAAGAGACCTTGAAATGCTCTTGTCTAAAGTCCTTAGTACAATGAAAATAAAAGAAAAAAAAGTGAATAAAGAAAAAAAAATGAACACTGGTTTTTGTGATTACTTAAGGCTGCAAAAATAGAAAAATATTTAGCGAGGGTGCTTCATCACCTAGTGCCTTAGACCAACTGGTTTGGGAGTCACTGCTAAAGCCTTAGGTGTTGCAAGACTAGGAATTACGCTTTAAAGTGCAAACACATTTTGTAATCGGTCGTTGGTACCTCAAGAAGTATCAACGGTCACATGAAGGATGTGTAAGCAAAATTCATAAAAATTCACAAATTAATAAGTACTTTGGACAACGGACAAGGGTATGATTGCTTGATTTGAATTTCCAAGTGTAGGGGTGATTTATACACACACGTGGGGATATGTGATTGGAGTTTAGATGAGAGAAAGGAGTGAAGAATAGAACTTGTATCTTTAGTAGAGTTGATAGAAATTTCTAAGTGGAGATGGAACCCTAGAATGAAAACTTAAGAGATGCCGAAAGCTAAGTAAATCTATAAAACATACATAATCTTAAGTTAAATGATGAGGAAGTGTGAAGAATATGGATGGATGATTTATAATTCAAAGATAATAGAGTTCCTTGTTAGAAACCCTAATTGGAGAATTAAAGTCGAAAAAGCCAAATTGATAGGATTTTGTGGGTAGTATCCGCTGAAAACCCTCAGGAGACAACACTCCTCCTACTAGGGACACCTAGAGGTTTAACGACTTGTTGCACGAGCTCAGTGCAATCGCGTTTCCCTACGAAAGTGCGGTTAGCTTTTTTGTAGAGAATAATAAATAAGTTTGCTCGAGGACGAGTAAAGGATAAGTTTGGGGGTATTTGTTCATACCATAATATTGCATTATTATATTCCCCATACTTATTCGTTTTACAAATAAACAGGTGCTTTTGACGCATGTCTGCTACATATTACAGGTCACGGGTTCTTGGACAGAAAACAGTGAAAACGATAAAAAGACGATGCAAAAGTGGACTTTGACCAACAAACAGAAGACTCTTGATCAAGCCTACATCAAAGATAAAATTCACAAAGTACAAGGCAATGCAAGGTCCAAGATTATAAAGCGAACAGTTAAAAGTCTACCGCAATTATTCACTGGAGATCTGGAAGAAACATAGAAGCTATTTTAATAAAAGAACCAAATAATAAGGAAGCCCAAAGACAGAAGAGCCCACCAAGGAAATTTCAAGGCCCAATACTTCCTTTTAATAAAAGATAGAGACATAAAATTTTACCAAAGCTTGGAGTCTACTTTGACTAGGTCTTCCTAAGGATATTTTGGTAAATGTAGACATGCGAATCAATTGTAACCTAGGGTTTCCTATCCTCTATAAATAGGAACTCTAAATCATTGTAAAGGCTATGCCTTCCTTCATTAATAAATTTTAGAATTCTTTTGGAGAGCATCGGTGCCTCTTTTCAATTCATGAATTCAGATCTGACAACCCTGTGTTGATGTTTGGAGAGAGCCATCTGTTAAGTAAGTAATTTTTCATTCTTTGCCCTAGGTAGATTTAATTCATTGCCCTAGATAATTGTTTAGAGTTAGCTTTGGGGAAGGCTTTTTGTGAGATGAGATCTCTCGTCCCTTTCTTACCCATCACATATAATCAATAGGACTCCATGCATACACGCACACACCGCGCCCTACGACACCCTACCCCTCGAGATAGCAGTGATACCGTAGTATAAAGGCCCGGTTGCGCGCGTTTTCCATGGAGGTTAGGGTAAGGATCTCTAAAGAAAGGACAAGAACCTAGAGGAAGGAACACCTTTCCGAATGGATCTAATCCTCTTTATTGATAATTACCATAACTCCTCTTAGATCCTAATTTGGGTATAGAAAGCGTTGAGATTTATTTACATTTCCAAACCATTCCTAAACCTAACCCTAGCAAGATTTAGATCTAGATAATTTTAGTATAGATGGATTTAGTTTTTTAGATTTAATAATCAATCCGAACACCCTTCGGAATTAACTCGTAAGCGCGACTAGGAAATTCACAACATCCCTGTGGACCGACCCGTATTCACCGGCTAGCTACATGCGACGCCGTTCTTGATTGCGGTAATAGATAGTTTTTGAGATTAATCAGTGTACTCTCCTAATCCTAGGAGCCCTCGCAACCTGAGAAAAGGTAAAGAGAAAAGACATCTGTCTATTCTATTTCTCCTGAACCAGAATCCATCCTCGAAAAAGTTCCTTCGAGTTCGTATGTAACTATACGATGGATTTATCTAATGGAAGTGGATATCCGTAGTGATACGGAGTGTTCTAGAGAAAAGCAAAGTGGATGTAGGAGTGGCAGGGGTATACACGTTTTTTTGTCGTGAATGATGGTGGTCGCAATTTCCTTTGCCATTATTCTAATCCTTTTATATATTTTTACTTATTACCTTCTGTACACCACATTTAAGCTTAATTGGTTTTCTTCCTTCCCTACCGTTCGGCACCTGCCTATAGTCTGGAGGAAGACTATCCAATAAGCTCAATAGGTGTACCCTCTCCTAATCCTAGAAACCCTCACAACCTGAGAGAAGGTAAAGAGAAAATACAACCGAGTAATCCTATTCAATCTCTCCAGAACCAGAATCCATCCTCGAAAAAGTTCCTTCGAGTTCGTATGTAACTATACGATGGATTTATCCAATGGAAGTGGATGTTTGTAGTAATACGAGGTGTTCTGGAGAAATGTAAAGGTGATATAGAAGTGGCAATGATATGTGCGACACCGTGACATTCCAAAAGTCAAAGTGTTTTAAGAAGGTTCGGTTAACTTGGTTTCATGAGTTTTAGTCAAAGGTCGGGTCATAGTCGCAGCCAGAGAGAGAGAAGAAACACTCAGCGTGCACTCTAACCTAGATCAGAATGGTTAATCACTTTATCTAATCTGGATGGCTCCTACTGTTTCATCGAATTCTCCTCCAAACCCAAAAAGGAGAATTAGTCGGAATTACCCGAGGAGTAATCCTACTCATCAGTGGAAATCGGGATCCAACTATCATTGCATGATAACCTGATGGAAGCCACTCAAGTGTTAGTGTATATGCCCTAGAGGCCATTACTGTATCATACTAGTTTGTATATTACTTAATGGAAGCTTGGGATATTCACAGTTGTACAGACAATCTTGCTCAAAATGGTAGTATGCTACTTGGTTTGTTTCTACATTAATGTGTGCATGTGTTTCATTTTGCATATCGCCTATACACATTAGTGGAGCCCTTAGGATCTTTGCTTGATTACCAGCGTTGTGATGGCAGTCACACTAGTGGGGGCTGGGTAATCTATAAGCACATCCTTATATAGGTCCCTAGTCGTAGGATTATCGAGACGGGGAATCGATACTCCGGAGTAGACTAGCGTATGCGCTTCTCATCCCAGCAGGGAAGATGGTCCGTCCCACAGCCGTCAGTACGTCGTACTTGAGATAGAATGCGGGTGCTCGTTAGGTTATGAGTACACTGGACAGGACTCGTCGGGAACTGTTGGATGGTACTATACCTATCGTCAGTTATCAGTTCCCAGGTGACTTGAGTACAGCTTAGTCTGCTGACTTGACACTGTCACTTCGCCTCGAGTGTGTTCCCACTGTTCTTAGATTGCTACCCTACCACGACTCAAATGAGTCGTGCAAACAGGTAGCAGTTGGGTGCAGTCCCGAAGCACTTGGAGGCAGTGACGGTTAGACAGGATTCGTCTCTCCCGGTATTGGGGGTTGATATCGCGCTGTGTTTAGGAGAGTCATTACACAAACTCCCTGGCCAGGGCAAGCGAGATATACTGGTAGGTTATCCAGTGTTGTCTCAGGGTGTTCTGGGCTACACTCCGACACGACTTGTACCGCTATTAGGGGACTGATGTTCACCACCCCCTAGGCCCGCCTTGCGATATTCTCAGACGAACAGACCGGACTGTACGGAGATTGTCACATTCAGGCTCAGTAGGAGTTCGGATGGGTTCACCTCATCAGTCTTCTTATCGGCATCTACCTGGGGACCGTTACGTACAGCTAGTACCGCTTGCGGCCTGTGGTTAAACTCACTGCCAGCGTAGTGTCGAGTCTTTAGAGTCCCACACAGAGAGCTATTCGCCTTTGGGCAAAACAGAGTAGAGGTCGTATGGTTTTGCGACAGGGTTCGTTCACATCCGCGCACTTGTGCACGTTTGGTGTCCGGACAGTTATTACTAGCGGGCTTTGGTTTAAGCCAGATCCTAGTATGCGTTTTGGGATTGGTTTTATCTCGTTTGTATTCATGTTCCTCGGAACGCGGATGCGGGTGTGTATGCACGGTTGACCGAGACAGAGGCAGAGGATTCTCATTAGGGTTATTGACTGTTGACTTTTTTTAAACCCTAATGAGAATAAGAAATATAATTAATAATATTATCAATTAAGTATTATTGTACCATGGTTGGGTTGAAAGTTTGACTTTGTTGACTTGTTGACTTTCTTGACCGGTTGACTAGTTTGGACTTGTTGACCATCATCATTTCAATGGCTATCATTTCATGGCTATGACTTTTGCTTGCTTGTTTGTGTATAAAATGCATTAAATGCATGAAATGATAATGCTATTGACATGAACCATCATAAATACTTAATTATTATTATTATCATGATTATTTTGTTTTTGAGAGCATGGTTGTAAAAAGTCTTTCTCATTCTATCATTCTCACTTTCTCTCATCCAAGCTCTCCCTCTTCCTCTTGCTCTTCCTCTTGCTAATGGTTCTCTTGTCTCATGAGTTGAGAAACAAGAACCATTGAGATAAAACCCTAAAACACTTCTCTACCCATCCTAGAGTACAAGGTCTAGCAAGCCAAGTATTTTAGTTTCCTCTTGATTGAGATTGGAGCCAAAGGTAGAAGCTTTCGGGTGGATCCATCTTCGACAACAAGAAGATGACAAGGTGAGGCCGATCCAACCACTCCAAGGAGTAAGAAGAGAAGGAGTTCAAGACCTAGGTATAACCCCTAACATAGTAGTTAATCTTGTAGTTAGGTTGCTAGATATTTGTTTTGCAAAGATCCTGTTCTCAAGTCCATGTTGCCTTCACCGTAAAAATCGTTTTTTACCGTTTCCGCATCCCCGAAAGAACCGGGAAGGGTAACGTGGACTTACAGTGGTATCAGAGCTTAGCTAAACACTATCTAGCATGTTAGCAAAGTATCTAGAATTTCGATCGGAGGAAAAATCACAAAACAGGCCCGAGATTCGAACTTTCTGCCGATTTTTAAACTGCTCTAAAAAATAATTTGACATATCTTAAAAATTGTCTCAGGGTTTTCTGTAAACACACAGCAAAAACGATCCAGCGAGTCGACCAACTCACCGCGGAACCGCGGCAAGAATATGCTTCTTGCCGCGGATCCGCGGTCGAGTTGACTCGGCCGTGGATCGGTTTTGCTGCAGTGTGTTTTGTGTGGTGTTTTGGGATTTTTGGAATATGTTGTTTCTGCCCAGATTTTCCAGAAAACAAATTTGAGTTTGGGGTGGTTACAAATCCGTATTTTGATCGAACTTTTGTAGACTTTAGCTAATGGGTTATATCTGTGATGTGATATATGTATTGAACGTCTGCTAATCGCTATACGTCGATTAGTGGGGGTTATACATATCTGTGATATGTAATGTTGCTGGTATGTGTATATGAATTCGTTGGATTGTCGCGGATGAATAGCCGGGGGGTTATGAGATGAGAGTTTTCTTTACTTTTCATTTGATGTAATATGTAATTGATGTAATATTATTTTTATGGCCGCAGATCCGGGATGAGGTTGTAGCCGCCATTGTATATTATTTCTTTTACTGTTTTTGCTCCTAGGATAGACCCAAGGTGGGGTGCACAAACTACCGGGTACCTCGAAGTGCCGAGTGGCCTACTCACGTTGTTGAGGGAGGTTGCTTCACTTCGGGTATTTGGCGGGTAGTTTGCCGCACCCGTAGGGGTCTAGGGTGGGGTCTTGGCTATTCATCGCGACCGTGTAATCCGCTTTTCATTGCAGGCTCGAACGAAACACGGATTCCTAGTATATCCAATGTGTTCATCTGTGATCTGGAATGGCTGTCATTGCATCTGACGAATGTAAATATCTATATATGATATCTATTTAGGCATTGCTTATGTTTTGCATCCGCGCTAGTCCAGCCCCCGCTCTGTCGTTTGTTAAGTAACCTAACGGGTAATGACGGGGCCCCATGGCGAATGCGGATGGCATAAGCGTACGTCGTATTTTCGTTGTTTTCTGCAATGGTAGGATTAAATGATGGGACACATTAAATTAATGCAAGAAAATAAACCAAAGTTAAAGTCGTTGGAACAATTTCAAAACCACTCGGTTTCTTTTCAAAAACAACTTTTAAACGCGGAGCTTAAGCCACTCCTTTTAAAAGCTATCACGTTCCATCGATTATATCAAGTTCACTATGTTCACGGTTTCGCCAAAACCATTCATAGCCCTCCGTCATTTCATATGGATAGTCAATAGTATTTAAGCTGTGTTTGTTGGCCAAAGTCAAGGCATAGTGATTGGTAGATATTGGATATTCATATGCAGCATAGATAGATGCGTTGGTTTGGGACAGTCGTACTGCCTTGTTGGCCAAAGTCAAGGGTAGGTACGGGTGGGTTCAAATTAACCTGGAGAATGACGGGTAGAACTTGACATGTGACTTATGATTTGTTGGCCAAAGTCAAGGTCATAAGAGCATGGGGCAAAAATCCACATCGGGAGTTTCTAAAGAAACTGAAACTTGCTAGCGCTGCATACCATTTGGAGTGTAATGATTCTGGTAGGATTCCTTCAGTTTTGTCACACGATGATATTTGGATCCCGATCCTACTGTGAGTATATGCTACTCCTCAGGAACTTTCTCACTTAACGATCAATGCTATAAACCAAGTAAGTGTCTATAAAGGTGTAGCGGGGCTACGCCCACAGGGAAAAGAGGTTATTTAATTAAGGAACTTCGCGAAAGCGTTGGAAAACCTCCCTCGAAGTACCAACACTGGCCTGGCTGAACGGTTAACCAAGTATTGTACGGTGAGATTGATCCCGACTAATTCTTCCTTTTTGGTTTGAGGAGGGATTCGAGAAACAGTGGGAGCCATCCTGTTTAGACAAACTAAAAACCACTCTAAACTTGCAAGAGCATCATGCTAAAGTGTTTCTTCTCTCTCTCCTAATTGCAGCGACCAAACATCATGACCAGACTTAAGTTACTACTAGATAAAAACATACTGACAGGGCCAAACTACAAAGATTGGCTCAGGAATGTCAAAATGGCAATCACTTATGACAAGTTGGGGTATCTCCTTACCGCCAAAGCTCCCCCTGTCCCAGGTCCCAAAACCAGCGTCGCGGATAAGGAAATCCGTAAGACCTGGGAGATCGACCGCGCGAAGGCCAAGTGCCTCGTGCTTGCCTCTATGGACAATGAACATCAGAGGAGGCACGAGAATATGGACCTAGAATCCATATTTCTCCATACTAAGGAACTATATGGAGAGCAATCCCGTATCGCCAGATACGAAGTCTCGAAAAAGTTATTTTCGGCGAGATTGGCCGTCGGATCATCGGTAGCGGAACACGTGCTTAAGATGATTGGCTTTATTGAAGAGCTCGCAGACCTTGGGACCACGTTAGAGAACGAGCTCTACACTGACTTGATTCTCCAGTCCCTCCCTTCCACTTACGCCCAGTTTATTCTGAACTTCAACTTGCAAGAAAAGGAAGTTGAACTTTCGGAACTCCTCAACATGTTGAGGAGTGCAGAGGGCACCTTACAGAAAGTAAGGGAAACATCCACTTTGTTTGTTGGAGGATTTTCCACTTCTAGGTCCAAGGCAAAAGCCAAGAGAAAGAAGAAGAAAGCCCCCACCAAACCAAGGGGCGGTGTTAGTAAAGTGGAAGCAAAGGGAAAGGCAAAGGCAACAAAGGTAGCGGGAAAGCTTGTGGGAAAGGAAGAGTGCTTTTACTGTCACAAGAATGGACACTGGAAGAAAGATTACAGGGCTTGGAAGGCCAGAAACCAGGACCAGAAGCAAGTTGTGGCTTCGGCTTCAAGTGTGTATGTTATTGAAAACTGTCTATCAATAAACTCTACTTCCTGGGTATTGGATACCGGATCTCATATCTGTAATTCTTTGTAGGCATTGAGAAAGCGTAGGTTTTTGAAGGCAGGTGATATGACCCTCAGAGTTGCAAACGGAGCTGGCATGGATGCTGAGTCCGTGGGGACTATCACTTGGGATTGTCAGATGGACATCTTTTGGTTTTACAGGATTGTTATTTTGTACCCAGTGCGACTTGCAATATCATATATGTATCTTTAATGTCTAAAGAAGGTTATGATTTTGCATTTGTAAGCAATGTTGTAAACATTCATCTTAATCAAGTTCTGATTGGGTCGGGTACATTAAGCAACGGTATATACGTATTAAACCAACCACAGATTTTCAATGTTCAGAATACACACAAAAGAAAGTCTCCAGAAATAAATCATGCTTTCTTCTGGCATTGTAGACTGGGTCACATCAATGAGAGATGGTTGACGAAGTTACATACAGAAGGATATTTGGATCCGTTCGAATATCAATCATATGCAACTTGTCAATCCTGTCTCAAAGGAAAGATGACAAAGACTCCGTTCATTGGACACGGAGTAAGAGCGAGCGAGCTCTTGGGGCTCGTACACAGCGATATGTGCGGTCCAATGTCTACACATGCGCGAAGCGGTTATTATTACTTCATTACTTTTACGGATGATTTTTCAAGGTACGGATATGTCTTCTTAATGAAACATAAATCTGAAGCCTTTGGAAAATTCCAGGAATACAAGAATGAAGTAGAAAAACAAACATGTAAAAGTATCAAGACACTGAGATTTGATCGAGGTGCTGAATACTTGAGTGCCGAGTTCCTGGATTACCTAAAAGAGAATGGAATTCTCTCTCAGCTTACTCCTCCATACACTCCACAACATAACGGTGTATCGGAGAGACGGAACCGAACCCTATTGGATATGGTACGTTCCATGATGAGTAACGCTGAGTTGTCGCGATCATTATGAGGATATGCACTAGAATCAGCTGCATACCTTTTGAACCGAGCTCCAGCTAAGACAGTGCCTACCACACCATATAAGATATGGAGTGGGAAGAAACCCTATCTTAAGCACATTAAGACATGGGGATGTCCAGCTTTTGTCAAAAAGCAGCATGCGGACAAACTCGAGGCACGCTCAGTACAGTGCAAGTTTTTGGGATATCCAAATAACTCCAAGGGATATTTCTTCTATTGCGAAGAGGAACAAAAGGTTTTTGTTTCTCATCATGCCTGCTTCTTGGAAACTGAATTTTTGGAAAATCAGATAAGTGGGAGCGCAATAGAACTGGAAGAAATTCCAGAACCACGAGCTATTACTAAAATCTTAGTAGAACCAGAGGGTTCGAAAGAACAGGACATTCCTGCGCCGCTCCGCAGAAGTAGTAGGCAGTCTCATCCGCCCGAGAGATACTACGGTTTTCTCATAGATGGGGTATAGAGGATTGCATCATTGATAATGATGAGCCGACTAGCTTCCAGCAGGCCATTCAGAGCGTTGACTCGGTAAAATGGCTGGATGCAATGCGGACCGAAATGGAGTCCATGTACACCAACAAAGTATGGACTTTGGACGTTGCTCCAGAAGGGGTAAAACCCGTAGGATGCAAATGGATCTTCAAGAGGAAGATTGGTGTAGATGGACAGTTTGAGACCTATAAGGCTAGACTTGTTGCAAAGGGTTTTCGTCAAAGACCTGGTTTGGACTATGACGAAACCTTTTCTCCAGTGACTATGCTCAAATCCATTCGGATCCTTCTTGCCATTGCCGCCTTCCACGATTATGAGATTTGGCAGATGGACGTAAAGACCGCTTTTCTAAATGGAAATTTAGAGGAGTGTGTCTATATGGACCATCCAGAGGGTTTCATTCAGAGTGGGAGCAGCGGAAAGGTGTGCAAGTTGCTTAAGTCCATTTATGGACTAAAGCAGGCATCACGGAGTTGGAACATCTGTTTTGATGAGACGGTCAAAGATTTTGGCTTTATCAAAAATCCAGATAAACCATGCATCTATAGTAAAATTGTAGCATGAACTGTCGTGTTCCTCGTTTTATACGTTGATGACATTCTCTTGATAGGAAATGACATTCCTATGCTACAATCTGTCAAAGGGTTCTTATCACACAGGTTCTCCATGAAAAACCTGGGTGATGCCTTTTACATTCTGGGGATCCAGATCCATCGTGATAGATCCAAGAGGATATTAGGACTTTCACAGTCCAGGTACATCGACACCATACTGAAAAGATTCAGTATGAAAGATTCCAAGCACGGTAATCTACCGGCTTGTCACGGGATCACCCTCTCCAAAGAGATGTCTCCCAAGACTGATTTGGAAAGGGATCGCATGTCTATTATACCGTACGCTTCTGCGGTAGGCTCTATAATGTATGCGATGTTGTGTACCGGACCAGATGTGGCTTATGCACTGAGTGTGGTAAGCCGGTATCAGTCAAACCCTGGAGAGGACCACTGGAGAGCGGTAAAGAACATTCTGAAGTACCTGAGAAGGACTAAGGACATGTTTTTGGTTTACGGCGGAAAGGACCTCCAGATGGAGGCCTTTGCTGACTCCAGCTTCCAGAGTGACAAGGATGACTCCAAGTCCATGTCGGGTTATGTCTTTACCCTCAATGGAGGGGCGGTGTGTTGGAAGAGTTCCAAACAGGAAACCGTTGCTGACTCAACGATGGAAGCGGAATATATTGCTCCATCTGATGCCGCAAAAGAAGCCGTCTGGATAAGGAAGTTCTTGATAGAACTTCAGGTGGTTCCGTCCATTGTTGATCCAATACCTCTGTATTGTGACAACAACGGGGCTATAGCTTTAGCGAAGGAACCCAGGTCCCATCAGAAGTCCAGACACATCTTGAGGCGGTATCACCTGATCAGTGAGATCGAGGTTCGGAGGGTTGCTATAGAAGATAACACTACAGATCCATTCACGAAGGCCTTACCCCAGACTCAGTTCGAGCGGCTGATCGAGATGATAGGTCTTCGATACGCCAGTATATGGCCTTAGTGCAAGTGGGAGATTGTTAGTGTATATGCCCTAGAGGCCATTACTGTATCATACTAGTTTGTATATTACTTAATGGAAGCTTGGGATATTCACAGTTGTACAGACAATCTTGCTCAAAATGGTAGTATGCTACTTGGTTTGTTTCTACTTTAATATGTGCATGTGTTTCTTTTTGCATATCGCCTATACACATTAGTGGAGCCCTTAGGATCTTTGCTTGATTACCAGCGTTGTGATGGCAGTCACACTAGTGGGGGCTGGGTAATCTATAAGCACATCCTTATACAGGTCCCTAGTCGTAGGATTATCGAGACGGGGAATCGATACTCCGGAGTAGACTAGCGTATGCGCTTCTCATCCCAGCAGGGGAGATGGTCTGTCCCATAGCCGTCAGTACGTCGTACTTGAGATAGTATGCGGGTGCTCGTTAGGTTACGAGTACACTGGACAGGACTCGTCGGGAACTGTTGGATGGTACTATACCTATCGTCAGTTATCAGTTCCCAGGTGACTTGAGTACAGTTTAGTCCGCTGACTTGACACTGTCACTTCGCCTCGAGTGTGTTCCCACTGTTCTTAGATTGCTACCCTACCACGGCTCAAATGAGTCGTGCAAACAGGTAGCAGTTGGGTGCAGTCCCAAAGCACTTGGAGGAAGTGACGGTTAAACAGGATTCGTCTCTCCCGGTATTGGGGGTTAATATCGCGCTGTGTCTAGGAGAGACATTACACAAACTCCTTGGCCAGGGCAAGCGAGATATACTGGTAGGTTATCCAGTGTTGTCTCAGGGTGTTCTGGGCTACACTCCGACACGACTTGTGCCGCTATTAGGGGACTGACGTTCACCACCCCCTAGGCCTGCCATGCGATATTCTCAGACGAACAGACCAGACTGTACGGAGATTGTCACATTCAGGCTCAGTAGGAGTTCGGATGGGTTCACCTCATCAGTCTTCTTATCGGCATCTATCTGGGGACCGTTACGTATAGCTAGTACAGCTTGCGGCCTGTGGTTAAACCCACTGCCAGCGTAGTGTCGAGTCTTTAGAGTCCCACACAGAGAGCTATTCGTCTTTAGGCAAAACAGAATAGAGGTCGCATGGTTTTGCGACAGGGTTCGTTCACATCCGCGCACTTATGCACGTTTGGTGTCCGGGCAGTTATTACTAGCGGGCTTTGGTTTAAGCCAGATCCTAGTATGCGTTTTGGGATTGGTTTTATCTCGTTTGTATTCGTGTTCCTCGGAACGCGGATGCGGGTGTGTATGCACGGTTGACCGAGACAGAGGCAGAGGATTCTCATTAGGGTTGTTGACTGTTGAATTTTTCTAAACCCTAATGAGAATAAGAAATATGATTAATAATAATATTAATTAAGTATTATTGTATCATGGTTGGGTTGAAAGTTTGACTTTGTTGACTTGTTGACTTTGTTGACCGGTTTGGACTTGTTGACCATCATCATTTCAATGGCTATCATTTCATGGCTATGACTTTTGCTTGCTTGCTTGTTTACAAAATGCATTAAATGCATGAAATGATAATGGCATTGACATGAACCATCACAAATACTTAATTATTATTATTATCATGATTATTTTGTTTTTGAGAGTATGGTTGTAAAAAGTCTTTCTCATTCTATCATTCTCACTCTCTCTCTCATCCAAGCTCTCCCTCTTCCTCTTGCTCTTCCTCTTGCTCATGGTTCTCTTTTCTCATGAGTTGAGAAACAAGAACCATTGAGATAAAACACTTCTCTACTCATCCTAGAGTACAAGGTCTAGCAAGCCAAGTATTTTAGTTTCCTCTTGATTGAGGTTGGAGCCAAAGGTAGAAGCTTTCGGGTGGATCCATCTTCGAAAACAAGAAGACGGCGAGGTGAGGCCGATCCAACCACTCCAAGAAGCAAGAAGAGAAGGAGTTCAAGACCTAGGTATAACCCCTAACATAGTAGTTAATCTTGTAGTTAGGTTGCTAGATGTTTGTTTAGAAAAGACCCTGTTCTCAAGTCCATGTTGCCTTCACCGTAAAAATCATTTTTTACCGTTTCCGCATCCCCGAAAGAACCGGGAAGGGTAACGTGGACTTACATCAAGTCACCACACTCCAGAAGGTATGCGCAAGCCTGGCAAGTTTCCTGTATGTTTGAAACTCCCGATATGATTTTTACCCCAAGCGGCTTATGATTTTGACAGAGGTCAACATATCTTAAGTCGCAAGTCAAGTTCAACCCGTCATTATCCTGGATCAACTTAGACCCGCCCGCGCAAGCCCTTGACAGAGGTCAACATGACCATGCGACTGTCCTAAATAATCGCATATCTATGCAACAAACATGCATTACCCAGCAACCAAGCACCGTGCCTTGATAGAGGTCAACATACACAACATGAATACTAAGTAATACCTGTAAGAAATGACGGAGGGATACGACTGGTTTTTGGCGAAAAACCTTTAATGCAATGAACTTGATATCGTTGAAGGAATCCAAGCGGTTTTATAAATATATAGTGGCGAAAACTTTTGCTAAAGAGGTCACTCCCGGTGAAGGGATCTCGGCTCTTTCCCCGTCGAATGGGGTGCAGGATATCCCAAACTGAATACCACGATGCAAAGCAAAAATAATCAACTATAGTGAAGTTATTACGTTGACGCAAACTTTTACTCAAGGGGTCACTCCCGATGAAGGGATCTCGGCCTTTGCCTCGTTGAATGACGTGCAGGATATTCCAAACTGAATACCACTGTGCAAGACAAAAGAGAACGTCTGTAATGTCAGTTTTTAAAAACTTGGTTCCAACAACATCATATATAGGTTTGTTTTATCCTTGCATTGATAAGAATCAATGCAGTCCCATCAATTAATCACACCAGAAAAGAACGAAAATAAAATGTACGTATATGCCATCCGCATTCGCCACTGGGTCCCGTCATCACCCGTTAGGTTACTTAACTAACGACAGAGTGGGGACTGGGCTAGCGCGGGTGCAAAACATATACAACATCTACTAGTATATATATAAATATATAACAATCGTCCCAGGCATGATATAAAGAAAAATCACAGAAACATCACAGAAGCAACACATAATGGTGGATAATCTAGAGCCCCGGGTTTCACTTGAGCCGCAAGTGAGACCCGGCGTTCCCTGTCGTGTGGATAGTCTGTGCAATGAAAACCTAGACCCCTACGAGCGCGGCAAGTTACCCGCAAAACTAGAAGCGAGGCAGCCCCCTTCAACAACATGAATGGGCCACCCAGCACTTCGCGGAATCCGGTAACTTGAGCACCCCTCCTGGGTCAACCTATACCCCCTACGAGTGCGGCGAATAGCCTGCCAATTCAAGAGTAAGGTCCCCTCCGTCCCAACGCCATGAGATGCGGACCAGTTGCCCTCTAGAACCCGGCTATCCGTGCACTCCACCGCGGGATAATCCTAGTACAGAAAAGAAAATAATATATAAGGGTGACATCGACCTCAACCCGGTCGTGCTCCAAAAGAATAATTTACAAACTGGCAGTGACGGCAGTCCACATGTCGGACGCTCGCCCCGTAATATCAAATGTACAAATGAAATAAACTGTACTAACATTGCACCATTGCTATCCACCATGACAATCCAACCAACATCACGACACATCACAATTATCAACGTGAATGTCACATTTGCAAACCCGTCTAAAGAAACAAATAGCAGTTAGACGGGTTTACCGATCAAATGACATTCACGGTCGCAGATTATAATGTATGTACTAATAATCACACACACTTAAAATTTCGATCAATTAAACTTTCCCAAATTGTCCCCAAGTGCATAACCAGTACTCAAATGAATCTAGGCCAAAACCATATATCACAAAAATCTGTTTTCCACCAACAAGAGCTCCAGAAAAAAATTTGGTCACTGAAGCCCAAAAAGGGCCGCGGAAGCGCCGCCAAATGTGACATTTAGCGGCGGTTCCACGGTGGAATTTTAGAGTTAGGTCACCAAAATTTTTCTGTAGCTTTAGTTTTTCCTGCATGTATTTTTAAGATACCTGAAAATATTTTTTGACCACTTTTAAAAATCGACAGCAAACACATCAATTTGGAAAAACGATTCGGAAAAATTTGTCGATCGAGATTTTAAGCTTGTGTAAACTTGCTAGTAGGGTTAAAAGGGTGGCTCTGATACCATGAAGGGTTACGGCAGCGTCCCGGCCACCGAAACGCGGCCAAAATGCGGAACAAGAATTTCTAAAACCGGCGCTACCGTTACCCGATTTACGGATCGACCTTAAACCCTAAAGTAGCAATATAAACTAAGAGTTAGAAAGGTTATAGCGAGTTGATCCGTGTCCTTCGGTCTTCATTCCAACCTCCTAGTGGTTCCTTGATGTGGTTTGGTTGCCGGTCTTCCTTCATCTCCGATGATCCACCCGAGGGAAACGGCGCAAGCTCCAACCTCGTCGAACGAGGCAACTGATTGAATGATTCTTTGTGTGTCGTGTTTTGAAAATGTGTAAAGATCACAATCAAAGAAATTTATACCGCAATCAATTAACGGTGTCGATGTAGCGCGCTAGTGAGTGCGGATCGTTCACAGAGATGTGTGTTTTGCTTGTTATTGTTTTAGATGGGTCGAAATGAAAAGAAGAAAAGAAAATGATTCATGAATTTTGACTTTTAGTTTCAAGAATTTTAAAGAAATACTAAAGATCAAGAATCGAGAATCAAGAATTATCCAAATTAAATTAGTTATCAAGATTTGAAATGAGGCTCGTAGGAATCGATAGTAGTGATGAAAACTTGTGATTATGTTTTCTTATCCATTGATGATTTGATGCTAGATCGATGATGATCAACGAGAATTAGGGATTTCTTGCGGAAACTAGGGTTTCGTCATCTATCCCTTGTCCTTTTGTTGATTTCATTCACATTCTAGCCTCTAGTAAATTCAAGCATCGATCGTGGATCGCTAATTAAGAGCGAAAACATTCAAGAAAGTATCGCTCGAAACTAGATTGTCGATACTTCAATTTACTAGAGTTTACAAAACTCATAGGACTTAAGAATCGTACAAGAATCTAATCATCATCAACTTATCAATTTTCTCGATTCCTCCACAAGCGGAGTTTTTACTCAAGCATCATATCAAAGAACACAATCAAGAATTGAGATCTAATCACAATGCTCAAATATAAAAGTAAGCAAGATAAAGAAATTTCACCTTTTATTTATCAACAATTTTGTTACAATTCTCTCAAGATCTACAAGATTCGAGGAAAGAACTAGATCGTCGATTTCGCTCCGCACCGTCTCCGTGAGTCTCGAATCGTCTTGGATCACTTGCTCGGTTGAATATCGGCTTCGCTTCTAAAAGGTTGATGGCTTCTTGCTTGAATTGTACTCGGAGATCTTGATTTTTGGTTTTGGATTTTTGGATTAGGGTTAGGGTTTGAATGCATAAGTTGTGTCACTCAACTTGTGGGTGTTTGGCTCAATTTTCAACAACCCATGAACAACCCAAAACCCTAGATCTAGCTCTCCTTTTATAACCACCTCAACCCTAGATCTAGAATTCAAATTCAAATCTCCCTCCAAAAAGGTTGTTAGAGAGAGGCTTCTAGAAGAAGTTTGTTGGAGGGAATATTCTAGAATAAGGTATATTCTAGGGCTAGATTGTTAGGCCGAGCCTTCTGGATAAAGCCACATGGTATTCTGGAGTCTTCTGGAAGCATTTGCCATTATGGGAAGCCACGTGGGATAATTTACTGCGATGACGTCATTATTGCACCGCGGATCCGCGGCGGGAAGCACCTATTGGCCGCGGATCCGCGGCCTATTGAAGTTCTTTGTGCATCAAAATTCCTGAGTTACTTTGTACTGTCATTGTGGAACTTTTCTGATGTGTGGAATATTATAATTCTCTCTAGTTCACTGCCAGATCTCAACTCTTGGACTTTGCGTATTTTTACCAGCACTTTTATCAGTTTCTGCTCTTTTCCTGGAATTTCCTGCACAGATTCTCGAGATAAGTATTGCGCTATACACAGATGATGCATGTAATGATAAACACTCAATTTCCCTCAAAAATGTTGGTTATAATATATAACACATGTTATTTGGTATTTTACAGATAATTTGCTAATATGTGTTATAATCATACCGAACACCTTTAGATAAGTGCAAATGGTAGGGAAATTGATGTGTTAAAAATACAATATTTTCGACCGATCAAATTCCCCAAACATTATTTTGGTCGTCTCGAGCAAACTGTTTTATTAAAAAGAGAAGGAGAAAATAAAGAAAGAGAAAAACTAACAACACACTTTCATAGGCAACACGATTGCACTGAGCACGTGCAACAAGCCTTTAAACCTCTAGGTGTCCCTAGTAGGAGGAGTGTTGTCTCCTGAGGGTTTTCAGCGGATTGCACCCACAAAATCCAATAATAAAAGGAAGACCGTGAAAGTTACATGTAAAGATAAGAATTATAAAAGAAAGACTTTGAAAATTAGAGTTTCAACTATACTAGCTTTTCGGTTGTCATGAGCCCTATCTTAATAGTCATGAAAAGATGTTAGAAATCACATCATCCCTCAATAAAACATCGTCTTTATTCTTCATTCCTATCTTTCTTCCAAACATCGATCATATAATCCTACGTGTGTGTAAAGAACATCCCTACACCCGGAGAATTCAATTCAAGCTATCATACTCTTGTCCATCTGCCTCAGTACTTTTTAATTTGATGAATATTTAGATTTGCTCACACATTTTCATGCGACCGTTAATATTTCTTGAGGTACTAACCGACCGATTACTCATGTGCTTGCTTATTTGGTGTTTTTCCTCGTCTTGCACCACCTAAGGCTTAGCAGTGACTCCCAGACTAGTTAGTCTAAGGCACCAGGTGAAGAAGCACCCTCGCTATATTTTTTTATTGCTGCCTTGGTGATAACAAAACCAGTGTTCATTTTTCTCACCATTTTATATTTTATTCATTTTTTTATTTCCTTCATACTTTGGCTTTTAGACGAGCATTTCAAGGTATCCTCTACTATCCCGAGCTTCAAGCCGTGTGTAAGTGCGTATAATAGGGTATCAACATTCAAATGTTTGGCTTCCAGAATAGAAACTATTTTTCAGACTTATTTTTATCCTCAGATTTGTGACTTCCTTCATCTTACTAACCCTTGGGACAACGGCTCATAACTACTTATTACTAGTTCATTTAAGAAAACTTCTAATTTTCTTGGTTTTCTTAAATTTTTCTAATCTTTTGGATGTAATTTTTCACTATCTAATCTTTTATTATCTTATTTATGTACAAAAAAAATTATTTTTTGAAATTTTTTAAATTTTTATAGGTTTGAAATTTTTATGATATGTTTTGTGCTTATGCGAAGTATGATGCAAATGATGCGAAAATAAGCACAAACCTCCCCCAAACTTGTTTTCAACAGTGTCCTCGCTGTTGCTACCTGCTAAACCTCAAAAAACCTGTAAGCTTGGGAGGACATTTATTAACGGGAGCAAAATATATTACAGTGAAAATCCTCCCCCAAACTTATTTTTGGCTCTCAATATTGAGGACAACAGTTATTTCAAGAGCCAAAAATACACCCCCCTCAAACATGAGTTAGACAATACGAAGCATTTTAAGAGGGAGTGAGCCATTTGGTCAAAGTAAGACTTTACAAAGACCAAAGGTTAACACCAACCATTCAAAGATTTTATCGGTAAAGCGTATAGGTTGGTGGAAGAATGTGTTGTATCGAGTCAAGAAAAATTGGGGAAGGGATAAGAGATGGTCTGGAAATGGTTTGAATTTTAAATTAGAGAAAAGAAAGAATGAGGATAAATGATTAGGAAGAAGGAATGGTGGCGGTTCAACTTCTATAAGTTGAGGTTGATTAATTACAAAATCCATATTGTTTAAAAATTCAATTTCGTCTGCAAAAAGTTCTTCAAAATTTTTATCAATGGTGTGATCGTACATTTTGCTGTCAAAAAATTTTGTGCCAGATTTTACCATACTTGATTTGTCAAAATATGTTGAGATGAAAAACTCATCTACCTCATTTTCAAAAATATCCAAATCAAGTTGGCTTTCTGGGCTTGTCGAACTTGACCTATCGGATTGTGATTCATCAACACTCACTATCATTTGAGGAACGGAAGAAGAACCAGAGATAGTGGAAGATGAAATGGGTGAACCTATTGATGTGTCGAGTGTCGGTAAACCAGATGTGGGAGATGAAGGCTGGATTTCGGTCAGCTCTTCGGGTATACAAATATCAACAACTTCAAGACGTATTTGGGGTTCAGGAAGAGTTAAAGGCTCAAGATGATGACCACAAGGAAGTGAAAGGATCTGATGAATTGGTGGGACAAAATCATCCAAAATTTCGGGTTCATCAATCAATATATCCCCAATGTCAATCACCTCATTCAAGTGAAGGTTAAAATTCTCAAACACCTCAACAAAAGCACAGTTTTCAATCAGTTTTGGTTCAAGAGTGGAAGTGTAGAGATCACAAAGTTTTGGCATGGTTTCACTTAGAATGGACCCTTCGCAGTCGGGTAGATCAAACATCGCATTATTACACAACTTGTCATGCATTCTATCGTCAATTGGTGAATCATTTGGTGCACTCGATGAATCTGTGAAACTGGAGCTGTGGATTTCAGTTTGGAATGGGAATGTTTGATTAGGAACTGTGTACAGCTCTCTCTCACTACACAAATTCTCATTTTGTCCAATGCCCGAATTATGTACTGAAAAATTTTGGGCTGGTTTGAAATTATTTGCTTGCCTCCACTCTGTCATTTCCTTCCTAAATTGGTTCAGAATTTTTTCTAATGTCTGCTCCAGACTAGACTTGGGTCGATAAGGAGTTTCAGGATAAGATTGAAATTCTTGTGGACAGTTAAAACTTCTAAATGACCGATCAGAAGGACTATTTAGAGAAGGTGAAAAAGCCGGATTTGATTGATAGGAACAGAATGGTTGTGAAAATTGGGTAGAAGTAGGGTCAAAGTTATGATAAGAAGAATTTTGATATTGGTTTATCGGTTGGTTATTGGACATCATACATGCCACAAACCGCCTATCAAACTCTTTTTTGGAAAGTGGAGGTGATGGTTGATATTGGTCCGGGTTGAAACTTTGGCCTTTAGCCCTAGCTATATGCTCAGCAATGGAAATTCGTTTCGGGGCATCCTCACTCGGAGTATCAACTGAAACGGATGTAGGATTAGGATACGGTTGATATTGGTTCGGATTGAAACTTTGGCTTCTAGCCCTAGCTATATGCTTAGCAATGGACATTCGTTTAGGGGCTTCCTCACTCGGAGTATCAACTGAAACAGGTGTAGAATTAGGATACGGTTGATAGGACCTAGACTGAGGGGCCAACTGTTTCTTCCTGCTTGTTCTATATGATCTCTTAAGGACATGGAAGAGCCGGACGGTATACCGAAGGGATTACGAAAACATTTAATATCTGGTTGTGGACAACAAAGCTCGGCAAGAGTTTTTCTGTTCGGGTTACCCATTGTAAGAAGAGAAGAGAGGAGGGGGAAAAGGGTAAAAAGGTAAAAAAAAAAGGGGGGGAAAGAAATTAATTGGTTTGTTTGAAAAAGAGACGAAGTTTTGAAAATTCACACAAACATGCACAATCAACCCTATTATCTAATGGTCACCTAGGTCAAGTCTCTAGACCGCTCCTAGACTTCCAGAAGACAAATCGCAGGATAAATCCTCTACTACCTCTTTGCCCCTCCTGTGGCCAGGTAAGTGGGAGGTTCTCCACTACGTAAGTATTGGGCCTAATTAAGTAACCACTTGCCTTAGACACACTTACCTTAGACACCACAAAAGAAACGCGGATAAGCAATAGATTACCCACGACCTCCTTCTGTCCTAAGTGAGCGCGACGGTCCTTAGAGTCATGTCTAGATATTTTTTAATTAATGAGGGTGATGCGGATGCAAGTTTGTGATTTTCGGGGCTTAGGAAGGGTAATGAACTCCCTACCTAATATGAATTTGGTCGTGCCCCTTAATTTCCGTATTAAAATATGCAAACAACCAATTTCAAGAATCGCAACAAATTTATTTTTTAGCGGCGCTGAATTTTGCAAAGAATCCTGCAAGAAATTGATTATTGGACAAGATCAGAGAGGAGAAGGGAACACAGAGAGCAGACCTGAAAATTTTGGAACAGTGCAAGCCCTAAACGGCGGCGGAACCGCCGCAAAAACGCCACTACGGCCGCGGATCCGCAGCGTTATGGGGGATCTAGGGTTTAGAAATTTTCCTGTAGGTCCATGTACTTCTCTGTATTTTGTAAAACTCCTCTGAATCTTGATTTCCTCAGTACAATGATTCCAGATTCCCTCGCAAACTTCAAACGCTAAAGTTAAGTACACGATGCGAATCTTGAATTAAAATTGGATGGAATAATAATTTTTCAACTCAAATAACAAAAGCGAACAAAATAGCACACATCCCCGGCAACGGCGCCATTTGATTGAATGATTCTTTGTGTGTTATGTTTTGAAAATGTGTAAAGATCACAATCAAAGAAATTTATACCGCAATCAATTAACGGTATCGATGTAGCGCGTTAGTGAGTGCGGATCATCCACAGAGATGCGTGTTTTGCTTGCTATTGTTTTAGATGAGTCGAAATGAAAAGAAGAAAAGAAAATGATTCATGAATTTTGACTTTTAGTTTCAAGAATTTTAAAAAAATACTAAAGATCAAGAATCGAGAATCAAGAATTATCCAAATTGAATTAGTTATCAAGATTTGAAACGAGGCTCGTAGGAATCGATCGAATCGATAGTAGTGATGAAAACTTGGGATTACGTTTTCTTATCCATTGATGATTTGATACTAGATCGATGATGATCAACGAGAATTAGGGATTTCTTGCGGAAACTAGGGTTTCATCATCTATCCCTTGTCCTTTCGTTGATTTCATTCACATTCTAGCCTCTAGTAAATTCAAGCATCGATCGTGGATCGCTAATTAAGAGCGAAAACATTCAAGAAAGAATCGCTCGAAACTAGGTTGTCGATGCTTCAATTTACTAGAGTTTACAAAACTCATAGGACTTAAGAATCGTACAAGAATCTAATCATCATCAACTTATCAATTTTCTTGATTCCTCCACGAGCGGAGTTTTTACTCAAGTATCATATCAAAGAACACAATCAAGAATTGAGATCTAATCATAATGCTCAAATATAAAAGTAAGCAAGATAAAGAAATTTCACATTTTATTTATCAACAATTTTATTACAATTCTCTCAAGATCTACAAGATTCGAGGAAAGAACTAGATCGTCGATTTCGCTCCGCACCGTCTCCGTGAGTCTCGGATCGTCTTGGATCACTTGCTCGGTTGAAGATCGGCTTCACTTCTAAAAGGTTGATGGTTTCTTGCTTGAATTGTACTCGGAGATCTTGATTTTTGGCTTTGGATTTTTGGATTAGTGTTAGGGTTTGAATGCACAAGTTGTGTCACTCAACTTGTGGGTGTTTGGCTCAATTTTCAACAACCCATGAACCACCCAAAACCCTAGATCTAGCTCTCCTTTTATAACCACCTCAACCCTAGATCTAGAATTCAAATTCAAATTTCTCTCTAAAAAGGTTGTTAGAGAGAGGCTTCTAGAAGAAGTTTGTTGGAGGGAATATTCTAGAATAAGGTTTATTCTAGGGCTAGGTTGTTAGGCCGAGCCTTCTGGATAAAGCCACGTGGTATTATGGAGTCTTCTGGAAGCATTTTCCGTTATGGGAAGCCACGTGGGAAAATTTGCAGCGATGACGTCATTATTGCACCGCGGATCCGCTGCGGGAAGCACCTATTGGCCGCGGATCCGCGGCCTATTGAAGTTCTCTGTGCATCAAAATTCCTGAGTTACTTTGTACTGTCCTTATGGAACTTTACTGATGTGTGGAATATTATAATTCTCTCTAGTTCACTGCCAGATCTCAAGTCTTGGACTTGACGTATTTTTACCAGCACTTTTATCAGTTTCTGCTATTTTCCTGGAATTTCCCGCACAGATTCTCGAGACAAGTGTTGCGCTATACATAGATGATGCATGTAATGATAAACACTCAATTTCCCTCAAAAATATTGGTTAAAATATATAACACATGTTATTTGGTATTTTACAGACAATTTGCTAATATGTGCTATAATCATACCGAACACCTTTAGATAAGTGCAAATGGTAGGGGAATTGATGTGTTAAAAATGCAATGTTTTTGACTGATCAGCAACCGACGCTCCAAAGTCGCTAGCGATGGAGAGTGGGGGTGTATGAAAGTGTCACTACAATTTTCTCTCATCTCATGTGCTCCATGGAGCAACCATAGAAGAAGAATGGAGGTGAGGAAGCTTTTGCATGAGCAACAAAATTGGCTAAGTCTTTTGTGTGAGCATGAGAGAGTGGGAGAGCAAAATGTGTAATGTCAATTGAACCAAATGAAATGAGCTCCCTCCTCAAAAAAAATGGCTACCTCCCTTTCTCTCATGCCCCCAAAAAATCTTATCCAATTAATCAAATAAACAATTGCAACCATACTTTGAACCATGCCCAAAACCATACTCAACACTATGCAAATGCCACCTCACACCTCCACCTCATTTGTGAGTCAAATGAATTTCCAAAAAATGGAAAATCATACAAATGAGGTGGCCACCTTCTAGAAGCTATTTCGTATAAAATACGGAATACTTCCCGGTACATGTATCGAAATACATATACGCTTATTCGTACCAAAATACGAATAGCCAAGAGAGAAAATGAATAGTGAACAATAATACTAGAATACATATATATAAATACATATGTAAATTATTAAATCAAAATCTGATTTAATAATCCGGCTTAATCCTAAGCCGCTAGTATTATCAACCGTTCGATTAAAGTCTGCACAACATGCACATATTTAATCGGACACCTGTATGTACAACCATACGCCATGTACACCATATCGCCTGAACCGTGAAAACCCTCTGTGTGGGGCTCTAAAGACTCATCAATACGCTGGCAGTGGGTTTAACCACAAGCACGTCAGCGGCACTAGCTGTACGTAACGGCTACCCAGGTATTGAGCGAAAGGGAGGCCGACGAGCAAACTCATGCAGAACCCCTACTGAGCCTGACAGTGACAATATCCGTACAGTCCAGTCTGTTCATCTAAAAGCATCGCATATCGAGTCTAGGGGGGTGGATAAAGTCAGACCCCCCAAAAATGCGATATTTAGTGTCGGTATGAAACCCATCACCACCTGAGAAACTATCGATCCTGGATCGGTAATTCTCGTCCACCGTGGCCACGGATTTTTGGTGATGGCCATCCGTACACAACGCGACATCAACCCCCAATACCGGGAGAGGCGAATCCCCGACGATCCGATCACTGCCTCCATGTGGCTTGGGACTGTACCCAACAAAAACCTGTTTGCACGA
The DNA here is from genome assembly GCA_030015575.1 of Agapanthus africanus. NCBI lineage: Eukaryota > Viridiplantae > Streptophyta > Magnoliopsida > Asparagales > Amaryllidaceae > Agapanthus > Agapanthus africanus. The sequence continues at coordinate 309,932,582 of JASDDO010000024.1, forward strand.
CTCCTTTGAGCCGTGGTAGGATAGTAATCAAAGCACAGTGGGAACTCACATGAGATAAATGACGACATCAGGTCGACAGACTAACCTGTACACATGTCACCTGGGAATTGCTATCTGACAATAGGTATAATACCAACTAGCAGGTTCCACGCGAGTCCGTCCAGTGTACTCATAACCTATTGAGCACCTGTATATTATCTTAGGTGAACAAACTAAAATCAATGGATTGTGAGACCTGGCCACCGCCCCTCGTCGGGCTCTCGATCAGTATACACTAGTCTACACTGGAGTATCGATGCCTGGTCTCGATACTCCTACGACCAGGGACATTTAAGGATGTGCTTATAGACCCCAGCTCCCACATATATGATCGCCATCATAATGCTGGCAGTCAAGCATGAATCCTATGGGCTCTATCAACACGTACATGATGATAAAAACAAACCAGATAGCATACTATCATCTTAAATAAGACTGTTCTATCGGTATAGGTCATCGCTCAATCATCATAATCACAAGTCCGCGACTATGATAATTGCCTTGAGGACACTATAGCCAACAAGGACATCATAGTCCATGAGTTTAAGGACCCCACAGTCTATAAAGTGTAAGGACATCATAGTCTATGAGTGTCACGACCCGAAGTTTGGCCCGTGACCGGCACTTAACCACGTAACGTCTACAGGCGTAACGCGACTAAGTGAACTGAAAACCCAGAAATCAAACCAGTGAAAGTATAGATTGATATAAGATTTAAGTGAAAACACTTACGAACATGATAAGAAATCTAAGTAAACAATCACCAAGATAGCAATATACGACGCCGTAGCGAAGATCAAGATCCACAAGTGGGAACAACACAGATAAAATGGAACTGCAAGTACAGCCGGCTCACAATGAGCTCGACACCAGAAACCAATATAATACAGCATCGTCCTCACACTGTCTCTAAGTCAAATACATACATGGTAGATGGAGAATACTAGATACAACAATGTACATACTGAAAGATAAACGGATACCGCACAAAATCCACCTATCAGCAAAAGAGCTAGTACACCAACTATGGGGGTATCTGTGTCAAAAGATGCAAAGCAGCCTGCCGCGACTACTCTGAAGGGCAACCTGCAAACACTGTGGCACAACGGGGGTGAGTTGCCAACTCGTGAATAGAGATAACATATCAAGGTAATCGCGAGCATGCACGTACTACGCTACTCTATCATATGCCAACAGAAGATATCAATATGTGATAAGCAGTATGTGCAATAATCATGCAAGTGCTCTATAGGGTACTGTACTACCGGATGAGGTACAAATGCCCTAACAAGTAATGCATCTACAGGATGAGGTACAAATGCTCTATCAGGTAATACATCTACAGGATGAGGTACAAAAGTAATGCTGAGCAGAGGCAATATAATATCTACACGGAATGTCAACGTGGAATATATAATCGGTTTCTCAATGCACCCAGATCTCCCAAAAATAGCTCATGCGCCGGCACTCTCCTCGACCCTCAAATCCTGTACATCTCTGAGAATCCCGAGTGCCCAACATCGGCACCCAAATATCATAAATACTCGTGTCTAGCATCGACACGCAAAACATCCTGTATCGGGCATCCGTCAATCCGGGTCAGCCCTCTCTCAAAGTATATATCGGGAATCCATCAGTCCGGGTCATCCCTCTCTCAATATATCGGGCATCCGTCAGTCCGGGTCAGCCCTCTCGCAATACGTCGGGCATCCGTCAGTCCGGGTCAGCCCTCTCTCAATACATCGGGCATCCGTCAGTCCGGGTCAGCCCTCTCTCAATACATGCCTCTAGCACCGAGAAAACACGGGGTAACGCCCCAAAATATCATATTAAGGGAACCGGGTTTTTAAATGATTACTTATTTGAAAAGGCCACGGTTCCCAAATCCAGAAATCACATGAAATCTCAACCAATAATACAAGTAATTGTGATGTGATATGTGCACCAAGTATGTATATCAAGTCATGTCACATAAAAATGAGCTACAATGCAATGATCCAATATGATATAGGTATCAAGTATGAATATCAAGTCATGTCACATATAGATGAGCTACAATGCAATGATCCAATGTGAGGTGTGTAGTAGGTATGCAATGCACTAGCTAGTAACCATGAACATGCAATATATATATAAGGAACACTATAAGGTCCTATCAGCCCTGACGTAGAACGCCATGCGGGCGATATCCCCGTAGATGTGAAATCTACTCACCGTAGCCTCCCGCTAGGTATAGCCAACAACCTGCTTCCCCTCCTTCGCGGCGTCCGCCGTACTCGCCTGCGAACCTAGAATTACACAATATATCATATGTAAGCTTGAAGTCACACAAACGCGACATTAAAGCCGAACTAGTAACTCGTGTCGTGAACCAAACGCGCGTGTGCGCGATACGCTAAAACGTGTGGTTACGCGCCTGAACGCGCCCCGACGCATCGCGATATGCAGAAACCCAAAACCCACACACACGTATCACGCGTGTCGCGAAAGGTTGAAAATACGGGAAAATAGGTATTCTACCCCAGATTTTGATACAGAAAAGATATTGCAAAACTATATATACCAAAATAACTCACATACAAGCAGAGACCCACACCCCAAACCCCAACCCAAATCTCCCCTATCTGGCCGCAATTTGCGGCCAGAATGCACATTTCGGCGGCCAGACTTGGGAATTGGGTTCCCAGGTTTGGTTTGTGCACTCTATACTCCCCATACATGCTGCAGTGATGTCTAGTTTTGTTCTGAAAAGTCTCGGGTAGTAGCAGATTTCCTACTGTGCCTTATATCAGTTCAAATCACACATTTTGCACAAAAATGGAACTTTATGGTATTTTGATGAAATCTGAAACAAACCTAGGTCTAATCACACACTAATAACTCATTAACAAGCTAATCAAGCCACAACAACATAAGTTTTAACATATTACACTAAACCTCCTTCAATAGCACTAAAAGGCATAAAAATATGATATTTCTAAACTAAACATGCAAGTTATGAAAATTGGGTGCTAGGATTGGGATTTATACCTTCAAATGACCTTAGAGACACCAAGGGTTTCAGCCTCCCCCCTCAAGTGTGCAGATTTACCTCAAACACCACAAGAACTCACTTTTTACTAAGGTTTTGTGAAGGAAACATGTTGATTTGTGTAGGGTTTGGTGTAGATCCAAAATGGGAGTTGAAAAGAGAAGAAAAGAGGAAGAGAGAGGTGTTGTTTTTGATGATTTTCTGCAGGAGGTGCAGAAATGATTGGAAGAGAGAGAAAAGAGAAGAAAAAGGTCAAAGAAGGTCAAATGTCTCACCTAACACCATGCTCCCTTGTCTTATTTGGATTTGGACTTATAAAAAGAATGGTTTAGTTGATAAAAGGATGGGGAAAATTAACTATGAACCATACAAGGATGAAGTGGCTACATTAACCTATGACCCAAAATAGCTAAGTGTGCAAGGTGCACACCACAAAGGAAAATTTCCAACATGCTAACACTACCAAGAAAAATTAACTATTAATCCTATGAACACCTATAAAAAAAAATGCACGACTACTAATTATCACCAAAACAATCAAATGGAAATTTCAAAGTGTTACAATCTACCCCCCTTAAAGAAATTCGGTCCCCGAATTTAAAAATCTACCCATACGCACCTTCAAAAAGATGGGGATACCTCTTCCTCATCTCGCTCTCGGTCTCCCAAGTGACCTCCTCTCTGCTCTGGCCACGCCAAAGTACCTTGACGGACGATATCTCTTTCGACCTCAGTTTCTTCACTTGTCGATCCAAGATCATCACCGGCTGCTTTGCATAGGAAAGGTCGCGCTCAAGCTGGATCGTCGGGTGCTGAATCGCATGCGAAGGATCATGAAGATATCGGCGGAGATACGGGGTGCACGTCTGGAAAACTGGGCGGAAGGGCTAATCGATACGCAACTGCACCAATACGCTCAAGGATTTCGAAGGGACCCACGTATCTGGGACTAAGCTTCCCCTTCTCCCCAAACCTCATCACGCCCTTCATTAGGGAGACCCTCAAGAAAACATGATCACCAACAGAAAACTCAAGTCTGCGTCGACGACGGTCCGCATAAGATCTCTGCCTACTCTGGGCTACTCTCATCCTATCGCGAATCAACTGGATCTTTGCTGTCGTCTCCTCCACGATCTGTGGCCCTAAGATACTGCTCTCACTGAGCTCCATCCAACAGGTGGGCGATCTGCATCTCCTCCCATAAAGAGCCTCAAACGGTGCCATCTGAATGGTCTCCTGGTAGCTGTCGTTGTAGGAGAACTCTACTAAGGGCAAATGATGATCCCAGCTACCTCCGAAGTCGAAAACGCATGCTCTGAGCATGTCCTCGAGAGTCTGAATAGTCCGCTCTGACTGTCCGTCGGTCTGCGGATGGAATGCTGTGCTGAAACTCAAGCGAGTGCCCAAAGCCTCTTGAAGCCTCTGCCATAACCGGCTGGTAAACTGGGTGCCTCTATCGGACACGATGCATGTCGGAACTCCGTGCAGTCGTATAATCTGATCAATGTAAACCTGGGCATACTGAGTAAACCCGAAAGTCGTCTTCACCGGTAAGAAGTGAGCCGCTTTCGTCAAACGATCCACGATCACCCAGATGGAGTCATACCCTCGACTAGTCCTGGGTAGACCCACAACGAAATCCATCGAAATCTGCTCCCACTTCCACTCCGGAATGGGAAACGGCTGTAGCTCTCCCGCGGCCTCTAGTGCTCAGCCTTGACTTGCTGACAAGTCAGGCATCTCGACACAAAATCTGTAATGTCTCTCTTCATACCGTCCCACCAGTAAACAGCCCTCAAGTCATGGTACATCTTGGTGGAACCGGGATGAACACTATATACAGATCGATATGCTTCCTCAAGAATCTCGCGCCGCAATCCCTTAGCATCGGGTACGCACAGTCTAGCTCCAAATCGTAGTATCCCCGGATCATCGATCACGAACTCGGAAAAATCTGCCCTGTCCCATCTGTGTCCTGATCTCTGAACAGCGGTCATCACTGTGCTGTGCCTCTTGTATACGGTCAAGCAACTGTGGGCGTGCACAAACATGCGCAATCTGTCCCCCGATCGGCGTAAACTTGAACTGTACCCGGCTGTCGCATAAGATCTGCCAATCTGCCGACGACTGCCTCTGTACTGCGTTCAAACAAGATAGACTACCCCGGGCCTCCTGCTCAAAGCATCTGCCACTACATTCGCCCTGCCCGGGTGATACAAGATCTCACATTCGTAGTCCTTTACTAACTCCATCCATCGGCGCTGTCTAAGGTTCAGGTCTCGCTGCTGAAATATGTACTTTAAGTTCTTATGGTCGGTGAATATCTGGCATGACTCTCCATACAGATAATGTCGCCAGATCTTGAGTGCAAAGACCACTGTAGCCATCCCCAGATCATGAGTAGGGTAGTTCTGTTCATGTCTCTTTAATTGCCGCGAAGCATACGCAATCATCCTATCATGCTGCATCAAAACGCATCCCAGCCCCACTCGTGAAGCATCGCAGTAGACCACAAATCCGCCTGATCTTGAAGGCAATGATAGCACTAGTGTCGTAGTCAGTAGAGCCCGTAGCCGCTAGAAACTGTGCTCACACTCCTCCGTCCAATTGAAGCGAACTCCCTTTCCGGGTCAACCCGGTCAAAGGTGTAGCAATGCGAGAGAAGTCCTGCACGAATCGCCGGTAATAGCCTGCCAGCCCTAGAAAGCTGCGAATCTCCGTCACTGACATGGGTCTAGGCCAACTCCGAACTGCCTCTATCTTCCTCGGGTCGACACATATACCATCTCGTGTAATCACGTGCCCCAAGAAGTCTACGCTGTCTAGCCAGAAGGCACACTTGGAGAATTTGGCGAAAAACTGATGCTCCCTCAAGGTCTGCAGTGAAATCCGCAGGTGCTGCTCGTGCTCCTCTCTACTCCGAGAATACACCAAGATATCGTCAATAAACACTATAATGAACAGATCAAGATACGGCCGGAGAATACGGTTCATCATGTCCATAAATGCTGCTGGCGCGTTGGTGAGTCCGAACGACATCACCAAAAACTCATAATGGCCGTAACGAGTGCGGAAAGCTATCCTAGGAATGTTCTCCTGTCGAACCCGCAGCTGATGGTAGCCCGATCGCAAATCGATCCTCGAAAAGTATCCTGCCCCCTGAAGCTGGTCGAACAAATCGTCGATGCGTGGCAAAGGATATCTGTTCCGCACTGTCACCCTGTTCAGCTGGAGGTAGTCAATACACAAACGCAAACTGCCGTCCTTCTTCTTGACGAACAGGACTGGAGCACCCCAAGGAGAAACACTGGGTCGAATAAGTCCCTTATCCCGCAAGTCCTGCAACTGACCCTTCAACTCTCTAAGTTCCGCCGGAGCCATCCAATAAGGCGGTACTGAAATAGGCCCCGTGCCAGGAACCAAATCAATGCAGAAAGAAATATTACGCTCGGGCGGTAGCCCAGGAAGCTCGTCAGGGAACACATCAGGGAACTCGCTACCAACCGGAACCTGATCCTAAGGAACCTCTATAGCCCTAGTATCGCAAACATATGCGAGAAATCCCTGACATCCCTTCCGCAAAAGCTGTCCAGCGCGAACAGAAGAAATCACACTGTGAGGGGTGGCACCACGGTCCCCCAACACAACAACAACCGACTCGCCGGGAAAACAAGATCGAACTGTCTTCTCGCGGCAGTCAACAGAAGCATAGCACGTGGCTAACCAATCCATGCCCAAAAGAACGTCGAAGTCCAGCATCTCAAGAAGAATCAAATCGACCGGCAACTCTCTCTTGCCGATACGGACGGTACAGGATCGGAACACGTGCCTAGCAACAAACGACTCTCCTGCAGGAGTAGTCACAACTAGCGGTTGACCAAACAAACCGGACTCTCTACCCAAACTCGGCACAAGGTGTGTGGATACATACGAGTATGTGAAAACATAAGAGCACAAGGATCCGGATCAAGCAATACGTGTGCAACAAAGGACAACTGAAAGAGTACCTGAAACCACAGCATTGGATACCCGCACGTCCCGATGAGTCGAAGAGAAAACTTATGCCCGTCCTTCATTTGCGACTGACCGAACTCCTCCTCTACTAGCCTGACCCCTCTGTGCAAACCCTCCGCGTCCACGACGTCTCAGAACACGATCCTGACGTGCTGTGAAGAAACACTGCCTGATGAGGTGTTGAAGGCTTCCGCATCGTAAACACCTACGCACTGAATGCTGTCCTGCCTGGGGATGGAAGCCAAACGACTGTCCTCGTCCTAAGCCTCTGCTCTGGGCTGGTACACCAGTATGATTCCACAACTGTTCCGGAATTCTCACGGTCTCTGGAAGACGTGTCTCGTAAACGGGGGCTGCCTCCACCGGTGCTATGTAGGGGACGGAATACTGCATGATGATCGCAAGGAACAACTGGGTCACAGGGGTGGCAACCTTCTGTCGCTGCGCTCGAACGACCTCTACCAATGAGCTCATCGCCTGGCGTAGGCCCTGCATCTCTACCACTAGTCTAGCGATCTGAGCTGTCGTAGGGGAAACAATCTGTCCTGGTACAACAGGAGTACTACTCGGATTAGTCCTTGTCTCAGATGAATCAACTTGAACCTCGGCCCTCGCGGCCGCTCTCTGCGCCCTCGTAGTCCTTGGCGGCATATTGGATATCAGAAACAACAGGATTCGATAAGGATACGGAAATCGAATCGCAAGAATGTATATACTCAAAGAGGAATTTAAATCAACAAGTCCTAAGGTCGCGTAGGCGGAGTACCGTGTCGTGAGTATGCCGCGGAACATACACACGCTACGCCACCCTGCCGCAGCTACCTACTCCATCATACCAGGGTCATCCTACACTCCGAAAGGTAAAACCTACGCTCTGATACCAACTTTGTCACGACCCGAAGTTTGGCCCGTGACCGGCACTTAACCACGTAACGTCTACAGGCGTAACGCAACTAAGTGAACCGAAAACCCAGAAATCAAACCAGTGAAAGTATAGAGTGATATAAGATTTAAGTGAAAACACTTACGAACATGATAAGAAATCTAAGTAAACAATCACCAAGATAGCAATATACGACGCCGTAGCGAAGATCAAGATCCACAAGTGGGAACAACACAGATAAAATGGAACTGCAAGTACAGCCGGCTCACAACGAGCTCGACACCAGAAACCAATATAATACAACATCGTCCTCACACTGTCTCTAAGTAAAATACATACATGGTAGATGGAGAATACTAGATACAATAATGTACATACTGAAAGATAAACAGATACCGCACAAAACCCACCTATCAGCAAAAGAGCTAGTACACTAACTATGGGGGTATCTCTGTCAAAAGATGCAAAGCAGCCTGCCGCGACTACTCTGAAGGGCAACCTGCAAACACTGTGGCACAACGGGGGTGAGTTGCCAACTCGTGAATAGAGATAACATATAAAGGTAATCGCGAGCATGCACGTACTACGCTACTCTATCATATGCCAACAGAAGATATCAATATGTGATAAGCAGTATGTGCAATAATCATGCAAGTGCTCTATAGGGTACTGTACTACCGGATGAGGTACAAATGCCCTAACAAGTAATGCATCTACAGGATGAGGTACAAATGCTCTATCAGGTAATACATCTACAGGATGAGGTACAAAAGTACTGCTGAGCAGGGGCAATATAATATCTACACGGAATGTCAACGTGGAATATATAATCGGTTTCTCAATGCACCCAGATCTCCCAAAAATAGCTCATGCGCCGGCACTCTCCTCGGCCCTCAAATCCTGTACATCTCTGAGAATCCCGAGTGCCGAACATCGGCACCCAAATATCATAAATACTCGTGTCTAGCATCGACACGCAAAACATCCTGTATCGGGCATCCGTCAATCCGGGTCAGCCCTCTCTCAAAATATATATCGGGAATCCGTCAGTCCGGGTCATCCCTCTCTCAATATATCGGGCATCCGTCAGTCCGGGTCAGCCCTCTCGCAATACGTCGGGCATCCGTCAGTCCGGGTCAGCCCTCTCTCAATACGTCGGGCATCCGTCGGTCCGGGTCAGCCCTCTCTCAATACATCGGGCATCCGTCGGTCCGGGTCAGCCCTCTCTCAATACATCGGGCATCCGTCAGTCCGGGTCAGCCCTCTCTCAATACATGCCTCTAGCACCGAGAAAACACGGGGTAACGCCCCAAAATATCATATCAAGGGAACCGGGTTTTTAAATGATTACTTATTTGAAAAGGCCACGGTTCCCAAATCCAGAAATCACATGAAATCTCAACCAATAATACAAGTAATTGTGATGTGATATGTGCACCAAGTATGTATATCAAGTCATGTCACATAAAAATGAGCTACAATGCAATGATCCAATGTGATATAGGTATCAAGTATGAATATCAAGTCATGTCACATATAGATGAGCTACAATGCAATGATCCAATGTGAGGTGTGTAGTAGGTATGCAATGCACTAGCTAGTAACCATGAACATGCAATATATATATAAGGAACACTATAAGGTCCTATCAGCCCTGACGTAGAACGCCATGCGGGCGATATCCCCGTAGATGTGAAATCTACTCACCGTAGCCTCCCGCTAGGTATAGCCAACAACCTGCTTCCCCTCCTTCGCGGCGTCCGCCGTACTCGCCTGCGAACCTAGAATTACACAATATATCATATGTAAGCTTGAAGTCACACAAACACGACATTAAAGCCGAACTAGTAACTCGTGTCGTGAACCAAACGCGCGTGTACGCGATACGCTAAAACGTGTGGTTACGCGCCTGAACGCGCCCCGACGCGTCGCGATATGCAGAAACCCAAAACCCACACACACGTATCACGCGTGTCGCGAAAGGTTGAAAATACGGGAAAATGGGTATTCTACCCCAGATTTTGATACAGGAAAGATATTGCAAAACTATATATACCAAAATAACTCAGATACAAGCAGAGACCCACACCCCAAACCCCAACCCAAATCTCCCCTATCTGGCCGCAATTTGCGGCCAGAATGCACATTTTGGCGGCCAGACTTGGGAATTGGGTTCCCAGGTTTGGTTTGTGCACTCTATACTCCCCATACATGCTGCAGTGATGTCTAGTTTTGTTCTGAAAAGTCTCGGGTAGTAGCAGATTTCCTACAGTGCCTTATATCAGTTCAAATCACACATTTTGCACAAAAATGGAACTTTATGGTATTTTGATGAAATCTGAAACAAACCTAGGTCTAATCACACACTAATAACTCATTAACAAGCTAATCAAGCCACAACAACATAAGTTTTTACATATTACACTAAACCTCCTTCAATAGCACTAAAAGGCATAAAAATATGATATTTCTAAACTAAACATGCAAGTTATGAAAATTGGGTGCTAGGATTGGGATTTATACCTTCAAATGACCTTAGAGACACCAAGGGTTTCAGCCTCCCCCCTCAAGTGTGCAGATTTACCTCAAACACCACAAGAACTCACTTTTTACTAAGGTTTTGTGAAGGAAATATGTTGATTTGTGTAGGGTTTGGTGTAGATCCAAAATGGGAGTTGAAAAGAGAAGAAAAGAGGAAGAGAGAGGTGTTGTTTTTGATGATTTTCTGCAGGAGGTGCAGAAATGATTGGAAGAGAGAGAAGAGAGAAGAAAAAGGTCAAAGAAGGTCAAATGTCTCACCTAACACCATGCTCCCTTGTCTTATTTGGATTTGGACTTATAAAAAGAATGGTTTAGTTGATAAAAGGATGGGGAAAATTAACTATGAACCATACAAGGATGAAGTGGCTACATTAACCTATGACCCAAAATAGCTAAGTGTGCAAGGTGCACACCACAAAGGAAAATTTCCAACATGCTAACACTACCAAGAAAAATTAACTATTAATCCTATGAACACCTATAAAAAAAATGCACGACTACTAATTATCACCAAAACAATCAAACGGAAATTTCAAAGTGTTACAATGAGTTTAAGGACCCCACAGTCCATGGAATGATTGGTTGTCGGGACCCGTCACCTCTCTGAAGACATTGAAGGATTACAACGACAAATATCAGAGGAGTGAAGAGATGTACCCTTGAACCAATATTGGTTGGGAGATCTGTAGTCCAATTTGGGACTGAGATCAAAGATTTATGAGCATATGGGCTCAATTAATCTGAAACAGGGTTCTGTGGCCAACTTGGGCTCGGCCCATTCAATTAAAATGCTGAGCATTGGTCCTGGCAATTATTTTTGTCTTTTACTGAGTGCTGAGCACTCATTATAGCATTGGGGCTTTTATTTGTAGAATAGTTTATGTTCATTTAGCACACACGTGAGGAGCACATGGCACGCTTGGCGCTGTGCGCCAGTCAATGAATGCTTCTTATGATGTAGCGCACACGTGAGGAGCACGTGGCGCACTTGGCGCTATGCTCCAGATAATGAGCGCAAAGCGCTTCTGATGAAGTAGCGCACACATGAGGAGCACATGGCGCGCTTGGCGCAGTGCGCCAGACAATGAGTGCATAACGCTTCTTTTGAAGTAGCGCACACGTGAGGAGCACGTGGCGCACTTGGCACTGTTCGCCAGCCAATGAGCGCAAAGCACTTCTGTTTATGTAACGCACACGTGAGGAGCACGTGGCGCGCTTGGCGCTGCTCGCTAGACAATGAGCGCAGTTCACTTCTGTTTATGTAGCGCACACATGAAGAGCACGTGGCGCGCTTGGCGCTGTTCGCCAGACAATGAGCGTAGTGCGCTTCTGTAGCACACACGTGAGGAGCACGTGGCGCGCTTGGCGCTGTTCGCCAGACAATGAGCGCAGTGCGGTTTTTTACATTTGGAGCGATGTGCGCTAGATTTGGAGCGCTAAGGTGCTCCTTTTAAATTGGAGCGCTAAGGCTCTTCTTTTATGCAACTTTGATTAGTTCTGCACTCTGAGGATTAAACTCTCATTTATAAAAGACTTTGTCTCATAGATCTAAGAACAAAGTTCTTATTTTATAGGAGATGTTTCAATCTCTTATGTTTTGGTGAAAGGCTTTGCCTTTATGGATCTGTGATCCTAAAAGAATTGAATTATTCTCCCCTTTTTATAACGAGATGTTATAATTTCTTTTGTGAAAGACAATTTGTCTTATAGATCTATGATCTGTCATAAGAACTAAGTTCTTTTTCTGATGAGATTTTTTATCTCTTTGTTTTTACCTTGAAGAAAAGTTCTTCTGCCGAGAGCTTGCTCTTCTCTCTGAAGTTTTTTCAAAGTTTATGGGGGGGTCCTCTATATGAGACTTGAAGTCTTGGGGCCTTTATATAGGGCAAGCTGATTTGTTGAATCGATTGAAGAGATCTTTTCTCTAATTAATTTGGAGATTTTCCCACAGTTGGATCTTTGATCCTAGGGCTTCTGATTTACAGAAGGCAATCTTCTTGTTTTTAACAAGATTGGGAAATCTTTCCCCATACAGAATTTATTCTGTATTTTAGTGATTTTTAATCACCATTGGATCATTGATCTGACGGTGCACTGATTTACAAAGCAAAATCTTTTTGTTTGGAAAGATTCCGAAGAATGTTTTCTTAACAGAAATTTATTCTGGTAACTTAATGATTTACCATCTTCGTTGGATTTTTGATCCAACGGTGGGGAATATTTAGTTCTAGCGCTAGCGCACTCGTGCGTTGCATATGAGCGCTGCTTCAGAGCGCTGGCGCTCTTAGCGTGAGCGCACTCGTGCTCTGCACGTGAGCGTTGTTCCAGAACGCTGGCGCTCTTAGCGCTATCGCACCCGTGCTTTGCACGTGAGCGCTGCTTGCTGATGCTTTTATGAAGTGCTGCTTCATTTCAAATTTTGAAAATTTGAACAGAGCTTTGCTCTGATTAGGGGAAACAAATGCCCCCCTACCATCGCGCTCGCGTGGCTTACACGTGAGTGCAGCGGTGGCAGCACCTGCGCCCTTAGATCAACTTAGAAGTTAAAACGGCTCTCAGTGCCTATAAATAGGGCTTTTGGCCCTTCGAGATGATCTTTGTTCATCTCCTTACTTTTTCATTTAGAATTATTTCTCCTTCAGAGCATAGCTCTTCATCTTAAGAATTTTCTTAAGGACAGAACTCTGCCAAAAATTTAGGTAAAAATTAAATCTTTCTACGGTTCCACCTATTAACAGAGCTTTGCTCTTTTTAAATTTTAGGGTTTCTCAATAGAGCCTTGCTTTTCATAGATCTAAAGAGATGTTTCTTACGGTTTCTTAACCCATTAACAGAGCTTTGCTCTTTTCAAATCATATAGATTTGTTAATCTTTCATGAAAACTCTTAGAGTTTGTTCATAGTTCTTGAAGATCTCGGAATTTTTGATTCATTAAAAAGCTTTGCTTTAACTTTTCTGATGGGTTATTCCATCATTCTCGCAGAGCATGACTCTTAGAATTCTTGGGGAATTTTTTTTTATTCCCCTCATAATTGATTTTGACAGGTGTCACTCTTGTCTGCAGAGCATTGCTCTCGAGGAGTTTAACTTCTTGGCCCGAGGAGCCTCTCATTAAATGAGAAATCCTTTTAGGATTCCCTTCTTAATTGTGAAAAATTAAATTTGTTGGGTGTTTTAATCAGTACTCGTTTTCTTCGTGAGGATATCAAGAGTTGTTTAAATCCCCGTGTTTATTTCAATAAGCTTTTTCAGTCTGTCCACTAACTCTCACTGATTTTCTTTTTTATTAGACATTATGGACATTCATCTGTATGATTTCGATGAGATTATTTCTTATGGAGACATCCGCTCACTAGGCCGCTGCCAGAACCAGGAGTTCACAAACGCTCAGTGCGTCGAAATCATGCGTCGCTTTGATGAATACAATGGTCGACTGCTTCCTCGTCGTTCTGCTCTTTTAAAGCTCATTGTGAGAGCGATCTGGGGAGATCTTCCTTTATTTTATCAAGGCATGCCACTTAAGTCATTTGATGATGCCGAAGACAAGGTGCACTCGGTGTATCTGATGGGCCTAATTTCAAAGAAAAGGCGAGACAATCTTGTTGATATTCTGCATCAAATTTTTCAACAGACGACGATAATCGCTGCCTATCGAAGGGTGGAGGACATCAGCGAGGACCCTAACACTTGTGATCGTGAGAGGAAGCACACGAGAATGGTTCGAGAGGCTCGAAATATTTTAGATGGCCTTACTTTTGAATTTCTTAATCCATGTCCTGGATTTGATGTCTTGCCATTGTAATCATTTTAATGATGTTCTTGTTTACTGTTTTCATTGCTGTAACAACATAAATGGGTATGCTTCGAACGCTTAACACGATGCGAATCAAATATTCTTCTTACTGTCATTCATAGTATGTGATTGACATCCTTAGGTTACGCCTTTTCATCTCGATTTGACGCTGAGAGGTTTACGCACTCTTGAGTAGCACCTCCATGTCTCTGGCATATAATTTTGGCAAATGTGGTCTGTAAATAGTAGGTAGCCGTCCATCTTGGACTCTTTGCAGGGTAGAGATGGCTTAGGAAACAGGGTTAGGATCTGCCACGTAAGACTTTTCAACTTTATGAGCCGTGAGGGTCTCACAAAGACTTTTCTCCTTACGAGTCGAGAGGATCTCGTAGGTGTATTTTCTCCTTAGGAATCATGAGGATTCCTAAGTGTGTTTTTCTCTTGAGAGTCGTAAAGATCTCACAAGGGAATTTTCTTTCTTACAAGTCGAGAGGACTCGTAAGTGATTGATGAGTTGACCTGCTCCCGAATCAAAGCATTGCTTTGACGGGGAGATCGAGGGTTGACTTTGGCCGTTTTCCACGGGGTCAGGATTGACTTTGGCCGTGTTCCACAGGTTCGGGGGGTTGACTTTAGCCATATGGGGTCAGTATTAACTTTGGCCGTGTTCCACAGGGTCGGGGGGTTGACTTTAGCCATACGGGGTCGGGGGTTGACTTTGGCCATACGGGGTCGGGGGTTGACTTTAGCCATACGGGGTCAGGGGTTGACTTTGGCCAACAGGACCAGGGGTTGACTTTGGCCATATGGGGTCAGTATTGACTTTAGCCATACGGGGTCAGGATTGACTTTGGCCATACAGGGTCGGGCATTGACTTTGGCCATACGGGGTCGGGGCTTGACTTTGGCCATATGGGGTCAGGGTTGACTTTAGCCATACAGGGTCAGGGGTTGACTTTGGCCATATGGGGTCACGATTGACTTTAGCCATACGGGGCCAGGGGTTGACTTTGGTCATATGGGGTCAGGATTGACTTTAGCCATACGGGGTCAGGATTGACTTTGGCCATATGGGGTCAGGATTACTTTAGCCATACGAGGTTAGGATTGACTTTGGCCATATAGGGTCAGGATTGACTTTAGCCATATGGGGTCAGGGGTTGACTCTCGGTTGTCTGTGCACCGCCGAGTCCTGGAACTAGGGACTTTGCTATGGCTCCGCTTTGCTGACGTTGTGTTTGCTGTAATGAGACGAATGTCGAGATGGTCTCTAGGTTGTCTGTGAACCGTCGAGATTTGGAACTAGGGCCTTTACCGTGGCTCCGATTAGTGGATGTCACGTCCGTATCCTGCTGGTTGTGGGTCTCCAGGCTGTAGATGTGGCCGTCGAGACTTGGAACTAGGGACTCTGCCGTGGCTCCGAGATTGATTGTCGTGTCTGAATCCTGCTGGAATGAGGAGGAATGCTGTTGTGTGTCTCCAGGCTGTAGGTGTGGCCATCGAGACTTAGAACTAGGAACTCTGTCATGGCTCCGAGATTGATTGTCGCATCTGAATCCTGCTGGAATGAGGAGGAACGCTGTTGTGGGTCTCCATGCTGTAGATGTGGTCGTCGAGACTTGGAACTAGGGACTCTGCCGTAGCTCCGAGATAGTCTCTAGGCTTTCTGTGAACCTTCGAGATTTGGAACTAGGGGACTTTGCCATGGCTCCGTTTGTTGACGTTGTATCTACTTCTGGTTGGAATGAGAAGGAACGCCGTTGTTGATCTCTTGAGATGCAGATGTTGCCATCGAGACTTGGCTCTCTTTCTGATGGAGCCTGGTGGGATGATATGGTTCCTTCTTTGTTTGTGCCCCTGAATTGTATACAGGGATCGATGTGATCTCACCTGTAGGGCAAAAGTTTCATTTCATTTTTTTTCTTTCCGCGATGCTCTATCATTTCAGCTTTTATATCGTGAAAGTCGCGATTGCCCAATCATTTCGGGTATTTTTCGCGGTGCCCAATCATTTCGGCTATTTTTGTTTTTTACTCGCTGCTTTTTATTGCAAGTTGCCCAACCATTTCGGCTATTTTGTATGCATATATTTTTACTTGCTGATTTTGTTGCAAGTTGCTCTATCATTTCGGCTATTTCATATGTATTTTTTTTGGCTTGCTGATTTTTTTTATCGCGAGTGTGGAACTCGGAACCTGATGCCAATCTCAGCATCAACATCGCTACAACTGGGATATTACCAAGAGCGAATCATCATCTGCCTTGAAAGGACTTTGGATTTGATACCGATTTAGGCATCAGTATCGCTACAACTGGGATATTGCCAGGAGCGAATCATCATCTGCCTTTGTCGATTTAAACAAAGATGGTTTAGCAAACAGGGTTAGAATCCTGTCGACTAAGGCTTTTGACTTCATGAGCCGTAAGGGTCTCATAAAGGTGTTTCTCCCTACGAGTCGTTAGGATCTCGTAGGTGCGTTTTCTCCTTAGGAATCATGAGGATTCCTAAGTGTGTGTTCTTTTATAAGTCGTAAGGATCTTACAAGAGTGTTTTCTCCTTGCAAGTCGAGAGCACCTATAAGTGTTTGTTCACCGTGTGAGCATATCCTTAGTCGCTGGTGGGACTCTGTTAGGGAAATGTTTATTCGTGCCCGTGGATTGTATACAGGGATCAATATTGAACCGCTTGTAGGGCGGTCTGTGGGTTGTGATGGTTTAAGAACAGGTTCAGATCCCTGTAACTTAAGGCTTTTGAATCCTATAAGCCGTGAGGGTCTCAAAGGGGAATTCTCCTTACGAGTCGTGAGGATCTCGTAAGTGTAACTTCTCCTTAGGAATCGTGGGGATCCCTAAGTGTGTTGCTCCCTTGTGAGTCGTAAGGATCTCACGCAGGTATTTTCTCCTTACAAGGTCGAGAGGACCTTGCAAGTGTCTTTTAACGAGATTGCGCCCTTTCGGGTTTTCATAAACTCGCCGGTAGTTCTGCTGTTTTTACTCACGGAGCCCTTTCGGGTTTTCATCCGTGCCCATCTCTCTTATGGACGTACCCTTTTTTTTTGCGTCAGCCTTGGGATGTTGCGGTCCGTAGTAGTTTATAGACGTCTCGGTCAGTTGCAAGTTTTAAGACATTGCGGTCCATTGTTAGTTTAGGGACGTTTCGGTCCATAGTAGGTTTTAAGGCGAGATTTCGTCGGATACTACTTATAGAGTTTAGGATTGGGAAGATAGCAAGCGGATATAGGCGTCGTCATCTATCGTTGACCTAGGCCGTGACTCGTCAGGCGTAGTATTTTTTTTTAAGAACCGTCCGTTTATTGGCCTGAAGGGTCTTTCGCCATGCATATCCATGAGCAAGTAAGCCCCACCTTGGTAGACTTTGTCTATGATGTACGGGCCTTCATAGTTCGGCTCGAATTTCCTCCATTTGGCACGATTGGGGATCATAGGTCTCTTGACCACTAGCACGAGTTCGCCTTGGCGGAATGTTCTCGGCTTAATCAATCTCTCGTATGAGCGCGTCATTTTTGCTTTATAAGCTTCCAAGTTTTGCTACGCCATGAGCCGGGTTTCGTCAAGGGTGTCGAGCTCCTCGAGCCGAAGGTGAGCATTCTTTTCGTCTGTTAGCTCGTAATGAACCGCCACTCGTAAGGAGGGTAGCTCTATCTCCAAGGGGAGCACTGCTTCAGTGCCGGATACCAATGCATACGGTGTTGTTTTTGTGGCTGTCTTGAACGTAGTTCGATACGCCCAGAGAGCTTCATGCAATCTCTCGTGCCAGTCCTTTTTATTTTTGGACACCGTCTTTTTCACGATCTTCGTCAAGGTCTTGTTGAAAGCCTCAGCTAGACCGTTGGCTCGGGGATTGTAGACCGAAGAGTATCTCCAGTCTATATTATGTTGTTGTGCGAAGCGGCTGATTTTGTGGCTTCTGTAGGACGGCCCGTTATCGGAGATAATCCGTCGCGGAGTGCCGAACCGATAGATAACGTTTGTCTTGAAGAAATGGAGTATGTTCTCCGTCTTCACTTCTCTCAGCGGTATCGCTTCTGCCCACTTAGAGAAGTAATCGGTTGTCGTCAATATGAACCGATGTCCTCTGGATGATGCTGGTTCGATGGGCTCGATTATGTCAGTTCCCCATATTTCGAACGGTCAGCTAGCCACTGTCGGGTGTAGCGAATTTGGATGCTGGTGGATAAAGTCCCCGTGAATCTGGCATGAGTGGCACTGCTTTGCGTATTCGAGGCAGTCTTGGATCATTATGGGCCAATAGTAGCCCATCCTTTTGATCTTCAGCTTCATCTTTGGCCCGGCTTGATGAGATCCGCAGAGCCCGTCGTGAGTTTCTTGGACGACTCTGCTTACTTCTTCCGGTACTAGGCATCTTAGCCACAGAGAGTCGAACGATCTCTTATACTGCGTATCATTGACGAAGGCGGACGACGGAGATATTTTCATGAGTTGATGTCTTAAGGACGCATCTTCAGGTATCCGACGGGATTTGAAATAGTCTATAAAGACTTCTCTCTAATCCTTAGCCTTTTTATGGTCTTTTATTTGTAGGGTCGTCTCCTTGGTCGCTCCCTTTTTTTCGGATGACTCTGGAGATATTTCTGCCGGTGAAGAACCCGACGGCTTTGTACCACGATCCTCACGTCATCGAGGTCTTCGTCAGCCAGTTCTTTAGCGAGTTTGGCTAACGCATCCTCCTTGCTATTTTCCGCCCGCGGTATGCTTTCCAGGGCGTAAGAAGGGATTTGAGTCAGCAATTGTTGCACTCTCTCACCGTACTTTACCAACTCTGGTTTGCACGTTTGATAATTGCCATTTACTTGACTAACGACCAGCTGGGAGTCCCCGTATATAAGGAGGTTTTCGATTCCCATGTCGACAGCGATCTCAAGACCTGCTATCAAAGTTTCATATTCGGCTTCATTGTTTGTCCTCGGCTCTGTTAGGGAAAAGGCAAAGCGCATTGTCCCTCTTTGTGGAGTCACGAAGATAAGGCCTACCCCAGACTTGATTATGGGGGAGCTATGCTTTCACTTCTTCATAGAAGATACCCCGTTAAAGTAGAGTTCCCATCGGGTGTTACTCTCTCCTTCCTCCCCGTCGATCGTGTCAAACGCGTGCTCGTCTGGTAATTCGCAGTTCAAGGGAGAGTCGGCAGGTATTGGATGCTCAGCGAGGAAGTCGGCGATGGCCTGGCCTTTCACTGCCTTGATAGATCGGTATGTCACCGAGAATTCCATTAAGAGTAGGGCCCATTTAGCTAGCCGTCCCGTTAGAATGGCTTTTGACATCGAATATTTGAGAGGATCCACCTTTGATATGAGATGGATCTCATGCGCCAATGTATAGTGCCTGAGCTTCGTTATCGCGAAGATCAACGCTAGGCAGTGTTTTTCAATGGGAGAGTAATTTTTTTCTGCCCCCAGAAGAACTCGACTCAAATAGTAGAGGGCTCTCTCCTTCCCTTGATCGTTTTCTTGTGCCCATAATGCTCCTAGAGAACCCTTAAGGGCGGTTGTATACAGAATGAGAGGCTTTCCCTTGACCGGAGCGGTTAGCACCGGAGGATTCTGTAGGTATTGCTTGATTCCGTCCAGTGCACTTTGGTATTTATGATCCCAAACGAACGTGGTTCCCTTCTTCATCAAGTGACTGTAGGGACGGCATTTGCCGGAAAGATTGGCTATGAACCGTCGGATATACGCGACCTTTCCTTGGAGAGACCGCAGTTGCTTGAGAGTTCTCGGTGGGGGCATTTCCATAATCGCCTTGATCTTTGACGGGTCTATTTCGATACCCCGGTGTCGTACGATGAATCCTAGTAATTTGCCCGAGGAAACTCCGAACGCGCATTTCAAGGGATTCATCTTCAGATTGTATTTCCAAAGACGTTGGAACACTATTTTCAGATGCTTCCAATGCTCCTCGTACGACTTGCTCTTTATCACGAGGTCGTCAATATAGCATTCAATGACTTCATGTATGAGGTCATCGAAAATCTTCGTCATGGCCCTCTGATAGGTAGCGCCGGCATTCTTCAAGCTGAAAGGCATCACTTTGTAGCAGAATATGCCCAGAGGAGTCCGGAAAGTGGTATGCTTCTGGTATTCGGGATGCATTTTTATTTGATTGTATCCTGATGAGCCGTCCATGAAGGAGAAGACTTCGTGAGTGGACGTTTTTTCTATCATCAGCTCAGTAATCGGTACAGGAAAATCATCCTTTGGGCAAGCTTTGTTGAGGTCTCAAAAGTCCACACAGATGTGCACTGTCCCATTTTTCTTCATCACTGGGACGATATTGGCGATCCAGTCAGGGTACTGAACTTCTTGGATGAAGCCGGAGTCGATTAGCTTCTTAACTTCGGCGTTGATGCTCATTTCAAGTTCGAGCCACATTCTTCTCAGCGCTTGTTTGACTGGCTTGATGTCCGGAGATATCACCAATTTATGCACAGCTACTTCTGGATCTAGTCCCGGCATTTCGGAATAGTTCCGTGCGAAGCAGTCTTTATACTGCACGAGCACGTCTCTTACCGTAGCTACCTATTCTTCGGACAACAGTTCACTGACGAACGTAGGTCTCGGGTCGTTTACCGTCCCTAAGTCGATTTTCCTTAGGTTGTCCGCAGTAGTATGTATTCCATCTTCCAGCTCCTTTTGGTGCCGATGGAAACTCTGAGATCACTTTGTCATCATCGTTTTCCAAGCACCAGGAGAGGTCATCCATATTCTCGGGCACTCCTTCTCTTGACAGCGTTATCGCGTGACAGGTCGCGTGACAGGTACGAGATCGCTTCCAAGACCGATGTTGATCCAGCTTTACTCTCGCTGTATACGTGGCTTTTGGTTCGTGCTTCTGTGGTGGGGTTACCTTCCAACTGCTGGATAAAGCGAACCTGCCTTGCCGATACTGGTCTTCTACCCAGTCTTTGAAGGTGAAGCAGTCTTCGAGAGGATGTCCTATCGCTCGGTGATAGGAGCAATAATCCGGGTGATGGATCTTGCCTGCTTGCTCGTGGTGTTTGGATTCCAGGAGGATCATCATTTGATGCTTCATGATAAGATCGAATATTTTCCTTGTCTTGTCTTGAGGAAAAGAATATGCTCGACCCATCGTATTTACAAGAGACGGATCCCGGCTGCTCAATTTTCGATCGCGAGGCTTCTTGGACCCGCTTTACTGCTGTCGAACATTTTTTTTCATTCTTCAGTTTATTTTTGCCTCCACGTCGAGTCTTCCATATGACGGGCTGACGACGAAGGGCATCTTCATTTTTCGTAGCCTGCTGAAGGAGGCGCTGCGTCCTGATTTTCTCGCAGATGGCCATTTCGCGGCTATGATCATCCCGGACCTTTTGACATGCTTCCCTTATTAGCTTGTCCATCTGTTCTTCAAACGACGGACTTGGCATTTTTACGGCAGGACCTCATTTTGGTTCAGGGTTAGCGTCTTCTAACAGAGCATCGCCCTCTTCATCAAAGTCATGTATAACGTAGCAGCCATGGAATCGCTCCCGTTTCTTGGATTGAACATATCCAAGCCCGATCGTTTCCATTCTCCTGTTGGGCAATTTTCACTGAGTTCCGAGGACGTTTCAAACCTTGTTGTAGAACTGAACTTTTCGAGCAGTCTGTTTGAAGGGTACACCTTGGCGCCTCAACAGCCTTTTTAATCCTTCTATGTAGTATCTGGGCAGGCGGATGGGCTGGAGCCTGTTAAGCGTAGAATCGACGCCATGCCAGATTTCTTTCTCCACTTTGGTTTCTAAGGATCGATAAAAGAGGATCGCCTTTTCATCCTTTCGCCTGGGAGGGACGTAGAACGTCTGCAGTTCTTGCACACTGTAGGTATCAAGTGCGTCGAGCTCTTTGTAATGCTCTTGCGGAACCATGGCGATCTGCAAACTCTGGTCATCTCCAATGAAGGCTTGCACTGATGGACGAACCGAGAAAACTGCGTTGACCTCGTCTTCAGAGTCTCTGCTGAAGACCGGAATAGGGGTAGACGGTCCCCGTTTGTTGTATCGGGGAGGCCCTGAATAGACTATCTCTTCTTCCTCCTCGGTATCGCTCCCGAAGACCGGAATGGTGGTGATAGCTTTTTACTTATCCTCAGGTTTATGGCATCTTTCTGTGTCTTCAAAGTCTGGCAGAAAGTTCTTTGCGTCCTCGTATTTGCGGACTTCATTCACGGAGAATGGGTTCAGCTCCCCTGTCACGGTATACTCGAGACCATCCTTGAAATACTTCATATACTGATGTTGTGTAGAAGGGATAATGTTGTACTCGTGTAACCAAAGCCTGCCGAGAAAAGCGTTGTAGCAAGTCTTGGTGTCAATGACGTGAAACTTGATGTCAGTGACGAGCAGCCCAAAGCGTAATGTCAGAATTACAGACCCGAGCGTCCGTGATGACTATAAGTCGAATCCGGAGATAGTGATTTTATCCCGAGTGAGGCGTTGAACGCTCATGCAAATCTCTTTCAATACTCTCACATTGAGAAGGTTTACGGAGGATCCATTGTCGACCAGGATTTTGCATATCTTGATGTCATGACAGTACCCGGTGACATATAGGGGACGGTTGTGCTCACACGTCCTGAGGAGGAGATCTTCATCGCCGAAAGTGATATCAGCCGTGTGCACTTCTTCCAGCTCGTCCTTCATCTTTTCTTCGGCAAGGAAAGCTTGGGACTGCTCGGGCTCTTGTAGTGCCTTGATAAAAAAATCTCTCGCTTCTTTAGATAGCAGAAGGGCATCAAGAATGCTCAGTTGCGAGGGTATCTTCCTCAGGTGTGCCAGAACGTTGTAATCCACCTTGTTTTTCTTTGGCAGGTCCTTGGCTGTCAGCTCTTTGACGACTTGATCATCGAGGGCGATATCTTCAGGGACTTTTTCCTTCCCTTTATCTTTTTTACTCGACCCCTTGTTTGTGGGTTCGAGATTCTTTTTGGACAGCGTACGATTACGCAGCTGAATGTTCTCGCAGGTCTTTATCTCTTTCGTTTCGGAGATGGATTCCTTGAAGAGAGGGCCGAAGGATATTTCTTCATCAGAATCGCTCCCAAAGGTGAGAACTTGTGATCCCTCGGATTCAACCGTGTGACAGTTGCCGGCAGTTCTTTTGTGCTCATTTGTCGTGCTCTTCTTCTCTCGACACGTTTTGCGCTTCATTCGCTTGAAATGCTGTCGATAAGCAACGTATCCCTGCGACCAATTCTTGAAGGCCATGCATTCCTCGGTAGGGTGTGTGGTCCTCCGATGGTATAAGCAGTAGTTTGGATATGCATCTAGTCCGTCGGGGAACGTATACTCTGAAGTGTCTTCTTTGGAAGGTGGAAACTTCATTCCCATTGATAGGGCTTTAGAGAATTGCTTCCTTATCTTAAACCTTCTTTTGCTGGCGGCAGAAGCGCTTCCATCTGGTTGGGGTACTTCAACCCTTTTGTCCAACCGATGGCGTTTGGCTTTTTCAAATATAGCAATTTCACGCTCTCGATCAGCTTTGCTTTTCTAAATCACCTCATTCGGGAATACATCAATCATCTTGTATGACGGTTCTAGGAGTTCTGGTTCGGGATCTGCCCCCAGTTTCTCTGTATCAGGAGCTTCTTCACCATCTACTGACGAGTGAGAGATCACATGGCAGCTTGCCACATAATCTTCAGGTTTTTCTAACGAGTCTTCTCCCTCATCTTCATCGCCATCTCTATCTTCAAGGATGTGGTTGAGAAACTCTTGGAGTGTGACCGGGATTCGCGCCTTCTGGTTATATTCCTCCAGCGCGTCAATATTTTTTTGCAGGTCCGTGTGCTTGTCATCAGGCTTCACGGGCTTTTTGGTCTTTTTCTTCTTCTTCGAAGACTTTGACGGCTTGGCCTAAGAGTTTTGATTATCGCTACCAATTCTTAGAGTCAGACGCGGCTTCAGCATTCCCTCAATAATCTCGGGTTCCAGCGGACTTTTCCACCTGATTGCCGGGCATGTTTGGAGATCCTTCAGCATTCTTTTCGTCTTGGCTGAAAGAGTGACCTCCCATGGAGCTTCTTCTATAAAAGAGCATGATGCCCCCGGTGTGTCCCCCCTTTTAAGAGCGTACGGCTGAGGCGGGCTTACTTTCTAATTCTCGGACAGTGTGAATTTGCCCTGTTGATATTGGTCCTCAATCCAGCCTTTGAAGACGAAGCAATCTTCGATTGGATGGCCTAACACTTAGTGATAGGGGCAATAATTGGAATTATTGGCCTCACCGGGTTGCAATGGGCGTTTTGGATCCGGCAAGGTGATGAGCCTGTTGCGCACCGCCAGCTCGAACAGTCTCCTCGTTTTATCCCGGAGAAACGAATAAGGGCGCTTCAGTTTCTCATTGAAGAATCGCCGTCTTTCATCTTGGCGATCAGTTGGATTTGGACCACTGGGCTGCTGCTGAGCATTGGAGACGAAGGTCGCTTTCCCTTTCCCTTTTTCGTTTTGAGATTCCAACTTCGAAGAAGATGGTCTATGACCCATCTGATCCATTTGGGCCAGCTTGTCAATCAAGGCCTGGAAAGTAGTTGGCTTGAAGAACATCATGAACTGGGATATGGTCGCTTGCGGATCAAGAGTACCCATGAACATGCCCAGTGCAGGAGCCTCTTCTATGCGTTGTTCGCACTTTGACCATAGATTTCGCCACCGTATCGCATACTGCACCCATGTTTCGCCCGGCTTCACTCTGGTGTTAATTAATGTTGTGATGGGGGTGCGTTCGCTAGTGCTTGTGAACCTTTATGTTAACAGTAATTCCATCTCCATAAAAGTTTTGACGGAGTCTTTGGGAAGCTCTGAGTACCATTCGAACGCCGTCTCCGCCAAGCTGCCGACGAATTGGCAAAGCAGTAGCTTATCATCCCCTCCAGTGTTGCCGCAGAGAGCCCTGAACTAAGCGACATGTTGATGGGGATTGCCTGTCCCCTTGTACACATAGAATTTAGGATTGTGTATCCTGGCGGGTACTTTATCTGATCGTACCATCCTGGGTATGGTCGTCCAGTTCTGACAACTTGGCCGGTTGCTTTAGCCCGTATTTGCTGAGCTATATAATCATCGAGCATGGCTTTGGAGATGATTTCCTCCTCGGCTGCTGATAGAGTCGGCAGAGGATTTGATGTCTCTCCTCTATCATCTTCAATTATTACTGGAGGATTTTCGGCTGGAGGGTCCGGCTGGATCATCAGGCCAACCATATCTTGGAATAAAAGGGTCATTTGTTTTATGTTGGCCGCTTGTTCTGCAGCCTCTTTGTCCTTCTTCTCAAGCATTCTCTGAAGGAATTCAGCATCTGTTTCCTGCTCATGACGCTGCTCCGAAGATGTCTCCGGGCCTGCTTTTGGTCCAGTGAGTGCAGCCATGGCTGTCAGCATTTCTTGGAGCTTTTGTTGTTGTTGCTCCTGAGCCTTAGTCACGGACCGTGTAAGCGGTCGGTGACCTGTAGAGATACTGCTATCCTCTTTTCTGGAAGCCATATAAACTGTATGCACCACCATGCCCCCAGACTTGGGGCGTTTAGATTCAGTGTCCTTGCGATTTGCCAAAGACGCAGGGATCTTCTCCGGCCTCCTTCTTTTGTGGGCGGTCGAAGTTGAGGGAACCGTTGCAGCGGGCACCCAAATAGATGACATCTCCTGTGGTATGACAGGCTGGTCCTTCTCTTGCCGAACTTTCATCTTCTTCTGTTGGCGGGGGTAGTCTTGATCAATCACGGAGTCTTGGACCTGTCGCCAGACCTTGTGAATTTTGTAGGACAGTCGCTGAGGGGGTTGTTCTGGCTCTACCTTTGTAACATTTTCCATAGGTGGAGGAGATCTTTTCAGCACGGCCGTCGGAGAGTTCTTGCGCACCCTCCTAAGTGGTTCAAAGTTGTTCCCAGTTGGAACAGCAGCATCAATTTCCACCATCGGAGTTGGCGGAATCAGTCCAGAAGGAGAGCTGCCCCCAGCCTTCCTTACTCGGCGTCAGTGATGATGGCAAGTCTGTCGTGCTGACGGGACCGGCTCAGTTATGGGGGTGGCTTCGTCATGCCCCCTGTTCTGGTGGAGGGTTGCTGCCGGCGTTAGTCTCTTGAAAACCGACGTCCGTTGAGTGGAGATGGCCAATCTATCGAAGGCAGAATTTCGCACAGGGGGAGCAGTTTTGATGACTTCGTCTGGAACGGGAGATAAAACGGCCGATCTTGCAAAGACCGACTCCTTAGCAGGGGAAGTCGCTCTGATGACTTCAGGAACAGGAATGACTATCCACTTTGGGATGGCCGCTTCAGGTATCGCGGGCTTCTTCACGGGCCCACTTGAGCTTTGGCCCAGTCTGTTGAAAACCGAAACACTGGACTTGGGCGACCCGTTGAGAGGGGCCGCGATAGTTGTAAGCCGATCAAAGACCGACTTCTTCGAAGCTTCTTGCGATGACAATGGGGCGTTGAAGCTCACTGGTGGGAGCATGGTCCCAATGAATAGCCCTGTGGTGGCTTGCGTCACCTGGTCCACCGGCATTGTTAAAAGGGGGACCGCTTGAGGCCCGTAGGTCACTCCTCTGGTGAGGACGGAGTGGAAATTGTTGCAATTAGTGCAGTTTGAAACCATTGATCTTCTGTTTTTCTGCACGTAGCAAGATACCAAATCTTAGTACTTCACGTCCAAAGGCAACTATGTCAAACCGTGACTTTTTTGCGAAACACGACACACGAAGTGTGGAGTGGAAAGAGGAAAAGGTCCCACCGGGCGTGCCAGAATCTATTCTCCGCCGAAAGACCGGGAAAGACAAACGTCTTGCCTGAATTTGGGGGTAGATGCTATTTGGTTTTATCCGTCCACCTCTCCGAAGATGTCAAGTTGATTTATGGCACCGTATATCAGAGGTTTAGGCGGATGCAGCCGTTGTAGCAGACTTCGTCAGATTCCACCTCGTTTGAGGGGGTTTTGATTGTGGGGACGCTCTTCCCTGTAGGCGCAAGCCCCTACAGTTAATTACGCTACCGCATCGCGGTAACAACTTTCTCCTTCTCCAGATGGTCACTTCATGTTGTGTGTGTTTGTTTTATTTTTGGTTGCCCATGGATTGTATACGGAGACTAATTTATGTTGTCGCCCGTAAGGCGTGGATTAGTCCAAATCTGTATTTTCTTAGATTTGGATTTTGGGTTGGGTTTAAGGATACGTTAGTCTCATTTGAGACTAAGATCAACTTAAACGTTTGTTAAGGATACGCTAGTCTGATTTTTAGACTAAGATCAACTTAACAAGATCATTTAGATCCAACAAAAGAGCATTTGGGCTCTATTGTTTTAGTTTAGGGACTTTGCGGTTCAGTTTAAAGACGTCATAGTCTGTAAAGTTTAAGGACATCATAGTCCATGAGTTTAAGGACCCCACAGTCCATAAAGTTTAAGGGCATCATAGTCCATGAGTTTAAGGACCCCACGGTCCATGGAATGTTTGGTTGTCGGGACCCGTCACCTCTCTGAAGACGTTGAAGGATTACAACGAAAAATATCAGAGGAGTGAAGAGATGTACCCTTGAACCAATATTGGTTGAGAGATCTGTAGTCCAATTTGGGACTGGGATCAAAGATTTATGAGCATATGGGCTCAATTAATCTGAAACAGGGTTCTGTGGCCAACTTGGGCTCGGCCCATTCAATTAAAATGCTGAGCATTGGTTCTGGCAATTGTTTTTTTCTTTTACTGAGTGCTGAGCACTCATTATAGCTCTGGGGCTTTTATTTGTAGAACAGTTTATGTTCATTTAGCGCACACATAAGGAGCACGTGGCGCGCTTGGCGTTGTGCGCCAATCAATGAGCGCTTCTTGTGATGTAGCGCACATGTGAAGAGCACGTGACGCACTTGGCGCTATGCTCTAGATAATGAGCGCAAAGCGCTTCTGATGAAGTAGCGCACACGTGAGGAGCACGTGGCGCGCTTGGCACATTGCGCCAGACAATGAGTGCAGAACGCTTCTTTTGAAGTAGCGCACACGTAAGGAGCACGTGGCGCGCTTGGCGCTGTTTGCCAGCAAATGAGCTCAGAGCGCTTCTGTTTATGTAGCGCACACTTGAGAAGCACGTGGCGCGCTTGGCGCTGCTCGCCAGACAATGAGCGCAATGCACTTCTGTTTATGTAGCGCACACGTGAGGAGCACGTGGTGCGCTTGGCGCTGTTCTCCAGACAATGAGCGTAGTGCGCTTCTGTAGCGCACACGTGAGGAGTACGTGGCACGCTTGGCGTTGTTCGCCAGACAATGAGCGTGGTGCGCTTCTTTACATTTGGAGCGTTAAGGCTCTGCAGCGCTATGCGCTATATTTGGAGCGTTGAGGTGCTCCTTTTAAATTAGAGCGCTAAGGCTCTTCTTTTATGCAACTTTGATCAGTTCTGCGCTCTGAGGATTAAACTCTCATTTATAAGAGACTTTGTCTCATAGATCTAAGAACGAAGTTCTTATTTTATAGGAGATATTTCAATCTCTTATGTTTTGGTGAAAGGCTTTGCCTTTATGGATCTGTGATCCTAAGAGAATCGAATTATTCTCCCCCCTTTTTATAATGAGATGTTATAATCTCTTTTGTGAAAGATAATTTGTCTTATAGATCTATGATCTGTCATAAGAACTAAGTTCTTTTTCTGATAAGATTTTTTATCTCTCTGTTTTTATCTTGAAGAAAAGTTCTTCTGACTAGAGCTTGCTCCTCTCTCTGAAGTTTTTTCAAAGTTTATGGGGGGGGTTCCTCTATATGAGATTTGAAGTCTTGGGGCCTTTATATAGGACAGGCTGATTTGTTGAATTAGTTGAAGAGATTTTTTCTCTAGTTGATTTGGGGATTTCCCCACCGTTGGATCTTTAATCCTAGGGCTTCTGATTTACAGAAGGCAATCTTCTTGTTTTTAACAAGATTGGGAAATCTTTCCCCACACAGAATTTATTCTGTATTTTAGCGATTTTTAATCACCATTGGATCATTGATCCGACGGTGCTCTGATTTACAGAGCAAAATCTTTTTGTTTGGAAAGATTATGAAGAGTGTTTTCTTAACAGAATTTTATTCTGGTAACTTGATGATTTACCATCTTCATTGGATTTTTGATCCAACGGTGAGGAACATTTAGTTCTGGCGCTAGCGCACTCGTGCTTTGCACGTGAGCGCTGCTTTAGAGTGCTGGCTCTCTTAGCGCTAGAGCACTCGTACTCTGCACGTGAGCGCTGCTTCAGAGCGCTATCGATTTTAGCGCCAGTGCACCCGTGCTTTGCACGTAAGCGCTGCTTGCTGGCGCTTCTATGAAGCGCTGCTTCATTTCAAATTTTGAAAATTTGAACAGAGCTTTGCTCTGATTGGGGGAAACAAATGCCCCTCCACAGTTTTGCTCACGTGGCTTACACGTGAGTGCAGCGGTGGCAGCATCTGCGCCCCTTAGATCAACTTAGAAGTTGAAACGACTCTCAGTGCCTATAAATAGGGCCTTAGGCCCTTTGAGATGATCTCTGTTCATCTTCTTACTTCTTTTTTTGAGAATTATTTCTCCTTCAGAGCATAGCTCTTCGTCTTAAGAATTTTCTTAGGGACAGAACTCTGTCAAAAATTTAGGTAAAGATTAAATCTTTCTAGGGTTTCACCTATTAACAGAGTTTTGTTTTTTTTAAATCATATAAATTTTTTAGGGTTTCTCAATAGAGCTTTGCTCTTCATAGATCTAAAGAGATTTTTCTTACGGTTTCTTAACCCATTAACAGAGCTTTGCTCTTTTCAAATCATATAGATTTGTTAATCTTTCATGAAAACTCTTAGGGTTTGTTCATAAATCTTGAAGATCTCGGAATTTTTGATTCATTAAAAAGCTTTGCTTTAAGTTTTCTGATGGGTTATTCCATCATTCTCGTAGAGCATGACTCTTAGAATTCTCGGGGAGTTTTCTTTTATTCCCCTCATAATTGATTTTGACAGGTGTCACTCCTGTCTGCACAGCATTGCTTTCGAGGAGTTTAACTCCTTGGCCCGAGGAGCCTCTCATTAAATGAGAAATCCTTTTAGGATTCCCTTCTTAATTGTGCAAAATTAAATTCGTTGGGTGTTTTAATCAGTACTCGTTTTCTTCGTGAGGATATCAAGAGTTGTTTAAATCCCCGTGTTTGTTTCAATAAGCTTTTTCAGTCTGTCCACTAACTCACTGATTTTCTTTTTTTTAGACGTTATGGCCACTCATCTGTATGATCTCGATGAGATTATTTCTTACGGAGACATCCGCTCAGTAGGCCGCTGCCAGAACCAGGAGTTCACAAACGCGCAGTGCGCCGAAATCATGCGTCGCTTTGATGAATACAATGGTCGACTGCTTCCTCGTCGTTCTGCTCTTTTAAAGCTCATTGTGAGAGCGATCTGGGGAGCACTTCCTTTATTTTATCAAGGCATGCCGCTTAAGGCATTGGATGATGCCGAAGACAAGGTGCACTCGGTGTATCTGATGGGCCTAATTTCAAAGAAAAGGCGAGACAATCTTGTTGATATTCTGCATAAAACTTTTCAACAGGCGACGATAATCGCTGCCTATCGAAGGGTGGAGGACATGACGCTTGTGGTCGTGAGAGGAAGCACACGAGAATGGTCCGAGAGGCCCGAAATATTTTAGATGGCCTTACTTTTGAATTTCTCAATCCATGTCCTGGATTTGATGTCTTGCCATTGTAATCATTTTAATGATGTTCTTGTTTACTGTTTTCATCGCTGTAAGAACATAAATGGGTATGCTTCGAACGCTTAACTGGATGCGAATCAAATATTCTTCTTTATGTCATTCATAGTATGTGATTGACGTCCGTAGGTTAGGCCTTTTCATCTCGATTTGACGCCGAGCAGTTTACGCACTCTTGAGTTGAACCTCCATGTCTCTGGCATGTAATTTTGGCAAATGTGGTCTGTAAATAGTAGGTAGCTATCCATCTTGGACTCTTTGCAGGGTAGCGATGGCTTAGGAAACAGGGTTAGGATCTGCCACCTAAGACTTTTCAACTTTATGAGCCGTGAGGGCCTCACAAAGACTTTTCTCCCTACGAGTCGAGTGGATCTTGTAGGTGTATTTTCTCCTTAGAAATCGTGAGGATTCCTAAGTGTGTTTTTCTCTTGAGAGTCGTAAGGATCTCACAAGGGAATTTTCTTCCTTACAAGTCGAGAGGACTCATAAGTGATTGATGAGTTGACCTGCTCCCGAATCAAAGCATTGCTTTGACGGGGAGATCGAGGGTTGACTTTGGCCGTTTTCCACGGGGTCAGGATTGTCTTTGGCCGTGTTCCACGGGGTCAGGGGTTGCCTTTAGCCATATGGGGTCATGATTGACTTTAGCCATACGGGGTCAGGGGTTGACTTTGGCCATATGGGGTCAGGATTGACTTTAGCCATACGGGGTCAGGGGTTGACTTTGGCCATATGGGGTCAGGATTGACTTTAGCCATACGGGTTCAGGATTGACTTTGGCCATATGAGGTCAGCATTGACTTTAGCCATACGGGGTCAGGGGTTGACTCTCGGTTGTCTGTGCACCGCCGAGTCCTGAAACTAGGGACTTTGTCATGGCTCCGCTTTGCTGGCATTGTGTCTGACAGGGTTAGAATCCTGTCGACTAAGGCTTTTGTTGAGCGCAAACAGGGTTAGAATCTCCTCACGTGTTCCTTTGTCGACACAACGTCGGCAACGTTGTTGACTAAGCCGTTGTCGACACAACATCAGCCTTAGTCGACACAACATCACCAAAACAAAGATGGCTTAGCAAACATGGTTAGAATCCTGTCGACTAAGGCTTTTGACTTCATATTTTTGTGAAAGGCTTTGCCTTTATGGATCTGTGATCCTAAGAGAATTGAATTATTCTCCCCTTCCTTTTTATAATGAGATGTTATAATCTCTTTTGTGAAAGACAATTTTTCTTATAGATCTATGATCTGTCATAAGAACTAAGTTCTTTTTCTGATGAGATTTTTTATCTCTCTGTTTTTACTTTGAAGAAAAGTTCTTCTTCTACCGAGTGCTTGCTATTCTTTCTGAAGTTTTTTCAAAGTTTATGGGGGGTTCCTCTATATGAGACTTGAAGTCTTGGGGCCTTTATATAAGGCAAGCTGATTTGTTGAATCAGTTGAAGAGATCTTTTCTCTAATTGATTTGGGGATTTCCCCACCGTTGGATCTTTGATCTTAAGGCTTCTGATTTACAGAAGGCAATCTTCTTGTTTTTAACAAGATTGGGAAATTTTTTCCCACACAGAATTTATTCTGTATTTTAGTGATTTTTAATCACCATTGGATCATTGATCTAACGGTGCTCTGATTTACAGAGCAAAATCTTTTTGTTTGGAAAGATTCTAAAGAATGTTTTCTTAACAGAATTTTATTTTGGTAACTTGATGATTTTCCATCTTCGTTGGATTTTTGATCCAACGGTGGGGAACATTTAGTTCTAGCGCTAGCGCACTCGTGCTTTGCACATGAGCGTGCTTCAAAGCGCTGGCGCTCTTAGCGCTAGCACACTCGTGCTCTGCACGTGATCGCTGTTTCAGAGGGCTGGCGCTCTTAGCGCGAGCGCACCCGTGTTTTGCACGTGAGCGCTGCTTGCTGGCGCTTTTATGAAGCGCTGCTTCATTTCAAATTTTGAAAATTTGAACAGAGCTTTGCTCTGATTGGGGGAAAAAAAGTTCTTTAGAGAAAATATTTTTTCGCGATTCGAACAACCTTGTGGTATAATTAGTGACAACGGGACGCATTTTTGTAATCAGACTTTCGAGGTTTTGACGCGAAAATATTCAATCAACCACAAGCTTTCTACGACCTATCATCCATAAATGAGCTGGCAAGCTGAGATCTCCAATAGACAGATCAAACAAATTTTGGAGAAAACGGTTTCTAAGAACCGTAAACATTAGTCCACCAAATTGACAGATGTTTTTGGGTATTTCATACCGCTTATAAAACCGATCTTGGTATGTCTCCATATCGACTAGTGTTTGGGAAGGCTTGCCACCTTCCTTTCGAGATCAAATATAAAGCAATGTGGGTTATTAAAGAGCTTAACTTTGATTTTGATCAAGCCAGCAGCTATCGGAAGCTGCAATTAAATGAGCTTAGCGAACTTCATGATGAAGCCTATGATAATGCGGTTATAGTAAAGAACTGGACTAAAGTGTTCCACGACAAAAACCATTTTAGAAAAACTTTCACCCCGGGACAGCAAGTCCTTCTTTACGATTCCCGTCTCCACCTTCATCGGGGTAAGTTTAAATCTTGTTGGAAAGGACCTTTTGTGGTGCGGTATGTGTACCAGCACGGTGCAGTGGATATAGAAAATGCTAAAAACGGTTCTATTTTTAAAGTCAATAGGCATAGATTAAAACTGTACTTTTCCGCTGACCCAGCGGAAGAGCTCCTGTTTTTATAGGAGCCGTTTTATCATAACTAACTTTCCTCCGCCTTACCTCTATATTTCGATAACACCATTTCATATAAGAAATAGAGGTGAGTGAACTAAGATATAATTGAATATCTGTGCGTGCCAAAGAACAAGTTTGGGAGTCGTATTTAATTATTATTTTACCCCTATTATTTTTCTCCCAAGTCTACAGGTCTATGCACTCAAAGAACAACATCAGTGAGGACACTGCTGAAAAAAGGTTTGGGGGAGGTTTGTATTTACTGAAATATCATATGGAACTAGGCACTATATAATTATATATATATATATATATATATATGAATGAATAAAAAAAATTCTTGGTAATAAAAGTTAGAAAGTGAAAAATTACATATGAAAGATAGAAAGAGTTTAAGAAAAGCAAGAAAATTAGATGTTTTAAAATGAAACTAGTAATAGATAATCATGAGCTGTTGTCCCAAGGGTTAGTAAGATGAAGGAAATCACTAATCTGAGAATAGAATTAAGTCTGAAAAATAGTCTCTATTCTTGAATCCAAACATCTGAACGTTGATACTCTACTATATGCACTTGCACACGTCTTGAAACTTGGGATAGCAGAGGATACCTTGAAATGCTCTTGTCTAAAAGCCTTAGTATGAAGAAAAAAATATACAAACAAAAATATAAATGAAAAAATGGTGAAGAAAAATGAATACTAGTTTTGTAATTACTTAAGGCAGCATAAAAAAATATAGCGAGGGTGCTTTATCACCTAGTGCCTTAGACCAACTGATTTGGGAGCCATTGCTAAGCCTTAGGTGTTGCAATATGAGGATATTGCTAATTATGCCTAAATGAGTGAGCACATTTGGTAATCGGACGGTTAGTACCTCAAGAAGTATTAAAGGTGGCATGAAGAATGTGTGAGCAAATCCATCTATAAAATATTCACCGACAAAAAAGTACTAAGGAAGATGGACAAGAGTATCATAGCTTGAATTGAATTCTTTAAGTGTAGGGATATTTTTTACACACACACGTAGGGGTATATGATCGATATTTGGAAGAAAGATAGGGAGGATGACTAAAGACGATATTTTATTGAGGGATGATATGATTTCTAATATCTTTTCATGACTATTAAGATAGGGCTCATGGCAAATAAAAAGCTAGTGTAGTTTGAAACTCTTATTTTCAAGTTCTTTTTTATATGTTCCTTATCTTTATATGTAACTTTCATTTCTCTCTTTTATTATGGGATTTTATGGGTGTAATTCGCTGAAAACCCTCAGGAGACAACACTCATCCTACTAGGGACTCCTAGAGGTTTAAAAACTTGTTGCACGTGCTCAGTGGAATCGTGTTGCCTACGAAAGTGTGCTTAGTTTTTCTTTTTCTTTTTTCTTCTTCTTCTCTTTAAAAACCAGTTTGCTCGGGACGATCAAAATTAAGTTTTGGGGTATTTGATTAGTATAAAATATTGCATATTTGAATGATTATTTTTCCCACTATTGTTAAGTTCTAAAAGGTGTTTATTGTAATTATAAAATATATAAGGGTTTATGTGTAAGAAGTTTATTATCGTATATTTCAACAGAATGAGGGAAAATACATGCATATAATATTTAAATGAAATATTATAATTAAAATATGCATATCATATCAAATATCTCTAATCAATATTCTTAAGATTTAAATCATATAAAATGGTTAGGTTAATATCTCAATAATAACAAATACTACTAACATTATGGCGTGAGATATTGTGCAGATATTAGCTCGGGTCTGGAGATCGAGAGATCTGAGATGCCGGAATCAAATCTGCCAAAATATTGAGGAAAAATATAAGATCTAGCAACTACAGAGACTCAGAGTTAGATTATCAAAATCCAGATATCTATAGAATCTCCACATGTCAGCACCAGAGAGCAGAAAAAATCTCAAGACCTGATCCCATTATTGCGCCGCGGTTGGGCGGCTAAACACATGGATTCGCGGCGGATCCACTGTCCTTTTGTGGCCGTATGATTTGAGATTTGGTGTGTGAGATCGTATCAGCATATCCTAATATCTGAAAACTATGGTTTCTTGCTTCTGTGACTATTTAAGGGACCGAGAGCTACACTTTGAACAACATCAATCCGAAGTGATCAAGAGGTCCAAAGCGATCCACGCATCCAGCTGATCATCAGCTAGTCATTTACCTCTAACAAGAGAGAGGGGGGAGCGAGAGCAAAAACTAGGGTTCTTTGTAATCTACTTTCTACGGAGAGTTGTATGAAATAGTTGATTAATAAATGTAGTGTTTTTATTATTTATTTCTTTTCACATTTACTTTCTGCATCTAATTATCTTAATCATGTTTTCATTCTTTAACCTTTCTTCTAGATCTCAAACAATGAGCGAGTAATTCCTATCTTAGTAGGGTTCGTAGGATAGGGTAGATCAATGGATGATAAAATAATTTAACTTCTTAAAGTTTACAAACTTTAGCAAAATAAATATTAACCTCCTTATCGGGCGCGCTATCAATTTATTAATAATCACAACCACGATTCGAGATCCGTTTAATACTTGTTGTGCTAAGAGCTAGACATGAATAAAGATCAATGCAAGGACAAGGGTTAAGAGTTGGGAAACCCTAGTTTCTTCCAAAAACCCTAATCTACATTCATTACTATTGATCTAGTTTTAAACTATTAAAAGATAAAGGAAGTCATTTTAATTATTCATTCATTACTACCAAGTCATATGAACCTTACAAGCTCTTTTTCTTATAAATTCAACATCCATTTCAAATAGATCTACAACCAATCGTCCTATCTTCTATTAACTCGTCTAAAGCAAGAAAAAGGTTCACGTTTCCCTGCGGACGACCCGTACTCATTGCGGCTAGCTGCTAGCGACACTATCTTGATTGCGGTTACTTTACAACACTTTTCAAACGATCAATCAAATGATTGCAGCTTCATTTGATTGATCTTCTTTAAAGAGTGTTCGTAAAGTAACCGCAATCAAGACGGTGTTGCTAGGAGCTAGCCGCGATTAGTACGGGTCGTCCGTAGGGAAACCTATACATTTTTCTTGTTTTAGACGAGTTGATTGAAGAAGAGTGATTGGTTGTAGATCTATTTTAATACGGATGTAGAATTTATAATGAAGAGGCTTGTAAGGTTCATATGACTTAGTAGTAATGGATGACTAATTAAAAATGACTCCTTTTATGTTTTAATAGTTTAAAACTAGATCGATAGTGATGCATATAGATTAGGGTTCTTTTGGAAGAAACTAGGGTTTTCCTACTGCTAACCCTTGTCTTTGCATTGGTCTCTATTCATGTCTAGCCCCTAACAAAACAAGTGTTAAACCAATCTCAAATCGTGGTCGTGACTAGCAATAAATTGGTAGCGCGCCAGATAAGGATATTAACATTTATTTTGCTAAAGTTTATAGACTTTAAAATATATAAAAGAAGTTAAATGATTTTATCATCCATTGAGCTACCCTAGCCTACGAACCCTAACAAGCTAGGAATTAGTCGCTCATGTTTAAAGTAGAAGAAAAGATGAAGAAGAGTAAAAATATGATTAAGATGCAGAAAGTAAGTGCGGAAATTAATTTGCAAAAGACTAATAAAAACACTACCTTTATTAATCAACTATTGCATTTACAAATTCTTTGAAGGTAGATTACAAGAACTCTAGTTTTTGCTCTCGCTCTCTATCTTGTTGGAGGTAAATGATTAGCTGATGATCACCAGGATGCGTGGATCGCTTTTGGACCTCTTGATCTCTTCGGTTGATGATTTTGAATGTGAAGCTCTCGATCCTATATATAGTCTTAGAAACTAGAAACCTAGATGCCATAAGTGAATATATGTTGTTACACTAATATCCCTAAAATCTCACATCATATGGCTCTAGAATCGCCGTGGAACCTCCGCATATAGGCCTGTTTGGCCGCGGTTCCGGCGCGGTTTAGTGGCTTCAGTGTTTGGGATTTTTTTATGATATTTTATCTTGATGGTTTGAGATCCTATCGATATCTAGATTCTTAAAATAATGCTCCGAGTCTCTGCCATTACTAGATCTCTTGATTTGCTTCTAAATTTTGGCAGATTCGGTTTCGTTGTCCCGATTTGACTTGGATATCTTGATTAGATTCCAGACCTGAGCTAATATCTGCACAATATCTCAAATCAAAGTGTCAGTAGTATTTGGTATTTTTGAGATATTTTTCTAACCATTTTATATGATATTATATGTTAAGAATATTGATTAGAAATATTTGATATGATATGCATATTTTAATTACTAATATTTTATATAAATATTATATGCATGTATTTTCCCTCATTATGTTAATTATAATGTAGAAACATATGATAATAAACTTTTTACACAAAAACCATCATATGTTCTATAATTACAATAAATATCTTTTAGAACTTAACAATAGTGGGGAAAATAATCATTCAAATGTGCAATATTTTATACTAATCAACGCCCCTGGTTTTGCTGAAGAGCTGCAATTGGTGTCAGCCTGTTGAAGACTAACGTCCTTGTTAAGGTTTGAAGAAGACCGACCAATCTTTAGAAGACCGACTTTCTGATGGGGAAATCACTTTTGACGGATTCATCTGTAGTAGGAGCTGGGAGGGCTAGCCGTTTTGGGGTAGCCCCTTCAGATATCACGAGCTTCTTTGCGGGCCCGTTTGAGTTCTTGCTCAGTCTTGTTGAAGTCCGAGATGCCAGATTTGGATGGCCCGTTGAGAGGGACCGTTGTGATTGCCAGTCGATCGAAAACCGGCCTTTTGGGAGCTTCTTCTTGCGGCACTGAGGCACCGAAACTCATAGGTGGGAGTATGGTCCCAAAAAAAATCCAGTAGTAGCTTGTGTGACTTAACCCACTGGCATTGAGAAAATAGAGGCCGCGTTGGGTCTGTAGGTCACTCCTCCAGTTGGGGTAGAGCGAGATTTGCTGTTTCATGCATTGCATTGAGAAGCCATCGATTTTCTGCACAGAAGCAAAACACTAAGTTTTAGTACCTCGAATCCAAGGGCGACTATAGCGAACAGCGATTTTTTCCCGCAACACGACACATGAAGTGTGGAGTGGAAAGAGGAAAAGGTCCCACCGGGCGTGCCAGAACATGTTCTCTGCCGAAAGACCGGACCGAGACGTTGGGACGTGTAGCCTGAATTTGGGAGCAGATGCTATTTGGACTTATCCATCCACCTCTTCGAAGATACCAAGTTGATTTATGGTATCATATATCGGAGGTTTGGACAGACGCGACTGTTGTATCGTGATTTTATCATATTCCCCTTTATTTGTGAAGGTTTTTGATTGTGGGGACGCTCTTCCCTAAAGGCGCAAGCCCTTGCAGTTAATTACGTTACCGCATTGCAATAACCACTTTCTCCTACTCCAGCAGTTTACTTCGTGTCGTGTGTTGTTTATTTTATTTTGGGTTGCCCGTGGATTGTATACGGAGACTAATTTATGTCGTCGCCCGTAGGGCGCGGATCAGTCCAAATCTATATATTTTATATTTGGGTTTGTTTTATTTAAGGACCGCTAATCTAATTCGAGATTAAAATCAACTTAAATATATGAGCATTTGGGCTCAATTTATTTTAGCTAAGGATACGTAAATCTTAATTGAGACTAAGATAAACTTAGCAAAATTTTAAGAATCATTTTTATTTAAAATCCAACAACAGAGCATTTGGGCTCAGCTGTAAGAGATACTTAGCCAATTTGGACGTAGTCTGCTTAGTCTTTTTTTGATTCAAAAATGCTAAGCACTTATTTGGGTTATATTTGTTTAGCCTCCCTTTGTTTTTTAAGCAAAAGTGCTAAGCACTTGTTTGGAGTTTTGGTGCACACATAGTATCATGTGAAGCTTTCAGTTATGAACGCTACCCAATCAGTGCTAAGCACTCAGCCATTTTGACTATATATAGTGCTAAGCACTTTTTATATGGCGTCTATGTGAGGAGCACGTGCGGCGCTATCCCATTTATTTTGTTGGGCGCCCACATGTGTTTCATGTGAGGCGTTGGACGCTGCCCAATCAGTGCTAAGCACTTAGACGTTTTGGCCGTATATGAAGTGCTAAGCACTTTTTATTTAGCGCTCATGTGTATTTCACGTGAGGCACTGGCTTCTTTTTTTTTCGTAGTTTGAATTTTTGTTAATGACATTTTGACCATTAATGGCACCAAGATCTTTGTTTTGAAAATCTGGGATCAGGTTTTCTTCAAGAACTAAGTTCTTATGTTTTTTCTTTTATAAGAATTAAGTTTCTTTTAGGGTTAAATTTTATTTTCAGAGGAATTAAATTCGTATAGGATATGTTCTTTTTCTTTTTCGTAGTTCTTTTTTGAATCTTTGATTTTCAAGAACAAGATCTTCCCGATGAG
Source organism: Agapanthus africanus (assembly GCA_030015575.1). Classification (NCBI taxonomy): domain Eukaryota; kingdom Viridiplantae; phylum Streptophyta; class Magnoliopsida; order Asparagales; family Amaryllidaceae; genus Agapanthus; species Agapanthus africanus. Next base: position 309,972,744 of record JASDDO010000024.1, read on the forward strand.
AATTAAATTCTTAAGTTGTGAGAGACTTGTCTTGTGGATCTCAGATCCAGAGAAAGAACTAAGTTTTTGAAAAGGGTTAAACCCTTAGATATGATATGATAGGTAAAAGAGATATTTTGATCTATGTGGTTTCTTTACCTTGTGTTTGAGAGCAGGAAGATTTTTTTCTCTATTGAGAATTAAATTCTCTGATATTTTTTAGAGCCTTCTGTATTTTTGCAGAAGCTTATGGGAGTTCCCTCTATCTGAGACTTGAAGTCTCGGGTCTTTTATATAGTAGAGGCAAATTGTTAACTAGTTTTGAGAAAATCTCTCATTGAGAGATTCCAATTTATTCAGGTGATTTTACCTACCGTTGGATTTTTGATCCAATGATTTCTGTCTTACAGAATATATTTTCTTGTTTTCCCATGTACAACATTTTATTCTGTAAAACAATGATTTTTAATCACCATTAGATTTTTAATTTAAGGGCTCTCTGTTTTACAGAGAGCATTTTTTTTTTGTAAACATTGAGAAAATATATTCCCAAAATAGAATTTTATTCTATCATTGGATTTTTGATCCAACCTAGAGTATCTTATTCACTTAAAAAGATTTTGGAGATATTTTCTCCTAATAGAATTTAATTCTATATTCTGATAATTTATTATCTCCATTGGATTTTTGATCCAACGGCTCTATTTAACAGAGAGTATCCCAATTTTTAGGGAAATATCTCCCTATAGAATTTAATTCTACTGATTTTAACTTGGGCGTCGACGCTCACATGTCATGCACGTGGGCGCCATTTAAGAATTTAATTCTGGACGCTCGTGTACTTTACACGTTGGCGCCCATATGAGCTTCACGTGCGGCACCACCATAAAATTTAATTCTAAGGCGCTGGCGTCCTCGTGGGGGCACGTGAGGCGCTGCCTCATTAAATTTTAACCGAGCTTAGCTCTTTTATTATGTTTAAATATTTAGGGAACACCCTTTATAACAACAAGAGCACCTTTGGTTACCTTCAAAACTCCACCATCAACGGAAAATTTGTAACCTTTGTCGTCAAGTGGACCTTAAGAGATGTGGTTCTTCTTCAAGTCAGATACGTGCCTGGCTTCTCGCAATATCCTCACAACACTATCAAACATCTTGATTTGGATTGTCCTTTTACCAATAGCTTTGCATGAGCTATTGTTGCCCATCAAAATCACTCCACTATCAACGGACTCGTACGTGGTGAACAAATCCCTATTGGGACATATGTGGTAAGATCAACATGAATCCATGATCCACTCATTCTTGAATCGATGTGTGTTGTCGAGGACCACAAAAAAATCTCATTCTCCTTCCGTTATACTCACTTCAGCCGAAGACTCCTTCTTGGATTTCTCTTCCTGCTTCTATTTGTTCTGTAATTTAAAACAATCGGTCTTGAAGTGCCATTTTCTTCTCACAATAATTGCATGTCATATTCTTTGCCTCGGACTTTGACCGCAACTTTTTTGTATTTGCTTCCGGATCACTCTTCCCCGCTCGTCCTCTAACAAATAAACCAAATGATGAACCATCCGCTTCGGTGGAAGTTAATTCCTTGTCGATTTTCTCTTTATTCATCAAATTCTCCGTGACATTCTTGATTGAGATCGTATCTCGTCCATAAACCATGGTATCACAGAAGTGCTTATATAAGAATACCAACGAACACAACAAGAGAAGAGCACGATCTTTATCACCAATCTTAATGTCGATCTTACCCATATCCATAATAATTGCATTAAACTCATCAACATGAGATTTTATTGGAGAGCCTTCTGATATGCAAAGTGTGTAGAGACGTTGTTTCAACAGGAGTCGATTCGTGATAGATTTTCTTAAATTTAACTCCTTCAATTTATTCCATAAACCAGCTGCCATTTTCTCTACCAAAACTTATTATAGTACTTCGTTCGTCAAGTATAAGTGGATAGCTGTAAGGGTTTTTTCATCTATCTCTTTCCAAGCTCCTCCGTCATGGTGGAAGGTTTTTTCTCCTTTCCATTAATTGCCTTCTTTAAATTGTTTTGAGTCAAAACGGCAACCATACGGACTTACCACAAACAGAAACTCATATTCCTATCGAACTTCATGATTGTCGAAGATATAATGTGGGATCAAAATACCTTGAGTACTAATGAACCTTATATTTTAAAATCACGATCTAAGAAAGTGGGGAAGGAGACGTAGTTGTCGTTACCCACCGTTGACCTAGATCGCAAAATCAAAGACTTACAGGTTCAACCAAAAATCCCACAACGCAACAATAGCTCTGATATCAGTTGTTGCGAATAAGACGATCACAAAGCACAAACCAAATGATAAAGAGAAGAAGAAACAAATCACAGGAAAGATAAAAATATGAGAACTTACTACAAAACAAATAGACGAAGACGAAGTTTTATTAATAATCTAAATACGGAGGAGTACAAATCGATAGAGAAAACATAAATCCTTCTCAAAGCCTAGATCTCTCGAAGTAACAATGGGTTCTCACCAATAATTAAATTGCTATCCTATTTAAATCTAAAATAACCTATCATATATATAGCATATAAAAGATATTCCATAAAAACTAATTTCCTAACTAACGAAATTTCGCATCAGGCCCGACGACAGACGTTTGTCTCATATAGGCAGACGTCTGTCAGAGTATATCCAAAAACATCAACTCTCTGTGCACACGTACAGACGTTCGCTATAGTGGGACATACGTCTGTAGGGTATTTACCGAAACTCTAGAATTGACAGTACGAGACAGACGTCTGCATAGATGTATGTACCAGACGTCTGTCATAGAGGTAATTTCAAATCTGGTTTGTGATAACGCCGGATCAAATAGGAAAATTAATAGGGATGAATGTGAGGCACACTTAACAATATCTACCGCAGGACAGCCCAGCCAAAGAAAGAAAAAGATGAGAATTTTATATACCGTTCAGACAACTTTATGGAACCAATGATCCGGTCTCTTCTCTCATGATTGGACATATATAGCTGGTAAATGAGGATTTTTGTGCTGGCTGAAACCGGCAGCGTTACGGAACGTGTAGTTTCCACTATGAAAATTTATTGCATAACTTTACTTTTATATTATGAGCATGTTTCTCTCGTTAGAATTATATTATATAAAGAGAATTCCTAAGCAACACTAGCGTGCGCAATCCTGCACAAGGGGAAACAAACAGGAGGTGTAGGGGCCATTCACCTATGTGAGACCCGCTGCTCCACCCTTTTTTTCTTCATGTTTTCAAAGGATTGTGCTTATGGAAATATATAGAATCCTATTTTTTTATTTTTATTTATTTTTTGTACTGGCGCGTAAGCCATAAACTATACGCACAACACACACAATATACCCATGCACACCAACACACAAACACCAAGGAGACCAACAAATTTGCCCCGAAAGAGTTAATTTGTTGCCACTTCCCCTTCTGAGATTCCTGGGGTTTGAACCCTGCACTCTTCCAAAGAGAAAAAATGACCATACCAACTGATCTAGTGCTCATTGGTTATAGAATTCTATTTCTATATTGGGTTAATGAGACTGCAGTATTCTAATTAGCTATCGTTGTCCCAGGGTGAAAAAATAATAAGGAGGTCAGGCCCTGTATTAAGTTCGACTGTGTGACTACAAAGCCTAACCGAGAGAGCCGATGGCCCACACCAAAACAGTTTTCAAATTGCAGTCCGGTCCAAAAAGTTGCAACATCCGATCTTAGCCCAGAATAAAACATCCGATCCACCAACTTCAAGGGCCCGACCCGTTAACCCGCAGTTAATTTACCGGCGAAAATATCCCCAAACAAAACCCATTCCCGCCATCTTCACATCCCGCCATCTCAAATAAAAAAAAAAATAGCGCGCCAAAATCCATCTATTATTAAGCCTAGCAAAAATCGCCCAAAAAACAAAAATAAAAAATCAGACCTTTTTTTCTCTAGATCCATCAATGACTCCCAAAAACCCTCTTCGGAGGAGGACCCAGCTCCGAAAGCCCTCGAAGAGCTCCTCCTCGATCGACGACGGCGACGTCTATTGCAAGGAGTGCGGCTCCGGCGACTTCCCCGGAGAGCTCCTCCTCTGCGACGGCTGCGACCGCGGGATCCACCTCTTCTGCCTCCGCCCAATCCTCGCCCGCGTCCCCGACGGCCCCTGGTTCTGCCCCTCCTGCTCCTCCTCCTCCCTCCACAAACCCAAACCCAAACGTATGATAAAAGTCCAACCTTTATTCATTTATTAGATTTAGAATCAGATTTAATTCCTTATCAAAATGGGGTTTTTTTAATAGAAAAAACGGGACTTCTGAAGGAAAAAAGGGATTCTGCACAATTTCGTCAGAATTTTGCCAAATTAATTGGGATTGGCTAGTGTGATTTTACATTTTCACCGGGGGAAAAAAATCAGATTTTGCATCACGAGAAGCGCTAATAATCGCCCCCTTTTTTTTGCAGAATTTCCATTGGTTCAGACGAAAATTGTCGATTTTTTCAAGATTCAGAGATCGGGTTCAGAGAAATCTAGTAGGAAGAGAAAGAAGAAGCAAGGAGGGGTGTTGGTTGTGGCGAAGAAGAAGAGGAAACTGGTCGCGTTTAATCCGAGTGAGGATTTGGATCGCAGGATGGAGCAGATGGGTTCTCTTGCGACTGCCTTAATGACGACGGGGACGAAGTTTAGTGATGAGCTTAGTTATGTTCACGGCATGGCTCCTAGATCTGCTAATTGTGCTCATCTTGAGCAAGGAGGAATGCAGGTGAATTCTATTTTTCCTTAAAAATTTCTATTTATCTTCTTGATTCTGAGTTTGATTCCAATTTTAAAAGGGTGTTTTGTCCAATGTACCTATATTTGATTTTGATCAATGCATAACATATGAATTATCTAATGAATCAGGATCCTCTCCAAGTATTTTTATACTACCTTTATTTCACATATGAACGATCTATGATCTCAAATGCCATAGGTGTGAAATCTTCGATTTAACCCTGTGATTGTCTTAATTAATTGCAAATATAGGGTTAAGTTTGGAACTCTCTATATAAAATGCATTGGTAATAGAAGCATAACATGGTTCTTGATATTCTAAAGGGAAGAATAATTTGTGGAGAATTTATTTTGTAAAATAAAAAAAAGACTATTGTTGTGAAATAGAGGGAGTAGCAGTTAAAAGTCTGGTTCAATATAACTCATCGTCCATCTCAATATAAATGGTGGATAGTTTAACTATTATAAAGGTAGTTTTGATGAGATTTTTCTTATTTTAAACATAGAGTTTTACTTTCTTAACCAGCGACATGATTGCATATCATAACTGGGGATTTTCATTGCTGGTTGTCTCCAATGTTGGATGTCTCTTATGACATAGCGAATGGTAGGAGATGGTGAAAACATGCTGTTTTGAAAAATATTGTAGTCACAAATAAGAAACTAATATAAAAAATAAGAAATAGTTGATTACTACAATTTCAAAATACTTTGGTGGAGTTGTATGCAGTTAACTTGATTATTCAACTACAAATACCATATTGCAACATGAACTACAACAGTTGAGGCTGTATGCATGCAGTTGTATATAGGTTTGATTCTCTAAATACAATCAAACAAATGTCTTAATTTCACTGTTTTTGTTTAATGTTTATTAGGTATTGCCCAAGGAAGATGTTGAAACACTAAACCTATGCAAGAAGATGATGGCGAGGGGAGAATGCCCTCCTTTATTAGTCGTCTTCGACCCTCTAGAAGGGTAAGCCCCTCTACTTCCAAACTTCTTCCTTCATCATTCCTAAACCACAACTTAATATGTTTTCATTAAATCTCGACAGGTTCACAGTGCAAGCGGATAGGTTCATCAAAGACCTAACAATCATTACAGAGTATGTGGGTGATGTCGATTTCTTAGCCAACAGAGAACACTACGATGGCGATAGCATGATGACTCTGCTACATGCGAAAGACCCATTGGGAAGTCTCGTAATTTGCCCTGACAGGCTCAGCAACATCGCTAGATTCATCAACGGGATCAACAATCACACACCGTAAGCTCAGTTCCGAAAAACTAAAAAATTTAGGTGTTGAGTTTTTTTAATAATTTTTTTTGATTTTTTAAATATTTTTGTTGTCATCGTTGTCGAATCAGGGATGGCAAGAAGAAGCAGAATGTGAAGTGTGTGAGATATAATGTGAATGGAGAGTGCCGGGTTCTGCTTATTGCGGCAAGAGATATACCAAAGGGGGAGAGGTTGTATTATGATTATAATGGGTATGAAAATGAATACCCAACTCAACATTTTGTTTAAGCATCCAATTTTCTTGGGGGTATTTATTTGCAAATTTCTTTTACCAATATTTGTCAATTATATCTTGTAATGCCAGAGAATTGCTCACCAAAGTGAATATTATTTTCTATTGAAATCAGAGAAATCATGTAATTGGCATAGTTCAATTTTCTTAAATATTTGATTGCAGATGTTTGGCATCATAATAGTAGATTATATATACTGTATAATAAGAGCCGAGCCAAGATATCGCCTTTTCCTTATCAAGTGTATGTACCCATATTATGGAAACTGCATACACAGTAAACTATCGCAAATTATAAAGGTTTTTCTTTAAACTGCTGTATTCTTTTATACTATAGCAAGCTCCCTTAAACTTTGGTTTTAATGGTGCAGCCCTTTCGGTGAGCTTATACCGTAAACGAAAAAGAAACTTTATGATAGTTTACTGAAAGGTGCTTTATGGTGAAATCTGGTCTCCACATTAGATTTTGCTGCATGATTAGAGACCAAAAACTCAGAGGCACTCCATAAACGCGAGGCCTCCTCATTGTTAAAAGCTGATGTGGAAGGAAATGTCTTGTTGCAGTCTGCAAAATATTTTCCCGATAACCGAGCAACCTTCGGGTGTGTCGCCACATAGCAGGTTGTTGCTGCCGCCTGCAAGAAGTAACCCGGCAGCAAAAATCCAGAGGTTAAAATCTTGTGAAAACCATAATCTGGTAGAAAGCAAGTGTTTCTATTTCCTATAATTTGGTTATCAATCAAAACAATAACTAATGCAGAAGTTTAGAAATGCAAAACCAATCATTTGATCATACTAGCAAGAAGTTAGTTGTGCTTGTTACCTGAGGAATTGTTTTGAGAAACTTTGAGGTGAGTAAAAATACTAAATCTGTCAAAATATCATTTCATGAATTAAGTATCATACCTCAAGGAACATTAATTTCTCACAAATAGAATAACTCTGTTACCTTGCATGAAACCCTCGCTTTCCTGATTTATCCATGTTCTCGCAATCCCTGGATTTAAGCAGTTTACTGTCACATTTGCATCCATTTCCTACAAACACACAAATATACATATACAAACTCAATACGACCAAAATATTAATTAGGTTAGCATAATCCAGTCTTAAATCTTGGATTAGACCTCTAATCTCCTTGCTAATTCTTTGGTATGCAGCAGATTTGCTAGCTTTGATAGTGCATAGGCCTTGGCAGAATTGTAAGGACTGTATCAGCACCATATAATTTAAAATCAAAAGATTATTATCATTATAATAACAATTAATTTTTTAATATATAGAAATTATCATATGGTGAATAAATTTACATTTTTCCTTTGGTGACCATATCAAGGTATTGCATCCCATTGCTGACAAACCAGCCATGGAAGCTCGACGACACGTTAACGATGCGGCCCTCGATCCCTGTCTCTCTTGCCGTCTCAATCATCTTGTTAAGTAGTAGCTTCGTCAGCAAAAAATGACCTAAAAATTTCATTCCTTTGTATTTCCATTCAAATAACACAAACGGTAACAAGAAAAAAGATCTGCCAAGTGAAAAAAAAAACAAAACAAAAAAACAAATACCTAAGTGATTAGTAGCAAATGTCATTTCAATGCCATCTTCCGAAACTTGATGATCATAGCAGAACTTTCCTGCATTGTTTCTGAACATAGCTATGATTAATCAAATCAACCGCGTAACAATCTGCAGCTCAAAAATTTTTATGTTTATATGTACATGAGGAGATTCAGGGGCAGATTGAGGGATAGAAACCGATCCGAGAAGCCTTGGACTAATGATAGCGAACTAAGATCAAGTGGAAGCACAGTAATTTCCGACTCTGGGAACTCTGACTTGATTCGGGCTTTGGTCTCCTCAGCAGCCTTCAAGTTACGAGCTGGCAGGACGAGCCTTGCCCGTCTCTTTGCGAGAACTCGTGCAGTCTCTGTGCCGATCCCTGATGTCGCGCCTTTTCATCCAATAATAAAATTTAAAACATATAAATTAATTCATAAAAATGTATTATTCTATTTTAAAGTTTTGATGCAGCGGCAGAGACATTATACATGAAATCATGCCAACATGATCCAAATTTAGACGGGCATCCATTTAAATTGGTTTCTTTCCCCTAAAAATTATCAAATTATTAATTACTGAATATATATTCCCTCTACTCTTGATCTTAATTTTGGAGTTTTGGTACGGTGGAAAGGACTTTGAACATGATATCAGCCAAGTTCGATTACCACAGCGTATTAAATACAGATTTATTTATAACTAAAACTACCAAGTCCCCAAAACCCAGGTGTCGGGCTCAAACATACTTCAACCTATGGAGCCATGTTAGAATATAAAATATATTCCCTCAACACAGTGTTGATCATAACCTCGAAGTTTTAGTATATGGTAGGGATATTTAACAAATAATAAATCGAAACTTGAATTTTAATCAAGGTGGCGCGTCAAACAGGATATATGAATCAGGTTCCGATATGAAAGCTCGAAAGTAACGATCAAAATCAAGAGAAACACTTCAATTTTCAACTAAAAAAAGGCTAAAATTAAGTATTGGATTAGCTTTCAATTACCTGTAATGATGGTAGTGATTGATCCAAGATCAGGGCAAGCTCCAGTGACTTCCTCTGCAGTGGACTTGGAACCATACCCACTGGGGCCTACAGAACCCATCAAATATTTGATAGGCTCAAACATTATTCTCTTTTAAGGTGAATATTGATTTTGATTAACATATCTCTATAAGTTTGATTCTCATACACTATTGAATTTTTTTTATAAGGGGGCATGTATGCCTGAGATACACTGCTGATATGCCAGGAGATTGCTGAGATTTGTCATGCATTCAAATCTTCTAATAGAGTAAGTTACAGTTTTAGATTTAGATTTAGATTATATTTAAATTTAAACGGTTAATTGAATAAGATAAATTAGAAATCATATTTTTATTTAGTAATGATTTGAGAAATCTTATTTAATTTAAATGGTATTCTAGTAGGAAGATGTTTAGGTATTTTAGGCCTATAAATATAAATTGATTAGGGTAGATAAGAAGAAAAGTTGAAAAAAAGTATTTTTTTGTAGGAAGAGGGATTTTGTAATTCGCACGCATTGAAATTGAATAAAAAAAAGAAGTTGGAAGTATTTTTTTGCGTTTGATTGTGTCTTTTATTTTATTTATTTCTTCTCATATAACTTGTGTTTGTTTTCTTAATTGTTTGGGATCTAAAAATCCTAACAATTGATATCAGAGCTTGATTGAGAGAAGAACGATGAAAATGGAGACAACTTAAATCGCAACAAAGATGATGTGTTTGAATAGCACAAATTGATCGATATGAAAGTCGAGAATGAAGGACATGTTGTGCCCCAAATATTTAGATGCGCATCTTTATGGGGTTAGCGCTAAGCTAAAGAAGATGTCTGATGAAGATTGGACGAGAATGAATCGAAAGCGGAGGAGTCTTAGTCACGGATGGATAGAAAATTCGGTGTTCCACCATATATCATCAGAAAGCACTTTAGAAACTTTATGGAAGAAATTGACATATCTTTACGAGAGAAAAACGGCTACGAATAAGTTTTTTCCAATGAGAAAATTGATGAATTTGAAATTTCAGGAAGATTCCTTAATAGCGGAGTGCTTGAGCAAAATTCAGAATGTTGTGAATCAACTTTCAGCCATGAAGGTACAGATTGAAGATGAGATGCAAGCATTTATTGTATTGAGTTCCCTTCCGAACAGTTGGAAAACTTTGATAGTTTTTTTGAGCAATTCGTCTCCTGACCGAGTTATTTTTATGAGTACAGTAACAAACTATCTCCTAAATGAAAAATTAAGAAGAAAATTACCAAGTAGATCATTTGATTCATCCGCACTTGTTGCAAGAGAGGGTCCGAAGTAGAGAAAGGAACAGAGCAACTGTCATGACCCGAAATTTGCACATGGCCGGTACTTGAATCACGTGAAGTCTATAAGACCCCACCGTAATCCAAGTAAGCCGAAATCCCAAAAATTTAAACCTTCTTAAGAAAATAACGGAGTTGAAGTTTTGAAATAAAGATATAATAAATTCAAACTCTTTTTTTAAAGGTATAAATAATATTATATGAAAATACAAGTGAGTTGTATACTATAGTTGAAAACATTTTCGTCATTTGAAATTTGGGCAACACCTCCTTTGTAAATTTTGATCCAAAACCAATACATAAAAATAATATAGGCATTCCCAAGCGGGAGCTAGCTCTTCGTCAATTGGCGGAATCACAACCACACGATAAATATATACGACGCCTCAAGATGAAGATCAATCACAGAAAAGAAGATAAAGAAAACCAAAGTATCATCAAACCCAAAAAAATTAAAGAATAAATACATATCCGTGACTCTAAGTCCGAAAGAATATACAAATATGTGGTTTCTAAGTTTACAAAATATACAGTCTGGTTGATGGAGTTTTTAATTAGATACAACTGAATAAATATATACAAATGGTGGTCACGATCCAAAGTGTACCCCAACTACCAATGCAAATCACCCAGAAAAAAGTTGCGTGCCAGCAAACCGCCACTGAATTCGTGCGGTCGATCCTGTAAGAAAACTGTGGCACAAGGGGTGTGGGTTGTCAACTCGTGAGTAGAAAACATTATCAGGCAGAAATCGAATGTATGACGATCTCCTAGGTCATACAGTAATATAATAATATAATACCGTGTGGTAACAAGGGTGATCGTATATACATAAGTATGATAAGTATATATAAGGTCGAGTGATAACGAGGGTGATAGTGTAAACATAAGTATAATAATAATAATAGTATCATGCCCGTGTCATAATATGGTACCATATCATCTGTATCATATATATGTATATATGTGTATCATCCAACGTGTGTCCATCAACGACACATCAAATCATCATAAAATCTGAGTGCCCAGTATCGACACTCGAAAATATCATAAAACCCGTGTTCTGCATCGACACGTAAATTCTCATATCTCAGACGTCGTCTCATCGGATCAGCCCTCATATCCATCAGATCGGCCTACATCAAATCTCTCAATCGCTCCGGTCGGTATCCTACGGATATCCGCCGAGTCCAGTACCGTCACCGGTAGATAGTGTCGCCAGGCTCAACGTCTCTCTATACGATTTTCTTGTCCCGGAGTACCGTATCGGGTCCACCATATACCCGTAGACGGTGCCTCCTCTCTACTCGAATCGGGTATACACATAACTCAGAACCGAGAAAACTCATGGTGGACGCTAAGCATCATATCAAGAGAAACCATGTTTTTAAAACAATTATAAGTTTTCAAAACGTATCTGCGGTTTCTCAAATCCAGAAATATTATGAAAACCGAATCTCATAAGCATGAAACAATAATAAAATAATGAGTACAGTCACAAAACAAATCTGTAATACATAACCAGTGTGTTTATATAAGCGTAGCATCTAACTAGGTAAGAAAATGCGATAACTGAACTAGTAAGTGTGGTATGGGTACTAAACAATAACTAAAAAATTACAGGTTATTAGGTTATACGGTGAAGTAGCGATTTCTAATGTATACGTGGCATGGCAATTACCGATGATGAGTGTGTGAGTCGGCGAGTATGTGTACGTGTAACATGTGCATCATCGGTAATGGTGCGTGTGTCCTTGCAGACGATATCATACAAGATAAGGAAAAGAATGTGGTATGTATACTGCAAAATGAGAATAATACGAGCATAGAAGAAAAGGGAAATTGTAAACGTAACAGTATAAAATATGTAGCTACATATGAGCCATACATTATACTTTAAAATAGTACGAATCGTTGTTTTTAGAAAAATAGGGGCTACGATGTTTTTGAGAAAAAGATACCATTTGTAAATCCGTAGCGTTTCTTGAGGTTGTCATTTAAAAATGCATAACGATTCGTTAGTTTTGAAAATAGGTATAGCTCTAAGTATATCCTAATACCTACTTAAGTGATTAGAAAACAATATTTTTCCGAGTCGATACAACCATAAGTCGGCGATCTATCCTCTCAGTATGACGTACGGTATAATCTATTGTACGACATCATCAAATCAAAAGTACGGATCAATCGTCATGTACATCATATCACGTATGGTATAATCTATTGTACGATATCATCAAATCAAGAGTACGGATCAATCGTCATGTACATCATGTCACGTATGTTATAATCTATCGTACGATATCATCAATCAAAAGTATGGATCTATGGTCATGTACATCCTATCATCTCATCTAGTCACATATCGTCACATGTCATATCTTCTCGTATCTCATTATGAACATATATATATCGCCTAATCTTTATATAATATAAAATATCATATCGTATCATGCTATTTCATCTCATATCATATAACATAAGCTCGTGACATCATGTCTGATCATATCGATTCATATCATTTTAACATGTCATATCCTCATCTCATGATGTTATATCGAGGCATAAAAAGATTAGAACTAAGGACATTCTTCTCCACAAGTACACCTACGGTTACTTAGTATTCTAGATCCCTATTAGCTAGGTAAACATATATATATATATATATATTAACTATATGCCTAGTATCCTAGTACTACGGTTGCGGAGGTGCTATGTTGTAACAACTTCAATTTCAATATATATATATTTTTTAAAAGTTAATGTACAATTAGGGTATTTGAAAATCTGTGTATGCTATAAGTATTTGTTTTACTTTTGAACAGCAAGCAAGAGCTTGTAGCTCACTAGTAAAGGTATTGCACTGTTAAGATATAACACCTGTGTTCAAATCCCATCAGCCACATTATCTTTTTATTTTATTTTCTTTTAATTTTTTAGAAACCCAAAGGTTTGCACGTGCACAACACGTAGAATGAAAAGTCACAGATTATTTAAACATGTGCACGAGGGTATACGAGGCGACACCAACACGTGGCACCCAACCCTAACACCCCCCGTCGGTAAAGACCCGGCGAAATGCACAAAATCCGCGGTACCGCCGGTCAAAACTGTCGGTAATGCCATGAACTTTTGCCCCCTGCACCTTTTGGCCTACCCCACTTCCCTTAGGCTGTTTGTATTCTTTGCAATTATCCAGAGAACAATAAAACACCGATAAATCCAAATTTTAATGAAAATTTTTAATGCATTTTTTAACACACCAAAACCTAATTTTTCCTATAAATACCACACCCCATTTCACACATCCTCACTCAGAATTTCCTGCCAAAACTCTCAAAACCTTTCAAGTCTTTTTTGTGTACAAGTGGAGTTAACAAAGGGTGAAGTTCCGACGACGATCCAAGAAGATTCCGGCGATGAAATGACGTCCCGATACTTCCCTAGTCTTCTCCTACCCCTCTTCTTTCCCAAAAGCAAATAAGTCCCTTCTTCCTCTCTCTTTTCTATTCTAAAACTTTTCTATTTCAAAACTCGTCGGAAGCGGAGTTAATCCGACTTCCGATTTCCTTTTCTTCAAAAATACAACTTTTTCATAATAACAAACCTCCAAAATATTAATATATTGTTTAGTAATCATTAAAAAAGATAATAGAACAAGTGCGGCATCAAAATAATAATCATAACAAGTTCTATTTCATTTTTACATTAAAATACCCTTATGTTTAGATTTGACATTGCTTATTGTTTTTAACCCTTTTACTTTAGAAAACTCGCGAGTAAATGACCTACCTCATCACAAAACAAATTTCTTGACATAGCACGATGGAAATTTGGGAACATAGTTCTGGGATAATACGATATTTCAAATAAATACCATTAACTTATAAAACTATTTCTTTAAAAAGATGTATTAAACAATTTCTTACAATTGCGCCTCTACAAACCACTTTTAGAGACCCCGTTCGGGATGGTGCGGATTATTGCACATTCTTGGGCCTAGTAGAGTGAGATGCAGACCTCCGCAAAGAGCATTCGATCTCGATGGAATTTTAATGCATTTTTCTTTAGAAAATGAGATTTCTATAAAAAATAAATAAAATTTATTTTTAAATATATATATATATATATATATATATATATATATATATATATATATTATCAAAATATATATTTTAATTATATTATATAAATATTACAAGTTTTATAAAGGAATCACCATTACATGAAAATACCATCCAAATACAAAACAATTCTATTATTTCAAGAAAATATCATATACTATGAAAATTAGGTTCTACTCACTAGAAATTTCACTTTTATAAAATATACATTTATAAAAACCTTAAAGTCGATAATTAAATTCTTGAGGTGTATTTTGAAACTTATATCAAACTATTTTTACATAAACCCCCCTCAAGTTATACTAAATTACAATAAGGACCCTAGTAAACATAGGTTTAAACGGGACCGGTCTCTTGAGCCTCAGGGAGTCGGAGATATCGGTGCTTGACTATTTAAGATAGACAATCTAACAAACGATGTTATCAATCCGGTAATTGTCTTGGAAAAAGATACAAATCCTGCCGTCCATGTGCAGCAGTTACCGATAATATCAAAAATAATTCAGGATTTCAAGTTCTTTTTAGAGTGTCTGACTTAGACTGAGTCTCAATCTAATCAATTTGACTTGAATGTGATTCAAGTACAAACTACAATACAACATGAATCTATGAATCCGTTTATTCAATCTATATCAATCAATATTGACCGAACCGAACCATGGATATACTCCGTCTACATGACTCTCCATTTATATCCATTCCATTTACTGATATCATAGTTCCGGCAAGTCATCTTTCTATATAACAAACAATACAATCAATACAAAAGATATCGTGGGGTTTAAGGGGTATATTGGTACAGAAGGTGTTAAAAGTGGCACGAGACTGTAACCATAATACACTTAACCTGAATATCCATTGTCGTTGTACCGTGACTGAACGGTTCCTTGTGCTCCGTATACCTTAGTCTCCGGAATAGTGGGACTCCTCTCGTATATACTGGCATTTTCTGTACCAAACTACAAACAACAACGTTAACAATATAATAAAACATTAAAACTTATATTCTGCTTCTGTCTATTCTATCTCTACTCACCCTTGGGACTTACCGAGAGATTGTTCGCTGATGACATTCTTTTTCTTCTTTCTTTGGAATGTTGTCAGGTGGATCGGACTTACTGGAGATTGAGCCCAGCACCGAGGATTTGGAGCAGTTAGCATTCGACCCGGAGCTTTAGATACTTGTACATATTTCATTTTCATTTCTATTATGCTATTATTTAGGCATTGCTTTCATTCCATATATTTACATTTCAGTTGTACTGTAAAAGAATGTTAAATAAATAAAGTTGATGTTCATTTATATTTCTTTCTCTTGTGTACTTTTACTTTATATTGCTTAGATACAGTTAGCGTGTTTACTTCTGAGTAAATACGTAGCGGCCTCGTCGTGTCTCCTTACTTGTACACTGGGAAGCGGGGCGTGACATATGCGCCATCCATCCGACTTTCCCTGTAGATATACATCTACTCAGCTACTATCCTCGCTCTAACCGAAGTTGATGAACGCCTTGCTCTTCTTCGTCGCTTCGGAAGTCCACGTGAATGTACCTACAAATCAATGCATATCGTATCGAAATCAAAATCAAATCCGAAAACCGATATGGTAAGCGAAGAGTACATAGGTTAGAAACTATGGTCCACATATG
The DNA here is from genome assembly GCA_030015575.1 of Agapanthus africanus. NCBI lineage: Eukaryota > Viridiplantae > Streptophyta > Magnoliopsida > Asparagales > Amaryllidaceae > Agapanthus > Agapanthus africanus. The sequence goes on from JASDDO010000024.1 coordinate 309,988,751, forward strand.
CAAGAACAACCAAACAACCCCCGACGTTGACGTACAAACGTCAAACGACCGAGTCAAAACTCAAATATCAAAAATCTAGTTTTCAAAAGTCGTAAAACGAAATCTGAAACTTAGTAAAACACTCCGAGATTTTACTTAAGGTGAAATTAGAACATTTTGTACATTAGATAGGCCTAGATACCTAGTGATTGAGCTATGGACCAAACCTGGGACCCTAACTCCAAGACTGGGCCGCAATTTACGGCCAAAACGATTATTTTGGCGGCCAAGAGAAGGAAGCGGGGGCTCGGGCTTCTGGGATATCTTCCTATATGTCTGCACATATCACTGTACTCGCTATTTAATTTTCAGAGTTCTTGGGTAATACCACATTCCATTTGAACACCACAATTTCAACAAAACCGATATCGGAAAATTCTAAGTTCGTCTTTGAACATTCTAAACCCGTTTCAGATCAGAAATTCTATCACCAAAGGCTAATAAACACTCTCTAAGCCCTCTACGATATCACTACTACTCATTTAAACCATCAAAAATCATTCTAGAATTTTCTAAGTTCATAAAACATGACTTATTTAACTCTAAACTAGATGTGAAAGCAAGAACTCAAGAATTTAACAAAGGATTAAGAATTATACCTTATAGAAGCGGCTAAAGAAAATTCTAAGATGGCCAAATGAGCTCAAGACCAGAAATTGATCCCACCATAATGTGTAGGATGAGGCGAGGAACACTTTTAGTGACGGTTGTATAAGGTTTTGTGATGATTTTGAGGGTGGTTTGTGGTGGTATTGAGAGTGGAGAAGGTGGAGGATGAAGAAGATGGAGAAGGAGATGATGATGTAGATGAAGAGAATATGAGGATGAGGGAAAGAAGGTAAGCATGGCTCTCTCTCTCCCTCTCTCTCCTCCATGCCTCCCATACTTCCTTGTCCTCCTCATTTTTATTTCTTTTCTTTTTGAAAACATAAAAAACAAAATAGAAATAAAACATGCCTAAAATACAAATGTAATAGGTCATGGCATATTAAAACATGGGTAACAAAATAAGTTTGGTTTAATGCATAATTAGGAAATATTAATCAAGTTTAACATTAAACTTATATATAGATAATTGTATACCAATTTATAAAATGCCTAAATCAATCAAATGCGTTCATAATTAATAATTCATATTAATTTACAAATATTTTCCAAAATATAGGTATAAAATTATACCATTTTACTAAAACCTATTTCCATACTTGCATAATATTCATAAAATTTATTATTTTATTATTTAAATTCCAAAAATAATACTTTATATTTTCTGAAATATTACAATCTCCCCCCTTAAATAAATCCGGTCTTCGAATTTAAATTTAAACCCACAAATATTAAAACATTTCAGTAAATCAATCAAATCGACGGGGCTCTGAATATCATGAATACACAAGAATATCACAGTGCATCATGTGTACATGAAAATGAGTGCAAAACTCAAAGTTCAAACTCCGTCAAACATCATGCCATCATGGGAGTTATGATGAATATGCAAGTTTTCAAAATCTACTGTTACAATCAAATATAATATAATTAAGACTATAACATATATATAGTACGCATTCTTGTGAAATCGTCTAAATAACTGAATAAAAATGCATTCAAAATTCTTTCCAAATCGCCGTGTGATGCGTATATCACGGCATAAGTAGCGAACGCTCATTTATGAAGAAATAGATATATATCTATATGCGTTTTACTTAATATATACGTCTCGCCCCTTTTGATAATGATTTAGAAGGGTTTCCTTTGTAAAACTTCGTGTCACTAATGGACACGTAGGAAAATAGTGAGACTATAGCTTCTTTTTGAAAACCTCTTCGGTAAATATCGATGCATGCAAAAATACCCAGGTACTGTCCTCATACCAGTCCTGCTCGGCTACTATATAATATAGTATATATCATAAAAACATGATGTTCGAAAGAATAAATCAACCTCAATAGGTGCATATGGAAATACCACGTGCATCTGGTGCACATGAAAATCAAAGTCAATTTCAAGTGCCACAAATGTGCATGAAAGCAAAAATAAACTAAGTGCAACGGATGTGCACGAAAGCATCTGTTAAGTGCAACGGGTGTGCACGACAACGATATCAAGTGCATCTAGGGTGCATGAAAATCTCAACCAAGTACAATTAATATGCATGAAAAATCTCGATTAAGTACATCTGGTGTGCACAAAATCACATCAAGTGCGCCGAATGTGCGCAAAAATCTAAATCAAGTGCATCAGATCCGCACAAAAGTATCTAGTGGAATAGGGTGCACGGAAACGAATATCAAGTATATGAATCAAGATCAACGGTATACAACATGCACGAAATCAAAATCAAGTATACCGAGGCGTATGAAATCATAAATATATGCAATTGCGTACACAAAACACATATCAATACACTGAAAGCGCATGTGAACTACACCGAATGCATAAATCAAAATCAAGTGCATACTATATGCACGAAATCAAAATCGATTGTATCAGGATACACAGAATCATAAATATGTGCAACAAGTACACAAAACAAAATCGAGTGCAATGATTATGCACAAAAACAAAAGTCAGTATAACCGGTATATAAAAAATATGAATCAAGTGCAACTGATGTGCACATAGGAAATATCTGCCAAGTGCAGTTAAGGTGCATGAAAATACCAATCATGAAACTCAAAAGTCTAAAACGATATAAGTATGATGCTCGGATCACTAAACACGAATAAAAAATAAATGATATTAAGATACACCTTCTTCAATATTGAAAGGTGCTGGTGCATCCGAGGCTGGCAGAGCAAGAATATTTACTTGCCTTCTGCCTACGGTCTGGCGTTCTCTATCCCTGAGTCCTTATTTTTCTCTATGGATCACCAATTGCATGACTGCTCGGCTCAACAGCCCGTTAGGGAGTAGTGACAGAAACAATCCCGCTCTGACGCTTCTCTGAACATCTCCTGGCCAATTCATGGCCGATCGTAAGGTAGAACGTCAATGATGGCGGCCTTTGGCACTCTGAATATGTGCGATACAACCGATCCTGGGTCTAAATCTTTACCGCCGAAATACTCCGGAAAGCATCTGCCATGGTCTTGTCCAATATCATCTCTGCCGGACTGCCCGGAAGTTGGCACTTGTTATTTAATCCGTTTCTCGTTCCGGGACAACTGTATTCTTATCACGACTTTCCTCTAGAAATGTGACTGCATCCAACGCCTCTGCATACATAGCAAATCTCTGATAACTGAGCAAGGGCGAGCCCGGTTTCCTCTTGGCGAGGGCTTCGATCCTTAGCGTGGGAAGGGCCGAAAGGGGCCTGCTAAGGACGTCCCCAGCAGGGTTGCTGCCCGGTGCCTCTTGGCGAGGGCTTAGATCCTTAAGGACGGGCCGAGCAGGGTTGCTGCCCGGTGCCTCTTGGAGAGGGCTTTGATCCCTGGAGTCGTGGGGGTAGGGAACTACCAGCCAGGGATAACTGAGCAAGGGCGAGCCCGGTTGCCTCTTGGCGAAGGCTTAGATCCTTAAGGATGGGCCTAGCAGGGTTGCTGCCCGGTGCCTCTTGGCGAGGGCTTTGATCCCTGGCTTCGTGGGGGTAGGGAACTACCATCCAGGAATAACCGAGCAAGAGCGAGCCCGGTTGCTTCTTGGCGAGGGCTTAGATCCTTAAGGACAGGCCGAACAGGGTTGCTGCCTGGTGTCTCTTGGCGAGGTCTTTGATCCCTGGCGTCGTGAGGATATCAGCCAGGGATAACCGAGCAAGGGCAAGCCCGGTTGCCTCTTAGCGAGAGCTTAGATCCTTAAGGACGGGCCGAGCAGGGTTGCTGCCCGATACCTTTTGGCGAGGGCTTTGATCTCTGGTGTTGTGGGGGTAGGGAACTACCAGCCAGGGATAACCGAGCAAGGTAGAGCCCGGTTGCCTCTTGGCGAGGGCTTAGATCCTTAAGGATGGGCCAAGCAGGGTTGCTGCTCGGTGCCTCTTGGCGAGGGCTTTGATCCCTGGCTTCATGAGGATAGGGAACTGCCATCCAGGGATAACCGAGCAAGGGCGAGCCTGATTGCCTCTTGGCGAGGGCTTAGATCCTTAAGGACGTGCCGAGCAGGGTTGCTGCCCGGTGCCTCTTGGCGAGGGCTTTGATCCTTGGCGTCGTGGGGGTAGGGAACTACCAGCCAAGGATAACCGAGCAAGGGCGAGCTCGGTTGCCTCTTGGCGAGGGCTTAGATCCTTAAGGACGGGTCGAGTAGGGTTGTTGCCCGGTGCCTCTTGGCAAGGGCTTCGATCCTTAAGGACGGGCCGAGCAGGGTTACTGCCCCGTGCCTCTTGGCGAGGGCTTTTATTTCTGGCATTGTAGGTAGGGAGCTACCAGCCAGGGATAACCGAACATGGTTGTTGCCCGATTGCCTCTTGATGAGGGCTTCGATCCTTAACGCGGGAGGGGCCGTAAGAGGCCTGCTAAGGGTGGACTGAGCAGTGAAGCTGCTCTGTCGAGTCGTGAAGTTCTGTCCGATCTTCTATGGCGTTCGATCGTTGGGAAGAGTGACCGTCGTGGTTGACACGTGTTATTAACGCGTGGGGAGGGCGGAGCGCAAGAGCCGCGTCGTTTCGATTTCACCGAGAAAGGCGGGACTGTTTCGCCCAATCAGAGCAAAGCTCTGTTCGAATTCAAAATTCAAATCTTTGAAGCAGAGCTTCAAATCCCGCGCGCAGCGCCCAAGAAGGCGCGCCCAATCAGAGCAAAGCTCTGTTTAAAGGAAGCAACGCTTCAGCTACGCTGCGCTCTGCGCTGAGTGACACGTGTCAGCGCAGATGCGCTAGCGCAGATGCGCTAGCGCAGTTGCGCTGCGCTCTGCGCTGCGTGACACGTGTCAGCGCAGATGCGCTAGCGCAGTTGCGCTGTGCTCTGCGCTGCGCGACACGTGTCATGCGCTGGGGCATCAGCGCCAAACTGAATTAAGATTTCATGAAATCTTTTCTGTTCTTTCCAGAACTAGAAGACTTTCTTCGGCCTCTGGATCAAAGATCCAACGGTGGGAAAACTCCCAAAAATCATTCAAGAAAGATCCCGTTAACAAATTCAACAAATTTATGGGGCACTATAAATAGGACCCCAGACCTCATTCAAAAAGCATGAAGAATTTTCTCGAAAAATCAAGAACCCTAAAACAGAGAAAACTCCGAGAAGAAAAAGGTAAAGAACCTTCATTAGGTAGAAAAAAAAAGGGGGGGGCCTTCTAATAGATCATTGATCTAAAAATAAGATCAATGATCTTTATAAAAAAAAAAGTGCTTTGCACTTCTTGTGAACCTTCGGTTCTGTAAAAACAATAAAAATAATAAAATAATAAAAGAATAGTGCTTTGCACTTTTAAGAACCTCTGGTTCTTCGAATAAAGAAAAATTTATTTTTCTTTGATCCAATTTAGACGAAGAAATTAAACAGTGCTTTGCACTTTCCTTCCTGAATCTAAAAGATTCCTAGTGCTTTGCACTTCCAAGTTGCGCCGTTGCGCTCTTAAGAGAGCGCCACGTGTCGGCTATAAAACCATTTGCGCAAAGCGCTCTTAAGATAGAGCTTTGCTCTCTGGAATTAGCGCAACTCGCTGAGAGAGCGCCACGTGTCGGCTGGAAAACCATTTGCGCTAAGCGCTCGTAAGATAGAGCTCTGCTCTCTGGAATTAGCGCAACTCGCTGAGAGCGCGCCACGTGTCAGCAGCGCAATTGCGCAGCGCAACAGCGCAACGCGCTGCGCTAGTGCGCTTGCACTCATAAGCACGACACGTGTCGTCACCGTATGGACTTGCGCTCATTACTTAGCGCAAAGCGCAAATGCATTCAAAAGGGCCAAGCCCAATTAAGAGAAGGCCTAACAAGCTCAATAAAGCGCAAATGCATTATTTTAAAGGGCAGAGCCCAAATCAAAACAGATGCTTTGCATCATTTATAAATGGGCAGAGCCTAAACAGAATTTTCAGAATGCTGTGCAAATGCATTGCATCATTCATAAATGAGCAGAGCTCAGAATAAATTGATGCTCTATAGAATTGCATGTTGAACATTTCAACTGGACTTAGCCCAATTTTGGCCATAAGTCCTTAAATTAAATTGACTGAGTAAAATCGCTCTTCTAAATTAATTTACATCCGGTTCGAGGGTACATCTCCGAACTCCTTTGACATCCGTCGTTGTAATTCCTCAACGACGTCAAAGAGGTGACGGGTCCCAACGACCATACATCGATACGGACTGCGGGGTCCTTAAACTCGGGGACCGTGACGTCCTTAAAACTAATATCGGACCGAAACGTCCTTAAACTAATATTGGACCGAAACGTCCCTAAACTAACATCGGACCGAAACGTCCCTAAACTAACATCGGACCGAAACGTCCCTAAACTAATATCGGACCGAAACGTCCCTAAACTAATATCGGACCGAAACGTCCCTAAACTAATATCGGACCACCACGTCTCTAAACTGGAATACGGACCACTACGTCCTTAAACTGGCGACGGACCGAAATGTCCCTAAACTAATAATGGACCACTACGTCCTTAAAATGGCGACGGACCGAAACGTCCCTAAAATAATAATGGACCACCATGTCCCTAAAACTGGCGATGGACCACCACGTCCCCAAACTGGAACAATAGGGCCTAAACGCTCTTTTGCCGGATCTAAACGGTCCCGTCTAAGTTGATCTTAACCCCAAATACGGTTAACGTGTCCTTAGATATTCAAATAAACGATAAAACTCCAAATCAACTTTGGTTCAAGGGTACATCTCTGAACTCCTCAGACGCCTGTCGTTGTAATCCTTCAACGACGTCAGAGAGGTGACGAGTCCCGACGGCCGGATAACTAAATCAATCATGATGTTAAGTTGATCTTAGTCTAAAACAAGACTAACGTATCCTTAACGAATGTTTAAGCTGATCTTAACCGCAACGCGACTAATGTATCCTTAAACTAAAACACCAAACCCAAATCTAAGTAAATGCGGATTTGGACTAATCCACGTCCTACGGATGACGACATCACTCAGTCTCCGTATACAATCCACGGGCAACCATAAACAAAACAAACACACACGACACGAAGTGAAATTCTGGAGAAGGAGAAAGTTGTTACCGCAATGCGGTAGCGTAATTAACTGCAGGGGCTTGCGCCTGCAGGGAAGAGCGTCCCCACAATCAAAAACCCCTCACCCCGAGGGGGAATCTGACGAAGTCTGCTACATCGGCCGCATCCGTCTAAACCTCCGATACACGGTGCCATAAATCAACTTGGCATCTTCGGAGAGATAGGCGGATAAAACCAAATAGCATCTGCCCCGAACCTCAGGCAACGGACGTCCTAACGTCTCGGCCGCCGTTCGGAGGGGAACAGATTCTGGCACGCCCGGTGGGACCTCTTCCTCTTTCCACTCCACACTTCGTGTGTCGTCTTCGCGAACCAATCGCGGTTTGTTAAATGATTGCCTTCGGATTTCAAGTTGCTAAGATTTGGTCTTTTGTTTGGTACAGAACTCAAGCATTCAATGGCCACCAACTGCACCAACTGCTCGAAGTGCAACTGCAACGGACGCTCCACCTCACCTAGAGGTGTAGCATATGGACCCCAGGCGGCTTCCTTCCTGACACTGCCGGTAGGCCAGTTAACTCAGGACACCACCGGCTTGTTCTTCGGGACCATGGTCCCACCTACAAGTTTCTCGGCACCGATACCCACACTGGAAGCGAACAAGAAGTCGGTGTTCGACCGGCTCACTGCTACTCCGACCCCTGTCAGCGGGTCGCCTGCTACTGGACCAACAGCCTCCGTTTTCACCAGGCTGGGTCAGAACTATAAAGTGGCTGTCCCAAAGAGGGCAACGGCCGCTGCTTTGGAAGTCGTTAAAGCGGCTTCTCCCATTAGAGAGTCAGTCTTCACAAGATTGACGGTTCCTACTCCTCCTCCAGCTGGTCAGAAGGCATCAGTCTTCGATAGACTGACATCAACAGTTACCCCGCGCTCAAACAGGGGGCAACAAGAAACCATCTCAATCTCCGAGCCAATCCCGGCGGCTCGTCGCGCGCGACGTCGCCATTGGCAGAGAGTAAGGAAAGCAGGGGGCAACTCCCCCTCAGGGCTAACCCCACCTGCTCCAGTGGTGGAAGTCGATGCTGCTGTTCCAACTGGGAACAGCTTTGAAATGCTGAGGAGGGTGAGAAAGAACTCCCCGGTAGCTACGTTGAAAAGGTCTCCTCCACCCAAGGAAAAAGCTCCGGAGATGAAACAGGAACAGCCCCCTCAACGGCTGTCAGCGAAAGTTTATAAAGTTTGGCGGAGGGTTCAAGACTCCGTGATTGACTCAAACCACTTCCGTCGCCAGAACAGGGCAAGGGTGGAAAAAGACAAAAACTGCCCCGCTCAACGACAGGGGGCAACAAATGCTAGGATGCCCGCTTCAACGGCTCCTTCAACCTCAAAGGCCCATAAAAGGAAGAGGCCAGAAAAAGCTCCCATAACGCTGACAAAATCTAAGAGCGGTGAACCTAAACGCCCCAAGTCAGGGGGCATCACAGTTCATACGGTCTATATGGCTTCGGGGAAAGAAGAAAGCCGTACTTCTACGGGTCACCGACCGCTTACCCGGTCAGTGACCAAGTCTCAGGAGCAGCAACAAAAACTCCAGGAGATGATGACTACCATGGCTGCACTCACGGGGCCAAAAGAGAATCCTGAGACATCCTTAGATGAACGTCAAGAGGAGGAGACTGATGCCGAGTTCCTTCGCCGAATGCTCGAAAAGAGAGACCAGGAGGCTGCTGAACAAGCAGCCAATATACAGCGCATGGGCCTTCTCTTCCAGGATATGATAGGGATGATGATACAACCAGAATCCCCGACTGAAGAACCCCCGATCGTCCTTGGGGATGATAGGGGAGAAACATCAAACCCTCAGCCCGTTCTATCGACGGCTAAAGAAGACACAATCTCTAAAACAGATCTGGACGAATATATAGCCCAGCAGATAAAAGTTCATCACGCGGCCGAGGCAGCCGGCCACGTTGTAAAAACAGGGCGGCCATACCCGGGCTGGTATGACCAAATTAAGTACCCGCCAGGTTACACAATTCCAAAGTTTCATGTCTACAAGGGGACCGGCAATCCCCATCAACATGTTGCCCAATTCAGGGCGCTTTGTGGTAACACTGGAGGCGACGACAAGCTCTTGCTGCGCCAGTTTGTGGGAAGTTTATCAGATACGGCTTTCGAGTGGTATTCCGAGCTCCCCAACGATTCCGTTAAAACCTTTGCAGAGATGGAGCTGCTCTTCACCCAACGCTTTGCAAGCGCCAGCGAACGTACTCCGATGACGGCGCTGATTAACGCCAGGGTAAAGCCCGGCGAGACGTGGGTCCAGTACGCTATACGGTGGCGTAATTTATGGTCTAAATGTGAACAGCGTATAGAAGAAGCCCCCGCGGTGGGAATGTTTGTTGGAACCCTTGATCCACAAGCGACCATTTCGCAGTTTATGATGTTCTTCAAGCCGACTTCTTTCCAGGCTTTGATCGACAAATTGGCACAGATGGACCAGATGGGCCATAAACCCCCTCTCCCGAAGCCGGACTCCCGGAACGATAAAGGAAAGGGAAAAGCGATCATCGTCGCTAATGCCCAACAGCAACCGAACGACTCGAAGCCGGTTGCTCGTCCAAATAATACACGTCCATACGTACCCCTTGAGGACAGGATGGGACGTGCTTACTCCTTCCCCCGTGATAAAACAAGGAGGTTATTTGAGCTGGCATTGCGCAATAGGCTTATAAATCTGCCAGATCCAAAACGTCCGTCACAACCAAGTGACGTCAACGATCCTAATTACTGCCCTTATCATAGAGTGCTAGGACATCCGATCGAAGACTGTTACGTGTTCAAAAATTGGCTCGAAAACCAGTACCGTCAGGGCAAGTTTGCGCTATCCGACAAATGGAAGGTGAATCCTCCGCAACCCCACACCTATAAGGGAACGAATACGCCAGGGGCAACATGCTCCGTCATTGAAGAAGCTCCCTGGGAGGTTGTATTATCAGCCAAAACGAGGAGAATGCTGAATGATCTGCAGACCTGCCCAGCGGTCAAGTGGAAGAACCCATTGGAGCCGCAGGTTATTGAGGGGATGTTGAAACCACGTCCGACTCCGAAGGCCGATGGTGGTAGTTCAAGCGTTCATAGCCAGCCGTCAAAATCTTCGAAAAAGAAGAAGAAGAAATCTAAGAAGCCCGTGAAGCCCAGCGACAAGCGGACGGACTTACAGAAGCAGATTGACGCACTGGACGAGTATAACCAAAAGGCGCGAACTCCCATTACGCTCCAAGATTTCCTTGATCACGTCTTTCAAAAGGAAGATGAGGAAGAAACTTCATCGGATGAATCCGACGGAGATGTGGCAAGCTGTCATATGATCTCTCACTCGACCTCGAACGATGAGGGGACTTCCGGCACCAAAACGCCGGGGGCAAATACTGAGTCAAGGGTTCCGGAATTATCAATAGAAATGATTGACGCGTTTCTTAGTGAAGCTCGATTGAAAAGTAAAGCTGATCAAGAACGCGAGACGGCGATATTCGAAACGGCCAAGCGCCAGCGGCTTGAGGGAGGAGCTGAGATGATCCCACTGGAGCAAAATGCCTCCACCGCTGACAAAAGCCAATTTAAGATAAAAAAGAAGTTCGCCAAGGCCATATCGATGGGCATGAAGCTACCACCCTCAGAAGAAAAAGTTACAAGCGTGGTAGAAATGCATCCCTCTTATTGCTTATATCATCAGAAGGTCTCACATTCTACCCAAGAGTGCAAAGCGTTCGATAAATGGTGGCAAGGATACGTCGCTAATCAACAACGCTTTAAACGGGAAAAGCGCAAGGTTCGTCGGGAGCAAAGAAACACGACCAAAGTGCTTGAAAGAACTGCCGGCAACTGTCACATGGTTAACACTACCAGGTCACAAGTGCCCACGTTTGGGAGCGACTCTGATGAGGAACTAGAGATTGCCCCTCTCTTTAAAGAATCAACTTCGGGAAAAGAAGAAGAACCGAAGTCTTGCGAAAATATACAGTTGCGGAATCGGACACTGCCTGAGAAGAACCTCAGACCCTCGAATAGAAAAGATAAAGGGAAAGAGAAGGTCTCTGAAGACATCACTTTAGATGACCAAGTCGCGGAAGAGTTAACCGCCAAAAATCCGCCAAAGAGGAGTAAAGTGGATTACAATGTCTTAGCGCATCTGAGGAAGCTACCCTCACAACTCAGCATCCTCGATGCCTTGTTACTATCAAAGGATGCGAGAGACTCTTTGATTAAGGCACTACAAGATCCGGACCAGTTCCAAGCCTTCTTGGCCGAAGAAAAGATGAAAGACGAATTGGAAGAAGTACACACAGCCGACGTGGCTTTTGGTGATGAAGACCTTCTCCTCGGGACGTGTGAACACAATCGCCCTCTTTATGTCTCAGGATATTGCCATGACATAAAGATAGGTAAAATCTTGGTCGATAACGGATCGTCCGTCAATTTACTCAACGTACGAGTGTTAAAGGAGATTTGCATGAGTGTCCAACACCTCGCCCGAGACAAGATCACTATCTCCGGTTTCGACTCTCAATCTTCAAAGACCCTTGGATCTGTGATATTGACGTTACGCTTCGGGTTGCTCGTCACAGACATCAAATTCCATGTTATAGATGCCAAGACGTGCTATAATGCTCTGCTCGGCCGACCATGGCTACACGAGTACAATATCATCCCTTCTACACAGCATCAGTGCATGAAGTATTCCAGGGATGGCCTCGAGTACACTGTGGCCGGAGAGTTGAATCCGTTTTCCGTGAACGAAGTTCGCAAGTATGAAGATGCCAAATACTTCTTGCCGAGTTTCGAAGACACGGAAAGGTGTCACAAACCGGAGAACAAAACTAATGCCACCATCCCTGTCTTCGGCAGTGACACCGAGGAGGAGGATATAATTTATTCAGGTCCATCCCAATCTACCAGGTCAGGACCATCCGTCCCTTCGTTGATCTTCGGTAGTGATTCAGAGGATGAAGTTCATGCTATATTCCCTGCTCGGCCTTCGATACGGATTTCCGCTGATGAAGAGCGAAGTCTGCAGATAACCATGGTGCCACTTGAACATTACAAAGAACTGGATGTACTCGACACCAACAGCGTAGAAGAATTGCAGACATTCTATATCCCTCCCGGACGAAGGGGTGAGAAGGCAATCTTATTCTACCGTTCTGAAGAAAACAAAGTAGAAAAAGAAGTTTGGCATGGCGCGGATCCCACGCTCGACAGGCTTCAGCCTATCCGTCTTCCCCGATATTATACTGAAGGTTTGAAGAAACTGCTAAAACGCCAGGGGATGTCCTTCACACAGACCGTTAGAAAAGCCAAATTCTATGACAAGGTCTGGAACATTCCCGGGACCCAATGCAAACTGCCTAACGGGAAAGTAGAAACCAGAGGGCTTGGGTACATCCGGCCAAAGAAGCGGGAGCTAGTAAACAGCTGTTATACCATATGTGACTTCGATGAAGAGGCGGACGCTCAATGGGAGGACGCTAATCCTGAACCAGCAAAAGTTCCGGATACAAAACCGCCCGGTCCATCGTCCGAAGACCAGATGAGCAAACTTATAAGGGATGCGAGTCAAAAAGCCCGAGATGATCACGATCGTGAAATGGCAATCTATGAGAAAGCTAAGACACAGCGCCTCCTCCAACAGGCAGTAAAGAACGAAGATGCCGCTCCTTGTCAACCTGCTACAAAGAAGGTTCGACGCGAGAACAAAAACAAGTCGAAAGGCAAGAGAGGCGCTCGACAACTACAAAGCAGAGCTAAGAAGCCGCGCATCCGAGAATCGAGCGTTATTGACTTAGCCCTCGGGAAGAAAATGGGTCGAGCATACTCTTTTCCTCGGAACAAAACAAGGAAAATATTCGATCTCGCTCTAAAACATCAAATGCTTACGTTGCCAGAGTCTAAACACCCTGAACAAGCAGGCGAAGTCTCCAACCTGAAGTATTGCTTTTACCATCGAGTAGTAGGGCATCTGCTTGAAGATTGCTTCACCTTTAAGAATTGGGTTGAGGACCAATACCAGCTTGGCAAATTCGCGTTGTCTGATAGTTGGAGGGTAGCGCCGCCACAAAAGCACGAACCCGAAAATACAAGAATAAAACCAACTCCGCATTGGGATTGGCAGAAAATTCGCACCTGCCATGTGATAACAATATTAAAAGAAGGGTCCGAGGACATGAACAATCTCCCTTGGTGCTTTGAAAGCGGCAGCGATGAGGTAATCTCAGAATTTCCCCCAGCTCCGAAAGAACTGGAGGACGGAATACATACCACTGCAGATAATCTCAAGAAAATTGAGTTGGGGACGGAAAATGACCCGCGACCGACATTCATCAGCGAGCTGCTATCTGAAGTTAGGGTGGCCGCGTTAAAGGATGTGCTTCTACAGCACAAAGATTGCTTCGCGTGGAACTATTCCGAAATGCCGGGACTAGATCCAGAAATTGCAGTACACAAGTTGGCGATATCCCCGGACATCAAGCCAGTCAAACAAGCGCCGAGGAGAATGCGACTCGAGCTTGAGATGAGCATCAACGCCGAAGTCAAAAAGCTGATAGATTCTGGCTTCATCCAGGAAGTCCAATACCCTGAATGGATCGCCAACATTGTCCCGGTGATGAAGAAAAATGGGACAGTGCGCATATGCGTAGACTTCCGGGATCTCAACAAAGCCTGCCCAAAAGATGACTTCCCAGTGCCAGTCACTGAACTGATGATAGACAATACATCCACTCATGAGGTTTTCTCCTTCATGGACGGCTCGTCAGGGTATAATCAAATAAAAATGCATCCAGAAGACCAGAAGCACACAGCCTTCAGGACTCCTCTTGGTATATTTTGTTATAAAGTGATGCCCTTCGGTTTGAAGAACGCCGGTGCTACTTATCAGAGGGCCATGACGAAGATCTTCGACGACCTTATACACGAAATTGTTGAATGCTATATCGACGATCTCGTGGTTAAAAGCAAATCATACGAGGAACATCTCGAGCATCTGAAGACTGTATTTCAACGCCTTCGGCAATACAACTTGAAGATGAATCCTCTTAAATGTGCGTTCGGGGTTTCCTCGGGCAAATTCCTGGGATTCGTCGTTCGACACCGAGGTATTGAAATAGATCCGTCAAAGATCAAAGCGATCATGGAAATGCCTCCGCCGAGGACTCTCAAACAGTTGCGGTCTCTCCAAGGGAAACTCGCGTATATACGGCGATTTATAGCCAACCTTTCAGGAAAGTGCCGTCCTTACAGCCACCTGATGAAGAAGGGAACCCCATTTGTTTGGGACCAAAAATGCCAAGGCGCACTGGATGAGATCAAGCAATACTTGCAGAACCCCCCGGTGTTGGCCGCTCCAGTTAAGGGGAAGCCTCTTATTCTTTATACAACCGCCCTCGAAGGTTCTTTAGGCGCATTATGGGCACAAGAGAACGATCAAGGGAAAGAAAGAGCACTTTACTACTTAAGTCGAGTCCTGCTGGGGGCAGAAAGCAATTACTCTCCCTTTGAAAAACACTGCCTGGCGTTGATCTTCGCAATAACAAAGCTTAGGCACTACGCGTTAGCGCACGAGGTCCGTCTGATTTCAAAAGTAGACCCTCTTAAATACCTAATGTCAAAAGCCATATTGACAGGACGACTCGCTAAATGGGCCCTGCTCTTGATGGAATTCTCGATAACGTATCAACCTCTCAAGGCAGTGAAAGGCCAAGCCATCGCCGACTTCCTCGCTGAGCATCCGATACCCGCCGATTCTCCTCTGAATTGCGATCTTCCAGACGAACATGCGTTCGATGCGATCGACGGCGATAATATTCGATGGGAGCTTTATTTCGATGGAGCATCTTCCATGAAGAAACGCAAACAAAGTACCCCTATAATTAAATCAGGGGTAGGACTCATCTTTGTAACTCCACAAGGAGGAATAATGCGCTACGCCTTCTCCCTAACGGAGCCGAGAACAAACAATGAAGCCGAATACGAAGCTCTGATAGCAGGCCTCGAGATCGCCATTGACATGGGAATTGAAGATCTCCTCATATACGGTGATTCCCAACTGGTCGTTAGTCAAGTAAACGGCGATTACCAAACATGCAAACCAGAATTGGTAAAATACGGCGAAAAAGTGCAACAACTGCTAACCCAAATTCCCTCATATACTTTGGAGAGCATACCGCGCGCGGAAAACAGCAAAGCGGACGCACTAGCCAAACTTGCTAAAGAACTGGCGGACGAGAACCTCGACGACGTTAGAATCGTGGTACAAAGCCGTCGAGTGCTCGCCCCAACAGAAATATCTCCAAAATCGTCTGAAGAAAAAGGAGCGAAAGAGGAGACAACCCTGCAGATAAAAGACAGGGAAAATACCGAGGACTGGAGAGAAGTCTTCATAGATTACTTCAAGTTCCACCGAATACCTGAAGAGGCGTCCACGCGACATCAGCTCACTAAACGAGCTCTGTCTTTCGCCTTCGTCAATGATACTCTATACAAGAGGTCATTCGACTCTCTGTGGTTGAGATGCTTAGGACCTGACGAAGCGAGAAGGGTCGTCCGAGAAGTTCACGACGGACTCTGCGGTTCCCACCAAGCAGGCCCAAAGATGAAGTTGAAGATAAAGCGGATGGGCTACTACTGGCCCACGATGATGCAGGATTGCCTCGAATATGCGAAGCAATGTCATTCATGCCAAATTCATGGGGACTTCATCCATCAGCATCCCAATCCACTACATCCGACAATGGCTAGTTGGCCATTCGAAATGTGGGGAACTGACATAGTTGGTCCCATCGAACCAGCATCGTCAAAGGGACATCGTTTCATCTTGGCGACGACTGATTACTTCTCCAAATGGGCAGAGGCAGTACCATTGAGGGAAGTGAAAACGGAGAACATCCTCCATTTCTTCAAAACGCATGTCATATACCGGTTTGGAACCCCGAGAAGAATCATCTCTGATAATGGGCCAGCCTATCGAAGTCATAAAATTAGCCGTTTCGCACAGCAGCACAATATAGACTGGAGATATTCCTCAGTTTATAACCCGCGAGCTAACGGTCTAGCTGAAGCCTTCAACAAGACCTTGACGAAAATCATAAAGAAAACAGTGTCACGAAATAAGAAAGATTGGCACGAAAGATTGCAAGAGGCTCTTTGGGCGTATCGGACTACGTTTAAAACGGCCACAAACACAACGCCATACGCGTTGGTATTTGGGACGGAAGCAGTACTCCCTCTCGAGATAGAATTACCCTCTCTACGAGTGGCAGTCCACTACGAGCTGACAGACGAAGAAAATGCTCACCTTCGGTTTGAAGAGCTTGACGCCCTTGATGAAATCCGGCTTCTAGCACAACAAAATCTGGAAGCCTATAAAGCAAAGATGACGCGCTCATATGAAAGATTGAGCCGCCCGAGGACATTCCACCAAGGCGAACTCGTGCTAGTGGTCAAAAGGCCCATGATCCCCAATCGCGCCAAGCGGGGAAAGTTTGAGCCAAATTATGAAGGCCCGTACATCATAGATAAAGTCTACCAAGGTGGGGCCTATCTACTCATGGACATGCACGGTGAAAGGCCTTTCAGGCCAATAAACGGACGCTTCCTAAAGAAATACTACGCTTAATAAGCCACAGCCCAGGTTAATGGTAGATGACGACGACTATGTCCGCTCGCTATCTTCCTAAGCTCAAGCTTTATAAGTAGTAGCCAACCCTCTTAACGGTGGACCGGAATGTCCTTAAACTAATAGCAGACCGAAACGTCTTTAAACTAATACTGCGGCATCCTTGGGCTGTCGAGATGAATGAAAAAAAAAAAATAATAATAATAATAAAAAAAAATAATAAAAATAAAATAAAATAAAAACGGTAAGTCCTTAAGCAGAATGGGCACGGATGAAAACCCGAAAGGGCTCCGTGAGTAAAAACAGCAGGACTACCGGCGGATGTTGTGAAAACCCGAAAGGGCGCAACTTCGTTAAAGAACCCTTATGGAGTCCTCTCGACCCTGTAAGGAGAAACCACCCGCGTGAGATCCTTACGACTCACAAAGGAGCGACACACTTAGGGATCCCCACGATTCCTAAGGAGAAAATACGCTTACGAGATCCTCACGACTCGTAAGGAGAGCTCCCTTATGGGACCCTCACGGCTCATAGGATTTGAAAGTCTTAAGTCACAGAGACCTAAACCTGTGCGTAAGCAAACCCCCACAAACTTCCAATATTGCCCTACAAGTGGCTCAATACTGACCCTTGTATACAATCCACGGGCGCGAATAAACGTTTCCCTAACCAAGGTCCATCCATGACCGGGAATACGTTCGCATGGTAAACAACCCTTATAGATCCCCTCGATTTATGAGGAGAAAACCTTCCTGTGGGATCCTTACGACTTACAGAAGAGCAAAACACTTAGGAACCCCCACGGTTCCTAAGGAGAAAATACACTTACAAGATCCCCACGACTTGTAGGGAGAAATACCTTCACGAGACCCTTACGGCTCATGAAGTCAAAAGCCTTAGCCGACGGGATCCTAACCCTGGTCGATAAGCCTCCTTTGTTCAACAACGATAGAGGCAAATGATGATTCGCTCCTGGTAATATCCCAGTTGCAGCGGTGCTGACGCCGAAATCGGTGTTCAATTTCAGGTTAACGGCGAAAGCCAGTAGACCACTCATGCATACGAAATAACCGAAATGATAGGGCAACTTGCAATAAAAAGCAGCAAGTAAAATGTATGCATGCAAAATAGCCGAAATGATTGGGCGACTCGTAATAAAATGCAACGAGTAAAAATAAAAAAATATAGCCGAAATGATTGGGCACCGCGAAAAATAGCCGAAATGTTTGGGCAATCGCGACCTTCGCGATATAAAAGCTGAAATGATAGAGCATCGCGGAAATAAAATAAAACAAAAAAAAATAAGAAATGATAAAACTTCGGCCCTACAGTTAAGATCATATCGATCCCTGTATACGATCCAAGGGCGTGAACAAAGAAGAAACCATACCTCCCCAGCGGATTCCGTCAAACGACGAAACCAAGCCTCAACGGTTCATTTCAACCGAAGAAGCCAGTGACTTCAACGACAAATTCCTCGACTCACGGATACAAATACTCCTTGACGAGAGCCCTCTGATCCGCGTCGACCCGCAGAGCCACCAGTGCCTCCGTAGGAACCCTCGACTCGTTTCAAACCCCAAGGACACAAATAATCCTTGGCGCTCGGGAAACAAATAATCCCGGCAAATTCCTCAACTCACGGATACAAACACTCCTTGACGAGAGCCTTCTGATCCACGTCGACCCGCAGAGCCACCAGTGCCTCCGTAGGAACCCTCGACTCGTTTCAAACCCCAAGGACACAAATAATCCTTGGCGCTCGGGAAACAAATAATCCCGGCAAATTCCTCAACTCACGGATACAAACACTCCTTGACGAGAGCCTTCTGATTCGCGTCGACCCGCAGAGCCACCAGTGTCTCCGTAGGAACCCTCGACTCGTTTCAAACCCCAAGGACACATATAATCCTTGGCGCTAGGGAAACAAATAATCCCGGCAAATTCCTCAACTCACGGATACAAACACTCCTTGACGAGAGCCTTCTGATCCGCGTCGACCCGCAGAGCCATCAGTGTCTCCGTAGGAACCCTCGACTCGTTTCAAACCCCAAGGACACAAATAATCCTTGACGCTCGGGAAACAAATAATCCCGGCAAACTTCTCAACTCACGGATACAAACACTCCGTGACCAGAGCTTCTATGACTCACATCTTGGACAGTAAGGATTCAAAACTTACTCCCTGAACAATGGGACCCTGCAAGTCAATCCTAAATGGTCTCTTGCATACTATCCACGGGCCTCACTCTCTGAAGTCGATTCTCGACAAAGAGGGAAACAACCGCTTACGAGCCTTTTAGACTCGTAAGAGGGGCAATGGGATCCTGCAAGTCAATCCTAAATGGTCTCTTGCATACTATCCACGGGTCTCACTCTCTGAAGTCGATTCTCGACAAAGAGGGAAACAACCGCTTACGAGCCCTCTCGACTCGTAAGAGGGAGAAATTCTCTTATAGGATCCTTCCGACTTATGAGAGGAAACCACACTTGGGAATCCTCACGATTCCTAAGGAGAAAATTCACCTGCGAGATCCTCTCGATCTGTAGGGAGAAGAGTCTCTATGAGACCCTCACGGCTTATAGAGTTGGAAAGTCTTAGGCAGCAGATCTGAACCTGCGGCCTAAGCCATCGTTATTTCTTAAGAAGGTCGGGATACTCGTCCCAATTGTCCGTCAATTATGGTTATCAAGGTGGCGTACTGATTATAAAAGAAAAGAAAGACAGAGAAGTGACACAAGACATTACAAAAAGGTGTATCTTTTATTCATAAACTTGATCAAATACAGGATACATTATGTCAAAGGATAAAAAAAAAAACATACATATACATTCTTTAATCTATAAGTATGACTGATACAAAAATGGATAGCTACTGAGGAGGAAGCGCCTTTAGTAAATTCACAAGCTGTTCTCGCACTCCCTTCAGCACTTCCTCTCGGGTGACAGCCGCGGCCACCTCCGCCTCCACCTGAGCCCGTTGTTGCAAGGAAGATGAAAGTTGCTCCTCTACCGCCTTCTGGGCTGCTTCCTGGCTGGCTGAAGCTCGCTCGACAACGTGAAGGTTATGCCTCAATGATAATCCTTCGGAGAGACATTGCAGGAGGCCCTCAAAGATAACCTTCAGCCGTGCAGCGTTGGCCTCCACTCGAGCATGCAGTTGAGCAGACCTACTCGAAACATCATCACGCTCTTTGCGCCTTGAAATAACCTCTTGTTCGAGATGGCGGAAATAAGAAGCGCTCTGCTCGATCCACGCAGTCCTTTGAATATTGGCAGCCACAGTCTCAGGAGTGGGACGCAACGATTCCAATTGGAATAGGCAACCCTCGATCTCCTTACAATGGTTAACCCAGGATGCAATGGTGCTCTCATTATGGAAGTTCACGAGTACTGCTAGCATCGGGTTAACCACCAGAGCGAAGTCCGCGGCAGATGTAGGAGCTTCAACATCGAGTTCCTCGACATAATCACTTAACATGCGCAGACTATTTGCAGCGCCCTTTGAAGACAGACTCCTCAGGTAAGGACCCGCCGGCATTGTGACGCGAGGTTCGAAGGACGCCGAAGCCAGAGCGGCAGCTGAAAGAGACGGGATGCGATCAGATAACAGTACAGAAAATAGAGAGAGGAAAGTTACCAATACGATGGTCTTCGTACCAGTTAAGACAGGTGGCAAGGTCGGAAGGGCTGGTGGTACAGCTGAGCTTTTATCCCCTTCTTCAATCTGTAGCACTGCAGTTGAGATAAAAAAAGTTTAGAGACAAGTCCATCAATAAAAAAAAAGGGGAGAAGAGAAAAAGGAAAAATGTTGACAGAAATTATACTTACCGACGCCACCAGGGGAAGAAGCAAGCTCAGATGGGAAGGAGAAATATGGGAGCAACATCTGATGAACATGATCAAAAAGCGCTCCTAAGAACACAACAGGATGACTTTAGTACGCGAATTAAATATCTAGAAAACAAGATTAATAAAGTGTAAGCATATACCTTCCAACATCTTTGAGGGTATGAGAGAAGGTTGAGAGGTGACCACTGCCAAAGCAGTCATCGAAGGCGTTCCCTCGAGCGGTGGGGCGTCGGCACTAGCTGCACCTACATTACGAAAAGGCGAACTTGTCAGAAAAGGTTGTAAAGTAAAGAAAAGTAGCCACTTAGGGTTTACCTGAGGAGCTCCCGGCGGAAACAGAGGCAACTCCCTCCTCTACCGACATGAGACCACCACCCGTGGCCTCGTCACCCGATTCAATGGGGACCGTCATCGTGCTATCCAGACCTGGGGACGGCGGAGGACCGTAGACAGGGAGGGCTATGACTGGAGTATTGCCAGATTCCAGAGAAGGAGCGTTTGGTTCATCCTCGGGAATCACGGCCGCCTCATCCACTACTTTCTCAGGTTCAATAATGGCGGTCGTATCGTCCGCCATCGCCAGGGGATCGCCGACCTCAAGCGCTTCACTCACCACCACCCTGGACTCAGCTATAATGATCATATCATCTGCCCCCGCTTCAGGTTCGGCATCAATGACCTTCTCAGTGGTAGGCCCCTCGACCTCCACCCCAGGCTCCGCGGCCTCAACAATGTTACTTACTGTCGGCTCGAGTTCGACAGGCGTCGCCTCCTCCGTTCTCCTCGGGTCAACGGCTTCCGCCTCTCCCTCGATCAGACTTGGCCCTATAAAGATAAGAGATATAAGGACCAATGACATTAAAACCCTTATAACAAAAAACCTCTGAGAGAAATGTTACCTGAAGCGGATTTGCCGTTTGCGCTCCGAACTGCTCGCGCCACCTCTCTACGGGCGGTAGATAGGGTGACAGGGGCCTCTTCAGAGGGAGTATCAGCGCGAGGGGCGGCGCTGGGTCCCGCTCCCATGGCCAAGGCAGCCCGGCGCGCCTTCGCCTCACGCCTCAGCCGCTTCCTCTCCTCCCGAGCGGTTATGAGGGACCTCTGTGACGCCTCCCTCAAAGCATCATCATCTTCATTCAGGGAAGCCTCCAAAGCCTTTAGGGCATCCCTCATCGGCTTTTCAAGGCGAGCCCCCTGCAGTGTCCCAGAGGGAACAGGAACATCGGCCGCCAGCGGAACATCTGCGTCGCTAGGAGGAAACGGCATTGAGGTCCCTACAATTAAATGGAAAGGTTAGATCGACCATAACGCAAGAAAAATAAAAAAAAAAAATTTCGATGAAGTCGAAACTTACTAAGGCCGACAGACACCCTGGCACGTTCCTCCTCATGAAAGGTCTTCAGAGAAGCGGCAATAGCTTCTTCATCAGTAACGCCTGTTAGAGGAAAAGAGAGAAAAGCGTCAACCAAAAATAACGAAATAAGGAAGAAAATACGTTACAGTAAAGAAAGAATGACTAGCAGTTACCTGATTGCGCAAGCTTGACCAGCCACGCATCACGCTTCACCAGCCATGCCGAAGCTCTGAGAGCAACTTCCAAATCTGTATCGTCTGGCGGCGGCATCACTAATCCCGCGTTAGTCCCATATTCGAGCAAACCCTCGGAATAAGGAGCGTGGGGTTCCTGGCCGAACGCAACGTCCGCGGCGAGGAGCGATTTCTTTTTCTTTTTCCCTCCAGCCCTAGGCTCACGGGGAAGCGACTTACGCTTGGCAGCCGCTTTGGGACGACGGGTCCCGATGTCCGCACCCGCGCCAGACTCCGGCGAGGGTACAGCCACTGTTTCCGCCTGAGCGCGGGGTGCAGGAGATGCATCCGCGATATCGGGGAGCGGTAGTTCATGCGGAGGACTTCGTGCGCGTGACGGTCTATTCCCAGCATCTTTTAAGGGAGCGACTATTGGAGTCCTCGGCACCAGAGGAGCGCTGCGATCGCTACCTGGAGGTGCACCCTTACGGTCGATCAGCAACCGTCTTTCCTCTTTTATGACCGCTCCCGTCGAATGACTATACCATTCGGTGTATACCCTAAGGAGACGAGGAGCACAAGACGGCTCACTGATAAAGAAGTGAGAGCCCGTGTTTAGACGCATGAAGTGATGCAGCGCCCTCTCTATCCCTTCTTCGTTCGCGGTAGGCTCCGATAAAAAGGCCTCTAGCGGTACACCTTGGTTATAACTCAGCTGCTGAGCGAAACGATGCGGGTTGTATCTCATGAAAATCGCTCCCCCGTCTTGCCTAAACACCAAAAAGCCCGGTCTAATAGAGTATAAGTGAAGGGTCTCCCGGGCCGTTAAAATCGAAGCGCCGTCCTTGAAAGTGTCTTGCAATGGCCGCACTGCAGTAGCAGACGTTTTTCCAATGGTAAGCACCTTGTCAATAAAAGACACACCGGCTCCAACGGTGTGGGAACGAAGGAGTAAACTCCTGGCATCTCGCGGCGATGGATTTACGATTGATGCGCCAATCAACTGTAAAAGACGAGGGAAAATGCACCTTTCGTAGAATGAGGGCCTTTTGTGCATGCCGAAAACACCTGCTGTATGTAATTCGAGCCACGACATGAAGTAGTGCATTGCGAAAACCACATGCAACGCCCCAGGCTCATTGGCATCTGCCGCTCGGCTAAGGCCATGATATAAATGTGCCAAGCCGGCGATCCCGACGGCCACCTTTACCCCGATAACCATCCGGTGAGCCGGGTAAAAAACAGAGGGCCGCATGCGGTGAGAATGCGTTGGAACTACAAACCAACTCAACCAAAGCCCAAGAAATCCCAAAAAGAAGGCCTCCTCGTCCATCTCGGGGGCTGCAACTTCTGCAAAAGACATGGCTGAAGAGTTGGGAAGAAAAAAGTCCTTCTGATCTATGTCTCTCGCTGGCAGGTTATCCAAACCTAAGCCGAAAGGATCCTCGAGGTAAGCAAACTTGGCAGTCTTCGCCGAAAGGACGTTTGGATGAAGGAACCGAGCAATAAAATCCTCAAAATTAACTCCACGGCTCCCATGCTCAACAAAAAGATTCTCACAGATGTTCAACACCTTGATCAGACTTGGAAACTGATGTTGAACGGCGTTCTCTGGCGTGAGCTCCCTTACCCTCGGCTTAGCCCCATAGATGTACTCGTCCGGCGGGAGCAATTCCTCATAATGTTCCCCCATAGCCGGTAGGCCAGACACCTCCGTAAATTCTTCCAGCGAAATGGACACTTCCCGATCCATGGCGAGGAAAGTATGAGTAGGAATGTTCCACTGCTCCAAGAAGGCCTTGAACCACCAAGTAGGAAGCGTAGGATACTGGAAGAGAGAGACGTAGACTGCGGTGTACAGTCCTAGCCTTATCAACTGCGATTTCCTCGTTGACAGGATATACCGGGCCCATGGCAGATAGCCGACCGGGTGGCGGGGGATCAGACCAAGGTTATATGATTGCCCCCAAGGTCTCGCCTCGCCCTGACAGATACGGCGTCCTAGGATGTCCAAAACCATCGGACGCTGGACCGGGATGGCGTCTATGGCCGGATGAAGAAAACCCTTCGATGTCCAATCTGTCATCTCCGCGGCATACTGCACCGGGGGTGGGCTGGCATAGTGAATCGCCGTTATGGGCTCTGACGGCACCGCACATGTAAAGCTGCGCCGACCCATAATAATTTGATTGTACCACGACCCCCAAAGGTGGAGACTCTTATGCTCCGGGTCGTGCGCCTTGATCATAGCCAGAACCTCACGATCCAAAGGCGCCTCTGGAAACCCCTCCTCCGAACGGACAAACGGGAATGAAGTGTCTTCAGACATGATCGCTGCAAAAAGAACAATCTAGCCGTTAGTGTTGTAATCCCAACATTTGGCGTCTAAAAAAAAATGCATTAATTAAATTAAATTAAAATTAACTAATTACACCACACAGCAGTGCAGTGAGTAGGGGACAAAGGGACCCACAAAATCTGGATGACAATACGTCAGTTAATAAAACAACCTCATCATTGGATGAGATTGTCAGTTGGTCCCCAGGGGAACATTCCCATTAATAAAAAAGGGGAAGAATCCCTAGGGACAAGGAGAAAATCTCCTCTTTCAGAGCAAACCCCTGTCACAGAGTGACACTTGTCAAACTCTGGAAAATAAGTTTCCTTAAAAGAGCATAGCTCTATGGTAGTAATGGAAAAGTCCATCAGAAAATGTTTACACTTAAAAGAATCAAGAAATTTGGATGAAAAACTCATAAAAAATTTTCTCATTTTTCAGATCTAAAAGATCTACAGATGATTCAAAGAGCAAAGCTCTGTTCATGGATCAGAACCCATGAACAAGATCTCTGCAGATCTATAAGTTTTTGAGAGCAAAGCTCTGTCTATGAAACCCCAATGGGGATCTCTTTAAGATCAAAAAGATCTGTAAGAGCAGAGCTCTTTGGTTAAGGTTAATTTAAATTAAGTTGATTTAAGTTAATGTTACCTAAAGTTTCTAACTTCAGAAATGAGCAAAGCTCTGAAACTCTCAAGCAAGAGCAAAGCTCTGGAAATTAAAATTCTGAAAATGGTAAAAAATTTCTGAGGGTCAAACGCCCTATTTATAAGGCGCTTGCGCCTCTTCGGATTCTCCCTTGATCCAACGGTCAGGAAGGTGGCCACCGTTGCACTCACGTGTGCGCCACGTGAGCGCAACGGTGGGGGGGCATTTGTTTCGCCCAATCAGAGCAAAGCTCTGTTCGAATTCAAAATTCAAATCTTTGAAGCAGAGCTTCAAATCCCGCGCGCAGCGCCCAAGAAGGCGCGCCCAATCAGAGCAAAGCTCTGTTTAAAGGAAGCAACGCTTCAGCTACGCTGCGCTCTGCGCTGAGTGACACGTGTCAGCGCAGATGCGCTAGCGCAGATGCGCTAGCGCAGTTGCGCTGCGCTCTGCGCTGCGTGACACGTGTCAGCGCAGATGCGCTAGCGCAGTTGCGCTGTGCTCTGCGCTGCGCGACACGTGTCATGCGCTGGGGCATCAGCGCCAAACTGAATTAAGATTTCATGAAATCTTTTCTGTTCTTTCCAGAACTAGAAGACTTTCTTCGGCCTCTGGATCAAAGATCCAACGGTGGGAAAACTCCCAAAAATCATTCAAGAAAGATCCCGTTAACAAATTCAACAAATTTATGGGGCACTATAAATAGGACCCCAGACCTCATTCAAAAAGCATGAAGAATTTTCTCGAAAAATCAAGAACCCTAAAACAGAGAAAACTCCGAGAAGAAAAAGGTAAAGAACCTTCATTAGGTAGAAAAAAAAAGGGGGGGCCTTCTAATAGATCATTGATCTAAAAATAAGATCAATGATCTTTATAAAAAAAAAAGTGCTTTGCACTTCTTGTGAACCTTCGGTTCTGTAAAAACAATAAAAATAATAAAATAATAAAAGAATAGTGCTTTGCACTTTTAAGAACCTCTGGTTCTTCGAATAAAGAAAAATTTATTTTTCTTTGATCCAATTTAGACGAAGAAATTAAACAGTGCTTTGCACTTTCCTTCCTGAATCTAAAAGATTCCTAGTGCTTTGCACTTCCAAGTTGCGCCGTTGCGCTCTTAAGAGAGCGCCACGTGTCGGCTATAAAACCATTTGCGCAAAGCGCTCTTAAGATAGAGCTTTGCTCTCTGGAATTAGCGCAACTCGCTGAGAGAGCGCCACGTATCGGCTGGAAAACCATTTGCGCTAAGCGCTCGTAAGATAGAGCTCTGCTCTCTGGAATTAGCGCAACTCGCTGAGAGCGCGCCACGTGTCAGCAGCGCAATTGCGCAGCGCAATTGCGCAGCGCGCTGCGCTAGTGCGCTTGCACTCATAAGCACGACACGTGTCGTCACCGTATGGACTTGCGCTCATTACTTAGCGCAAAGCGCAAATGCATTCAAAAGGGCCAAGCCCAATTAAGAGAAGGCCTAACAAGCTCAATAAAGCGCAAATGCATTATTTTAAAGGGCAGAGCCCAAATCAAAACAGATGCTTTGCATCATTTATAAATGGGCAGAGCCTAAACAGAATTTTCAGAATGCTGTGCAAATGCATTGCATCATTCATAAATGAGCAGAGCTCAGAATAAATTGATGCTCTATAGAATTGCATGTTGAACATTTCAACTGGACTTAGCCCAATTTTGGCCATAAGTCCTTAAATTAAATTGACTGAGTAAAATCGCTCTTCTAAATTAATTTACATCCGGTTCGAGGGTACATCTCCGAACTCCTTTGACATCCGTCGTTGTAATTCCTCAACGACGTCAAAGAGGTGACGGGTCCCAACGACCATACATCGATACGGACTGCGGGGTCCTTAAACTCGGGGACCGTGACGTCCTTAAAACTAATATCGGACCGAAACGTCCTTAAACTAATATTGGACCGAAACGTCCCTAAACTAACATCGGACCGAAACGTCCTTAAACTAACATTGGACCGAAACGTCCCTAAACTAATATCGGACCGAAACGTCCCTAAACTAATATCGGACCGAAACGTCCCTAAACTAATATCGGACCGAAACGTCCCTAAACTAATATCGGACCACCACGTCTCTAAACTGGAATACGGACCACTACGTCCTTAAACTGGCGACGGACCGAAATGTCCCTAAACTAATAATGGACCACTACGTCCTTAAAATGGCGACGGACCGAAACGTCCCTAAAATAATAATGGACCACCATGTCCCTAAAACTGGCGATGGACCACCACGTCCCCAAACTGGAACAATAGGGCCCAAACGCTCTTTTGCCGGATCTAAACGGTCCCGTCTAAGTTGATCTTAACCCCAAATACGGTTAACGTGTCCTTAGATATTCAAATAAATGATAAAACTCCAAATCAACTTTGGTTCAAGGGTACATCTCTGAACTCCTCAGACGCCTGTCGTTGTAATCCTTCAACGACGTCAGAGAGGTGACGAGTCCCGACGGCCGGATAACTAAATCAATCATGATGTTAAGTTGATCTTAGTCTAAAACAAGACTAACGTATCCTTAACGAATGTTTAAGCTGATCTTAACCGCAACGCGACTAATGTATCCTTAAACTAAAACACCAAACCCAAATCTAAGTAAATGCGGATTTGGACTAATCCACGTCCTACGGATGACGACATCACTCAGTCTCCGTATACAATCCACGGGCAACCATAAACAAAACAAACACACACGACACGAAGTGAAATTCTGGAGAAGGAGAAAGTTGTTACCGCAATGCGGTAGCGTAATTAACTGCAGGGGCTTGCGCCTGCAGGGAAGAGCGTCCCCACAATCAAAAACCCCTCACCCCGAGGGGGAATCTGACGAAGTCTGCTACATCGGCCGCATCCGTCTAAACCTCCGATACACGGTGCCATAAATCAACTTGGCATCTTCGGAGAGATAGGCGGATAAAACCAAATAGCATCTGCCCCGAACCTCAGGCAACGGACGTCCTAACGTCTCGGCCGCCGTTCGGAGGGGAACAGGGACACCCGCCACGCGGCGGTACAGTTGTGGAAGGCACGAGCGACCGTTGGACTCCTGAGGGTGCGACGGTCGGAGTACCATAAGCAATGTTACTGCCCGGTGCCTCTGAGCAGGAATATAAAGTAGAGGGAGCGTTGAGCACTCCTTTCTCCACCCCAAGGCGTAAGATGTTTACCTGTATGACCAGCATTGTACCGAGGATACGGTACAGTTGGTTATAGGCCGCATCGAGGACCATTTCGGACGACCGCTTCCCCGACGCTCCCCTTTGCTCCAGCTGTTGATGTACTCCATATGGAGGGCATCGCCGGAGCTCTGCAACCCCTTGTCTGAGCGGCTGAAGGACGAGGCGGTTGGTAAGCTAAGGTCTTTGCGGCGCTTCGGCCTGATCTCCGCGGGTCGGAGAGATCGCTCGGCGGCACTCATCCTTGAGTGCTACCTACCGAGGCATCACACCGACATTTGCGGGCGGCATCAGAGGCAAAGGTCAGAGGTAGCGAGGGCTCGGCTGGCTGAAATATGCTCGGAGTACTACGAGCAATGTTTCCTGCACCCCTTCCCCCGTTATTGTAATTTTCTTTTATTTCAATGTACGTCTGAGGAGCCCATAGTACCCTTTGGAATAAATAAAAACTCTTCTTTTTGCAATGTCTTATTGTTCCATTCTTATTACATAAACAGAAAGAACTTGAGGAAAGTGTACACTGCCTTAGCGAAAGAAGAAGTGCATGCCCGTAGGGATTCATTCTATTGGTACAGCTTGAGCTTCTCGGCGTTGTAAGGTTGCGGAAACTTGCGACCATCCGCGTCTTGTAAGAGGTAGGCTCCGCCTGGAAGGACCTCGGAGACGCGAAAATGACCGTCCCACCTTGGAGAAAATCTGTGCAGCCTGCCTTGGTCGACAAACTCGTTTCGCCTTAAGACTAAATCTCCGGTCTTGAAGAGGCGACGCTTGACTTGTGCATTGTAGTAGCGGGCGGTCTGTTGTTGATAGGCGGCAGTTTTGATCTGAGCCCGATCTCGTTTCTCTAACAAGATGTCCAGGTTAGTTCATAGTGCCGAGGTGTTTGCTTCATCGTCGAAGTGTTCAACCCGGTGAGTGGGTAGCCCGATCTCCGCTGGGACCATTGCCTCGGTCCTGTAGCAGAGACTGAAAGGGGTTTCCCCGGTGGGGGGCTTTTTTGACGTACGCAGGGCCCATAGGACCCGGGGCAACTTCTCGACCCAACTGCCTTGGCGTCCTTCTAGGCATGTCCGGAGACCCCGGAGGACGTCCCGATTAGCGACTTCGGCTTGCCCGTTGCATTGGGGATGCACGACCGCGGAAAACTTTATGAGGATATGATATTCATTGCAGAATTCCTTCACTTTTTTGTTTTCGAAGTTCGTCCCGTAGTCGGTGATGATACACCTCAAGATGCCGAACCGGAGTACCACGTTGTTCTGCAGAAACTTGATTGTTGTGGCGGCATCCGGTTTCCTGATGGGGACGGCCTCGATCCACTTTGTGAAGTAATCCACTGCAACGAGGACGTACCTGTGCCCGCCCGTGCCGGTAGGGAACTGGCCTATCATGTCCATTCCCCACTGGGCGAACGGCCACGGTGAGGTTAGGGCGGTCAGCTCGGCAGCCGGAAGGCAAGGTACGCTTCCGTGAAGTTGGCAACTTTTGCATCTCCTGACGAGCTTCTGGGCGTCTTGGTGAATAGTTGGCCAGTAGTACCCCTGAAGCAATGCCTTTTGGATTAAAGTGCGGGCCCCTTGGTGTGCGCCGCCGACCCCTTCGTGGATCTCTCGGAGGACGTAGTCGGCCTCGTGGGGGTCGACGCACCGGAGCAAGGGTTGAGTGAAGGACTTTTTGTAGAGGTTCCCGTTGCTCCAGACGAAGTGACGGGCTTTGGCTCGGAGATGGTGGGCTTCTCCCCGGTCTTCTAGGAGCGTACCTTCCCTTAGGAAATCCACGAGGGGCTTCCTCCAGTCCCGGTCTTCCTTTTGGGCTGTGTATACATGGAGTGTTGCTGCCCCGTCTTCTACGCTAAGCCATGGCAAAAACTCGAAGAAGATGGACCGCTTTTTGTTGGCCGAGTAGGATGAGGCCAGCTTACTCAAGGCGTCGGCTTGGGCGTTGAGCTGTCTGGGGATCTGCTCTACCTGGACTTCGTCGAAGTTCCTTCGATGTCTTCTTACCTCGGCCAAATACTTCACCATCAGAGGTTCCCGAGCCTCGAAATGACCGATCACTTGGCCAACGACTAGGGCTGAGTCACTGCGGATCCGAATTGTTTTTAGCCCCATCCCGGGAGCTATGAGCAGTCCGGCCTGCAAGACCTCGTATTCCGCCGTGTTATTTGAGGCCTTGAACCCGAGCTTCAGGGAATACTCCATTTCTGCCTTGTTCGGGCACCGAATGATGAGGCCGGCACCACATCCTTCCTCGGTCGAGGACCCGTCGACATAAAGGATCCAATCAAGGACTGAGTTGGGCTTCCCATCGACAGAGGGCTGAGCTGCGGAGGCCAGCGCTGCCTCCAGCTCCTTGCTGGGGATAGTGCACTCGACGACAAAATCGACCAGGGCTTGTGCTTTGATGGCCTGCCTCGGGCGGTATTTTATGTCGAACTGGGACAACTCCCACCTCCATTTCTCCAAGCGGCCAGAGGACTCGGGTGAGGCGAGGATAGCCCCCAAAGGGCGCTCGGTAAGAACGAGGATGGTGTGCGCCTGGAAATAGTGCCGGAGTTTCCTTGAGGCCACGATAAGTGCCAATACGATTTTCTCTATCGCTGGGTATCTCGTTTCTACATCTTTGAAGATGTGGCTCACATAGTATACCGTCCTCTGGACTCCGTCGAGCTTACGGACGAGCACCACGCCCGCTGCTTGGTCGGACACTGCCAGATACAGCGATGGCTCGTCCCCTTCTGCTGGTCGGGTGAGCAGAGGTAGAGTTGCAAGGTGCCTCTTTAATTGGTCAAAGGCGGCCTGGCACTCCACCGACCACTCGAACCTCGGAATTTTCCTTAAAGCTTTGAAGAACGGGAGGCATTTCTCGCCAGACCTCGACATGAAACGTGATAGAGCGGCTACTTGTCATGTCAGCCGCATTATCTCGATGTCAGTCTTGGGTGCGGCCATGTTGAGGATGGCGTTGATTTTCTCCGGGTTAGCTTTGATCCCGCGGTGAGTGACCATGAAACTGAGGAACTTTCCCCCGGTGACCTCGAATGCGCACTTGGCGGGGTTCAGTTTCATTTTAAACTTGCGGAGTACTTCGAAGGCCTCGCCCAGATCCTTGGCGTGGTCGACTGATGAGACCGACTTGACGAGCATGTTGTCGACATAGACCTCCATGTTCCTGTCGATCTGTGGCTTGAACATGCGGTTGACCAGCCGTTGGTATGTTGCTTCGGCGTTTTTGAGGCCGAAGGGCATTACCTTGTAGCAGTATTAATCTCCGGTCCATTGTGAATGTGGTGAGATCTTCGTCTGCCGGATTCGTACGGATCTGATTGTAGCTGGAGAAGGCGTCCATGAAGCTAAGCAACTCATGGCCTGTCGAGCTGTCGACGAGCGGATCTATCCGAGGGAGGGGATAGTTGTCTTTTAGGCAGGCCTTGTTGAGGTCGGTGAAGTCGACGCACATGCGCCACTTCCCACTTGACTTTTTCACCATGACCACGTTTGCCAACCATTCGGAGTAAGGCACATTCCGAATGAAGTTGGCGGCGAGGAGCCTGTCTACTTCTTCCTCGATTGCGTTCTGCTTGACCGGGACGAAGCTTTCTTTTGCCTGACGGGTTGGGCCGTAGGATCTACCCCGAGCTTGTGAGATATGATTTTGGGGTCGATCCCAGGCATGTCAGCAGGTGCCCAGGTGAACACGTCGGAGTTGTTTCTCAGGAAACCAATCAGGTCGTCTTGCTGAGCCCCAGTTAAAAGTGAAACGATCTGGACTGTTCGTTCGTCGTCCCCTTCTACGAGGGGGACCTCTGTCAGCGGCTCCACCGGGGTCCCTCGGACCTCCTTTTGTTCGTCCCGAGTGTCCAGAGAACCCCTGATTTCACCTTCGGCCTTAACATCGTTGTTCGCCCATTCAGACGAAGATGCCGCGGTGAAGCAAACCTTCGCAGTCTGCTGGTCTCCGTAGGCCCGACCTATCCCGCCTTGGTCGAGCGGGAATTTCATAGCCAAGTGGAAGGTCGATATCTGGGCCATAAGTGAGTTCAACGTTGGGCGGCCAAGGAGGATGTTGTAGGCCGATAGTATTCTCGCTACAATGAATTCCACAGGCACTGTTCGCGTACGGCCGACCTCTCCGACCTTGAACTGCAGAGTGATTACCCCTTCTGCCGGGATGGAGTGGTTGGTGAATCCTGAAAGGACGTGGGAGTCGGCCTTAGATCTGCCGGGGTGAGCCCCATGCGCAGAAAGCAGTCGTAAAAGAGTATGTTTGCTGAGCTTCCCAAGTCGAACAGTATCCTCTGCACTTCGTATTGGTGAACACGAGACGTAATCACCAGAGGGTCGTTGTGGGGCTGGGATATACCGTGGAGGTCCTCGTCATTGAAAACGATCGGCTCGGACTCCCTGGCCTTCTTCTTCGGATGGCCGTTAGCCTCTACGACTGGCGTGGGGTGTTGAACCCCATAGGTATCCGACGTACCCCCCGTTGACATGACCATGATTTGGCCGATTGTCAACTCCCCATGAGGGGGGCGTTGCTCTTGCTCACGGTCCGTCTGCCGTTTGTCTCGCAAGTATGTCGCCAGGTGCCCCGAACGGATGAGCTCCTCGATGTAATCACGGAGCTGCTTACAGTTCTCCGTGGAGTGGCCTTGCGACATGTGGAAGCCATAGAAGGGGCCCCGTGTGCGCTTTGCCGCCATGCGTGAGACCAGAGGGAGCTTGAAGAACCTCTCGCCTTTGGCCTCTTCCAGCAGTACCGTTTGGGAGACGTTGAGCGGGGTGTACTCCTGAAATTTTGGGGAGTAGGGCTTTGGCCACTCAAGCCTCCTTTTCTCTTCTCGGGCCCTTTTCTTATGATCCGTCTGTTCTGTTCGGAGCAAGTTGGCGTTCACCTCGGATTCGAGCTGGATCTCACGTTAGGTCCAGGCCTTGACCTCGGCCATGGTCTTAGGTTGTGCTAATGCAAAGGAGCGTAACCACTCCTTGTGCCTAAGACCCGACCTAAATGCCGTGATGATCGTTTCATCCCGGTGTTCCGGGACTTCGAGAAGGGCGTTGTAGAAGCAGGTGGTGTACCCTTTGAAGGTTTCCTTGTCCCCGCTCTTTATTGTGAAGAGGTGGTCGACGGCCCGCTTCTGCCGTCTGTTCCCGACGAAGTGGCCGAGGAATTGGATGGCCAGCTCACTGAAGGTCGAGATGGAGTGTGGCGCGAGTCCTCGGAACCAGGCCCTTCCGGAGCGGATGAGAGTGGCCGGGAAAGCACGGCATTGGGTTGCGTCGGAACAGTCCTGGAAACTCATCCCGACCGCGAACGCGTCCAGATGGTCCTTTGGGTTAGATTTCCCGTCGAAGAGTGAGACCTTCAGGGGTTTGTTCCGGGAGGAGATATGGATGGCGAGAACCTCCTCGGTGAAGGGCTTCATGAGCGAATAGGCGGCGTATTTAGCCCCGTCGCTCAAATGACGACTTTCCCGATGCATGCCCTCGGTCTTCTTCTCGAGGGCGTCAAGTCGGTCATGGTATCCTGATGAGTCGGCATGCTAAGATTTCTGGCCTCGGCTGGCGGAGGACACTGTGTGGACACGGCCCCGGTTCCGTTCGATGACGTTCTTCAGGTCTCCGGGCGAGGTTGTTTTCGAGCTGCCGTGACGGGTCTCGTGTGCGCGACCTCATCGAGGGAGGGGGTGCCGGTCATGCCTGGGAGCATGCGAGCTGACCGACACCTCCTCGGGAGGGACAGGGGTGCGACGGGACTCGGGGCGAGGCGCCCTGGCGTAAGACCTCGGAGTTAAACTGTGCGGTGCCCATCGGGTCATTAAATATGTCGACCCGGGGGATCCGCGGCCGCCGGAGACAGCGTGACGGTGGTCGGTAGTGCCGACGCGAGCAGAGTCCTCCCTCCCTCTGTAGGGGTCCCGGTCCTGAGGTGGGGGAGCGGCGACCTGGGGAGCTTACCCCGCCGTTTGGACATGGACGAGCGCATCGACAACGGACGCGAGTCGATCTATCCGAGCGGTTAGGGCGTTGATGGAGTTCGGGGGAGGAGATTCGTCCGCGCCTTCGTCCGCCCCTGACGTCACGCTCGCGTGATAGACGAGATCCCGCATTAATGGCGTGACGGGCTCGTTAATGGAGGATCTTGATGGCGTGGAATGTGGGGTCGTGGGCGGCGGATATCTCGCGCATGGAGAGATTCGCGGAGCCGTGTCGTAGGTGCCTGCGATCAGCGTCGCGGGTCGGTCGATGAGACCGAGAAGGATGAGCTCGGCGGGAGGCTCGAGGACGAGCGGGAGGCCGAGGCATGTTTGTACCATGACAGCTCGGAGGCGAGCCGGGGGTGGTCTGGAAGGCCACCGAAGTTCGGGAGACCCCTCAGGTCGGAGTCCCGAGGTGAGGTCCTAACCGAAGTTCTTGATCCTTTCTTGTAGGATCTGGGATACGTCATCTGCAACGTGCCAGCATCTGGAGAGTCACGATATCGAGCCTCATCAGAATCCAATAAGTTGTTTGATATCTTGCATGCTCTCTAAATATTTTGCACAACATGATATGAGAACTAGGACCTGATCATAAACCCTGATCTTCCTTTTAATTTAGAAAAAGAAAAGAGAAAGAAAAAACATTAAAAGGTGTACGATTGCTTTGATCAATTTTTTTTTCGAAAAAAAAACATTCATGAAGGATAATTGCCTTCTTCTTTGCTTCATGTACCAGAAAAGTTAGGGTTTTTGAAATTCAAGATCAATGAAGGATTCAAAGTTTCCATGTCAACGCTTGCAAGAAAATAAAAACCTGCTAAAAAAGGGGTTTGGATTATTTTCGTGTTTTGGTACAAATTAACAATGTTCTGGAATGCCTCTAGAAATATGAATTGTGGCATCTGATTCCTTGCAAAGAAATCCTTCCGCTAATCTTGTAAGGACTGACAAAATTGGTCTGCTTCTTACTTGACTTGATGCCACTGCATCTTCCATATATCTTACACATTCAGATATTCTTTCTGTTGATCATGTTGTTATCAA
This sequence comes from Agapanthus africanus, assembly GCA_030015575.1. Classification (NCBI taxonomy): domain Eukaryota; kingdom Viridiplantae; phylum Streptophyta; class Magnoliopsida; order Asparagales; family Amaryllidaceae; genus Agapanthus; species Agapanthus africanus. Next base: position 310,024,120 of record JASDDO010000024.1, read on the forward strand.
AAGCTTCCAATCTTCTTGGATTATAGACTCCTCTATTAAGTACTAATGTTTTTCACACACGTTATATATATATTAATATACGTGTAATTAATTGAAAAGGATTTATGTATTAAGTGTAATTAGAAAATGATTTGTATCTGAATTTTAGGTCCAATTTGGGCTTTGTGTATTTAGCCCAAATTTTATATCCAATTGTCACGGATAAATGAACCCAGCCCAATATATAATGCTTACCTTATCACCTATACCTTTGCATTTCAAAATGGACCGACAAATTAATAAGGTTTTAATAAAACAAAAATTAACAAAATTGTTTGAACGATTATCATTAAAATAATTCAAGGGTCAATAATGTTCGGCAAAAACTATGCATCACCAAAACAATCCAACCTTCGAACTCGTCTGTCTGTCTTGTTAATTTCAATTAATCATTTTTCAACTTTATATCAGAGATATAATTTTCAGCAAATTTATTAAGCTATATAGTGTTTTCTTGGTTTCTTGCCGGTGATAATGCAATATCGTTTATTTCGAGAAAACAGCGGAATAATTAAAACAATGAGTACTGGGCCTGGGGAGCTCCAAAAGCACAATATGGCCCATGAGGCCACTCAAGAACAAGTGGGTGGGGTGGGACCCACTTTCATGTGAGGCCTGGGAGCTCTCCAAGCCCATTTCTAAGGATCATTTAAACTATTGGCAATGGCCCAAAATGTATAAAATCTGAGACAAGGAAATGTTTTGGCTGGCTCTGTTATATTCCTTCTTTTGTGGGCGTTTCATATCTACAAAGTGAGGAAGAAGAAACTCAAGAAAGGGAGAGAAATGCAACATCTTTGCGAATTTGTAAATCAATAATCTGGACACTAGTGCCAAAAAAATAATAATTGGGACGTCCCGCCTATAATAAACAATCTAATTAATACTCCCTCCATCCTATAACATAAGATCATTTAACCTTTAATAAAAGATTGAAATTTCATTATCTTATGATTGTATGGCTGTAAACTTTCTATTTTACCCATATTAAATATCATTTCTTAATCACCTTCTATAAACATACATGCATATATCCATTTTAATTAATAAATGAGAGGGTTGTATTCAATATTTTGTTTTCGGAAGACTTGATCGCTTAATTAATTGAGGGCTATTTTAGCATCATTAATTAAAAATGTATTGGGTGCACAAAATTCTTTCTTGAAATTGCAGGTGAACTTATATTTTGGAACTAAAAAAATGACAAAATGGAATTATATCATGGGAGGGGGGAGTATTTTCTTTCATCAATTAATTGCAGTCAAATTGATTGCACCAAATAAAGCAAATTTTCATTGTAATATTGGACCTATTTTTACTACAATTTTTAAAACCCATTTTTAAATGTATGTTTGAAATATAAATTAAACTTCAAACTTTGGATTCTAAACTTCATCAACTCCTTTAAGCTAATTAATCGATCGCCCAAGACACCCTAAATCCAGCAAAACAAAAGGAGAGAAAAAAGAAAACATCCCCGGCTTACAAAAACAAAACAGAAAAAATAAAAAATAAATAAATTATTTTATTTTAAAAAAAATTAAACATCCCAGGCTTTCAAAAATTCACAAACTTCACGAGACTTCTGAAGTATTAACCTCATGTCATGAGCCGACTTAGACTCAGCAGCACTATCGGCTAAAACCCTATCGTGCTTCAGCCCCGTCAACAACGACTGACGATGACGATGACGATGACGGGCCTCACAGTCCAAACTCCACATTTTCCCTTCATTGAAACTTTCATGATTGCTTGTATTGATAGTTGAACAGCAAATAATATCAAGCAACAAATATCTAAAGATTGTTTTATGTTAGATATTTTGCTGCCTGATACACATTGTATTTAGTCAAGGCTTGATTTCTTTTCGGCCACAAGACACATATATAATGGAACATATAATATATCTTCAATGTTTAAAGAAGCATTGATTTTTTTATACGATAAAAAATTAATATATTTAGGAGATAGCAGCAACTGATTTAATATTATTGCTTACAGAGCCTTTTGTAGCAGTGAGAAGGGACACTATCGGATTATTCGAAATGTTATTATATCCAATTCTCATGGATAAATGAATCCAATATACTATGGTTATCATTATATTTATGAGTTATTTACAGTTTAACCCCCATTAAGTGCCTTTCATCTTTATATTTGAGATTATACAGAGATTTATTTCAATGAAGTTATGCGAGCATGGAATTATATAAATTGACTTGAATGTTTTTATTTGTGAGCCTAAAAGTTTAATGAGAAAAAGGTCCTATGGGTTCTTCCTTTGTGCGTCCAAATCTCCTCCAGTGTCTGCATGGCACTGGAGGCTCCATTACTTCTTTGTTGCCATAGCTAGAGTGGATGCATCTTTTGTTTGCGTGTATCATTAATATATCCCTTTCTTTATCTTTACTGATAGATTGCACTGTGTAAATAGAATAGAATGGAATAGAAGATTCTAGGAAATCCTCACATTCTTGGAAATGTCATGACCATCATCTAATTCCAAGTGATCTTGCATTAACGTGCTTGGTATATTTTAATTATCCCCGGTAATAGATGTATGTGCAACCGTCAACCGGCGGCGGACCGGAGGAAGGATGGCGGACGGCCGACGGGGAACGGCCCGCTGACGGCGGCCAACTGGTGGTGGGCAGGAGGGCAGCGGCCAATTGGCGGAGGCGACGAATGGCAGCAAGCTGCGGCAAACGGCTGGACCAGGAGGGCAGGTACAAACGCCCGAGCGGGAGGCCGGCGGCAAACGGCTGACAAGCCGGCCGGCAAGAGATCGGCGGATGGTGGACGGTCATAGAACATCTTGTGTTAAGTGGGAATATTTCGTGGTAATCAAGCATAGACAAATGTTTCGAAGGGAATAGAATTATCATGAAGTAGACCCATTTGATTACCAGGATAATCATATATTTCCGGAAATATTATTTATACCTACACAAGCATGTTAACATTTTATAGGAATCTAGACTTCCCTCTTAGAGTAATTACCTCCCGCCAAGCACACCTTTGTTAGCATTTTGCACGTGCGATCCACGTGCGTATGTTTTAAACAACATGTACACTGAAGGAGAGTGAGTTTTTTTTATCCTGGACATTATATGAAAATTTCTGAAAATATCTATAGTTTTTCTAAATTTAATACGGTTAATGATAATATTAAAATTGAGAAATTTATGGGTAATACAAAACAACAAAAATATAAGGGTTTATGTATAAATTTGTTCGGCATATTTTTCTTTCAGGTTTACGTATCTATTTTCCTTTTTTTTTCCTTTTATGGTGGATGGGATGGACATCTCTTATTTTCAATTTTGGCTATTGGAATTTTCTCATCTTTTCTATTTTATATTTGTGTTGATTAATGACACCATCCAATCCAAATACTTCTAGTTATAATAGTATAGATAAAAATAACCAAAAGTCCTTAGATGATGTCATTAATCAACAAAATAAAATATAAAAAAAATTATAAAATTCCGTTAGCCAAAGTTGAGAATTGAAAATGTCCATCTCATCACCACAAAAGACAAAAATAAGAAAATAAAAAGACGATAAAACTCTTTTTCTCTTTCATTCATTATGCATTCTCTCTCATGCTCATAAACCCAAAAAGAGATATGCCATGTAAATTTATACATAATCGCTCGTATCTTCGTAATTTTATATTTTCTCAAATCTAATATTACCATTAACTATATTCATTTAATTTAAATTCAGAAAAACTAAAATTATCTTTATTAAATTATTTTTTCTTTAAAAGTGATGCAATAATGACATTCTCTTCCAAGGGTTTAGGTTTTTACAGCTGAGATAGTATCTCTTTCTTAGAAAATGTGATTAGAAAAGGCAAAAATTCAAAATAGTTTATTCCACTCCTGGAAATCCATGCCATATTTAAAATTACAAAAGAGAAAAAGAATTCGTCTATCCAAGAAAAGAAACTCTGGTCAAATTTTTCGACAATTAATGATAATTTTTTTTAAAAATAAATAATCAAACATATATGCTCTTCTAGCTTGATGGCAACCCAAACCAAGGAAATTAAATTGAGAACATGCATGCTAGATTTATATCAATAAATTTATTTTTCTAAAAAGACATCTCTAAAATTCTAAATACGAAGATTTCACAACTTGTTGCTTTTCTTCCTGGCCATGAGGTGAGCACGGTTAGACTCGGTGGCGCTATCCGGTATAACCCGGTCGAGCCTCAGCCCCACCGGCGACGGCGACGGCGACGGCGACTCTACGGAATCCTCCACCATCATTCTCCGGACGAAAGATCGCTCGATCAGGCTCAGATAGGCGGAGTGCTTGGCCTCCGTCCAAACTCCGGTTTTCCCATTCAGCTGATCCATTTGTGATATTAACTTGTTTCTTTTCAGTAGTTATGAGCTTTCATGAGATATTTGTTGCTTGTACTTATAGGTGACGAGCTAGCCAAGAAAATATCTAAGGCTTTTCGATCCTTGCAGATATTTTGCTGCCGATAATGATTTCGGGACGGCCAAGATATATAAAATTATTTTCGGGTTTGAGGATGGGGTGGTAGACGGATACGAATAATCTGAGCTGACTGTGGATCCATATCAGAATTGTTATCATATAAAAATAGCAAATTCCATTTCCGATGACTATTCGTATGCGTATACGTCACTGTAACGATCCCAAAATTCATATGCTTTCGTATTATCTTTGTTTAATAAAATACTGTATTTATTTGTTTTTGTTATTTCCTGTATATTTTTTTTCTATTAAATATATTATTTTATTAATTCTATTTTATCCATCTATCTATTTTTCCTAATATTTTCCAAAGCACAGTAACACAAAGAAATTAAAACCTAAGCATGCCCTATGTGTTAAACACGTGAGTGCTCATATGCAAAGCACGTGAGCGCTGCTGTCATTTATATACGAAAGCCCTCACGTAAAATTCACGTGAGTGCATCAATTTGAAACGTTAATTTCAGATAGAATTAAATTCTATATAGAATTAGATTCTATTTTGGGAAATATTTCCCCTGATCTTTTTAATACTAGGAAGATTTTCTCTATTAAAAAGAGAGTGTTTGGATTCAAAATCTAATGGTGATTATGATATCACCGACCAAATCAGAAAATAAAAATCAAATGCTTTGTTAGGAAAATATTTTCCTAAATCTTGCTAAAACAAACAGAAAATATTTTCTGTTGAATAAAATTAATTCCCCGGATCTTGAATGCAACGGTGGATAAAATTCTCCGAGTGATTTTTGAGATCAATTAAATCAATTAATCTCTCTCAATGAGAGATTTTCTCAGCCTAATTGATAGTTTTTCCTCCTCTATATAAATGACCCGAGACTTCAAGTCTCATATATAGAATCAATCTCATAAGGTGATTAAAAGCTACAACAGAGAATTTAATTCTTTTTTCGAAGAAAAATCATCTTCCTCATTCAAAAACTCCAGGTAAAAAGAGTAAAGAGATCAAAACATCTCCTTTATATATATATATATATATATATATATATATATATATATATATATATATATATATAAGGGTTTAATCCTTTAAAAAAGAACTCACTCAGTTCTTTCCCTAAATATGAGATCTGCATGACAAATTTTCAATAAGTTGAGAATTTAATTTTCATCGGCAAGATATTGTTCTTCAGACTTAAGATCTAAGAGAAAACTATATTGTTTTATCACACCCCCTAAACATGAGAGAAGAACATAGAGGAAAAAGATGGGATTTACATTCCAAGAATTTAATTTCTTTGAAGATATGTTTAGACATGATTTAACCCTTCAAAGAACTTAGTTCCCATATAAAAGAAAATGAACAACATAGCTCTCACAAAAAAAGAGAAAAGAAGAACTTAGGTCTTGCAGTTGGTCTCTACATGAATATGGTAGAGTCTCACGTGAAAGGCACGTGAAAACCCAGAAAATAAAGACTCATATGATGTCCACGTGAGCGATTCATGAGAAGTCATACAAGACTAAAAATCTCACATGGAAAGCACGCGGGCACCAGGAAGAAAGCTAAACAAAGGACGCCCTCACGTGATATCCATGTGAGCAACACTAATAGGGTAATGCTCAAGCTTTAGCAGCTCACGTGATACTCGCGTGAGCGCCAGAGCCTCAACGCCTCACATGATACCCATGTGAGTGCGGTATAAAAAGTGCTTAGCACTAATAGGGCAATGCCTAAGCTTTAGCAGCCCACGTGATACTCACGTGAGCGCCAAAACCTCAACGCCTTACGTGATACCCATATGCGTGCTATATAAAAAGTGCTTAGCACTGATAGGGCAATACCCAAGCCTGAGCGTCCCACGTGATATCCACATGCGCGCCAGAGCTTGATCTGGATGTTATATCCATAGTCTAAATAACTAGGTGCTTAGCACTGCTGGGTAATATAAGAGCTCAAGACTGAACCCCAAAGTTGGGTAAGTCTCTGAAGTTTTAAACTTTTTGAGCCTATATTGCTCATTGTAACCGAACCCATATGCTCCTTAAATGGGTTTTAATAAGATCAATGACCCTTAACTATACTTCTAAGTTGATCATAGTCTCATATGAGACTAACGTAAACTTAGTACATACGCTTATATATTTAAGTAGATCTTAATCTAAAACAAGATTAACGATTCTTAAACCCTTGAACTAATAGAGCATATGACCTAGATTCAAACCCAAATTTAATATATACGGATTTGGACTAATCCACGCCCTATGGGCGAGGACATAAACTAGTATCCGTATACAATCCACGAGCAACCATGATAAACAATATATATAACGCGACACGAAGTGACCTACTAGAGCAGGTGAAAATTGCTATCGCAATGCGATAGCGTAATTAACTGCATGGGCTTGCGCCTGCAGGGAAGAGCATCCCTATAATAAAAAAACCCCTCACATATGAGAGGGAATCTGATAAAATCACGCTACATCGGTCGAATCTGTCAAAATCTTCGATATACGGTGTCATAAATTAACTTGGCATCTTCAAAGAGGTGGACGGATATGTCCTAAATAGCATCTGCCTCTAAATTCAGGCAAGACGTCCTATCCCAGTTCGTCTCTATTTTTGGCGGTAAACAGATTCTGGTATGCCCGGTGGGAACTCTTTTTCTTTCCACTCTATATTTCGTGTGTCGTATTTCGTGAATAAAACCGTGGTTCACTATGTTCATGGTTGGCCTTTGATTTGAGATACTAAAATTTGGTGTTCACCTCTATGCAAAATCAATGGCCTTCAACTGCACTTCATGCAACATATTTCACTCCATCCCATCAAGAGGAGTTACTTACGGCCCCAATGCGGCCTCTATATTCTCTTTGCCGGCGAGGCAGGTCAGACAAGTGACCACCGGATTGTTCTTTGGGACCATGCTCCCGTATTTGAGCTTTGGCGCCTCAACGCCTAAGGAAGAAACTCCCTGAAACACGGTCTTTGATCGGCTAGCCACGTGGTGGCCCCCACTGACAGGCCGTCCAACTCTGAAGTTTTAGTCTTCAATAAACTGAAGAAATTCTCGACGGGCCCTGCAAAGAAGCCCATGATTCTTGAGAGGGGTACCCCAAAATGGCTAGCTCTCCCCGCTCCTGCCATGCATGAAGCCAGCAAAAGTGCTTTGCTACAAAGACGGTCGGTCTTCAACAGGCTGACCACTTATGCTCCGGCTTCGCCAAGAATGTTAGTCTTCTATAAGTTGACACCAAGCGAAGCTCCCAAGCAACGCCGGGGGCATGAAGAGGGCGTGTAACACCCTACTTCAGTTATATCAAGTTCGATTTGTTTATTCTATTTATCTTGTGGGTTTTTCTTGACTTTATTTGTTTTGGGTGCGGATAGTGTTTTGTTTCCTGTGCTTGGTATCCGACCCGGACGTCTTTTGGACTATTTTGTATTTAGCCTAAAACTTTATTAATATTATATTCTAATATCCTTAGACTGTTAAAATTTATTCAATCATATTTTAAACAAACTAATATTATATTATACTGTTATCCATTTAAAATTTTACCAAACAAATATATTTTGAAATCTTTTAAATCCTAAACTAAACTTCAGCACATATATTATATACGGATATATATATACTAAATATTTTTAACTAAGATATATTTTCCAATTATAATATATTTCAAGATACAAATCCCACTCAAATTCTGCCACTCTATCTTCATATTTATATTTCCAAATGTTTTCTCAATATTTTCTAAAATCAAATCTAAACTCAAATCTCACCCATTTTCTCTATCTGTCTCTCTCTCTCTCTCTTCTCTTTTTATAACCCATACTCACGTTCTTCTCTCTCTCTCTTCATTCGTTTCCGCCGCCACCCTCATCACGAAACCCTAACCCTAGCTCTCGCCTCGCCGCCGCCGTCGGCCTCCCCTCGTCGACTTCCTCCACTCTTCTCCACCTCCTCGACCTACTCACCTTTCCCTCCTCCCTCGACTACAGCGGACGCCGACCTCACTGCAAACCACCAAGCGACCCATCGGCGCCTGCACCCTCACCGTATCTCCGACCCCGTCGCCTCTACGTCCTCGCAACCACCTTTCTCTCTCTCTCTCTCTCCTCTCTCCTACACTCTCAAACCCCCTGCTTTCCCCTGCATCCGAACCCGATCACCCAACATCAAACCCCCACTGCTCTTTTGCCGTAAAACCTTGCCGGCAACCCCATCGTCGGAAACCCATCATCGACAACTCCTCTTCCTAACCCTTCTCCTCCTCTACTCAACCTCTCATCTCCTCCCTCATTCTTCCCCAATCCAATCCAAATCCAAATCCAAACCCCAGTCCCTAAAATGCGATTTCACCAAAGGCAAATGAGTCTTCGAACTGCAATCTCAACCCCCTACGACGCCACCTGCCCTTTCCACCGCAACGCCTGGAACTGCCTCAAGAACAACTGATCCGACATGGGATCGATCGACTCATGGAGTTGGATCCCAAACGATTGCGCCCTCCCTCTCCTCGATCCGTTGTCGTTTCTTGAATCGATGAGAGGGACGAGGATCGGGTCCATCGGCGACTCACTGAATGAGAACTTCTTGGTTTCTTTCCCGTGTATTTTGAGGTCTGCTGATGACGGCGCGGGGAAGTGGAAGAGGAAAGGGCGTGGAGAGGCCGGTATTTCCCCAAGTTCGATGTCACCGTCGCGTATCATCCATCTGTGCTTCTTGCCAAATACACTTAGATCTCCCATAAAGATGGACTGAAGGGCATCTATAGAGTCAATGTTGATGTGCCAGCTGATGATTGGGCCAATATCACCACGTTCTACGATGTCCTTATATTCGACACTGGACATTGTATTTTATGATCCAGGACAACCAGACGAAGGAACAGATTGGCGAGGATAAAGAAGTAACTGGTCTGTACTACTCGGATGTGCCACCTTCTGCATTTGCTGTTGTTTCTACCATTTGCTGAGCGTATAACTTTGATCCCAAGTTGAATCCTAGCTGAGTTCGTGCCTCGCATCTTTGTACGTCGTTCTTCCGCGATCCTTATCCTCCATGCAAGTACTCTTTCTTTACTTTTGGTCGATATACATCGGCTTTCCTTTGTGGTTATATGTATATATATATTTTTTCCTGCACTGTTAGAATATAAGATAAACGTGTTAGCATCTTTTTGTTATTATATATATATATATATATATATATATATATATATATATATATATATATATATATATATATATATATATATATATATATAGGCAAACTTTTATGTAGTAAGTGAGAATAATTAGCAAGTGTGGTTTTAAAATGAGATTTATTTTTTTAACTATAAATAAAGTTCGAAAGTTGATAACCTATCTCACATTTATATGTTTCTAGTCAGATTGTGATTAGGATACCCATATTAAGGTTAACGGTAAAGATAACAATTGTGACTCATACTAGCTTGTACACCACCTTTATGCAGTTACTATTACCTGATAACTTTTACTACTGACATGTCTTGACTATTCTTTACTCTAGTCTTATTGGGCGAGATCGCTGATAAGGATGCTGAACTACATTACATGACATGACACAATCTATACTGTTTACAAGTTTTATTTCCATACAATTACCATACCACAAGTTCCTGTCTTTTCAGCATTCTTAATTAGTGATTTAGTCTTTACCATAGTAGCTATAAATACGTGGGTGTTGGGGTAGTTTGAGTGTGCGTTGTACAACATGATCTCAGGAGTCCCATGCCGGCAGCTCGTACCGGGCTATAGCGGTTACATGTTTACAGCTCGTACCGGGCTATAGCGGTCACATGATTACAGCTCGTACCGGGCTATAGCGGTCTCTTGTTCATTCCACAGTTGGGCCCGTGTTTCCTAGCCCCTGGGGCACCACTCTTGGGTTAGGAATACTCCTGTAGAGGTTGACGCACACACTCGAGCTTACGATAAGATAGTTTACCTTTTAGTGACCAGTTGGTTATGACTTGACCCCCTTACATACATGTTTCATAGTGTTAATGCATCTAATTATTTATATACCTGTTTTTCTTGCACACCGGGCTTCACTATTTTCATATATTCATGTTATTATGCTACACACACACTTTTTACGTTGAGTACTTGTTGGGATGTTCTAACATCCCTGAGATTTTCCATCTCAGGTTTAGAGACAGGTTTTCAGGCCGAGCAGGATCAGAGCGGCTACCGGGATTTTTGCTGAAGACCAGTAACCGTAGGTTTATTTTTCACCCTTTTTAATCAGCTTTTAGCGTGTGCGCCCTTCTGGGACATTAGAACTTTTGTATCTTTCAGATGTTGTTTTCTTTTCAAACCTATTGTATCGGATCTTTTTGCATCAATTATCTAGTGGACCCATTTTTAGTATTCTTTGTGGTTTCATTGCAGCATGATTATCAGTATTATCCCTTTTAGTATTGGATTTCATTTTTGACAGGTTAATCTAGACAGCCTTATGTGACTATGGAAGGATCTTTCCTTACCGTAGGTAGCACGACTGGCCTTCGTCGCTCTCCGTATTCCGGATTTTGGGAAGCGGGGCGTGACAAGGCTCCTCTAAAACTGATGCAGTTCCTACTGTACGACATGCTCGACGTCGTCATTGGCACCGAGTGAGACAAGCTGGGGGAAACTCTCCTTTCGGACTTACCCCACCAGCTCCTGTGGTGGCTATTGATACTGCTGTTTTAACTGGGAACAGTTTCGAACTGTTTAGGAGGTTTTGCAAAAACTCCTCTACGACGGTATTAAAGAGATCGCCTCCTCCTGCAGAAGCTCCAACGCAGTCGAAGTTGGAGTAGTCTTATCAGCGACTCTTCTTACAAATCCATAGAGTCTGGCAGAAAGTCCAGGACACGGTGCTCGACAAAAGCTATTCTCGTCAACCGAAGAAATCTACGGTTCGACAATAAAACAATTGCTCTTTCGTCATACAACGAGGGACATCTCAAAAGGCGGTACATGCTATAACGGTTCCTCCTACTACGGCTTCTCATAAAAGATCGAGGCCAGAGAAAGTTCTATCACTCGAGGAAAAACCCAAAGGCGAGAGCACCAAACGCCCCAAGTCTGGGGGTATAACATACGCACAGTCTATATGACTGGTGGTAGAGAGAAGAGCCGGGCCTCCGTTAGTCACAGACCGCAAACTTGATTACTGATGAAATCTCTGGAGCAACAGCAGAAGCTCCAAGACATTCTCACCAAGATGGCAACGCTTATCAGACCTAAAGAAAGTTCGGATAAAGAAACAGAGGAGTGCCAGGAGCAGGAAACCGATACCGATTTCTTGCGACGGGTGCTCGAAAAAAAAAGACCGGGAAGCTACAGAGCATGCTGCTAATATTAAGTAAATGGCTCTTCTGTTTCAAGACATGATTGGGATGATGATCCAACTAAAATCACCGGCTAAAGAACCTTCGGTGATTATTGAAGACGATAAAGAAGAAACGTCAAATCCTCCCTAAACCCTATCAACGGCCAAGGAGGAAACGATCTCCAAAACAGCTTTGGACAATTATATCACTCAACAAATTAGAGCTCATCAAGCCAATGAAGCTGCCAATCAGCTCGTCAAAACTGGGAGACCATATCCGGCCTGGTACGACTATATGAAATACCCACCAGGATATACGATCCCAAAGTTCCACGTATATAAAGGAACGAGTAATGCTCATCAACACACTGTATAGTTCAGAGCTCTATGTGGCAATATTGGAGGCGATAACAAATTGCTGCTTCTCCAATTCGTCGGAAGATTATCAGAGACGACTTTCGAACGGTACTCGGAGCTCCCAAATGACTCCGTACCTCCTCTAAGATGGAGCTGCTATTCACGCAAAGATTCGCCAGTACGAGTGAGCGCACTCCAATCACAACGCCGATCAATTCCATGGTCAAGCCAGGGGAAATATGGGTCCAATACGCAATCCGATTGAAGAACTTGTGGTCCAAATGCGAACAACGCATTGAGAGGAGTTTCCGGCTGTGGGGATGTTCATTGGGACTATCGATCCTCAATCGACCGTATCCCAATTCATGATCTTCTTCAAGCCCATCACGTTCTAAGCGCTGATTGATAAGCTAGCCCAGATAGATCAGATGGGTCATGGTCCTACCTCTTCAAGCCAGGAACCTCGAAATAATAAAGGCAAGAAAAATGCAGCCTTTGTCGCCAATACGCAGCAATAGCCGGGAGGTCCGAAAGCAGCCGTCCGTCAAAACAACAGCCGTACGCGCCCGACATTAGAAGAAAGGATGGGACGCGCATATTCCTTCCTCACGATAAGACGAGGATATTGTTCGAGCCAGCTATGCGAAACAATCTGATAATATTGCCAGACCCGCGGAGACCCGCACAAGCCGGTGATGTCAATAACCCGAGCTACTGCCCCCATCGCCGGGTAGTGAGCCATCTAATTGAAAACTGCTATGTCTTCAAGAACTGGGTCGAGGACCAGTATCAACTGGGCAAATTCGCACTGTTGGATAATTGGAGGATAGATCTTCCCCAATAGCACGCTCCCAAAAAAGTAGATATGCAGGGAGCATCTTGCTCGCTCATGGAAGAAGCTCCATAGGAAGTATTTCTTTCGACAAAAACCAAAAGAATTTTGAAAGATCTACAAGCATGCCCGGCGATCAAGTGGAAAAGCTCGCTTGAGCCCGAAATTATAGATGGGACGTTGAAACCGCATCCCACACCGAAAATTGCTGACAAAGGGAAAAACCCTTAAGTTAAGCCTTCGAAGTCTTCTAAGAAAAAAAGACCGAGAAGCTTGTGCAGCCCGTTGAGTATGTTGACAGGTGCAAGGACCTCCAAAAATATATAGACGAGCCAGAAGAATACAATCAGAAAGCACGAATGCCGGCCACACTTGAAGAGTTCCTCCAGCATATACTCGAAGACAAGGACAGTGACGACAATGAGGAAAATGACTCATCAGAGGAAGCGGTAGAACATATGGAAAGCTGCCATATGGTCTCCCATTCATCACTATATGATGAAAAAGCTCCGCCAGTGTCGGAAAGCCACATGGATGAACTGGGGGCAGAGTCAACATCAAAAATCCCGAGACTGCCAGAAAAAGACCCGATTGAAAGGTTGTTGAAAGAAGCTTTTCAAAAGAGCAAAAAAGATCAGGAATGTGAGAAGACCATATATGAAAAGGCCAAACAACACCATTTAAACAAAGACGTCGCGGCGAGGATGAGTCATAAAACTTTCCGATCAAACCAAGACATACCTGCACCAAATAAGAGTAGGACTAAAGCTAAGAAGCAGTTTGCCAAGACCCTATCAATGGGGATGAGGCTACCACCTCTCATGATGTACACTCCTGGGGTACCATATTTCGATGGTGGAGAAGGACACCCGAAATATTGCTCGTACCACCGAAGAATCGCTCACCCCATCGAGGAATGCAACACCTTCAAGAAGTGGTGGTAAGGATATGTTGCCCATAGAAAACACTTTAAGAAGGAGAAGCACGAGACTCGCGTTTGTCGATATGAGAGCAGCGAGACAACAATGCATAAAGAAACAACTAGCAACTGTCATATGGTTAGTACCAGTTCAAAGGAGGAAAAATCTCGGATTCTCACGTTCGGGAGTGACTCTGAGGATGAAATGCCCCTCAACCCTCTCTTTAAGAGCTCTGCTTTGGAAAAAGAAAAGGAGGAAAAGAATTGCGAGAACATCCATCTGCGCAACTGCACTCTACTTGAAATGAATCTCGGACCCGCAAATAAGGGGTCGAATAAAAAGAATAAAGGCAAAGGGAAAATGCCTATAAAGATCACCCTTGATGAAGAGGCAGCCAAAGAGCTCGTCGCAAAGAACCTGCCTAAGAAAACCAAGGTAGACTATAATGTCCTTGCGCATTTGAGGAAGATACCCTCCCAATTGAGCATATTGGACACTCTACTCTTGTCCAAAGAGGCACGAGACTTTTTGATCAAGGCCTTACAAGAACCCGATCAGTTTCAAGCTTTCCTCACAGAAGATAAGATGAAAAATGAACTGGCAAAGATCCACATGGCTGATATTACATTCAGCGATGAAGATCTACTTCTCGGTACATACGAGCATAATCGGCCGTTATATGTCACCGGGTACTGCCACGACATCAAAATAGGAAAAATCCTTATCAACAACGGATCCTCCGTCAATCTTCTCAACTTGAGAGTGCTGAAAGATATATATATGAATGTTCAGCATTTTACTTGAGACAAAATTACCATCTCGTGGTTCGACTCGCAGTCATCACGGACGCTTGGGTCTGTAATATTGACGCTTCATTTCGGGCTGCTCATCACTGACATCAAATTATATGTCATTGACGCCAATACCTGTTGAAACTCTCTACTCGGTAGGCCTTGGCTACACGAGTACAACGTCATCTCTTCTACACAACATCAGTATATGAAGTATTTCAAAGAAGGCTTGGAGTACACCATCGCGGGAGAACTCAATCCTTTTTCGGTGAACGAGGTGCGAAAGTATAAAGATGCAAAATACTTTCAGCTGAATTTTGAGGATACTTAAAGGTGCTACAAGCTGGAATATAAGCAAAAATTCATGGCTACCATCCCGGTCTTCGGAAGCGATAATGAAGAAGACGAAAAAATATTCTACTCGGTAAAGCCTCACATAGAGAACAATAAATCCGGACTATCGACCTCTATCTTTTTCTGTGACAGCGACTCCGAAAACGACACTAATGCAGTGTTCTCCATTCGCCTATCAACGCAGACTCTTGCCAAAGCGGATCAGAGTTTATATATTATGATGACTCCGTCTCGACGCTACGGGGAACTTGACGCGCTTAATACTTATAGTGTACAATAGTTGGAAACCATCCACGTGCTTCCTAAGCGAAGAGGTGAAAATGCGATCCTCTTCTATAAATCTATGGAGACCAAAATGGATAAAGAAGTCTGGCGCAGGGCTGATCCGACTCTTGACACGTTCCAGCCCATCCATATACCAAGATACTATGCGGAGGGATTAAAGGAGTTGTTAAAGCGCCAAGATGTACCTCTCGAACAAACTGTTCAACAGGCCGAATTCTATAAAAAAATGAGGATATTTCCGTGACTCAACGAAAGAAGCCCAAATGGAAAATGGATACAGCTGGGCTGGGATATGTTCGGTCCAAAAAGCGGGAGCAAATCTATAGCTGACACATCATAAATGGCTTGAATGAAGAGGAAGATGTTTCCCCAAATAGCCATGCGGACGAACGGGAGAAAATTCTCACTCGAAGAACCCCAAGTCCGTCGCTCAAAGAGCAAACTAACAAGATAATATAAGAAGCTTGTCAAGCGAGCTGAGACAACCATAGTCGCGAAATGGCTATATATGAAATGACCAAGACGTAGCGTCTCAGTGAAAAATCAGTGGATGAAATAGATCATGATACTCTCCATCCACAGCCTGCTGTGCACAGCCGTGAAAAAGGAAAATACCAAAGCAGAGACGAGAATAAGGCAGCGATCGCGAGCAACGCTCAAGGACATCAAAGTAGGTCCAAGACGCCGTTTAATAGAGAAAAGTTCGGTTGGAGCCCGTCTTTCATAAATAAGATGGGTCGGAAATATTCGTTCCCTCGAGACAAGATAGGAAAGATCTTCAGCCTTATCATGAAGCACCAAATGATGACGCTTCCGGAGTCTCGGCACCCCGAAAAGATAAATGAAGTCCATCATCCGGATCATTAATCCTATCACCAAGCAATATGTCATCCCCTTGAAGACTGTTTCACGTTCAAGAACTGGGTGGAAGACCAATATCAACCAGGCGGTTTTATGTTATCCGATAGCTGGAGGATAATCCCGCCACAAAAGCATGAGCCAAAGAAGACCTATACCATCAGGTTGGGACTAGCTCGACCGCGAAAATGGAAGCGGACTCGTACTTGTCATATGATAACACTCTCAAGAGAGGGAGGGGCGAGAATATGATTGACCTTTTTGTTAGTTATATGTATGCCCAAGAGGCCATTACTGTATATGGGATGTATATTGTAGTGGATGCTTGGACATATATAGGGAGGACTTTCTTGCTCGACATGATAGTATGCTATCTGGTTGCTCTATATCTTAACATGTACACTTATTGTCTCTCTCTCACATATTGATAAAGCCCTTAGGATGTGTACTTGACTATCAGGACTATGATGTAGATCATACTAGTGGGGCCATGGGTCCACAAGTACACCCTATAATTGTTCCTAGTCGTGGGAGTATCGAGACATGGCATCGATACTCCAGAGTAGACTAGCGTATACGCTTCTTGACCCATGTGATGGGTGATGGATGATCCCATATCCATTGGTGTTTGATATTAGAGAAGGTATGCGGGTGCTCGGTGGAGACTGGTTACACTGAACGGACTCGCCGAGAACTCCTAGATGGTATTATACCTATCGTCGGATAGCAGTTCTCTGGTGACACTGGTACAGGTTAGTCTGTAGACCCGAGATCTTTATAGAGTCTTGTATGATTCCCACTGTGCTTTGATTTCCACCATACCACGTGTTCCCGCCGAAAATTTCAGCGCAGAAGAGTCCAAGGTATCAAATGGCAGCGATACGCTTAAGGAAATGCGAACCAATATCTTCCGGCCTGTATTTTGATAAGTTCCCAAATGAGCAACTATTAAATTCTGATGGTATTGGAAGCATCTCGAAAAACCCTTCGATTTGATATATTATGGGCCTCATAATTCATACGGGATCAAAAGTTATGAGGCATCACGTGTCCACACGTGATTGACCTTTAAGAACCCGCTGGAGGAGTTAAAAGATATAATAAAAACTCAGAAAAGACCCCAATGGGGCATCACGTGCTCACACGTGACCATGGGTCACGTGCAGACACGTGATGGGCATTCAAGGCCTCTAAAATAATGAATAGAATTAAATTCTAAAATCTGTTCCCTGATTAAAAATCAGGAAATACCTCAACGAGCTATCACGTGCTCACACGTGACCAATGGTCATGTGTTGACACGTGATGGTTAAAACAACAACATAAACAAGCGGCTGTTAAAGGAACCAATTTGGGGGTCACGTGCTCACACGTGACCAAGGGTCACGTGCCAGCACGTGACAGGCTTTGAAAGCCTTACAGTTTAATAGAATTAAAATTCTAAATTTCTCTAAAATCTTTCGAAATAGAATTAAAATTCTAAATTTCTTTAAATCTTTCCAAATGGAAAAGGATTATGGGGACCGTTGGATTAAAAATCCAATGGTGATTAAAAACCACCAATTTATGGAAAAATCTTAAATAAGGAAAGATCTCCACAAATCTCACCGAAATAACAAACAGAATATCTTTTGGATTTAAAATCCAACGGTGAATAAAATTCACTGAATGATCTAAAGGCTTATATTAAATACGAAAACAAATCAAATCTTTCATTGAGAGATTTGCTGAACAAATTGATTCTTTTCCTTCTCCTATAAATAGGAGCCAAGAAAAGAAGAGAATGGACCTTTTTTTTGGAGAGAAAAACAGGGAGAGGAGAATTTAATTCTCAAGAGGGAAGAAAAGAAAGGAGAATTTAATTCTCAACAAAGAAAACCCTAGGTGAGAAAAAGGAAAAAGATCAATTTCAAAAAGAGAATTTAATTCTCAAAATCCAAGAGTTTAACTCTTATACAAAAAAGAACTTAGTTCTTCTTCTGGTTGAAGATCTGCACAGAGAACATCTCCCCATAAGTTGAGAATTTAATTCTCATCGGGTTGAGATCCTGCCATGCATATCCTAAACTTAGAAGGAGAATTGAGTTTTGAGAATTTAATTCTCCTAAAACAAAACTAGGGTTTAACCCTAATCAAGAATTTAATTCTTTTACATATCTGGGAATTTAATTCCTTTGAAAAGAAATCAGGGTTTTATCCTAAATAAGAATTTAATTCTTTCACGATAGGAATTTAATTCCTCCAAAATCATAATTAGGATTTAACCCTACAAAGAATTCAATTCTTAAAAGATCTCTGTTCATAAAAAGAACTATGGTCACGTGCCCCCACGTGACCCTTGAAAAGATCCCCTGCAAAGAACTTTGAAGCATCACCTCACGTGCTCCCACGTGACTCCCAAAACGCAGAAAGAAAAAGCAAAGGAAATGAAAGCTTTGGACGCTCTCACGTGTTATCACGTGACCCCTCAGCAAATGCTTTAACAATTGGCACACAGATCCCCATCACGTGCCAACACGTGATGCTCTAAAATAAAAACAAAAGTGTTTAACACTTATTCGCAGATTTGAGGATAAACCAAAAGGAGATCTGGCTCCACATTTAGGGCGCCCTCACGTGTCACCATGCGACCCCTAATGAGCATTCTAACAGACCAGAGCGGGGGCCTCCATCACGTGCTCACACATGATGGCCGTCAGAATTAAAAGAGTTAAACACTGATCTGCAGAATAAAATAAGGGAAATCAGGGCGCTCTCACGTGTCCACACGTGACCCCTCTCTCCTTAGTGTTTAACACTAATCTGAAGACTTTGTTCCCGGTGTTTAACACTGATTTGCTTTAGTGTTTAACACTAATTTGAAATCTCTGATTACCAGTGTTTAACACTGATTTGCTTTAGTGTTTAACACTAATTTGAAAGCCCTGTTGCTAGTGTTTAACACTGGTTATCTTTTAATGTTTAACACTAACTTGCTAATCTTATTCCCATTGTTTAACACTGTTGGTCTTTAGTGTTTAACACTAGTTTTAGCCCAATTGGCTAAGTTTCTAGAGGCAAAGCCTCTCCTTCAATGGACCAACAGAGGGCCAATATTTCAAACATAATTGGACTTAGCCCAAACTGGCCATAAGTCCTCAAATCATCTTGAACTGAGCACTTCTGTTCTTTCAACCAACTCATTGGTTCAAGGGTACATCTCTGAACTCCTCTGATATTTGTCGTTGTAATCCTTCAACGTCTTCAGAGAGGTGACGGGTCCCGACGACCACACATCAAGACAGACTGTGGGGTCCTTAAACCCACGGACTTATGCGTCCTTAAACTAAAATACGGACTGTGGGGTCCTTAAACCTACGGACTTATGCGTCCTTAAATTACCTATGGACCACTATGTCCCTAAACTGGAACATGGACCACTATGTCCTTAAACTGGTATTGGACCACTATGTCCCTAAACTGGCAATGGACCACTATGTCCTTAAACTGGCAATGGACCACCATGTCCCTAAACTGGAACAATAGAGCCCAAACGCTCTTTTGTCGGATCTAGACGATCCCATTAAGTTGATCTTAGTCTCAAACTGGACTAACGTATCCTTAACAAATGTTTAAGTTGATCTTAGCCTCAAACACGGCTAACGTATCCTTAAACCCTCAAACAGACTTTAGTCCCAAATTGGACTACAGGTCTCCCAACCAACTTTGGTTCAAGGGTACATCTCTGAACTCCTCTGATATCTGTCGTTATAATCCTTCAACGTCGTCAGAGAGGTGACGGGTCCCGACGGCCATACATTAAATGGTCCACTCTGTCCCTAAGCCGGAACAATAGAACCCAAACGTTCTTTTGTCGGATCTAAACGATCCTGTTAAGTTGATCTTAGTCTCAAATTAGACTAACGTATCCTTGACAAACGTTTGAGTTGATCTTAGTCTCAAATATGGCTAACGTATCCTCAAACCAAAACCCCAAACCCAAATCTAAGAAAATACGGATTTGGACTAATCCACGTCCTACGGGCGACAACATAACTTAGTCTCCGTATACAATCCACGGGCAACCAAACACAAAACAAACACCCACGACATGAAGTGACCAGCTGGAGAAGGAGAAAGTTGTTATCGCGATGCGGTAGCGTAATTAACTGCAGGGGCTTGCGCCTGTAGGGAAGAGCGTCCCCACAATCAAAAACCCTTCAACGAAGGGGAATCTGACGAAGTCTGCTACATCGGCCGCATCCGTTTAAACCTTCGATACATGGTGCCATAAATCAACTTGGCATCTTCGGAGAGGTGGACGGATAGCACCAATTAGCATCTGCCCCGAATCTCAGGCAAGACGTCCATGTCCTGGCCGCCATTCGGAGGGGAACAGATTCTGGCACGCCCGGTGGGACCTTTTCCTCTTTCCACTCCACACTTCGTGTGTAGTGTTCATGAACGAATCGCGGTTTACTGTGGTTGCCTGTGGATTCGAGGTACTAAGATTTGGTGTCTTGCTTCGTGCAGAAAACAGAAGATCAATGGCTTCAAACTGCACTGTCTGCAACTGCAACTCTCGCTCGGTCCTTGCTGGAGGAGTGACTTATGGGCCCCAAGCGGCCTCCCTTTTCAAGATGCCAGTGGAGCAGGTAACTCAGGCCACCACTGGATTATTCTTCGGGACCATGCTCCCACCGTTGAGCTTCAATGCCACAATGACGTTACAAGAATCCCCAAAGAAGTCAGTCTTTGATCGGCTTACCACTTCCGCTACCCCTATCAACGGGTCGCCCAACTTCAATACCTCAGTTTTCAACAGATTGGGCCAGAGCGTCCACAAGCCTGCGATACCCGAAGTTGCCATCCCAAAGCGGATATCCATCCCAGCTCAAGCGGACGAAATCATTGGAAAGGCTTCTCCTTCCAAAAAGTCAGTTTTTACAAGGATGGCCATTCCGGCTTCTGCTCCAGGCGAGGTCCTCAACGCTGCTTCCTCTGCCTAGAGGTCTGTCTTTGACAGATTAGACATTGCTTCTCAACGGGTGTCAGTCTTCGACAGGCTAGCACCAATAATAGTCTCTCCTCAAAGCAGGGGGCATGATGAAGTCACCCTTATAGCTGAAACAACTCCATCCGCACGACACGCTCGACGTTGCCACTGGCGCCGAGTTAGGAAGGCTGGGGGAAACTCCCCCTCTGGGATAACTCCGCCAGCTCCGATGGTGGGGATCGATGCTGCTGTTCCAATCGAGAACATCTTTGAACTGCTCAACAAGGTGCGCAGAAACTCTCCTACTGCAGTGCTAAAGAGAACTCCTTCACCTGTGGAGAATACTCCAGAGAAGAAGCTGGAGCAGCCCCCTCAACGGCTGTCTTCTAAAATTTACAAGGTCTGGCGTCAAGTCCAAGACTCCGTGGTGGATCAAGACTACCTCCGCCGATAGGAAAAGATGAAGGCTCGACAGGAGAAGGACTACTCTGTCAAGCCAGAAAAAGCAACAGCTGGCTGGGTGCCCACTGCAACGGCTCCCTCAACGTCAATCACTCAAAAGAAAAGGAGGCCGCAAAAAGCCCCTGTGAACATGGCGAACCGTAAAAGCGCTGAATCTAAACGCCCCAAGTCTGGGGGCATGGTGGTGCACACCGTTTATATGGCTTCCGAAAAGGAGGAAAGCCGCGCTTCGATGGGTCACCGACCGCTCGCCCGATCCGTGACAAAAGCCCAAGAGTAGCAGCAGAAGCTCCAAGAAATGATGACTGCAATGGCCGCACTCACTGGGCCAAAAGAAAGCTCGGAGGCATCATCAGAACAGCGTCACGAGCAAGAAACCGATGCTGACTTCTTACGTATAATCCTCGAAAAGAAAGACAAAGAAGCCGCAGAGCAAGCGGCTAACATAAAACAAATGGCGCTCCTTTTCCAAGATATGGTAGGGATGATGTTACAGCCGGACCCTCCAGCTGAAGACCCTCCAATCATTGTTGGAGACGACGGGGGGGGGGGGGGGGAGGGAGACATCTAATCCTCCTCCGGCCCTTTCAGCAGCCAAGGAGGAAACTATTTCCAAAGCTGCAATGGATGACTATATTGCTCAGCAGATACGAGTTCATAAGGCGAATGAGGCGGCTGGGCAAATTGTTAGAACCGGACGGCCCTACCCGGGCTGGTATGATCAGATCAAGTACCCGCCGGGCTATACAATACCGAAATTCCATGTCTATAAGGGGACTGGCAATCCCCATCAACATGTCGCTCAGTTCATGGTTCTTTGCGGCAATACTGGAGGTGATGATAAACTTCTACTTCGCCAGTTCGTCGGTAGTTTAGCAGACACAGCTTTTGAATGGTACTCGGAACTTCCCGACGACTCTGTCAAGACATGCGCAGAGATGGAGTTGCTATTCACCCAGCGTTTCGCAAGCGTCAGCGAGCGCACCCCGATCATGGCATTGATCAACGCCAGAGTGAAGCCGGGAGAGACGTGGGTGCAATGCGCAATCCGGTGGCGGAACCTATGGTCGAGATGCGAACAACGCATAGAAGAAGCTCCTACCGTGGGCATGTTCGTGGGTACTCTCGACCCTCAAGCGACCATCTCCCAATTCACGATGTTCTTCAAGCCGACCACCTTCCAGGCCTTGATTGACAAGCTGGCCCAAATGGACCAGATGGGCCATAGGCCTTCCTCTTTAAAGACAGATCCTTGGAATGAAAAGGGCAAAGGGAAAGCAACTTTCGTCGCAAACGCTCAACAACAACCGAGCAACTTAAAGCCGGTTGTTCGCCAAAATAACGTGCGTCCGCGCCCATCCCTCGAGGAGAGACTGGGACGTCCTTACTCGTTTCCCCAGGATAAAACGAGGAAACTGTTCGAACTGGCAGTACGCAACAGACTCATCAATCTGCCGGATCCAAAACGTCCGTTGCAGCCAGGCGATGTCAATGATCCAAATTACCACCCTTACCACCAAGCGGTAAGCCATCCAATCGAAGATTGCTTCTTCTTTAAGGGATGGATCGAGGATCAGTACCAACAAGGCAAGTTTGCATTATCCGAAATTTGGAAGGTAAACCCGCCACAGCCTCACACTCCTAAGAAGACAAACACACCGAGGGCAACGTGCTCTTTTGTTGAGGAAGCTCCATGGGAGGTGGCTCTTTCGACCAAAACTAAAAGAATGCTGAAGAATCTCCAAACGTGCCCGGCAATCAGGTGGAAAAATACACTCGAACCTCAAATCATCGAGGGGATGCTGAAACTGCGCCCAATTCCAAAGATCGGTGATGATAGCCAAAGCGCTCACACTTAGCCGTCAAAGTCGTCGAAGAAGAAGACCAAAAAGCCCGTGAAGCCTGGTGACAAGCGCACGGACCTACAAAAACAGATTGACGCATTGGAAGAATATAATCAGAAGGCGTGGACCCCAGTCACACTCCAAGAATTTCTCAGCCACGTCCTTGAGGATGGAGATGATGACAATGGAGAAGACTCGTCGGATGAATCTGAAGATTATGTGGCAAGCTGCCATATGATCTCTCACTCGTCAATAAATGATGAAAAAGCTTCTTACACAGAGAAGCTGGGGGCAGATCCTGAGCCAGAACTTCTAAGACCATCAGACGAAATGATTGATGCATTCCTGAACGAAGCCCGTCTTAAAAGCAAAGCTGCTCGAGAGCGCGAGATGGCCATATTCGAGAAAGCCAAACGCCGGTGACTAGATGAGAGGGTCGAAACACTCCCACCGGATCAAAGTACACCCGATGCAAATGAAAGCAGGATCAAGACAAGGAAACGATTCGCCAAAGCCATATCGATAGGGATGAAACTGCCCTCTTTCAGAGAAAATTCTCCTGACGGTATACATCTTAATGAAGCAGACGTACATCCTAACTTCTGCTTATATCATCAGAAGATTGCACATCCTACTGAAGACTGCAACTCCTTTAAGTGTTGGTGGCAAGGGTATGTCACTCACAGGCAACACTTCAACAGGATAAAGCGTGAAGCTCGTAGACAGCGGAAAAATGCGACAGATGAGCGTAAAAGAATTGCCGGCAATTGTCATAGGGTTGATCCCGGGGGATCGTGAGTTCTCACCTTTGGGAGCGACTCCGACGAAAAAGTATACCACGGTCCTCTCTTCAAGGAATCCATCTCTGAAATGAAAGAATTGAGGAATTGCGAGAACATTCAGCTGCGCAATCGCACGCTGCCCGAAAAGAATCTCGGACCCGCAAACAAGGGATCGAACAAAAGGGATAAGGGGAATGGAAAAGCGACCTCCGTCGCCAATGCTCAACAACAGCCGAGTGACCCGAAACCGTTTGGTCGTAAAAACAACAAGCCACGATACCTCAATGAGAAGTTGAAACGTCCTTACTCATTTCCCATAGATAAAACAAAGAGACTGTTCGAGCTAGCGGTGCGCAGCGGGCTCATCACTCTGCCGGATCCAAAACGCCCGTTGCAGCTAGGTGACGTTGACAATCCTAACTATTATCCCTACCACAGAGTAATGGGTCACCCACTCGAAAATTGCTAAGTCTTCAAAGGCTGGATTGAGGATGAATACCAACAGGGCAAATTCGCGTTGTCTGAAAACTGGAAGGTGAGCCCGCCACAACCACATGCTCCGAAAAAGATGGACATGCCGGGGGCATCGTGCTCTTTCATAGAGAAAGCCCCATAGATCGAAAATTCAGTAAACTAGAGATTCGCCTCAAATACGGCGACGGTGGACCACTATGTCCTAAAACTGGCGTCGGACCGAAACGTCCCTAAACTAACGACGGACCGCAATGTCCTAAAACTTGCAAATGACCGAAACGCCGTTAAACTACTACCAACCCGCGGCATCCCCAGGCTGACGTGGTAAAAAAAACAAAAAAAACGGTTTGTCCATAAGCAAAATGGGCACGGATGAAAACCCGAAAGGGCTCCGCGAGTAAAAACAGCAGGGCTACCGGCGAGTGTTCGTGAAAACCCGAAAGGGCGCAACCTCGTTAGAAAAAAGTATAAAAAGAATAAAAAAAGGGTATGTCCATAAGCAAAATGGGCACGGATGAAAACCCGAAAGGGCTCCGTGAGTAAAAACAGCAGGGTTACCGGCGAGTGTTTGTGAAAACCCGAAAGGGCGCAACCTCGTTAAAAGACACTTACAGGGTCCTCTCGACTTTGTATGGAGAAACCACCCGTGTGAGATCCTTACGACTCACAAGGGAGCAACACACTTAGGGATCCTCACGATTCCTAAGGAGAAATTACACTTGCGAGATCCTCACGACCCGTAAGGAGAACTCTCTTATGGGACCCTCACGGCTCATAAGATTTGAAAGTCTTAAGTTACAGAGATCTGAACCTTTTCTTAAGCAACCCCCACAACC
This sequence comes from Agapanthus africanus, assembly GCA_030015575.1. Lineage (NCBI taxonomy): Eukaryota > Viridiplantae > Streptophyta > Magnoliopsida > Asparagales > Amaryllidaceae > Agapanthus > Agapanthus africanus. Next base: position 310,049,759 of record JASDDO010000024.1, read on the forward strand.
TTCGATACTGCCCTACAAGTGGCTCAATACTGACCCTTGTATACAATCCACGGGCACGAATAAACATTTCCCTAACCAAGTCCCACCCGCGACTAGGGATATGTCCGTATGGTGAACAACCCTTATGAGTCCTCTCGACTTATAAGGAGAAAATCCTTTTGTAAGATCCTTACGACTTACAGGGGAACACGCACTTAGGAATCCTCATGATTCCCAAGGAGAAAACATACGTACGAGATCCTCACGACTTGTAGGGAGAAATACCTCTGTGAGACCCTTACGGCTCATGAAGTCAAAAGCCTTAGTCGACAGGACCCTAACCCTGTTTACTAAGCCATCTTTGTTCGACATCGACAGAGGCAAATGATGATTCGCTCCTGGCAATATCCCAGTTGTAGCGATGCTGATGCCTAAACCGGTATCAAATTCCAAGTCCTTTCATGGCAAATGATGATTCGCTCCTGGCAATATTCCAGTCGCAGCGATGCTGATGCCAAGATTGGTATCAGATCCCAAATCCCCTACTCGTGAGAAAAAATCAGCGAGCCAAAAAAAAATACATATGAAATAGCCGAAATGATGGGGTAACTTGCAACAAAATCAGCAAGTAAAAATGTATGCATACAAAAACAGCCGAAATGATTGGGCAACTCGCAATAAAGAGCAGCGAGTAAAAAGAAAAATAGCCGAAATGATTGGGCACCGCGAAAAATAGCCGAAATGATTGGGCAATCGTGATTTTCGCGATATAAAAAGCTGAAATGATAGAGTATCGTGGAAAGAATAAAAAAATGATGAAAGAATGAAACTTTTTGCCCTACAGGTGAGATCACATCAATCCCTGTATACAATCCAGGGGCACAAACAAAGAGGGAACCATACCTTCCCAACAGGCTCCATCAGAAAGCGAAGCCAAATCTCGACGGTTCATAGACAACCTAGAGACAACCTCGACATTTGTCGCAATATTGCAGACACAATGTCAGCAAATGAAGCAAAGGAAGATCCCTAGCTTCAGGGTCTCGACGTCAACATCGACAACTTAGAGATCAACACCGGCATGCTTTGTCCCTCCAACCTGATGCAGACATGAAATCAACAACCGACCTCAGAGTCGCAACGAAACGGAGCCATGGCAAAGGCCCTAGTTCCAAATCTCAATGGCCACATCTGCAGCCTGGAGACCAACAACGGTGTGCCTCCTCATTCCAGCAGGACACAGATGTTACACCATCAAACGGAGTGACGGCGAAATTCCAGATCCACCTCAGCATTCGTCTCGTTACAGAAGACGAGATGTCAACAACAACGTTCCTTCGCAGTCCAGCAGGACGCAGATGTAACGTCAACAAAAGACCTCATGGTCGAAACAAAGCGGAGTGACGGCAAAATCCCAGCTCCACCTCAGCATTCGTCTCTTTACAGCAGACGAGATGTCAACGACGGTGTTCCTCCGCAGTCCAACAGGATGCAGATGCAACATCGACGAAAGACCCCATGGTCAGTAAAGCGGAGTGACGGCAAAATCCTGGCTCCACCTCAGCATTCGTCTCATTACAGCAGATGCAATGTCAACAGCAGCGTTCCTTCACGGTCCAGCAGGATGCGGACGCAGCGTCAACAAAAGACCTTACGGTCAAAGCAGACGAAGCAAAGGCTAAATTCCTAGCTTCAACGTCTTGACGGTAACTCATATAAAACCGAAAAGACAATCAGAGATCATCCCACATGGAGTGGTCACCACCACGACATTCGTCTCGATACAGCAGACGAGATGTCAACAACAACGTTCTTCCTCCAACAGGATTAGGACACACCAAGCAAACGAAGCGAAGGCCAAATTCCTAGCTTCATGCTTCTTAACGGCAAGTCATATAAAGCCTGAAAGACAATCAGAGATTATCTCGCACCAGCGCGGAGTGGTCACCACCTCGACGATCGTCTCGATACAACAGATGAAATGTCACCCCAGCGTTCTTCCCCCAGCAGGATTCGGACGCGCCAAAGCAAACGAAGCGAAGGCCAAATTCCTAGCTTCAGGGTCTTGACGGCAAGTCATATAAAGCCTGAAAGACAATCGGAGATCATCTCGCACCAGCACGGAGTGGTCACCACCTCGACGATCATCTCGATACAGCAGATGAAATGTCACCCCAGCGTTCTTCCCCCAGCAGGATTCGGACGCGCCAAAGCAAACGAAGCGAAGGCCAAATTCCTAGCTTCAAGGTCTTAACGACAAGTCATATAAAGCCTGAAAGACCACCGGAGATCATCCCACATGGAGTGGTCACCACCCCTACGTTCGTCTCGATATAGCAGACGCAACGGCACCAAAAGGAGCCACGGAAAAATCCCTAGTTCCAAAACCTCGATGGTTCACCAGCAACCTAGAGACAACCGTGACATTCGTCTCGATACAGCAGACACAATGCCAGCAAACGAAGCAAAGGCCAAATTCCTAGCTTCAGGGTCTTAACGGAAAGTCATATAAAGCCTGAAAGACTATCGGAGATCATCCCAGACCAGCGCGGAGTGGTTATGACTCATCGGAGCTCTCCAAAATGAGCCTAACCTCAAGTAAAAAGCGGCATGGCAAATTCCTAACGCTTGCTCTTCCGACGGTCAAACTGCCAAGGAGGATTGCTTGAAGACGTCTTGTCCAGCCCCCGAAGGGATCAGAGACACGGCAGTCGCAGGGCTACTCGAACAGCACGATTGCCTATCGGGGAATATATCAGCTCATGCGACGGTACGACGGCCAAAACCCTAATTACCACATACCCTAACGGACTTCTGTCGTAAAGAGCAGAGGTTGACTGTGACGTTAGGATATTCTTGCGAGATCTGCTCGATCCGTTTCGACTCGTGAGGAAATTGATGTCTTTGTGAGAACTTCTCGATTCGTCTCGACTCGTAAGATAAAGCCTTAGGCAGTAGGGATTAAAAAACCTGTTTCCTAAGCACTGGGACCCTGCAAGTCGGCCCAAAATGGTCTCTTGGATACTATCCATGGGTCACACTCTCCAAATTCAAATCTCGACAAGGAGGGAAACAACCACTTACGAGTCCTCTCGACTTATAAGCGGGAAAATTCTCTTGTGAGGTCCTTACGACTTTCAAGAGAAAACACACTTAGGAGTCCTCACGACCCCTAAGGAGAAAATACACATGCGGGATCCTCTCGACTCGTAGGGAGAAAAGTCTTTATGAGACCCTTACGGCTCATAAAATTGAAAAGTCTTAGGTGGCAGATCCTAACCCTGTCTCCTAAGCCATCACCGCCCTGCAAAGTGGTCAAGATGGACCATCTATAAGCCACACTTGCCAAAGCTACATGCCACTGAAATGGAAAAGCTACTCATGAGCATATAAACTACTTCACGCCAGAGTAAGATATAAAGAGATAGAAGGGTGCGGCTCATGGAGTTAAGGGTTTGGAACTATATCTCTTAAGAGTCGAGATTTGAGTTAATGATAAATGACGACGCTTGTGTCCGCTCGTTATCTTCTCAGATCAAGATTCTGAAAGTAATATACCAACCCGAAATTGGTCATACGCTATGCATTACTTTGCACTACTTCACCCACGTATATACTTACGTGGGCAAAGTAGTGGGGGGCATTTGTTCCCGCTGAAAATTTCTGCGCAGAAGAGTCCAAGGTATCAAATGGCAGCGATACGCTTATAGAAATGCGAACCAATACTTCCGGCCTGTATTTTGATAAGTTCCCAAAGGAGGAACTATTAAATTCTGATGGTATTGGAAGCATCTCGAAAAACCCTTCGATTTGATATATTATGGGCTTCATAATTCATCCGGGATCAAAAGTTATGAGGCATCACGTGTCCACACGTGATTGACCTTTAAGAACCGGCTGGAGGAGTTAAAAGATATAATAAAAACTCAGAAAAGACCCCAATGGGGCATCACGTGCTCACACGTGACCATGGGTCACATGCAGACACGTGATGGGCTTTTAAGGCCTCTAAAATAATGAATAGAATTAAATTCTAAAATCTGTTCCCTGATTAAAAATCAGGAAATACCTCAACGAGCTATCACGTGCTCACACGTGACCAATGGTCACGTGTTGACACGTGATGGTTAAAACAACAACATAAACAAGCGGCTGTTAAAGGAACCAATTTGGGGGTCACGTGCTCACACGTGACCAAGGGTCACGTGCCAGCACGTGACAGGCTTTGAAAGCCTTACAGTTTAATAGAATTAAAATTCTAAATTTCTCTAAAATCTTTCGAAATAGAATTAAAATTCTAAATTTCTCTAAATCTTTCCAAATGGAAGAGGATTATGGGGACCGTTGGATTAAAAATCCAATGGTGATTAAAAACCACCAATTTATGGAAAAATCTTAAATAAGGAAAGATCTCCCCAAATCTCACCGAAATAACAAACAGAATATCTTTTGGATTTAAAATCCAACGGTGAATAAAATTCACTGAATGATCTAAAGGCTTATATTAAATACGAAAACAAATCAAATCTTTCATTGAGAGATTTGCTGAACAAATTGATTCTTTTCCTTCTCCTATAAATAGGAGCCAAGAAAAGAAGAGAATGGACCTTTTTTTTGGAGAGAAAAACAGAGAGAGGAGAATTTAATTTTCAAGAGGGAAGAAAAGAAAGGAGAATTTAATTCTCAACAAAGAAAACCCTAGGTGAGAAAAAGGAAAAAAGATCAATTTCAAAAAGAGAATTTAATTCTCAAAATCCAAGAGTTTAACTCTTATACAAAAAAGAACTTAGTTCTTCTTCTGGTTGAAGATCTGCACAGAGCACATCTCCCCATAAGTTGAGAATTTAATTCTCATCGGGTTGAGATCCTGCCATGTAGATCCTAAACTTAGAAGGAGAATTGAGTTTTGAGAATTTAATTCTCCTAAAACAAAACTAGGGTTTAACCCTAATCAAGAATTTAATTCTTTTACATATCTGAGAATTTAATTCCTTTGAAAAGAAATCAGGGTTTTATCCTAAATAAGAATTTAATTCTTTCACGATAGGAATTTAATTCCTCCAAAATCATAATTAGGATTTAACCATACAAAGAATTCAATTCTTAAAAGATCTCTGTTCATAAAAAGAACTAGGGTCACATGCCCCCACGTGACCCTTGAAAAGATCCCCTGCAAAGAACTTTGAAGCATCACCTCACGTGCTCCCACGTGACTCCCAAAACGCAGAAAGAAAAAGTAAAGGAAATGAAAGCTTTGGACGCTTTCACGTGTTATCACGTGACCCCTCAGCAAATGCTTTAACAATTGGCGCACAGATCCCCATCACGTGCCAACACCTGATGCTCTAAAATAAAAACAAAAGTGTTTAACACTTATTCGCAGATTTGAGGATAAACCAAAAGGAGATCTGGCTCCACATTTAGGGCGCCCTCATGTGTCACCACGTGACCCCTAATGAGCATTCTAACATACCAGAGCGGGGGCCTCCATCACGTGCTCACACGTGATGGCCGTCAGAATTAAAAGAGTTAAACACTGATCTGCAGAATAAAATAAGAGAAATCAGGGCGCTCTCACGTGTCCACACGTGACCCCTCTCTCCTTAGTGTTTAACACTAATCTGAAGACTTTGTTCCCAGTGTTTAACACTGATTTGCTTTAGTGTTTAACACTAATTTGAAATCTCTGATTACCAGTGTTTAACACTGATTTGCTTTAGTGTTTAACACTAATTTGAAAGCCCTGTTGCTAGTGTTTAACACTGGTTATCTTTTAGTGTTTAACACTAACTTGCTAATCTTATTCCCAGTGTTCAACACTGTTGGTATTTTGTGTTTAACACTAGCTTTAGCCCAATTGGCTAAGTTTCTAGAGGCAAAGCCTCTCCTTCAATGGACCAACAGAGGGCCAATATTTCAAACATAATTGGACTTAGCCCAAACTGGCCATAAGTCATCAAATCATCTTGAACTGAGCACGTCTGTTCTTTCAACCAACTCATTGGTTCAAGGGTACATCTCTGAACTCCTCTGATATTTGTCGTTGTAATCCTTCAACGTCTTCAGAGAGGTGAAGGGTCCCGACGACCACACATCAAGACGGACTGTAGGGTCCTTAAACCCACGGACTTATGCGTCCTTAAACTACCTATGGACCACTATGTCCCTAAACTGGAACATGGACCACTATGTCCCTAAACTGGAACAATAGAGCCCAAATGCTCTTTTGTCGGATCTAAACGATCCCGTTAAGTTGATCTTAGTCTCAAACTAGACTAACGTATCCTTAACAAACGTTTGAGTTGATCTTAGCCTCAAATATGGCTAACGTATCCTCAAACCAAAACCCCAAAACCAAATCTAAGAAAACACGGATTTGGACTAATCCACGTCCTACGGGCGACGACATAAATCAGTCTCCGTATACAATCCACGGGCAACCACAAACAAAACAAACACCCACAACACGAAGTGACCAGTTGGAGAAGGAGAAAGTTGTTACCGTGATGCGGTAGCGTAATTAACTGCAGGGGCTTGCGCCTGCAGGGAAGAGCGTCCCCACAATCAAAAACTCTTCAAACGAGGGGGAATCTGACGAAGTCTGCTACATCGGCTGCATCCGTTTAAACCTTCGATACATGGTGCCATAAATCAACTTGGTATCTTCGGAGAGGTGGACGGATAGCACCACTTAGCATCTGCCCTGAATCTCAGGCAAGACGCCTATGTCTTGGCCGCCATTCGGAGGGGAACACCACGGTCAAGAGATTGTGCAAAAAGGTGGTTTTTTGGTACAATCCCGAGTCATATGGAGGCAATGAGCGATTGGAGGGGTTTCGTCTCTCCCGGTATTGGGAGTTGATGTTGCGCTATACTCGATTGGCCATAACAGGAAATCCCTGGCCGGGGTTGCTGAGATCTACTGGTAAGTGTTATCAGTAGTTTCTCGAACCGTTATGGACCTTGTATCGGCATGACTTATCAGGCTATTGGGGTCTGGCGTTATACCACCCCAGGCTATGATATGCGACATATCAGACGAAGAGACCGGACTGTACGGTAGTGTTACTGATTGGATTCACAGGAGTACGAGCAGGCTTGCTTGTTGATTTTCTGATTGCTCAATACCCGGGTGGCCGTTACATTTAGCAGACCGCTTGCGGCTTGTGGGTGTTTGATATGATCATCACCTACTGCCGGCGTATTGACGAGTCTTTAGAGTCCTACACAGAGATTTCCTGGTTCATGTGAAACGAAGTAGGAGCACATATGTGATATGTGCGGGACCGAGATTAATGTGCGTATGTGATACCGCATTCTATTCTTGCGATATATGTATCGATTGGTTATTTGTGATATAGCCGGGTTATCGGATCAAGTGTTGATTCGATAAAATGATACATTTGATATTAGTCGGTTATATGTGATATAGCCGGATTATTAAATCAAGTGTTGATTTAATAATTTAATGTATAATTATATATTTGATATATTGCATTACATTAACTAATATTAGCCCACTTAAGTATTCATTTTTCTCACTTATGATACATTGATATATATATATATATATATATATATATATATATATATGTGATATATGTTAAATGTATTGTTTTCTTTTTGCACACAACATATATATGTGATATATATTGTTGTGTCATGCTAGGTTACACATGCAACATGTAAGTATGAGACTCACACCATGCTAGGTTAAAATTAGGGTTTTATTTGTTTTAAGTAATTCAAACAACTTGGATAATGAGTCATGGTTAAGCTTGTAGAAGCTTGTAGTCTTCATTGACTTAGTTCACTTGTTTGTCTAGCTTAAGATATTTGTTAACACAACCCTTAACTCATAGCTATGGTTTAGTCTCTACAATGGTTAGTGCATGACATACACTTACCATGGTTTCATTTCTAACCTCATGAGTTTCATTCATCATCTTCTTCCTCACAAGAGAAAAAGCTTGCTAGCTTTTTCTAAGTGATGAAAAATTGTGAGAAAAATAAAACTAAAGTGAGCCCACTACCTACTTCATCATCCTTTACTATTAGACATTTAGTTTAGGGTGTTTGCTTCACTAATCTCACCATTAGTGAAGAGATAGCATGAGCTCGAGTCTCCTCGACATAGATCATCTTCGGCCTCGAAGACATTGAGCAAGTGTGTTCATTTCTTCATGTGAACCCTCACAAGAGTCCGGGTCTTCACAACTCGCAACGAAGGGACTACTACAGGGAGCTTTAGAAGTGAAGGACCGGTCTACAAAGGTTGTATTCCTTCATTCACTTAGCTTTAAAGTGTTTACATATCGTTTCGTCGGATTTTCTAGTAACGATTCTAGGGTTAGGGTTAGCTAATACGGCACAAATAAAATGGTATGGACGATACCTCCCAAAACCTTGCTGCCGTGCTAGGTAACCCTGCAGTGGTATTAGAGCCATGCTAGAAAATTTGACGATGTTTGCTAGGATTACGAAACCGAAACTACTCCAAAACACCCGATACGAAAACTTGGTTTCTGTCGAATTTAAAAAGTCTTCAAATTTTTTTTTAAACAACTGCAGAATGTTGTATGAGATATGACATGAACACCATGAAAATTTGAGGGGGTTTTGTGAAAATATGGCCGGCCACATAGGTAGAAAAACTGGGTTCCTCGGGTCAAAATTGGAATTTGGTCTTCAAATTTTCAGCGTGTTCTAGTCTCTAAGATTTAGGGTTTCAGGTGTTGTTTGTTTTTGCTAAATTTTCATGTGATGCCAACTTTCTGCAAAAACAACTCGGAGTGTTTCGTATTCGTAATTCTAACATGTATTCGGGTTATTTAGACGATGTTAAAAAGTTCGAACGGATATTAATAACCCAATTTTTCCCCCCGGAAATTTTTCAAGAGTTGGATTTTTCTGAGTTTAAAATATTCAGAAAATCATGCAGGTGATTCTGTGGACCCTCTAGAAGAACGAAATCTTAACTCGATTCTGTGACCGTCAAATCCGCCACTAAACCCTAGGGTTTATGGTAGTCTAGCGGTGCCACAGGTGATGCATTGGTTGACCCTTCTATGGCTGGTTCATAGGTACCGTGGCATGTTCTGGGTGCTTTTTTAGACCCTGCTCAAGTGTTGAGCTTGTTGGAAATTTTTGGGTCCTTGCTTATTTGATCGAAAAGTTTAACTTCGTCTAGCTATCTGTGATTGTGATACAATATTTGGAATCCATATTGTTATGAAATAACTAGTATGAATTTTATAAATCTAGCAGTTTAGTCTCATTTGATCGGTTGCCACGGGATTTTGATGTTGATCAAAAGTCCGTCGCAATTACGTAGTGTACGCGGATACTCGTAGGGTAACCTTACTAGATAGCCACGTCCCATAGCCCCGACTAAGTGACTGTAGGAGAACCCCATCGCCAAAAGCATCCGTTCGGGTGCTCATGGCAACGGTGTTCCGCCTTAGTGCATTCGTCGACGGCATCGGGCGGTGCGGCCGTCTACTAAAGTTTCCGACAAGCATTCGATCAGGTTATCAGGAATCTTGTTGAATTACCCGACTGGTTATTGAAAAGTGTTTTCAATATCGAGACTAAAATGTGGGGTTTATAATTGTTAGGCATGCGATGTCTAAGAAATTCATTTGGTTAAGCATGAAATCCAATATATGTGATATATTGGGTTTATGATGTCTAAGGTGGTTGCGGATTCCACCTGTTGTAGTTTTTCACTTTCTTTTCTGCGACCGTAAGTGTAATATGTGGTGTATCACCGGTTTCGGTGCTATATGTCAATGACAACTGGGATACGCATATTTACTTACGTTGATACATGTGATGTTATGTGTTGCTGTGATATGTTATATTGGATCGTCGTGTTCTGAATAGCTGGGGGTTTTATGTGAGATGAGAGTTTTTCATTTTCATTCATGTAAGAACTTGTATGTAATATTCTTTTATTGGGGCACTTCCGGGTTGAGGATGATGTCACCATTGATGTATATTATTTACTTTTCCGCATTAGGATAGACCCAAGGCGGGGAGCACAAGTAACCGGGTTCTAGGGTCCAGCAGTGGGAGACCATCTCGAGGAGTCAAGACCGGGTCTCCTAACTCTAGAATTGGGAGAGTTGCTTGCCGCTCTCGTAGGGGTCTAGGGATGCGGGTTTGGCTATTCATCACGACCGTGGAATCCTCGTTTTTACTGGCTTAAATAAAACACAGAATTCCTAGTATATTCAATATTTCATATGTGATTCTTCTGCTGCTGATATTCTGTGATGTGATCACTTGATATGTTCTGAGACGAATGCCTATATTATATATATGATATATAATTACTATTGCTGCTTTCGTTTCTTATGTGATGCTTAGGAAGCATAACAGATGGGACTTCATTAATGAGAATAATGAAAGAAAAAGAAACCTAAAGATGTTGTAGAAACTTGTTTAAAAACTGGTAGCTCTAGTTCTTGCTTTGCATAGCAGTATTCCTTGTAAAATATCCAGCACCTTATTCGATAAGGAAAGAGCCGAGATCCCTTCACCGGGAGTGACCTCTTTAGCGAAACTAGCAGATGCTACAACCCACTCGGTTTGTCTTTTGATTGTTTCTATAGTTTCTTCTTTGCATAGTGGTATTTGTGAAATATCCTGCACCTTATTCGATAAGGAAAGAGTCGAGATCCCTTCACCGGGAGTGACCTCTTTAGCAAAACCAGTAAAAGCCTAAAAAACACTCCTTTTCAAAATCACTCGATTCTACGACGATATCGAGTTCATTACGCAAAAGGTTTTCATAAAAACCTGTCGTAGCCCTCCGTCATTTCAGATAAGTACTACTTAGTATTCGTGCTACGTTTGTTGACTATGTTAAGGCGTAGTGTGCGGTAGCTGATTAGTACTTATCTGCATATGCATATGATGCGATTAGATTAGGGTAGTCGTATGACTTTGTTGACCTTGTTAAGGGTCGTGCGGGTGGGTTTAATTCAATCGGGAAATGACGGTTTGAACTTGGTTAGCGCTTATGATTTGTTGACCTTGTTAAGCTCATAAGTTGCTATGGGCAAAATATTATCGGGAATTTCAAGTGTTGAAATTTGCAATGAGATTGCATACCTTCTATGAGATAGTTGGATCCCGATACCCACTGCGAGTAAGAGTTACTCCTGAGAGTGTTTTACACATTACAATTAGCCGATCAAGTAGGTGTTTAGAAAGGTGTTAACGGGGTTACGCCCCTGATAAAATGAGGTTTATTTTAATTAGGTCCGTGCGAAAGCACGGGGAACCTCCCTCAAAGTACCGACACTAACCTGGCCGAAAGATTGGCGAACTTGTAGGGTGTAATTAATCCCGACTAGTCTTACCTTTTAGGGTTTGAAGGAAGATTTGATAAAAACAGTGGAAGCTATCCTGATTAGATAAAATAATAACCAATATGATCTTGCAAGAGCGCACGCAGAGTGTTTTCTTCTCTCTCTCTCCTGGTAGCAACCATGTCACGCCTTAATCAAGATAATAATATGGATGCATTGACCGAACCTGCTTATTATACTGAGCTAGAGAGCGTTGGTTCCGCTCTATCTTATAACTGTTATAAGTTCTGAGCAGGAAATAGGGGAATATCCGGATTCCCATGCCACCCAATCGAAGAAAGTACATGTTGATGCATCTTCTTCGGGTGTGTTCATTACCGAGAACTGTTTCTCAGTATCCTCTACGTCGTAGGTATGAGATACCGGATTATGATTCCACATATGTAAGAGTTACATAGGCCACAGAAAGGTAGAGAACTAAGAATAGGTGATATATCTCTAAGAGTTAGAGAATGGTGCAATTGTTGCAGCCAAGTCTGTTGGCAGATATCACCTTTTATTAATACATTGATTCTGAACAAATGTTATTACATATCGAACCTGATATACAACATTACATCGGTTTCTTTAATGAGTTAAAGAAGGATATAATTCTGTATTAGAGGATAATGTTGTGAACATTTTCCTGAATCAAGAGTTGATTGGATCAGTCACGTTATATAATAGCATATACGTTCTAAATCAAACCACAGTTCAAAGTATGCAGAACACACACAAGAGGAGTAGTTCAGAAATGAACGAATCCTTCTTGTGGTATTGTAGACTAGGTCATATCAATGCGACACGACCAGCTAAGTTACATAAGGATGAATATGAGAATCTGTTCGAATTTTCATCTTATGCTACTTGCCAGTCTTGTCTCAAAGGTAAAATGACCAATACCCCGTTTACTGGAAACAAAGAAAGTGTTAGTGAACTCTTGGGACAGATACATGATGATGTATACGGTCCTATGTCTACAAATGCCAAGGTTGGTTCTTGGTACTTCATTACATTCATCGACTATCTCTCAAGATTCAGACATATGTTCCTATTGAAACACAAGTCTAAAACTTATAAGAAATTCAAGGAATATAAACTTGAAGTTGAAGAACCCGACGGGTAGACGTATTAGTTCCTTCGATGTGATCGAGGAGGAAAATACTAAGTCATGGAGTTCTTGGATTTTCTAAAAGGAGAATGTGATTCTCTCTCAGCTTACTCCTTCGAGTACACCACAGCACAACGGTGTATCGAGGCGAAGGTACGCACCCTATGAGATATGGTGCGCTCGATGATGAGTAATACTGAGTTTCCTGTTTCCTTTTGGAGTTATGCACTTGAGAAGCTGCATACCTATTTGTTCCCGCCAAAAAATTTTTTGCGCAAAAGAGTCCAAGGTATTAAATGGCAGCGATACGCTTAAGGGAATACGAACCAGTATATTCCGGCCTGTATTTTGATAAACTCCCGAAGGAGGAACTGTTAAATTCTGATGGTATCGAAAGCATCTCGAAAAATTCTTCGATTTGATATATTATGGGCTTCATAATTCATCCGGGATCAAAAGTTATGAGCAAATATGCTAAGCACTGTTCCTTGATTAAAAATCAGGAATTATCTCAATGAGGTATCACGTGCTCACACGTGATCAATGGCCACGTGTTGACACGTGACAGTTAAAACAGAAATAAAAACAAACGGCTGAAGAAGGACCCAATTGAGGTATCACGTGCTCGCACGTGATCAATGGCCACGTGTTGACACGTGATAGTTAAAACAGAAATAAAAACAAATGGCTGAAGAAGGACCCAATTGGGGGTCACGTGCTCACACGTGACCAATGGTCACGTGTTGACACGCGATAGTTAAAAAAGAAATAAAAACAAATGGCTGAAGAAAATACCTCAATGAGGTATCATGTGCTCACACGTGACCAATGGTCACGTGTTAACACGTGATGGTTAAAACTGAAGCATAAATAAACGCTGAGAAAAGGACTCAATTGGGGTCACGTGCTCACACATTACCAAGGGTCACGTGTCAGCACGTGACTGGCTTCAAAAGCCTTACAGTTTAATAAAATTAAATTCTAAAATCTTCTAAATCTTTCCAAATGGAAAAGGATTATGGGGACCGTTGGATTAAAGATCCAAGGGTGATTAAAAATCACGAATTTATGGAAAAAATCTTAGACAAGGAAAGATTTCCCCTAAATCTCACCGAAAATAACAAACAAAATATCTTTAGATTTAAAATCCAACGGTGAATAAAATTCATTGTGTGATTTAAAGGATCATATTAATTATGAAATCAATTAAAATCTTCCAATGAAAGATTCACAAAAAAAATTGATTCTTTTCTTTCTCCTATAAATAGGAGCCAAAAAGAGAAGAGAAGAGATCTACCTTTTTGGAGAGAAGAACAGAGAGATGAGAATTTAATTTTCAAGAGAGAAGAAAAAAGAGGAGAATTTAATTCTCAACAAAGAAAACCCTAGGTGAGAAAAGAAAGGGAATCAAAACTTTAAACAGAGAATTTAATTCTCAAAATCTATGAGTTTAACTCTTCTACAAGAACTTAGTTCTTTCTCTAGTTGAAGATCTGCAGAAGCACATCTCCCCATAGGTTGAGAATTTAATTCTCATCGGGTTGAGATCCTGCCATGCAGATCCGAAACTTAGAGGGGGAATTGAGTTTAGAGAATTTAATTCTCCCAAAACAAAACTAGGGTTTAACCCTATATGAGAATTTAATTCTCCCAATTTATAGGAATTTAATTCCTCCAAGATAAAACTAGGGTTTAACCCTATATGAGAATTCAATTCTCCCAAATTCATAGGAATTTAATTCCTCCAAGACAGAACTAGGGTTTAACCCTACATAAGAATTTAATTCTTTCACATACATGGGAATTTAATTCCTCTAAAACATAATTAGGGTTTAACCCTATAAAGAATTTAATTCTTAAAAAAATAAAGAGACTTGAAAGATCTCCATGCATATAAAGAACTTGGGTCACGTGTCCCCACGTGACCCCTGAAAAGATTCTCCAAAATGAGAAGGAAAAAGCTTTAAGGCAATGCCTCACGTGCTCCGACGTGACCTACAAAATACATAAAGAAAAAGCAAAGGAAATATGAGCTTTCAGTGCTCTCACGTGTCCCCACGTGACCCCTTAGAAAGTACTTTAATGAGCAGTGCATAGATCTCCATCACGTGTCAATACGTGATGCTCAAAAGATGAAAAAGTGTTTAACACTTAATTGCAGAACAAAGTAACAGGAAATCTGGCCCCATCTTCAGATGCCTCACGTGCTCACACGTGATGGCCTGAAAGCTAAGTGTTTAACACTTATTTGCAGCTTTGAGGGTAAAATAAAGGAGTTTCGGCCCAATTCTCAGGCGCCTCACGTGACCCCACGTGACCACCCCATTTTTAGCGTTTAACACTATTTTTAAAGAGCATCACGTGGGAACACGTGATCGTCAAATACCTTCTAGTGTTAACACTATTTCAAAACCAACCTAGCCCAAAATGGCTAAGTTTTTCCAGAGACAGGATTCCCCTTTGACTGAACTTCAAATATACCCTTGTTTTCCAAACTTGATCATTTCACATGACATTCAAAGTAAATTCCAGAGCCATGATGAATGGTCAGTGCCTAATAAAAGACAAAATGTTATCAGAGCCCTTAAAACTCTGGTTTAGCATTGCTAAATAATGTGGGCTTGAACCCAGACAAATGTTTAATGGTCCAACAAGGAGCCAATATTTCTAATCTAATTGGACTTAGCCCAAATTGGTCATAAGTCCTCAATTCAGATTTAACCGGGCCAATATGCTCATAATATAATTAACAGACTTTAGTCCCAAATTGGACTATAGATCTCCCAACCAACATTGGTTTAAGGGTACATCTCTGAACTCCTTTGATATTTGTCGTTGTAATCCTTCAACGTCTTCAGAGAGGTAATGGGTCCCGACAGCCATACATTTCATGGACCACTATGTCCTTAAACCGGTATTGGACCACTATGTCCTTAAACTGGTATTGGACCATCACGTCCTTAAACTGGTAATCGACCGCAATGTCTCTAAACTAAACAATTGAGCCCAAATGCTCTCTTGTTGGATCTAAACGATCCCGTTAAGTTGATCTTAGTCTGAAATTAGACTAACGTATCCTTAACAAACGTTTAAGTTGATCTTAGTCTCAAATGAGACTAACGTATCCTTAAACCCAACCCCAAACCCAAATCTAAGAAAATACGGATTTGGACTAATCCACGCCCTACGGGCGACAACATAAATTAGTCTCCGTATACAATCCACGGGCAACCAAAAACAAAACAAACACCCACGACACGAAGTGACCATCTGGAGAAGGAGAAAGTGGTTACCGCGATGCGGTAGAGTAATTAACTGCAGGGGCTTGCGCCTGCAGGGAAGAGTGTCCCCACAATCAAAAACTCCTCAAATGAGGGGGAATCTAACGAAGTCTGCTACATCGGCCGCATCCGTCTAAACCTTCGATACATGGTGCCATAAATCAACTTGGCATCTTCGGAGAGGTGGACGGATAGCACCAATTAGCATCTGCCCCCAGATTCAGGCAAGATAGTCCGTCTTCCCGATTTCCGGCGGTAAACACTATTGAATGGGGTTCCAACCAAATTAGGGCCTACCACTATATATGAGATATGGTGTGGGAAGAGACCATGTCTTAAACAATTTAAGATATGGGGTTGTCCGGCCTATGTCGAAAGGCAGAATCCGGACAAGCTTGAGGCAATGTCAGTTCTGTATAAGTTTGTTAGGATATCCCAAACATTTGTGAGGGATATTGTTTACCTAATAAGAGCAAAGCTCTGTTCAAATTCGAAGACGGGAAATGAAGCAACGCTTCTGTTTCCCCCAATCAGAACGAAGCTCTAATTTGAAAATCAAATGTTAAAATAATTGAAGCAACGCTTCAGATTCCTTGCGCTGTGCGCAGCACGCCACGTGTCAAAAGCAGACACGCCAGCGCAAGGAGCTTTGTGCCCAAGACAGCGCACCCAATCGGAGCAAGACTCTATTTAAAATAAAAATGAAGGAAGAAACGCTTCAGATGATTTGCGCTCTGCGCTGCGCGACACGTGCAAGCGAAGTTGCACTAGCGCAGTTGTGCTAGGCGCTGCGCGACACGTGTCAGCGCAGTTGCGCTGCGCGACACGTGTCAGCGCAGTTGCGCTGCGCTCTGCGCTGCGCGACACGTGTCAAGCGCAGGCGCGCTTGTGCCAACTGTGCCAGCACTAAAACAGAATTAAAATTCCAGAAAGATCTTTCTAATCTTGTTAAAATAAGAAGATTATCTTCTGTAAAACAGAAGCCCTTGGATCAAAGATCCAACGGTGGGGAAAAATCCCTAAATCACTCAGAGAAAGATCTCTTTAACCGATTTAACAAATCAATTGGCACTATATAAAGGCCCCTAGAAAGTCTAAAAGACATTGACACACACAGAGAGAGAAACACAGAAATCCTCTGAAAACTTTGAGAAAGAACTCAAAAAAGAAAAAAGTTAAACCTTTGGAAAAGAAGAAGATCATCTTCTTCATTTAAAGAATTTAATTCTTAGAATAAAAAAAAGGAGAAGAATTTCTTCTAAAAAGATCAAACATCTAAGAACAAGATCAAGATCTTCAACACAAAAAAAGAGAGGACCAGAAAAGATTAGATCTTTTGATCTATATAAAGGCATTGTCTTTTGATGAACCACTGGTTCTTGAGATTTGAGGTAGAACCTCTCTGGAAACAAGAAAAATTTGTTCCCTTTGATCTAAAATTGATCAAGATATTAAACAGTGCCTTGCACTTTTGAAATTTGCACTGTTGCGCTCCTTGGATTGACGCAAGCCACCAGAGAGCGCCACGTGTCGGCCCCAGAACAAACCGCGTCTTGCGCTTCTAAAACAGAGCACTGCTATCTTAAATTAGCGTAAGTCATCAGAGCGCGCCATGTGTCAGCAGCGCGCTAGCGCTGCGCACTGGCGCAACGCACTGTGCTAACAGACTTGCGCTCACCAGAGCGTGACGCGTGTCACCCCTATATGAGTTTGCGCCTTGCGCTCCTCAATTGGCGCAAAGCGCCTGACAAGCCACGTGGGGCACTGTCAGAACATTAAATGCAATGCATTATTAAAAGGGCAGAGCCCAATAAAAAGGTCTATCAGACCAAAATAAAAAAATGCTATGCATTATTAAAGGGCAGAGCCCAATTAAAGGTCTAATAGGCCCAAACAAAAAAATGCAATGCATTATTAAAAAAGGGCAGAGCCCAAATAAAGGCCTGACAGGACAAACAAAAATAAAATGTTAAACATTTTCAAATGGACTTAACCCAATTCTGGCCGTAAGTCCTCAAATTAAATTGAACTGAGCACAACTGCTCTCTCAAATCAATTTACATCCGGTTCAAGGGTACATCTCTGAACTCCTCTGATATTTGTCGTTGTAATCCTTCAACGTCGTCAGAGAGGTGACGGGTCCCGACAACCATACATTAATACAGTCTGTGGGGTCCTTAAACTCATGGACTAATGCGTCCTTAAACCAATATTCGTCCCCAAAATGGGAATGTTGGACCACCATGTCCCTAAACTGGTAATACGGACTGTGGGGTCCTTAAACTCATGGACTAATGCGTCCTTAAACTAATATTTGTCCCCAAAATGGGAATGTTGGACCACCATGTCCCTAAACTGGTAATACGGACTGTGGGGTCCTTAAACTCATGGACTTATGCGTCCTTAAACCAATATTCGTCCCCAAAATAGGAACAATGGACCACCATGTCCCTAAACTGGTAATACAGACTGTGGGGTCCTTAAACTCATGGACTTATGCGTCCTTAAACCAATATTCGTCCCCAAAATGGGAACAATGGACCACCATGTCCCTAAACTGGTAATATGGACTGTGGGGTCCTTAAACTCATGGACTAATGCGTCCTTAAACCAATATTCGTTCCCAAAATGGGAATGTTGGACCACCATGTCCCTAAACTGGAAATGGACCACTATGTCCCTAAACTGGTAATGGACCACTATGTCCCTAAACTGGAACAATAGAGCCCAAATGCTCTTTTGTCGGATCTAAACGATCCCGTTAAGTTGTTCTTAGTCTCAAATTAGACTAACGTATCCTTAACAAACGTTTGAGTCGATCTTAGCCTCAAAAACGGCTAACGTATCCTTCAAACAGACTTTAGTCCCAAATTGGACTATAAATCTCCCAACCAACATTGGTTCAAGGGTACATCTCCGAACTCCTCTGATATCTGTCGTTGTAATCCTTCAACGTCTTCAGGGAGGTGACGGCTTCCGATGGCCATACATTCCATGGACCACTATGTCCCTAAACTGGCAATGGACCACTATGTCCCTAAACTGGAACAATAGAGCCCAAATGCTCTTTTGTCGGATCTAAACGATCCCGTTGAGTTGATCTTAGTCTCAAATTAGACTAACGTATCCTTAACAAACGTTTGAGTTGATCTTAGCCTCAAATATGGCTAACGTATTCTCAAACCAAAACCCCAAACCCAAATCTAAGAAAATACGGATTTGGATTAATCCACGTCCTACAGGCGACGACATAAATTAGTCTCCGTATACAATCCACGGGCAACCACAAACAAAACAAACACCCACGACACGAAGTGAACATCTGGAGAAGGAGAAAGTTGTTACCGCGATGCAGTAGCGTAATTAACTGCAGGGGCTTGCACCTGCAGGGAAGAGCGTCCCCAGAATCAAAAACTCCTCAAGCGAGGGGGAATCTGACGAAGTCTGCTACATCGGTCGCATCCGTCTAAACCTTCGATACACGGTGCCATAAATCAACTTGGTATCTTCGGAGAGGTGGACGCATAGCACCAAATAGCATCTGCCCCGAATCTCAGGCAAGACGTCTCTCTGTCGTCGCGCCGCCATTCGGAGGGGAACAGATTCTGGCACGCCCGGTGGGACGATTTCCTCTTTCCACTCCACACTTCGTGTGTCGTGTTCGCGAACGAATCACGGTTTGCTGTGGTTGCCTGTGGATTCGAGGTACTTAGATTTGGTGTCTTGCTCCGTGCAGAAAACAGAAGATCAATGGCTTCAAACTGCACTACCTGCAACTACAACTCTCACTCCGTCTTTGCTGGAGGAGTGACTTATGGGCCCCGAGCGGCCTCCCTTTTCAAGATGCCAGTGGAGAAGGTGACTCAAGCCACCACTGGACTATTCTTCGGGACCATGCTCCCACCGATGAGCTTCAATACCCCAATGACGTCGCAAGAAGCTCCAAAGAAGTCGGTCTTTGATCGGCTTACAACTACCGCGGCCCCTCTCAACGGGTCGCCTAACTCCACTTCCTCGGTTTTTAACAGACTAGGCCAGAGCTCCAATGGGACCATGAAGAAGCCTGCAATACCAGAAGGCGTTGTCCCGAAGCGGATAACCAACCCTGCTCCCGTTCCAGGCGAAATCACCAAGGTTGCTTCCCCTACTCGGAAGTCTGCTTTTGATAGGTTGACCATCCCCATTCAACGGACGTCAGTCTTTAAAAGGCTGATACCAGCAAATTCTGACCAACACAGGGGGCATGAGGAGGTCACCCCTGCGGCTGAACCAATACCATCCCCATGACATGCTCGCCGTCGTCATTGGCGCCGAGTACGGAAGGCTGGGGGCAGCTCTCCCTCTGGATTTACTCCACCAGCTCCAACGGTGGGGATCGACGCTGCCGTTCCAACCGAGAACAGCTTTGAACTGCTCAACAAGGTGCGCAGAAACTCGCCAACTGCCGTATTGAAAAGATCTCCTACACCTGTGGATAATGCCCTAAAGGTGAAGCTAGAGCAGCCCCCTCAACGGCTGTCCTCTGAAATTTACAAGGTCTGGCGTCAAGTCCAAGACTCCGTAATGGATCAAGACTATCTCCGCCAACAGAAAAAGATGAAGGTTCGGCAGGAGAAGGACTACTCTGTCAAGCCAAAAAAAGCAACAACTGGCTGGGAGCCCACTGCAGCGGCTCCCTCAACGTCAATCACTCAAAAGAAAAGGAGGCCGCAAAAAGCCCCTGTGAACATGGCGAACCGTAAAAGCGCTGAGCACAAATGCCCCAAGTCTGGGGGCATGGTGGTGCACACTGTTTATATGGCTTCCGGAAAGGAGGAAAGCCGTTCGACGGGTCACCGACCGCTCACCCGATCCGTGACAAAAGTCCAGGAGCAGCAACAGAAGCTTCAGGAAATGATGACTGCAATGGCTGCACTTACCGGGCCAAAAGAAAGCCCAGAAGCATCCTTGGATCAACGCCAGGAGCAAGAAACCGATGCCGAATTCCTTCGCAGGATACTTGAAAAGAAGGACAAAGAGGCTGCGGAACAAGCAGCCAATATAAAACGAATGGCCCTTCTGTTCCAGGACATGGTGGGTATGATGATCCAGCAGGATCCTCCTACTGAAGATCCTCCGATTGTCCTTGAAGATGACAGAGGAGAAACATCTAATCCTCCTCCGGCCCTTTCAGCAGCCAAGGAGGAAACCATTTCCAAAGCTGCACTAGACGACCATATAGCTCAACAGATACGATTTCATCAGGCGAATGAAGCGGCTGGGCAAATTGTTAAAACTGGACGACCCTATCCGAGTTGGTACGACCAAATAAAGTACCCGCCGGGATACACGATCCCCAAATTCCACGTATACAAGGGGACGGAAAATCCGCATCAGCACGTCGCTCAATTCAGAGCCTTATGCGGCAACACCGGCGGCGATGATAAGCTCTTGCTTCGCCAATTCGTCGGCAGCTTATCGAAGACGACGTTTGAGTGGTACTCCGAGCTTCCAAACGACTCCGTTAAAACTTTCGCGGAAATGGAGTTGTTGTTCACCCAGCGATTCGCAAGCGCTAGTGAACGCACCCCGATAACGGCACTGATTAATGCCAGGGTGAAGCCTGGCGAGACGTGGGTTCAATATGCAATCCGATGGCAGAGCTTGTGGTCGAAGTGCGAACAGCGCATCGAAGAAGCACCAGCGGTGGGCATGTTCATGGGCACCCTAGACCCTCATGCAACTATTTCACAGTTCATGATGTTCTTTAAACCGACCACGTTCCAGGCTTTAATTGATAAGCTAGCCCAGATGGATCAAATGGGTCACAGACCGTCTCCTCCGAAGTCGGAACCCCGAAACGACAAGGGTAAAGGGAAGGCGACCTTCGTTGCGAACACCCAACAGCAACCAAGTGCCCCAAAGCTAGTGGATCAACTGGAAAAGAGGCGACGATATTATAATGAGAAAATGAAGCGCCCTTACTCATTCCCGCGGGATAAAACGAAGGGGCTGTTCGAGCTGGCGATGCGCAATAGGCTTATCAATCTCCCGAATCCAAGGAGACCACCGCAACCCAGTGAGATGAATAATCCCAATTATTGCCTTTACCACCAAACGGTAAGTCACCCGATCGAGGATTGCTTCGTCTTTAAGGGATGGATCGAGGATCAGTACCTACAAGGAAAGTTTGCGCTGTCTAAAAAGTGGAAAGTAAACCTACCACAGCCGCACACTCCAAAGAAGACGGGCACGCTGGGGGCAACTTGTTCTTTTGTTGAAGAAGCTCCATAGGAGATCGTGCTTTCCGCCAAAATCAAAAAGATGTTGAATGATCTCCAGACATGCCCGGCGATCAGATGGAAGAACCCGTTGGAACCTGAGATCATCAAGGGGATGCTGAAACCGCGCCTAACTCCAAAAATGGGTGGTGATGGTCAGAGCGCTCACACCCAGCCGTCAAAGTCTTCGAAGAAGAAGAAGACCAAAAAGCCCGTGCAGCCTGGTGACAAGCGCACGGATCTGCAAAAACATATTGACGCGTTGGAAGAATAAAATCAGAAGGCGCGGACCCCAGTCACACTCCAAGAATTTCTCAGCCACGTCCTTGAGGACGGAGATGATGACAATGGAGAAGACTCGTCGGATGAATCAGAAGATTATGTGGCAAGCTGCCATGCGATCTCTCACTCGTCAATAAATGACGAAGAAGCTCCTTACACAGAGAAGCTGGGGGAAGATCCTGAGCCAGAACTTCTAGGACCATCAGACGAAATGATTGATGCATTCTTGAACGAAGCCCGTCTTAAAAGCAAAGCTGATCGAGAGCGCGAGATGTCCATATTCGAGAAAGCCAAACGCCGGCGACTGGATGAAATGATCAAACACTCCCACCGGATCAAAGTACATCCGACGCAAATAAAAGCATGATCAAGACAAGGAAACGATTCGCCAAAGCCATATCGATGGGGATGAAGCTACCCTCTTTCAGAGAAAATTCTCCTGGCGGTATACATCTTGATGAAGCGGACGTACATTCTAACTTCTGCTTATATCATTAGAAGATCGCACATCCTACTGAAGACTGCAACTTCTTTAAGTGTTGGTGGCAAGGGTATGTCGCTTACAGGCAACACTTCAACAGGACAAAGCGTGAAGCTCGTAGACGGCGGAAAAATATGACAGATGAGCGTAAAAGAATTGCCGGCAATTGTCATAGGGTTGATCCCGGGGGATTGCGAGTTCTTACCTTCGGGAGCGACTCCGACGAAAAAGTAGCCACGGTCCTCTCTTCAAGGAATCCATCTCTGAAACAAAAGAATTGAGGAGTTGCGAGAACATTCATCCGTGCAATCGCACGCTACCCGGAAAGAATCTCGGACCCACAAACAAGGGATCGAATAGAAAGGATAAAGGGAAGGGAAGAACAACCTTCGTCGCCAATGCTCAACAACAATCGAGTGGCCCTAGACCGGTTGTTCGCCAAAGCAACAAGCAGCAACCCCTTTATGAGAAGTTGAAACGTCCTTACTCATTTCCCCGGGATGAAACAAGGAGGCTGTTCGAACTAGCAGTGCGCAACAGGCTTATCACTCTACCGGAGCCGAAACACCAGCTACAACTGAATGATGTCAACAATCCTAATTACTGCCCTTACCACCAAGTATTTGGCCATCCGATCGAAAACTGCTACGTCTTCAAAAACTGGGTTGAAGACCAATACCGACGGGGCAAGTTCGCGCTGTCCGAAAACTGCAAGATGAGCCCGCCACAACCACATGCCCCTAAAAAGATGGACATGCCGGGGGCATCGTGCTCATTCATAAGGAAAACCCCATCGACCGAAAAGTCAGTAAACTAGAGATTCACCTCAAATACGGCGAAATTGGACCACTATGTCCTAAAACTGGCGAAAGACTGAAACGTCGTTAAACTAACGATGGACCACTATGTCCTAAAACTGGCTGATGACCGAAACGTCCTTAAACTAATGGCGGACCACTACGTCCTAAAACTAGCTGTTGACCGAGATGTCGATAAACTACGGTGGATTACAATATCCCAAAGCCGATAAAAAAAAGAATAAAATAAAAATAATAAATAAAAACGGTATGCCCATAAGAAAAAAGGGCGCGGATGAAA
This sequence comes from Agapanthus africanus, assembly GCA_030015575.1. Lineage (NCBI taxonomy): Eukaryota > Viridiplantae > Streptophyta > Magnoliopsida > Asparagales > Amaryllidaceae > Agapanthus > Agapanthus africanus. The sequence continues at coordinate 310,073,608 of JASDDO010000024.1, forward strand.
ACCCGAAAGGGCTCCGTGAGTAAAAACAACAGGGCTACCGGCGAGTGTTTGTGAAAACCCGAAAGGGCGCAACCTCGTTATATAAAAAAAAGAGAGAAGAAGAAAAGAAGAATAAAAAGAAAGAAAACGGTATGTCCATAAGCAAAATGGGCACGGATGAAAACTTGAAAGGGCCCTGTGAGTAAAAACGGCAGGGCTACCGGCGAGTGTTTGTGAAAAGCCGAAAGGGTGCAACCTCGTTAAAAGACACTTACAGGGTCCTCTCGACCTTGTAAGGAGAAACCACCCGCGTGAGATCCTTACGACTCACAGGGAAGCAACACACTTAGGGATCCTCACGATTCCTAAGGAGAAATTACACTTGCGAGATCCTCACGACTCGTAAGGAGAACTCTCTTATGGGACCCTCACGGCTCATAAGATTTGAAAGTCTTAAGTTACAGAAACCTGAACCTGTTCTTAAGCAGCCCCCACAACCTCCGATACTTCCCTACAAGCGGCTCAATGCTGACCCTTGTATACAATCCACGGGCACGAATAAACATTTCCCTAACCAAGTCCCATCCATGATTAGGGATATGTCCATACGGTGAACAACCCTTGTAAGCCCTCTCGACTTATAAGGAGAAAACCCTTTTGTAAGATCCTTACGACTTACAGGGGAACACACACCTAGGAGTCCTCACGACCCTTAAGGAGAAAATACACCTACGAGATTCTCACAACTTGTAGGGAGAAATACATTTGTGAGACCCTTACGGCTCATGAAGTCAAAGCCTTAGTCGACAGGACCCTAACCCTGTTTACTAAGCCACCTTTGTTCGACATCGACAGAGGCAAATGATGATTCGCTCCTGGCAATATCCCAGTTGTAGCGATGCTGATGCCAAAATCGGTGTCTAATTCCTAGCTTGCAGCGAAAAGCCAACGAGCCACACATGCATACGAAATAGCCGAAATGATGGGGCAACTTGCAACGAAATCAGCAAGTAAAAATGTATGCATACAAAAACAGCCGAAATGATTGGGCAACTCGCAATAAAAAGCAGCGAGTAAAAATAAAATAAATAGTCGAAATGATTGGGCAACTCGTAATAAAAAGCAGCGAGTAAAAATAAAATAAAGAGCCGAAATGATTGGGCAACTCGTAATAAAAAGCAGCGAGTAAAAATAAAATAAAGAGCCGAAATGATTGGGCACCGCGAAAAATAGCCGAAATGATTGGGCAATCGCGACCTTCGCAATATAAAAAGCTGAAGTGATAGAGCATCGCGGAAAGAAATAAAGAAAAATGAAATTTTCGCCCTGCAGGTGAGATCACATCGATCCCTGTATACAATCCAGGGGCACAAACAAAGAGGGGACCATACCTTCCCAACAGGCTCCACCAGAAAGCGAAAGAATTCCCCTAATTCCAAATCTCGACGGTTCACAGACAACCTAGAGATCATCAACGGTGTTTCTCCTTACTCCAGCAGGATGCAGATGCGACGTCAACAAACGACCCCAGGGTCAAAACAACGGAGCCATGGCAAAGTCCCTAGTTCCAAATCTCAATGGTTCACAGACAACTTAGAGATCACCAATGGCGTTTCTCCTCACTCCGGCAGGATGTAGATGCAACGTCAACGAAAGACCTCACGGTCAAAACAAGGCGAAGCGACGGCAAAATCCCAGCTTTACCTCAACATCCGTCTCGATACAGCAGACGGGATGTCAACAATGGCGTTCCTTCGCAGTCCAGCAGGATGTAAATGCAACGTCAACAAAAGACCCCATGGTCAGTAAAGCGGAGCCACGGCAAAGTCCCTAGTTCCAGGTCCTAACGGTTCACAGGCAACCTAGGAACCACCTCGATGTTCGTCTCGATACAGCAGACGAGATGTTACCCTAGCGTTCCTTCCTCCAACAGGATTCGGACACGACAAAGCAAACGAAGCAAAGGCCAAATTCCTAGTTTCAGGGTCTTAACGGCAAGTCATATAAAGCCTGAAAGACAATCAGAGATCATCTCGCACCAGTGCGGAGTGGTCACCACCTCGATGTTCGTCTCGACACAGCAGACGCAATGCCAGCAAACGAAGCGAAGGCCAAATCCCTAGCTTCAGGGTCTTAACGGCAAGTCATATAAAGCCTGAAAGACAATCAGAGATCATCTCGCACCAGTGCGGAGTGGTCACCACCTCGACGTTCGTATCGACACAGCAGACGCAGCATCACCAAAAAGAGCCACGACAAAATCCCTAGTTCCAAACCTCGATGGTTCACCAGCAACTTAGACACAACCGCGACATTCGTCTCGATATAGAGGACGCAATGCCAGCAAACGAAGAAAATGCCAAATTCCTAGCTTTAGGGTCTTGACGGCAAGTCATATAAAGCCTGAAAGACTATCGGAGATCATCCCACACCAGCGCGGAGTGGTTATGACTCATCGAGGCTCTCCAAAATGAGCCTAACCTCAAGTAAAAAGTGACATGGAATATCCCTACGCTTGCTCTTTCGATGGTAATATTACCTGGAAGATTACTTGAAGATGTCTTGTCCAGCCCCCGAAGGGATCAGAGACACGACAATCGCAAGGCTACTCGAACATCAAGATTGCCTATCAAGGAATAAATCAGCCAACGCGACGGTACGACGGACAAAACCCTAAGTACCACAGACCCTAACGGACCTCTGTCGTAAAGAGCAGAGGTTAACTGTGATGTTTGGATATTCTTGCGAGAAATGCTCGATTCGTCTCGACTCGTGAGGAAAAGCCTTAGGCAGCGGGGATCAAAAAAAAAAACTGTTTCCTAAGCACTGGGGCCCTGCAAGTCAGTTCAAAATGGACTCCTGCATACTATTCACGGGCCACACTCTCCAAAGTCGAATATCGACAAGGATGGAAACAACCGCTTACGGGTCCTCTCGACTTGTAAGAGGGATAATTCTCTTGTGAGATCCTTACGACTCTCAAGAGAAAACGCACTTAGAAGTCCTCACGACCCCTAAGGAGAAAATACACCTACGAGATCCTCTCGACTCGTAGGGAGAAAAGTCCTTGTGAGACCCTCACGGCTCATGAAGTTGAAAAGTCTTAGGCAGCAAATCTGAACCTGCCTCCTAAGCCATCACTATCTCTTGAAGAAGCCAAGACAGGATGCTCGCTCTATCATCTATCGACCATGTTTACTAAGGTAGCATGCTGATAATAAAAGAAGGGAGAAAGCGACAGAAAGAACGTCCGATTTGCATCTGATTAAGCGTTTGAGGCATACCCATTCATGCATGTGCAAAAGATTTAGTACGCGAAACAAGACAAGCCGAAATGAGAAATTTTCCATTCATATTGCAAAAGGTTCTTACAATTATAAAGAAATAAACAAAGACATTATCGAGATGGTTACAACGGTAAAACCTCAAATCCAGGACATGGATTGAGGAACTCAAAAGTGACCTTATCCAGAACTTTCTAAGCCTGGCGAACCATCCTAGTGTGCTTTCTTTCGCGAGCATGGGCGTCGGGATACCCACCGATGTCCTCCACCCTCCGATAGGCAGCAAGAATGGCGGACTGTTGAAAAGCCTGGTGCAAGAGATCGACAAGATTGTCTTGCCGTCTCTTCGAGATTAAGTTCATCAGATACACCGAGTGCACCTTATCCTCAGCGGCATCCAATGCTCCAAGCGGCACGCCGGTACAGAATAAAGGGAGTGCTTCCCAGATCGCTCCCACGATAAGCTTCAGGAGAGAGGAACACCGAGGAAGCGGTTGACCATTGTATGCGTCGAAGCGACTCATGATTTCAGCACACTCGGCGTTGGTGAACTCTCGATTCTGAGAATGGCCGAGTCGGCGGATGTCCCCGTAAGAGATAATTTCGTCGAGATCGTACATGTGGCCGTCCATTACTCCTGTAAAAGAAAAGCAGCAGCATTAGCAGACAGACTGATTAAGAAAGACGATATAATTCATCGAAGAATAAAATGCCATCTTTAAACTCCAAGATCCATGAAAAACTCCTAAGAGTTCTTCTATATGATTTGGAAGGAGCAAAGCTCCATTGATGAATTAAGAAAATACAAGGAAAATCTTTTAAAGAGCACAGCTTTATAATGGAACCCTAATAGGGTTCTCTTTAGTTCTCTTTAGATCCCTTTAGACCTATAGAGCAAAGCTCTGCTAAGTGAAACCCTAAATGGGTTTTCTTTAGATCAGGGAACTATTGAGAGCAAGGCTCTTAAAATTAATTTAATCTAATTTAATTTTTACCAAAAAATTCTTTAGAGTTTGAACTCTTAAAAGTGCTTAAACAAAAGAGCAAGGCTCTGATTGAAAATTCTTATGAAGAGATGCAAAATCATCTAAGGGACCAAAGGTCCTATTTATAGGCATTAAGAGAGCCGTTTCAACTTCCAAAAGTTGGCGCAGCGGTTGGAATTCTGCCACCGCTGCGCTCACGTTTGGGGCCACGTAAGCGCAACGGTGGAGGGGGGGGCATTTGTTTACCCAATAAGAGCAAAGCTCTGTTCAAATTCCAAGACGTGAAGCAACGCTTCTGTTTCCTCCAATCAGACCGAAGCTCTACTTTGAAAATCAAATGTTAAAATAATTGAAGCAACGCTTCAGATTCCTTATGCTGCGCGCAGCACGCCACGTGTCAAAAGCAGACACGCTAGCGCAAGGAGCTTTGCGCCCAAGACAGCGCACCCAATCGGAGCAAGGCTCTATTTAAAATAAAAATGAAGGAAGCAACGCTTCAGATGATTTGCGCTCTGCGCCGCGCGACACGTGTCAGCGCAGTTGCGCTAGCGCAGCTGTACTGCGCTCTGCGCTGCGCGACACGTATCAAGCGCAGGTGCACTTGCGCCAACTGTGCCAGCACTAAAACAGAATTAAAATTCCAGAATGATCTTTCTAATCTTGTTAAAACAAGAAGATTATCTTCTGTAAAACAGAAGCCCTTGGATCAAAGATCCAACGGTGGGGAAAAATCCCTAAATCACTCAAAGAAAGATCTCTTTAAATGATTTAACAAATCAATTGGCACTATATAAAGGCCCCTAGAAAGTCTAAAAGACATTGACACACACAGAGAGAGAAACACAGAAATCTTCTGAAAACTTTGAGAAAGAACTCAAAAAAGAAAAAAAGGTAAACCTTTAGAAAAGAAGAAGATCATCTTCTTCATTTAAAAAATTTAATTCTTAGAATAAAAAAAAGGAGAAGAATTTCTTCTAAAAAGATCAAAGATCTAAGAACAAGATCAAGATCTCAACAGAAAAAAAAGAGAGGAGCAGAAAAGATTTGATCTTTTGATCTATATAAAGGCATTACCTTTTGATGAACCACTGGTTCTTGAGATTTGAGGTAGAACCTCTCTGGAAACAAGAAAAATTTGTTCCCTTTGATCTAAAATTGATCAAGATATTAAACAGTGCCTTGCACTTTTGAAATTTGCACTGTTGCGCTCCTTGGATTGACGCAAGCCACCAGAGAGTGCCACGTGTCGGCCCCAGAACAAACCGCGCCTTGCGCTTCTAAAATAGAGCACTGCTATCTTAAATTGGCGCAAGTCATCAGAGCGTGCCACGTGTCAGCAGCGCGCTAGCGCATCGCACTGGCGCAGCGCACTGCGCTAACAGACTTGCGCTCACCAGAGCGTGACACGTGTCGCCCCACATGAGTTTGCGCCTTGTGCTCCTCAATTGGCGCAAAACGCCTGACAAGCCACGTGAGGAACTGTCACAACATTAAATGCAATGCATTATTAAAAGGGCAGAGCCCAATAAAAAGGTCTATCAGACCAAAATAAAAAAATGCTATGCATTATTAAAGGGCAGAGCCCAATTAAAGGTCTAATAGGCCGAAACAAAAAAAATGCAATGCATTATTAAAAAAGGGCAGAGCCCAAATAAAGGTCTGACAGGCCAAACACAAATAAAATGTTAAACATTTTCAAATGGACTTAACCCAATTCTGGCCGTAAGTCCTTAAATTAAATTGAACTGAGCACAACTGCTCTCTCAAATCAATTTACATCCGGTTCAAGGGTACATCTCTGAACTCCTATGATATTTGTCGTTGTAATCCTTCAACGTCGTCAGAGAGGTGACGGGTCCCGACAACCATACATTAATACAGTCTGTGGGGTCCTTAAACTCATGGACTAATGCGTCCTTAAACCAATATTCGTCCCCAAAATGGGAATGTTGGACCACCATGTCCCTAAACTGGTAATACGGACTGTGGGGTCCTTAAACTCATGGACTAATGCGTCCTTAAACTAATATTAGTCCCCAAAATGGGAATGTTGGACCACCATGTCCCTAAACTGGTAATACGGACTGTGGGGTCCTTAAACCCATGGACTTATACGTCCTTAAACCAATATTCGTCCCCAAAATGGGAACAATGGACCACCATGTCCCTAAACTGGTAATACAGACTGTGGGGTCCTTAAACTCATGGACTTATGCGTCCTTAAACCAATATTCGTCCCCAAAATGGGAACAATGGACCACCATGTCCCTAAACTGGTAATATGGACTGTGGGGTCCTTAAACTCATGGGCTAATGCGCCCTTAAACCAATATTCGTCCCCAAAATGGGAATGTTGGACCACCATGTCCCTAAACTGGAAATGGACCACTATGTCCCTAAACTGGTAATGGACCACTATGTTCCCAAACTGGAACAATAGAGCCCAAATGCTCTTTTGTCGGATCTAAACGATCCCGTTAAGTTGATCTTAGTCTCAAATTAGACTAACGTATCCTTAACAAACGTTTGAGTCGATCTTAGCCTCAAAAACGGCTAACGTATCCTTCAAACAGACTTTAGTCCCAAATTGAACTATAAATCTCCCAACCAACATTGGTTCAAGGGTACATCTCCGAACTCCTCTGATATCTGTCGTTGTAATCCTTCAACGTCTTCAGAGAGGTGACGGGTCCCGACGGCCATACATTCCATGGACCACTATGTCCCTAGACTGGCAATGGACCACTATGTCCCTAAACTGGAACAATAGAGCCCAAATGCTCTTCTGTCGGATCTAAACGATCCCGTTGAGTTGATCTTAGTCTCAAATTAGACTAACGTATCCTTAACAAACGTTTGAGTTGATCTTAGCCTCAAATATGGATAACGTATTCTCAAACCAAAACCCCAAACCCAAATCTAAGAAAATACGGATTTGGACTAATTCATGTCCTACAGACGACGACATAAATTAGTCTCCGTATACAATCCGCGGAAAACCACAAACAAAACAAACACCCACGACATGAAGTGAACATCTGGAGAAGGAGAAAGTTGTTACCGCGATGCGGCAGCGTAATTAACTGCAGGGGCTTGCTCCTGCAGGGAAGAGCGTCCTCACAATAAAAAACCCCTCAAGCGAGAGGGAATCTGATGAAGTCTGCTACATCGACCGCATCCGTCTAAACCTTCGATACACGGTGCTATAAATCAACTTGGCATCTTCGGAGAGGTGGACAGATAGAACCAAATAGCATCTGCCCTGAATCTCAGGCAAGACGTCTCTCTGTCGTCGCGCCGCCATTCGGAGGGGAACAAATATCTTCTACCACACTGAGGAACAAAAGGTGTTTTGTTTCTCAGCATGCCACTTTTTTAGAAAAGGAATTTCTTGTGAAGAAATTAGTGGTCATGAGGTAGACCTGGAAGGAGTTCCAGCTAGACAAACTAACAGCTGATGATTTGGTGAAACCAAAGGATTCAATAGTCTCCAATGAACCTTATCCTCTCCGCGAATCTGGTAGGGTTCCTCATCCACTTGAGAGATACTACGGTCTTCTCGGTGACAGTGGGAGCGAGGATTGCATCATATGATGATGGCCCAACCGGGTTCAAGCAGACCATCAGGAGTGGTGACTCTGTGAAAAGGCTGGATGCTATACGATCAAAGATGGAATCCATGTACACCAACAAAGTATGACTTTGCATGTTACACCTGAAGGGGTGGAACCCATTGGGAGAAAATGGATTTTGAGAAGATTCTTGGTGTATATGGAAAAGTTGAGACTTTCAAAGCTATGCTTAAGTCCATCAGGATCAATGCAAGTATCGTGGAGTTGGAACATCTATTTTTGATGTGATAGTCAAAGAGTTTGACTTCATCAAAATGGTAGATGAACCTTGTATATACAAGAAGATTGTAGAGAGTAAGGTTGTATTCCACGTATTGTACGTAGATGACATACTCTTGATAGGAAAAGGTTTCCTATGCTACACTTGATCAAGCTCCACTTATCACGAGGATTCTCAATAGAAGATCTGGATGATACCTACTACATCTTGTTATATATGATATAGCTGATCTATGGTGATAGATCTAAATGGATGTTGGGAGTGTCCCAAATCCAGGTACATTAACACCATACTAAAGGGGTTTAGTATGGAGGATTCTAAGCGTGGTGGTTCGTCCACTTACTCAGGAATCACCCTCTCCAAAAAGATGTCTTCCAAGACTGATTTGGAGAGAGCTCGCGTGCAAGTGATAACCTATTCTTCGGCAGTAGGTTTTATCATGTGTGCGATGTTATGTACCAGACTAGATGTAGATGACTCACTTGGTGTAGTGATCAGGAATCAATCAGATCTTGGGAGAATCACTGGACAACTGTGGAGGACATTCTTATGTACTTGAGAAGCACTAAAAGAAAGTTTTTGGTTCGAGCTTCCAGAGTGATAAGGTCGACCGAAATTCAGTCACAGGCATTGTCTTTACTCTCAGTGGAGGGACGGTATGTTGGAAGAGTTCCAAGCTAGATACCGTGACATACTAGACAATAAAGACTGAATACATTGCTACCAATGATGCTGCCAAAGTGGTTATCTGGGCATTTCTTGTTCATGAGATGAACAAGGTTCCTACCATTGAGCGTCCAATAACTTTTATTATGACAACAATGGAGTTGTGGCTTTGGCCTAGGAACACAGGTCCCATCAGCGTTCCAGACGTATTCTGAAGCAAGTATCACCTGATCAGGGAGATGGTTGATCTTCAAGGGATCGAGGTAAAGAGAGTAGATTTTGAGGTTAACACGGTGGATCCACTCACCAAGGCCTGCGTGAGAGATTTTGGGATGGTTGAGTATGGGATACTACAACCACTGCTATATTGTTGGGTATTGGATACTACGACAGATGGCCTTAGTGCAAGTGGGAGATTTCTAGTTATATGTATGCCCTAGAGGCCATTACTGTACATGGGATGTATATTGTAGTGGATGCTTGTGTTGCGCCACGGCAGCGCCCCGTCCGTCTATCCGAGGCCAAAATGCGGAATCAAAAATTTTCCTTACTCGGAAACTGGCGCTACCGCGGACAATAAAAACCCGGATCGATAACCATTAACCGATACTAGCTGTCAATAGAAAGGGTGAGAGATATACCGAGTGATCCGAGTCCTCCGGTCTTCTCGTCATCGTCCCGATCTCCCGCGGAAAGTCCTGTCTCCATGTCGTCGCCTCCTCGCCGGAAGGGCACCACATCGCCTGTATCTTTTACGGGCTCCCACCTCAATACCGAGGCAACTCGGGCGCGAAGTAGGCTAGCCGACGCGTCCAAGATTTGCTGTAGAATGTGTAGTGTAGAGCCTATGTCTCATTTGGGGTTTGTTGCCTTTGAAGATGATGGAGGAATCAAGATAAGAAAAATGGTGCTTGCATTTTTCTTAACATGAAAAGAGATCAAAATGCTACACTCTAAAAAATGAAGCTCTCATTTTCTTCTCTCAAATGTGCTCAACCATCTCATCTTAGAAAATGGTGGAAGAAAAGAATACATAAGCAAGAGGGAGGTGAGTGTAGGAAAAGAGAGAGGGTGACCATATCCAAACATTATCATAACTAACTCACATCAACTACTAATCACCTCAAATCAACAAAAAGCAAGTGATGATGATAGATAAGAATGGTATCAAAAGATGCTTTCATAATTAATACATTTGCAAGAAACCCCTCCACAATGTGTTATTTGCAAACTTGCAAATAACACTCTCCATCGGAAAAGTCCGGCCGGGAAAGAACAAAGGAAAACCGGCCGGAACGGAATGCAAATTGGCAACTCCAGAAAACTGGTCCCGTAATAAATTACAGGAAAACCCCGATACTGTGCATACACACCCGCATCTGTATACCGACCGGATACAAATGCAATGAGACAAAATCTACACTGTACTAAACTAGGATCCGGCTTAAACCAAAGCCGGCTAGTAATATCCGTTCGATCCTGATCCGTGCAATACCGCACGTATCTGATCGAACCCTGCCATATAACTATACGGCCACTAGTACAAAACTGTCCGATCCCGATCCGTGCAATACCGCACGTATCTGATCGGACCCTGCCATATCTCCATACGGCCTCTACAGCGTTTCGCCCGAAAGCTTGAGTAACTGAAAGTGCGGTGGACTCTAAAGACTCGTCAATACTATGGCTGTGGATTTAACCACTAGCACGTCAGAGGTATAAGCCAATACATGACGGGCCACCAGCTATTGACTAAAAGGGACGTCGATGAGCGAACTCATCCTGACACCCTACTGAGCCTGTCAGTGACAATATCCATACAGTCCGGTCCGTTCGTCTATGAGTATCGCATGTCGGGCCTAGGGGGTTGGTAAAAGTCAGACCCCCAAAAGCGGTACAAGTCGTGTCGTAGTGTAGCCCAGAACGCCCTGAGATACTACTGGAATACCTACCAGTAAATCTCCTGCCTCGGCCGAGGGCTTTGCGTAATGGCTCTCCTAGACACAGCGCGACCTCACCCCCAATACCGGGAGAGACGAACCCCTGAAGATCCGCTCACTGCCTCCATGTGGCTCGGGACTGTACCCAACTAAAACCTGTTTGCACGACTCCTTTGAGCCGTGGTAGGGTAGTAATCAAAGCACAGTGGGAACTCACAAGAGACAAATGACGATCCTCAGGTCGATGAACTAACCTGTACACATGTCACCAGGGAACTGCTATCTGACGTCAGGTATAAGACCAACTAGCATGTTCCCGGCGAGTCCTGTCCGGTGTACTCATAACCCAATGAGCACCTGTATACATCTTAGGTGAACCAACTGACACCAGTGGCTTGTGAGACCGGCCACCGCCCCTCGTCGGGGTCTCGACTGTATACACTAGTCTACTAATGGAGTATCGATGCCCTGTCTCGAAACTCCTACGACTAGGGACCTTTTAAGGATGTGCTTATAGACTACCAGCTCCCACGTATATGATCGCCATCATACTGCTGGTAGTCAAGCAAGAATCCTAGGGGCTCTATCAACGTGTAATAGTGACATTTCAGGTCACCTAAAGCAGTACACGATGATAAAGATAAACCAGATAGCATACTATTATCTCGAGTAAGACTGTCCTACCGGGATAGGTCCTCCCTCAATCATTGCAATCACGTGCCTGTGATCCAATAATTGACTCTGAGGGCACTATCTCCAACAATCTCCCACTTGCACTCAAGGCTAATTATTGCAATGTCGCATACTCACAGCCCGTGTGATACCGAACACCCAACTCCTCTACTAGTCAGTCTCACAAAACCCGTTTGCGAAACTATTGCGTTCGAGGAATAGCCTCAGTGAGTGGATCCGCAGTGAAGTTTCTTTCTATGTCTCTCTATATCTCAAGTTCGCAGAGAAAGCCATCTCCCGAAATGAGCAATACCTGTCTTAGAGTATGTCTGGATATCTGATGGGACCTAGCTCATAAATGAACTCCAAATCCAAACTTCTTAGACTGTATCGATAACTGAACTTAATCAGTATCCAGCGCCATGCCTCCCTCAGTATCGCCTTGGACCACCTGTCCAAAATACTGCCCCTCGTCAGAAGGAGAAACTGTAACTCTGACAGCCACTCTGCCATCCATGTCACCTTGGAAGCCTGGAATGATAACCGTCTCTTAAAAGAGGCTGTCGTTATCATATCCCTAGAACATCAACTTATGTTCTAAAACTGCTTCCGACTGTTTCTCCAGGATTGGATTAATATCAACTTATTGCACCTACTGCAAGAACAACATCTGGTGTGGTACTTGACATCTCATGATTGACTCAATTGCCTAAGCAAGTGATCTGCCAATCATGCACATCCCTCTCTACTTTAGTCTATAAGACACCTTTAGAGAGGGCGACTCCATCACCTGCAGGTACACTACCGTGCCAGGAGTCGTCCATTCTAAATACTCTTAGAATGTTGTCAAAGTACCCTGATTAGGAAACCACCCAAATCTAGATCTAAAACCATAGATCTAGTAACCAGTATGTCTGATATAATGTCCAAGTCCTTTGTGGAGAAACCACTGTGTGACGACCAAAGTATAACCGATCGTAGTATAGGAGTTTCTTTTCCTACTCTGTGTATGTCATCCAAATACCAGGATATCACACCCTACTACCTTCTCAACAGATCCATCCCCTATTCTGATGACGTCAAACCTATGACTGTCATGTCAGAAATAGATGATCTATCTCCGCTATATCTGCTTTAGTCTATAAATAGACATAAGCCACCTGTCCACCAATGCTTCCGCTGCTCCCACTGACTACGACAACCCTCTGGCAGAGTCATATACACGTACACTTCTGAAGTTAGTTCAGAACGACGCTATACTCATCCTCCTGCCGGGTCTCGCGGCCTGGAACAACAGCAATGGCAAGTGTGGGTAAACAAGAACTTCCCTGTCACCGTCCTTGAGGCTACCGGAGTACCTCTCGGGTGCCTGAAGTTACCCACCGTATCTGCGGAGTGGCCAATGGAATGTCAAACCAGATTGAATCTTTAGGTTCCTTATCAAATCTTCAGTAATCGTTTGCGGTTCTGGAATCACTTCCAGTTCTACCATACTCCCACTACTGTTTTTCTAAAAATCCATTTCTTTTAAAAATATGGCGAGACAAGAACAATATCTCTATTGATCTTCCAGATGGTAGAAAGTCAACCCTCGTCATAGCCTGGGTCAACCCGCAAACAGCCATTACAGAAACGTGCCTTGAGTTGTCCAGTGTCTGGCCGGACAACTCCCCGTACCTTAACATCGTTAAGATATGAACTGTTCTATATCCAATATAGAACCAGAGGCACTGATTTAATTGAACCAGATTCAAATCATGCAGCCGTCTCCAGTGCATGTCAACTAAATGGAAGGAGGCCGATCAGCGTTACTCAACTTAGGAATGCTTCCAATTATGAGTAACCTGAAAGAGAAGCAATTTCTCTTTATCATTACTATCAACTGAATACCATACACAAGTATCTACATCTTCGATCACTTTGAAGAATCCCGATACTTGCTGCACCTGGTTCTCTACTCTATTCAAATACCTATAACTCCTCAAAACTTAGACCCTGTGTTTCTACGAAACACATGTCTAAGAACTAGAGAAGTTAAAAAGTAAACAGAATATAGTATGAGGACCAACCCCTCTGTCCTAATGGACACTGGACAACATAAAATACTCTGTATAAGTCCGCTGAGTCTAACAACTCTTTCACTGTGCGTCGTAGGTTGAAAACTGTACTTATGGCTAAGAAGAATTATACCTCTGTTTGATGCTCCTTACCTAACCATCCACTGATATAGGTAAATGTCATCGACATAATATCAAAAGGTATATCTCACTCTATGAAAATAGACGTACAAATATATCAATTTGAAATTGGTGCACAACAGCGGATATTCAAAACCAAATATTTGCCGACCGGCAAACAGCCCAGATGATCTCCTCAAATATCACCGATTACAACGAATCCCGATATAATGAGGATGATTACCATATTCCCAATGACTTACTCCCACTCATCATCTGTAAAACCATACAGATGTGAGAATCATACCTGGTAAATACATACCCTGGAGTAAGTATCTAATCGGGAAATCAGTTTTCTTTTAACATTACACAGTGAAACTGAAACATTGAAATGTTTTGGTGGGGTATTCCGGTATTCTTAGTAATGCCTCTTCCATTATCCAGATTCACAATTATAACCGTATAATTCTTTGCCACCTCTCCAAATCCCTTTATATGTCTTTAGTCATTACCTTCTGCACACCCCTTTAGGCCAATTGGTTTTCTACCTTCCCTACCGTTCGGCACCAGCCTATGGTTTGGAAGAAGACTATCCAATAAGCATAATGGGTGTACTGTCCTAATCCTAGGAGCACTCGCAAAGCGAGAGAAGGTGAAGATAAAAGACAACCGAATAAACTGTATTCCTATTTCTCCTGGACCAGAATCCATCCCCGAACTGGAACAAGTTCCTTTTGAGTTCGTATATAACCATACGATGGAGTATCCAATAAACTGTGGATCTTCGTAGTGATACGGAGTGTCCTGGAGAAATACAAAGGTGATTTAGGATTGGCGAAGAAATACTTGGTTTGATCGTGAATAGCAGTCACAATTTACTTTGCCCTCTTACTAATCCCTTGCTTTGTCTTAACTTAATACCTTCTGCACACCATCGTTATGCTAATTGGTTTTCTTCATTCCCTACCGGTCGGCACCAGCCTAAGGTTTGGAAGAAGACTATCCAATTTGCGTAATAGGTGTACTATCTCCTAAACCAAGGAGTACTCGCAATGAGAGAAGGTGAAAAGAAAAGACAACTGAATAATCCTATTCGTTTTCTCCAGAACCAGAAACCATCCTCGAAGTCCTTCGAGTTCGTATATTTTGTCCAATGGAAGTGGACGTTCGTAGTAATACGGGGTGTCCTGGAGAAAAGGGTAAAAGTAGGAGTGGCAATGAGGTTTGCAACTCTGACAATCCAAAAGCCAGTGTTAAGAAAGTTCGGTCAACTTGGTCACTGAGTCATAGTCCAGGGTCGGGTCAATGGTCGCCGCCAAAGAGAGAGAGAAAAGAAACACTCAGCGTGCACTCTAACCTAGATCAGAATGGTTATCACTTTGTCTAATCTGGAAACCTCCCACTGTAACCTCAAATTCTCCTCCAAACCTGAAAGAAGAATTAGTCGGGATCACCCGAGGAGTAAACCAACTCATCAGTGGGAATCGGGATCCAACTATCATCGCATGATAACTTGACGGAATCCACTCAAGTCACCACACTCCAGAAGGTATGCGCATGCCTGGCAAGTTTCAGTTCTTTTGAAACTCCCGATGTGTGTTTTTACCCCTAGGACTCAAGTGACCTTGACGGAGTCAACAAATCAAAGAGTCCTAGTCAAGTTCAACCCGTCATTATCTGGATTGCATTAAACCCACCCGTACGTGCCCTTGACGGAGTCAACAAGGCCGCACGACTGTCCTAACCAATCCCATTTATGCAACAAACAAGCACCACTTAGCTACCGTACACTACGCCTTGACGGAGTCAACAAACGCAGCACGAATACTAAATAATACCCATAAGAAATGACGGAGGGCTACGAATGGTTTTTGGCGAAAAACCTTTAACGTAAAGAACTTGATATCGTTGAAGGAACTGCATAGCCTTTTATAAAAATATAGTGACGAAAACCTTTGCTAAAGATGTCACTCCCGGTGAAGGGATCTCGGCTCTTTCCCCGTAAAATGAGGTGCAGGATATTCCAACTGAATACCATGATGCAAAGCAAAAGTAATCGGCTATAGTGAAGTTAATGCCCTGACGCAAACTTCTGTCCAAGGGGTCACTCCCGGTGAAGGGATCTCGGCCCTTGCCTCGTCGACTGAGGAGCAGGATATTCCAAATGAATACCACGATGCAAAACAAAAGTGAACGTCCTTGCAATAACAGCTTTTTGAAAAATGTTCCAACAACATCAGAATAGGTTTGTTTATCTTGCATTGATCCGAATCAACGCAGTCCCATCAATTGATCACACCACAAAGAACGAAAATATACTGATGTACGTATATGCCATCCGCATTCGCCACTGGGTCCCGTCATCACCCGTTAGGTTACTTAACTAACGACAGAGCGGGGACTGGACTAGCGCGGATGCAAAACATATACAACATCTACTAATATATATACCAATATATTATATTCGCTCAAGGCGTGATAAGAATGCAACATCACAGAAATGTACAGCATCACAGAACAATACAGATATCTGGGATCCCCGGGTTTCACAGAGCCGCTGCTGAAACCCGACGTTCCCCTGATCGTGTGGATAGCCTGTGCAATGAAATCCTAGACCCCTACGGGCGCGGCAAGTCACCCGCCAAAACCTGAAGCGGGGCAGCCCCCTTCAGCACCGTGAATGGACCACCCAGCACTTCATGGAATCCGGTAACTTGGGCACCCATCCTGGGTCAACTTGTACCCCCTACGAGTGCGGCGAATAGCCCGCCAATCCTAGAGTGAAGCCCCCTCCGTCTCAATGCCATGAGATGCGGGCCCGTTGCCCTCTAGAACCCGGCTATCCGTGCACCCCTCCGCGGGGTAATCCTAGTACAGAAAGTAAAATATACATACAACGGGTACAACGACCGCAACCAGGCCGTGCCCCAAAAGAATAATACAAACAGGCAGTGACGGCAGTCCACATGTCGGACGCTCGCCCCGCAATATCAAATGTACATATAAAACAAAACTGTACTAACATTGCATCCAGGCTATCCCCCACGACCGAGCCACAAAATCACAGCAATACAAAGAACATCAACGTGAAAGTCACGTTCGCAAATCCGTCTAACCGGGCTATAGCAGTTAGACAGGATTTACCGATCAAGTGACATTCACGGTCGCAGATATAATGTAAATACTGTGAAATAATGTGTTTAAAATATCCGATTGATCAAATAATTAACAAGTGGGCCCCCAAGCAATATTGTAGCACTCACAGAAATTCTGGGCCCAAATTTAATATCCCAAAACCCCCAAAATCAGCCCACAAGCCCACTGGAAAATTTGGACATAGTGAGGACACCAATGTGCGGCGGAACCGCGGCCCAAGGGGGGTTTGGCCGCGGTTCCGCGCTTCAGTGATCGACTGACTGCGTCGAATTTTTACAGCAGTCTTAGAATTTCCAGTACATTAGTTTTATGCAACCTGAAAAATTTTTTGAGCAAGAAAAAAAATCAACAGAAAACTGATGTAAAGAAAACGCGTATTTTTGGAATTTTGGTCGATCGGAAATGTAAAACACATTAGACAAAGCTAGACAAGGTTAATGGCGTGGCTCTGATACTATGTTGCGCCACGACAGCGCCCCGGCTGTCTATCCGAGGCCAAAATGCGGAATCAAAAATTTTCCTTACTCGGAAACTGGCGCTACCGAGGACAATAAAAACCCGGATCGATAACCATTAACCGATACTAGCTGTCAAGAGAAAGGGTGAGAGATATACCGAGTGATCCGAGTCCTCCGGTCTTCTCGTCATCGTCCCGATCTCCCGCGGAAAGTCCTGTCTCCATGTCGTCGCCTCCTCGCCGGAAGGGCACCACATCGCCTGTATCTTTTACGGGCTCCCACCTCAATACCGAGGCAACTCGGGCACGAAGTAGGCTAGCCGACGCGTCTAATATTTGCTGTAGAATGTGTAGTGTAGAGCCTATGTCTCATTTGGGGTTTGTTGCCTTTGAAGATGATGGAGGAATCAAGATAAGAAAAATGGTGCTTGCATTTTTCTTAACATGAAAAGAGATCAAAATGCTACACTCTAAAAAATGATGCTCTCATCTTCTTCTCTCAAATGTGCTCAACCATCTCATCTTAGAAAAAGGTGGAAGAAAAGAATACATAAGCAAGAGGGAGGTGAGTGTAGGAAAAGAGAGAGGGTGACCATATCCAAACATCATCATAACTAACTCACATCAACTACTAATCACCTCAAATCAACAAAAAGCAAGTGATGATGATAGATAAGAATGGTATCAAAAGATGCTTTCATAATTAATACATTTGCAAGAAACCCCTCCACAATGTGTTATTTGCAAACTTGCAAATAACACCCTCTATCGGAAAAGTCCGGCCGGGAAAGAACAAAGGAAAACCGGCCGGAACGGAATGCAAACTGGCAACTCCAGAAAACTGGTCCCGTAATAAATTACAGGAAAACCCCGATACTGTGCATACACACCCGCATCTGTATACCGACCGGATACAAATGCAATGAGACAAAATCTACACTGTACTAAACTAGGATCCGGCTTAAACCAAAGCCGGCTAGTAATATCCGTTCGATCCTGATCCGTGCAATACCGCACGTATCTGATCGAACCCTGCCATATAACTATACGGCCACTAGTACAAAACTGTCCGATCCCGATCCGTGCAATACCGCACGTATCTGATCGGACCCTGCCATATCTCCATACGGCCTCTACAGCGTTTCGCCCGAAAGCTTGAGTAACTGAAAGTGTGGTGGACTCTAAAGACTCGTCAATACTATGGCTGTGGATTTAACCACTAGCACGTCAGAGGTATAAGCCAATACGTGACGGGCCACCAGCTATTGACTAAAAGGGACGTCGATGAGCGAACTCATCCTGACACCCTACTGAGCCTGTCAGTGACAATATCCGTACAGTCCGGTCCGTTCGTCTATGAGTATCGCATGTCGGGCCTAGGGGTTGGTAAAAGTCAGACCCCCAAAAGCGGTACAAGTCGTGTCGGAGTGTAGCCCAGAACGCCCTGAGATACTACTGGAATACCTACTAGTAAATCTCCTGCCTCGGCCGAGGGCTTTGCATAATGGCTCTCCTAGACACAGCTTGACCTCACCCCCAATACCGGGAGAGACGAACCCCTGAAGATCCGCTCACTGCCTCCATGTGGCTCGGGACTGTACCCAACTAAAACCTGTTTGCACGCCTCCTTTGAGCCGTGGTAGGGTAGTAATCAAAGCACAGTGGGAACTCACACGAGACAAATGACGATCCTCAGGTCGATGAACTAACCTGTACACATGTCACCAGGGAACTGCTATCTGACGTCAGGTATAAGACCAACTAGCATGTTCCCGGCGAGTCCTGTCCGGTGTACTCATAACCCAATGAGCACCTGCATACATCTTAGGTGAACCAACTGACACCAGTGGCTTGTGAGACCGGCCACCGCCCCTCGTCGGGGTCTCGACTGTATACACTAGTCTACTAATGGAGTATCGATGCCCTGTCTCGAAACTCCTACGACTAGGGACCTTTTAAGGATGTGCTT
Organism: Agapanthus africanus; assembly: GCA_030015575.1. Taxonomy (NCBI): domain Eukaryota; kingdom Viridiplantae; phylum Streptophyta; class Magnoliopsida; order Asparagales; family Amaryllidaceae; genus Agapanthus; species Agapanthus africanus. Next base: position 310,092,746 of record JASDDO010000024.1, read on the forward strand.
ATAGACTACCAGCTCCCACGTATATGATCGCCATCATACTGCTGGTAGTCAAGCAAGAATCTTAGGGGCTCTATCAACGTGTAATAGCGACATGTCAGGTCACCTAAAGCAGTACACGATGATAAAGATAAACCAGATAGCATACTATCATCTTGAGTAAGACTGTCCTACCGGGATAGGTCCTCCCTCAATCATTGCAATCACGTGCCTGTGATCCAATAATTGACTCTGAGGGCACTATCTCCAACAGCTTGGATATATATAGGGATGACTTTCTTGCTCGACATGATAATATGCTATCTGGTTGCTCTTTATCTTAACATGTACACTTATCGTCTCTCTCTCACATGTTGATAGAGCCCTTAGGATGTGTACTTGACTATCAGGACTATGATATAGATCATACTAGTGGAGCCATGGGTCACAAGTACACCCTATAATTGTTCCTAGTCGTGGGAGTATCGGGACAGGGCATCGATACTCCAGAGTAGACTAGCGTATACGCTTCTCGACCCATGTGATGGGCGATGGATGATCCCATATCCATTGGTGTTTGATATCAGAGAAGGTATGCGGGTGCTCGGTGGAGACTGGGTACACTGAACGGACTAGCCGAGAACTCCTAGATGGTATTATACCTATCGTCGGATAGCAGTTCTCTGGTGACACTGGTACATGTTATTCTGTAGACCCGATATCGTCATAGAGTCTTGTGTGATTCCCACTGTGCTTTGATTTCCACCATACCACGGTCAAGAGATCGTGCAAAAAGGTGGTTTTTTGGTACAATCCCGAGTCATATGGAGGCAATGAGCGATAGGAGGGGTTTCGTCTCTCCCGGTATTGGGAGTTGATGTTGCGCTATGCTCGATTGGCCATAACAGGAAATCCCTGGCCGGGGTTGCTGAGATCTACTGGTAAGTGTTATCAGTAGTTTCTCGAACCGTTATGGACCTTGCATCGGCATGACTTATCAGGCTATTGGGGTCTGACGTTATACCACCCCAGGCTATGATATGCGACATATCGGACGAAGAGATCGGACTGTACGGTAGTGTTACTGATTGGATTCGCAGGAGTACGAGCAGGCTTGCTTGTTGATCTTCTGATCGCTCAATACCCGGGTGCCCGTTACGTTTAGCTGACCGCTTGCGGCTTGTGGGTGTTTGATATGATCATCACCTACTGCCGGCGTATTGACGAGTCTTTAGATTCCTACACGGAGCTTTCCTGGTTCATGTGAAACGGAGTAGGAGCACATATGTGATATGCGCGGGACCGAGATTAATGCGCGTATGTGATACCGCATTCTATTCTCGCGATATATGTATCGATTGGTTATATATGATATAGTCGGGTTATCGGATCAAGTGTTGATTCGATAAAAGGATACATTTGATATTAGTCGGTTATATGTGATATAGCCGGATTATTAAATCAAATGTTGATTTATTAATTTAATGTATAATTATAAATTTGATATATTACATTATATTAACTAATATTAGCTCACTTCAGTATTCATTTTTCTCACTTATGATACATTGATATATATGTGATATATGTTAAATGTATTGTTTTCTTTTTGCACACAAAATATATATGTGATATATATTGTTGTGTCATGCTAGGTTACACATGCAACATGTAAGTATGAGACTCACACCATGCTAGGTTAAAGTTAGAGTTTTATTTGTTTTAAGTAATTCAAACAACTTGGATAATGAGTCATGGTTAAGCTTGTAGAAGCTTGTAGTCTTCATTGACTTAGTCCACTTGTTTGTCTAGCTTAAGATATTTGTTAACCCAACCCTTAACTCATAGCTATGGTTTAGTCTCTACAATGGTTAGTGCATGACATACACTTACCATGGTTGCATTTCTAACCTCATGAGTTTCATTCATCATCTTCTTCCTCACAAGAGAAAAAACATGCTAGCTTTTTCTACGTGATGAAAAATTGTAAGAAAAATAAAACTAAAATGAGCCCACTTCCTACTTCATCATCCTCTACTATTAGCCATTTAGTTTAGGGTGTTTGCTTCACTAATCTCACCATTAGCGAAGAGATAGCATGAGCTCGAGTCTCCTCGACGTAGATCATCTTCGGCCTCGAAGACATTGAGCAAGTGTGTTCATTTCTTCATGTGAACCCTCACAAGAGTCTGGGTCTTCACAACTCGCAGCGAAGGGACTACTACAGGGAGCTTTAGAAGTGAAGGACCGGTCTACAAAGGTTGTATTCCCTCATTCACTTAGTTGTAAAGTGTTTACATATCGTTTCGTCGGATTTTCTAGTAACGATTCTAGGGTTAGGGTTAGCTAATACGACAAAAAATTAAAAAAAGGCATGGACGATGCCTCCCGAAACCTTGCTTCCGTGCTAGGTAACCCTGCACTTTTCAGATGCTTCACAAACGAAGAAGATGACGAGGAGATCTCAAAATTTCCACCGGCACCAAAAGAGCTGGAGGATGGGATACATACCACGGCGGACAACCTAAGAAAAATCAACTTAGGAATGGAGAATGATCCGAGGCTGACGTTTGTTAGTGAGCTGCTGTCCGAAAAATAGCTAGCCACATTAAAAGATGTGCTTATGCAGTATAAATACTGCTTCTCTTGAAACTACTTCGAAATGCCAGTTTAGATCCAAAGGCAGCGGTACACAAGCTGGCCATATCTCCAGAGATGAAACCGTTCAAGCAGGCACCAAGAAGGATGTGGCTTGAACTAGAGATGAATATCAACGTCGAAGTCAAGAAATTAATCGACTCCGGCTTCATCCAAGAAGTTCAATATCCCGATTGGATCGCTAACAACATTCCGGTGATGAAGAAAAATGGGACGGTTCGCATTTTCGTGGACTTTCGGAACCTCAACAAGGCATGCCCGAAAGATAATATTCCAGTTCCCGTTACCGAGATGATGATCGACAAAACATCCGCACATGAAGTCTCCTCCTTCATGGATGGATCTTCAGGATACAACCAAATAAAGATGGTCCTGAAGACCAGAAGCATACCGCCTCCCAGACTCTGTTGGACATATTCTACTAGAAGGTGATGCCTTTCTGTTTGAAGAATACCGGAGCTACATACTAAAGGGCCATGACGAAGATATTCGATGACCTCATACACAAGATCGTCGAATGCTATATCGACGACCTTATGGTTAAAAGCAACTCTTATGAGGAATACTGGGAGCATCTAAAGATTGTGTTCGAGCATTTTCGGAAGTATAATATGAAGATGAACCCTCTAAAGTGCGCGTTTGGAGTCTCCTCAGACAAATTCTTAGGATTTATCATCCGCCACCGAGGTGTCGAAATTGATCTCTCAAAGATCAAGCCAATTATGGAGATGCCCTCGCCAAGAACCTTCAACAACTGCGATCTCTCTAAGGAAAGCTCATATACATCCGGCGGTTCATAGCCAATCTTTCCGGAAAATGCCACCCCTATAGCCATCTGATGAAGAAGGGGACCCCATTTGTCTAAGATCAGAAATACCAAAACACATTGGACGAAATCAAACAATACCTGCAAAATCCGCCGGTATTGGCCGCCCCGGTTAAGGGAAATCCCCTTATCTTATATACAAAAGCCCTTGAAGGTTCTCTAGATGCATTATGGGCACAAGAGAACGATCAAGAAAAAGAGAGAGCTATTTATTATCTAAGTCGAGTTTCCTGGGGGCAGAAAGCAACTACTCCTGTCACGCCCCGCTTCCCAGTGTACGGAAGTGGAGACGTGGCAAGCCTGCAACGCATTTACTAAGAAATAAATATGTTAAGCGTAAATAAATAATATATGTAAAAATGCATAAGAATGACAAGTGATATAAAATAAACATCAACTTTTATTAACATTCAACTTTACAATACAAATGCATTAAAAAGGAAAGATACAATGATATAAAGCAATGCCTAAATAGTGGCATACAAATTGAAATAAGTACAAAATGAGCTAGAAGTCTGGCTGGGTAGTGAACTGGTCTAAGTCCTCCTGGCTCGGCTCGATCTCCTGAGAGTCTGGTCTTCCTGACGAACATTGCAAAAATAGAAATAGACAGGAATATCGTCAGCGAACTAGAGCTCGGTAAGTCCCAAAAGAAAGAATGGAATAGAACAAGTAATGTGAAATAGAACTGGTAAGTTGTACCGAAATATGCTTGTTATTCTAACGTAGTTGTTTGTAGCTTGGTACAGAAGGTATTTGTGTATACAAGAGGAGTCCATCTTACCCCATGGACTATGGTAACATGTAGTATAAGGCCCCGTCAAAACCCACGGGACAACGACACGAGAGTTAATGTAGGTGTCTTTTAGTGACCGTCTCGTGCCACGGTAATACATTCCGTACTAACCTATCCCGTTATCCCCGCGTAATGTATTTTATTGATTATAGCTACATGTCTTGCCGAAACCATGGATACAGGTTGTTCAAGTAGTCAGGTTCAGGATGTAATCTTATAAACATGTCAAGTTATAGCCAGGTTCTGTCAAGTCAAGTCATGTATCAGATTTAATATTGAAGTTTGAATTCCAGTATTCAAGTTCTTGTTCAAGTTATACATGTTAGAGTTTGGATTCATTTTTGAATTGGATTCTGATTTGAGTTTGGATTCAGGTTTAAATTTAGACTCAGACTTGAGTCAGACACTTGTAACTGATTTAGATCCTGAATTAGGTTCGGGAGTTATCGGTAACTGCTGCACATGGACGACATGATTTGTGTCTTTTTCCAAGAAAATTACCATTGATAACTCCGTTACGTTTTCTATCTTAAACAGGCAAGCACTCACTTTCTCTGGCTCCCTGGGGCTCAAGAGAATTGATCCCGCTTAAACCTATATTTACTAAAGTTCTTAACTATTGTTTTATATAACTCGAGGGGTTTTATGAAAATAATATTTTTAATATAATTAAAATTAAATCTTGAGAATTTATTTATATTATTTAGGATTTTCATGGATGTGAATTTTAAGGATTTGAGGTATTTTAGTGGTAATAGCTTATCTTGGAAAGTTCATAATAGTTTATTATAAAACTTGTTTTTTATTGGTATCTTGATGGTATTTTGATGAAACTTGTAATTCTTTCATTGTACAAAATGTAAGTTTATTATATTTTAAAAATATATAGATTTGTAATATTTATATAATTATTAAAAAATTAAATTTTTAATTAAGTAGAAAAATTCGTTTTTCTTAAAAACCGTATTAAAAATCTTTCGAAACCGAATGCACCGTGAGTAGGTCTGCATCTCGCTCTTCTAGCCCAAGGATGTGTAATAATCCACACCATCCAATAGTGGGCCCCCTAAAGAGAGTTGTAGAGATATATTTGAAAATGAATTTAAAATACAATTTAAAAGAAATCCGGTTTTTATAGTAAATGGTATTTTAATGTAATATTGTACTTGTAACAAAAATTCCAACAAAGATGTACCATGCTATGGAACCATGTGTGTATGTGAGAGGTAGGCCATTACCTCGTGAATTTTCCTAATGGTATGTTTAAGCAAAACAATAAAAGATAATATATACAAAGTTCATGGTATTTTAATGTAAAAGTTAAGTTAAAGTTATTTTGCATGATGTTTTTGTTTAAAAGTTGGTTATAAACATTGGTTTTATGATAACAAGTATGGTGTAAGAATATGGATAAGCAATGTTTAAGAAAAAGTGGAATTTCTAGGGTTTAGAAGAAGATGTTGGTATTAACTTCACTTACCAACATATGTTTTGAAATGAGATTTTCAAGGAAGAAAAAGAGGGATTGAGAGGGACTTACAAGCTAGTTAGTCTATGAAAAGGTAGAAGAGGGAGGTATGAACTTCGTGGCGAGGTTGGATCGTCGAAAAAGCTTCGATTCTTTGCCGGAAGTTGACCGCTTGCTAACGCCTCTTCTACTCCTCTTGTACTTAGAAAATTTTGAGAGTTTTGGCTAGGGATTTCAGAATGTTAAAGGGCTAGGGCATAGGGCAGTTTTTATAGTGTGGAATCAGGGTTCTGGAATTAAAATGGTGAATTAAAATGCATTAAAATGATGATAAATAGGGAATTGAAAGGTCTCTGTTTGATTGTAGAGCAATGAAACAGTGCAGGGGAGTTAGGGGTAGGGAAAATGGTTTGTGTGCAAAGCCCGGGCCTCATTGGGCTTAGGCCAACCGTCGGTGCCGGCCTAGGGAGAAGATCCGCCGGTCAAATTGAGGGGTAGGGCCAGTGGATTCTTGCCACGTGTTCCTTTCAGTGTTATTACTCTTTTGCACATGTTTGATTTTTTTCCGACTTTTCATTTTTTTAAGTGCATTGCACGTGTAAACTTTTGAGCTTCCAAAATGTTTAAAAATAAAATCAGAAAAAAATTATGTGTCTGATGGGATTCGAACACAGGGGCTACATCACAGTAATGCAAGGCTTTACCAGTGAACTACAAGTTGTTTCTTGCTGTTCCTAAATAAAATTTACTTATAACTTATATTCTGGCTTGTAAACTCCTTTCTGTACGTTAAACTGAAAAATTTCGTACAAAAAATTCAGAGTCGTTACATTCTACCCTCCTTATAAAAATTTCGTTCTCGAAATTTACATTTACATTGGGACTAATTTACAAATAAGTGAGGGTATCTTGCACGCATATTTTCTTCTCGTTCCTATGTTGATTCTCCTGACGAATCTTTTCTCTACATCACTCGGACCAAGTTTACTTCCTTGTTCCATAATGTCTTTACCTTTCTGTCCAGGATCTCAACGGGTTGTTACTCATAAGTTAGGTCCGTCTGTACAGTGAGCTTGGAGTGATCAAGGATGTGGCTGGGGTCACTCATATATCTTCGAAGCTGGGATATGTGGAACACGTTGTGCACTCCTTCCAATAAGGGTGATAGTGCCAAACGGTGTGCCACTTCTCTGACTCATTCGAGAATGTCGAACGGTCCTATGCATCTGGACTGAGCTTATCCCTCTTGCCAAAGCAGATCACTCCTCTATTTAGGGAAATCTTTAAGAAAACATGGTCTCCAGGTTAGAACTCCAGGTATCAGCGCTTTGCATCATCCCATTGCTTCTGTCGGTCTTGGGCTATACACATTCTTTCCTTGATCGTGAAAATTACGTCCACAGTTGCCACGATCATCTCTGGTCCAAAGAGTTCATGATCTCCAACGTCGTCCCAACTTAGTGGTGAACGACACTTCCTTCCGTAGAGTGCTGCGAATGGTGTCATTCCAATGCTCGCCTGATAGCTGTTGTTGTATGAAAACTCCACAAGGTGTAGGCGATCTTCCCATGAACCTCCGAAGTCTAACATACAAGCTCTCAGCATGTCCTCCAGAATCTGAATTGTTTGCTCTGACTGTCTGTCCGTTTGTGGATGGTAAGCCATGCTGAAGTTCAGACTCGTTCCCAGGCTAGCTTGCAGACTCTGCCAAAACTGTGATCGGAATCTGGTATCACGATCGGAGACGATGCAAACTGATACTCAATGTAATCTCATAATCTTCTGCATGAGTTCATGGGTATCAATATAATACACTTTTGAGGTTAAATCTTACTTTAGATTCATGCTTATCTTTATGTACTTCTTTGCTAACATCTCGGTAGATTGGCCAACTTGAAAGGGAATAAAGTGAGCCAACTTGGTGAGTCGATCCACAACCCATACCGCGTCGTTTCCCTTCGTGCTGCGAGGAAGGGCAGTCACGAAGTCTATTGTAATGTGCTGCCATTTCCATTCTGGGATGGGTAACGGCTGAAGTAGACCAGCAGTTCTGTGATATTCAGCCTTTACTTGCTAACACACCAAACACTTGGTTATGCTTCTGGCTACTTCGTGCTTCATTCCATGCCACCAGTAGTTTTGCCGTAGATCCTTGTACATTTTTGTATCACCGGGGTATACTTAGTACGGAGAGCTGTGAGCTTCTTTCATCAACTCTTCTCCAACTGGGCCGTTTGGTACACACAATCTACTTCCATATCTCAAGGATCCATCTTCGTGGATGATGAAATCAGTTCGAAGTCCACTTTCTACTTGTTCTCGGATCTTTTGTAGCTTGGCATCATTTTCTGGAGCTGCTTTGATCTGATTGAAAATAGTGGACTGGGCTTGTAAGTTCATCAAATACGAAGCGTTTCCTGGCATAACTACTTCGATCGCCAATCTGTGCAATTCCTACTGTAGCTTCCACTGAGCGGTGAGATTCATTGCTAATGGCTGGCGGCTAAGTGCATCGGGAACTACATTCACCTTCCCGGGATGATATTGTAGGTTGATATTGAAATCTGCCATGAGTTCTAGCCATCTTCTCTGCCGCATGTTCAATTCTTTCTGAGTAAATACATACTTCAGACTCTTGTGGTTAGTGTATATATCCACTCGTTCACCCAAAATATAGTGGCGCCAAATCTTAAGTGCAAAGATAACGACTGCCAACTCCAGATCATGTGTTCGATAGTTGCACTCATGAACTTTCAGCTGTCTTGATGCAAAAGCTACAAATTTTCTATGCTGGTGTAGAACACATCCTAATCCTTTACCGGACGCATCACAATGTACGACGAAACCTCAAGATTGATCCGGTATTACAAGGATTAGAGCATAAGTTAGTCTTGATTTGAGTTCTATGAAAACTTATTCACATGTTTCTGACCACACGAATACTTCGTCTTTATGTGTGAGCTTGGTTAGGGGTGCTGCAATCTTCGAAAAACCTTCAATGAATTTTCGGTAGTATCTTGCTAATCCCAAGAAACTTTGTATATCTTTCACCGTCTTTGGTGTCAGCCATTCGCTGACAGCTGACACCTTAGCTGGATCTACTGAGATTCCTTCGCCTGAAATGATATGTCCGAGAAATCTGACTTGATCTAGCCAAAATTCACACTTGTTGTACTTGGCATAGTGCTGATGTTGCCGCAATGTCTCCAGGACAATCCATAAATGCTCGGTATGTTCCTTCCGGTTCTTTGAATACACTAGGATGTCGTCGATGAAAATAATAACAAACCTGTCTAAGTACTCTCGGAAAACTTGGTTCATCAGATTCATAAATATAGCAGGTGTATTGGTTACTCCAAATGGCATCACGAGATATTCGTAATGACCATATTGAGTCCTGAATGCCGTCTTCGGAATATCAGACTCTTTGACCTTCACCTGATGATAACCCGAACGAAGGTCTAGCGTTGAGAATACTCAAGATCCACCATTTCCCCAATATATTTAACCTAATAAAAGAGCAAAACTCTGTAGAATTTAATGAGACAGCGCCTCACGTGCTCTCCACGAGGGCGTCAGTGCCAGAGCCAGTCTTATAGGATTAAATCCTATAGTGATGCCTCACGTGCTCCTTAAGCGGGCGCTAATATGTAAATCACAGAAGATTTCATTACATAAGAGTTAAACTCTTAGGTGGTGCTGCACGTGCTTCTCATGCGGGCGCCGATGTACAAAGCATATAAGTACCATCTTAGGAATTAAATTCTTAAGTGGCGCCTACGTGCACGACACGTTAGCACCAGCGCTCATGTAGAATTAAATTCTACAATACTCTCTGTTAAATAGAGCCGTTGGATCAAACATCCAATGGAGATGATAAATCATCAAAATACAGAATTAAATTCTGTTGGGAGAAAACATTTCCCAAATCTTTCTAAAATCAGAAAGATACTTTCGGTTGGATAAAAGATCTAATTATAAAATAAAATTCTATTATCTCAATCTTTCTAAATAAGAAAGATTGCTCTCTGTAAAACAAAGAACCATTGGATTAAAAAAATCCAATTTTACAGAATAAATTCTGTATAGGGGAAAATATTTCCCAAATCTCTTTAAAAACAAAATTCATATTCTGTAAAAACAGAAGTCCTTAGATCAAAGATCCAATGGTGGGTAAAATTCCCCAACTCAATTTTGAGTCTAATTAAATCAATTGGAATCTCTCAATGAGAGATTTTCTCAGAATTAAGTAACAAACTTGCCACCACTATATAAAGGACCCGAGACTTCAAGTCTCATATAGAAAAAAAACCCTATAAGCTTCAGAAAAATACAGAAAGCTTTTAAAAACAATAGAGAATTCAACCCTCAGAGAGGAAGACTTCCCTTTCAAAAGAAACCTAGGTAAAAGAAATTCAAAGATCAAAATATCTTTTTTTACCTATTTTAAGGGTTTAACCCTTCTAAAGGAACTTAGTTCTTTCTCTGAATCAGAGATCCACAAGACAAGTCTTCCACAAGTTGAGAATTTAATTCTCATCGGGAGGATCTTGTTCTTTAGAATCAAAGATTCAGAAAATAATTAGGTCCAAAAGAAAAACAAAAGGAAAAAGAACCTATAAAAGAACTTAGTTCTTAAAAAAAAAAACTTGATCCCAGATTTTCAAAAGAACGAAGATCATGGTAATCATTAATGGTCAAAATGCCATTAACAGAGATTTAATCTCTAAAAAAGGAAAAAACACTAGTGCCTCACGTACTCCTCATGTGGGCGCCCCCTTTTAACAGTGCCTAGCGTCTCAAGTGAAAAACACGCGGGCGTCCAAAACAGAAGTCCAGCGCCTCACATGAAACACATGTGGGCGCTGAATAAAAGTGCTCAACACTCCATATGCAGCCGAAGACAGCTAAGTGCTTAGCACTAATTGGGCAGTGCCCAGCGCCACACATGCTCCTCACGTGTGTGCCATACAGAAAATGATGAGTACTTCATATGTAGCCAAAACGGCTGAGTGCTTAACACTGATTGGGCAGTGCCCAGCGCCGCACGTGCACCTCACGTGGACGTCAGATAAAAGTGCTTAGCACTTCATATTTAGTCAAAATGACTAAAAGTGTTCAACATTTATTGGGTAGCGCCCATGACTGAATGCTTCACAGGATATACATGTGAGCGTTAGAGCTCAAATAAGTGCTTAGTACTTTTACATGAAAAGAAAAGGGCTGAACAAACATAGCCCAAATAAGTGCTTAGCACTTTTGAATAAAAAATATGGCTAAGTAGACTTAGCCCAAATTGGCTAAGTATCTGAAATTTTCTTGTAGCTGAGTCCAAATGCTCTTTTGCTGGATTTTAAATAAAAATGATCCTTGAAATTTTGCTAAGTTGATCTTAAACTCAAATTAGACTAACGCATCCTTAGCAAGAACAAATTGAGCCCAAACGCTCTCACAATTAAGTTGATCTTAATCTCAAACCCGATTAACGGTCCTTAAATAAACATAAGCCCAAATCTAAAATATATGGATTTGGACTGATCCGCGTCCTACAGGCGACAACCTAAACTAGTCTCCGTATACAATCCACGGGCAACCTAAACAAACAAAACCACACATGAAACGAAGTGAACTGTTGAAGCAGGAGAAATTGGTTATCGCAATGCTGTGACGTAATTAACTGCAGGGGCTTGCGCCTGCAGGGAAGAGCGTTCCCACAATTAAAACCCCCTCATAAAATGAGGGGGAATCTGATAAAGTCTGCTACAATGACCGCGTCTGTCTAAACCTCCAATATATGGTGTCATAGATCAACTTGGTATCTTCGGAGAAGTGGACAGATAAATCCAAATAGCATCCGTCCCCAGAATTCAGGTCAGACGCTCAACGTCTCGATCCGGTCTTTCGGCGGTGAACAGATTCTGGCACGTCTGGTGGGACCTTTTCCTCTTTTCACTCCACACTTCGTGTGTCGTATTTCATGAGAGAAACCGCGGTTAGCAATGGTTGACCTTGGATTTGAGGTACTAAAATTTGGTGTCGTGCTCCTCTGGAGAAGAAAAAAATTGATGGCTTCCCATTACACCTCTTGCAATAACAACTCTTGCTCCACCCCAACTGGAGGAGTGTCCTACGGGCCCAACGCGGCCTCCATCCTTTTAATGTCGGTGGGACAAGAAACGCAAGTCACTACTGGGTTGTCCTTCAGGACCATGCTCCCACCAGTGGGTGTCGGTGCCTCAGCACCGCAGGAAGAAGCTCCTAAGAGGTCGGTCTTCGATCGACTAGCGACCACAATGGCCCCTCTCAACGGATCGTCCAAAGCTGACATCTCAGTCTTCAATAGGTTGGGCAAGAACCCAAACGGTCCCGCAAAGAGGCTCGTGACACCTGAAGGGGCTACCCCAAAATGGATAGCCCTCCCAACTCCTGCTACGGGCGAAGTCATCAAAGGTGCTTCCCCAACCAGAAAGTCGATCTTTGAAAGATTGGCCGACCATCCTCAAACCCTGCCAAGGACATTAGTTTTTAACAGGCTGACAATAATAACAGTCCCTTAGCAAAGCCAGGAGCATGAAGAAGCCGCTTCCAAATCTGAGGCGGTCCCATTTGCAAGACATGCTCGACATCATCACTGGTGCTGAGCGAGAAAAGCTGGGGGCAATTTTTCTTTTGAACTTACCCCACCGGCTCCAATGGTAGAAGTTGACGCTGCTGTTTCAACTGGGAACAACTTTGATCTGTTCAGGAGGGTATGCAAGAACTCTCCAATGGCGGTGCTAAAGGAATCGCCCCCGCCTGCATAAGCCACAGTGCAGGAAAAGCCAGAGCGCCCCCATCAACGGCTCTCCTCCCAAATTCAGAGGGTCTGGCGAAAAGTCTAGGACTCCGTGATTGATCAAAACTACTCTTGTCGACCTAAAAAATCGAAGGCTCGGCAAGGGAAAGACCATCTTTCTGTAATAGAGCAAGGAACTTCTACAACGGCTCCTTCTACAACGGCTCCTTCATCTTCGACCTTCCACAAAAGGATGAAGCCAGAGAAAGTCCCACCGCCTGCGGCAAATTCCAAAGGCGATGGACTCAAACGCCCCAATTCTGGGGGCATGATCGTACATACGGTTTACATGGCTTCCGGAAAAGAAGAAAGCCGTGCTTCCGTAGGACATTGATCCAAAATTCGGTCGCTGACAAAAGCTCATGAGCAACAACAAAAGCTCCAGGAGATGTTGACCAAAATGATAGCACTTACCGGACAGAAAGAAAACCCGGACACAACAGCCGAACAACACCAGGAGCAGGAGACCGATACAGGGTTCCTGCGAAGGATGCTTGAAAGAAAGGGTAAGGAAGCTGCTGAGCAGGCTGCTAACATAAAGCAGATGGCTCTCTTATTCTAGGATATAGTTGGAATGATGATCCAGCCAAAACCCCCAGCCGAGGATCCGCCGATAATTATCGAGGATGACAGAGGGGAAACATCACCCTCTTCTGGCCTTATCGGCAGCCAAGGAGGAAACAATCTCCAAGGCTGCTCTTGATGTTTATATCGCTCAACAAATATGAACTCATCAAGCTAATGAAGCCGCATGCCAAATCGTCAGAACTGGGCAACCGTATCCAGGCTAGTATGACCAAATTAAATACCCGCTGGGATATACGATCCTTAAGTTCCATGTATACAAGGGGACATGCAACCCACACCAGCACGTCGCGCAGTTCAGAGCTCTATGCGGTAACACTGGAGGTGACGACAAACTGTTGCTTCGCCAGTTCGTTGGCAGCATGATGGAGACGGTCTTTGAATGGTATTCGGAGCTCCCAAATGACTCCATGAGAACATTCACAGAGATGGAACTGCTGTTCACACAGCGGTTCGCCAACGCAAGTGAGCGCACCCCGATCATGGCATTAATCAATGCAGGAGTAAAGTCGGGTGAAACCTGGGTCCAATATGCGATCCGGTGGCGGAACCTATGGTATAAGTGCGAATAGCGCATCGAAGAATCCCCCGCCGTGGGCATGTTCATCAGGATCCTTGATCCTCAAACGACTGTGTCCCAATTCATGACGTTCTTCAAACCAATGACTTTTCAGGCTCTGATCGATAAACTGGCCCAAATGGACCAAATTGGACATGTGACTTCCTCCTAAAGTATGGACCCTCGAAACGCCAAGGGTAATGGGAAAGCAACCTTCATCGCAAACGCTCAACAACAATCGAGTGTCCCACAACCGGCTGCTCGCCAAAACAACGCACGTTCATGACTATACTTGGAAGAAAGGATAAGAAGCGCTTACTCGTTTCCCTGTGATAAGATGAGGAGATTATTTGAGTTGGCAATGCGTAGCAAACTCATCACATTGCCAGACCCACGGCGTCCACCGCAACCCGGCGACGTCGACAACCCCAACTACTGTACCTATTACAGAATGGTGAGCCACCCAATTGAGGATTTCTACGTCTTCAAGAACTGGGTCGAGGACCAGTATTAACAGGGGAAGTTCGCGCTGTCTGAGAACTGGAGGGTGAGCCCACCACAGAAGCACACTCCTAAAAAGGTGGATGCACCGGGGGCATCATGCTCGCTCGTGGAAGAAACTCCATAGGAAGTCGTTCTTTCAGCTAAAACTAAAAGAATGCTGAAAGATCTACATGCATGTCCGGCAGTCAGGTGGAAAAACCCACTTGAACCTGAAATCATCGAAGAGATGCTGAAACCGCGTCTCGTACCAAAAATTGTTGACAAAGGGAAAAATCCCCAAGTCAATCCTTCAAAGTCTTCGAAGAAAAAGAAGAAGACTAAGAAGCCTGTGCAGCCTGCCAAGTATGATGACAAGCGCACAGACCTACAAATGTATATTGACGCGTTGGAGGAGTACAACCAGAAGGCGCAAAAATCGGTCGCGCTTGAAGAGTTCCTCAAGCATATTCTTGAGAACGAAGATAGTGACAACGATGAGGGAAATGACTCATCAGAAGAAACCGAAGACCATGTAGTAAGTTGCCACATGTTCTCCCATTCGTTGTTAAATGACAAAGAAACTCCCTCAGCATCAGAAAACAACGCAGAGGAACTGGGGGAAGAATCGGCGCTAAAATCCCCGGAACTGCCAAAATACCCGATCGATAGGCTGTTAAACGAAGCCTTTCGAAAAAGCAAAGCTGACCGAGAACGCGAAACAACCATATATGAAAAAGCTAAGCGTCAGCGTCAGGATGAAGTAGCTGCGGAAAGGTAGAGTCGTAAAGTACTCCAATCAAACCAAGGCATACCTGCGACAAATAAGAGCAGGATCAAGACAGAGAGGCAGTTCGCCAAAGCCCTGTCAATGGGAATGAAGCTGCCACCTCTCGTAGGAAACACTCCTGGGGTCATATGCCTCGACGGAGAGGATTCACATCCAAACTACTACCTATATCATCGGAGGGTTACCCACCCCTCCGAAGAATGTAGTACTTTCAAGAAGTGGTGGCAAGGATATATTGCTCATCAAAAACACTTCAAGAGGATGAAGCGCGAGGTTCATCGACGGCAAAAGAGTGCGACGGATGTGCATGAAAAAACGACTGGCAACTGTCATATGGTTGGTACAAGTTCAGAAGGGGAAAAATCCCAAGTTCTTACTTTCGAGAGCGATTTTGAGAACGAAATACCCCTCAGCCCTCTCTTCAAAGACTCCACCTCCGAAAAAGAAGAGGAGGAGAAGAACTGTGAGAATATTCAGCTGCATAACTGCACGTTGCCTGAATAGAACCTCGGACCTATAAACAAAGATTCGAGCAAAAAAGGCAAAGGGAAAGAGAAAATCACTGAGGAAATTGCCCTCGACGATAGAATTGTAAAAGAGCTCGCAGTAAGGGACCCGCCTAGGAAAAATAAGGTAGATTACAATGTCCTAGCACATCTGAGGAAAATACTCTTACAGTTGAGCATATTGGATGCTCTACTCTTGTCCAAAGAGACATGAGAGTCTCTGATTAAGGCATTACAAGAGCCCGATCAGTTCCAACATTTCCTTGCAGAAAAGAAGATGAAGGACGAGCTGGCAGAGGTTCACACAACTGACATTACATTCAGTAATAAAGATCTCCTCCTCGGTACATGCGAACATAACCGTTCGTTATACGTTACCGGATAATGCCACGACATCCAGATAGGGAAAATCCTTATCGACAATGGATCCTCCATCAACCTTCTCAACTTGAGGGTGCTGAAGGAAATTTGCATGAACGTTCAACACTTGGTCCGAGACAAAATTACCATCTCTGGGTTGACTCACACTCGTCACGGACGCTTGGGTCCGTAATACTAACGTTATGCTTCGGGTTGCTTGTCACTGACATCAAATTTCACGTCATTCACGCCAAGACTTGCTATAATGCTTTGCTCAGTAGGCCCTGGTTTCATGAGTATAACGTGATCCCTTCTACACAACATCAGTGTATGAAGTATTTCAAGGATGGTTTAGAATGCACCGTCACAGGGGAGCTAAATCTGTTCTTTGTAAACGAGGTCCGGAAATATGAAGACGCAAAGTACTTCTTACCAGACTTCGAAGACACGGAGAGGTGTTATAAGATGGAGGATAAAAAGAAGTCCGACAACACTATTCCGAGGAAGATGAAGAAATAGTCTACTCGGGGCAACCCTAGAAAGAAAACAACATGCCCGGACCATCTACCCCTATTCTGGTCTTTGGAAGCGACTTTGAGGATGAGGCCAACACAGCGTTCTCTATCCGTCTGTTAGTGCAAACCCTTGATGAAGTAGATCAGAGTCTGCAAATCACAATGGCTCCGTCTTGGCATTACAAGGAACTTGATGCGCTCCATACATACAGCGTACAAGAACTACAGACTTTCTACGTCCCTCCCTGGCGAAGAGGTGAAAAGGTGATCCTCTTCTACCAATCTACAGAGACCAAAGTAGAAAAAGAAGTCTGAAATTGTGCCGATTTTGCACTCGACGGGCTTCAACCAATCCTTCTGCCAAGATACTACGTGGAGGATTTGAAAAGGCTGTTAAGATGACAAGGTGTGCCCCTCAAACAAACTGTTCGACAATCCCGTTTCTACAAAAATATTTGGGATATTCCCGGGACTCAGCGAAAGATGCCCAATAGGAAGATGGAGATAACAGGGCTCGGATACGTTCGGTCTAAGAAACGGGAGCAGTTCCACAGCTGCCGTGTTATAAACAGCTCCAGCGAAGGGGAAAATGCTCTTCCGAATGGCCGTGATGTTGGAACAGAGCGAAACCCCACTCTAAAAACGTTAAGCCCGTCGCTCAAAAAACAAATAGACAAGCTAATAAAAGAAGCTTGTCGAAAGAGCCGAGACGATCACAGCCGCGAAATGGCTATTTATGAAAAGGCCAGGACGCGACGCCTCAATCAGCAATCCGCGGAGAAGGAAGACTATAATGTTCTTCATCACCGATCCACTGTATCTCCTCGCGAAAGGAGTGTTAGGAATATGTATGCCCTAGAGGCCATTATTGTATGATATAGTGGATATATATATATATATATATATATATATATATATATATATATGACTTTCTTGCTCGACATGATAGTATGCTATCTGGTTGCTCTTTATCTTAACTTGTACACTTGTATTATTATACCGTCTCTCTGATACATGTTGATAAAGCCCTTAGGATGTTTACTTGACTACTAGGACTATGATGTGAATCATACTACTGGGACTTGTGTAGTCTACAAAAACATCCTTTAACTATTCCTAGTCGAGGGAGTATCGAGACAGGGCATTGATATTCCAGAGTAGACTAGTGTGTACGTTTCTTGACCCTGCAGAGGGCGATGGTTAATCCCATAACCATTGGTGTTTGACATCAAAGATTGTACATATGTGCTCATTAGAGAATGGGTATACCGAACAGGATTCGCCGAGAAATCCTAGATGGTACCATACTTATCGTCATATAGCAGTTTTCCGGTGACAGTGGTACAGGTTAGTTTGTAGACCCGCGATCGTCATAGTGTCTTATGTGGGTCCCACTATGCTTTGATTTCCTTACCACGGCTTAAAGGGGTCATGCAAACAGGTGAATTTTGGATACAGTCCCGAGTCATATGGAGGCAGTAAGCGATAGGAGGGGTTTCGTCTCTCCCGGTATAGGGAGTTGATGTTGTGCTATGCTCGATTGGCTATTACAGTAAGTTCCTGGCCAGTGCTGATAAGATTTAATGGTAAGTGTTATCGGTAATTTCTCGAACTGTTATGAGCCACACATCGGCATGACTTATCAAGTTACTGGGGTCTGACGATTCTACCCCTACACTCGATATGCGACATATCAGACGAAGAGACCGGACTGTACGGTAAGTGTTACTTATAGGCTTCACAGGAGTTTGGACAAAATTACTTGTTGGTTGTTAAGTTTTTCTGCCTGCTTAATTTTTAATTACCGCAATCAAGACGGTTTCTCTTGGTAGCTAGCCGGTTGAGTACGGGTCGATCCACAGGGAGATGAAATCTTTTTCTTTATGTTTTAGTGAGTTAAATCCAAATATTTTGAGTTTTGTTTTAAGATCTACTAATGAAATAAAAGATGATAAAGAACTTGCTAGGGTTAGGATTAGGTTAGTTCGAGTTAGAAATTTCTCACTTCGTTCAATGCCCTTTTTAATATCGGTGTTAAGGTAATCGGCAACAACGGGGATTAGCGTGACTAGGAAGGAACTTACAAGTATAAGCTAGGCTTTCCATGCTTAGTTTCTTCCTTTTGATCCTTGTCCGTCCGTTCTTGACTCTTAGCCCTAACCTCCGGTTAATTCAACCACAACCGGTCTAACTATGGAATCACCGCTATCATGTAGGATAGGGTGCCATAGTGAGCGGATTGTGGTTCAATTAAAGGGAGTCTGAATTAAGGTGTCGGCAAAGAAAAGAGTGAGAGAGATTTCCTTCTCTCAAACTTTCCTTTTCCTGCCATAACAAGTGAGAGATCACTCACCCATTAAAAAGAATAAAACAAAAAGGAAGGTAGAAAAAAATGAGGTTAAGAAGAAATTACAACTAGCTATTTGAGGCCTCACCTTAGCAAGGATCTTACTCAAGCATCATCGTTGTTTAAAGATAAAGAAAATAGAAGAAGAACAACAAAAGAAAAACAATACGTTGTTTAAAGATAAAGAAAATAGAAGAAGAAAAACAAAAGAAAAACAATAATAAAATAAGCGACTAGATTAACAAATAAGAAATTGCAAAGATAAATAAACACGCAAGATACTTTAAAGAACTCTCTTTTTATTTTTTTAATTAATCAACGCTCATAACTCACTACAATTTTTTATAGAGAAAGAACGAAATTTAATTCTAAAATCTAAACTAAAGAAAAGCACACTTTATTTGGCTTTGAGCTCTTCTATTATAGATAGGAAGGTGAAACCCTATGTTATATTCTGAGCTAAATATGAGATTACAAAACTATCCCAAAAAAGCCGAGCACGGAACCAACTGCCACTGACACTGTTCAGACGCGGCGGTGGAACCGCGGGAGAAATGCCTATTTGGTCGCGGTTCCACGGCCATTTGGTGGATTTAGGGGACCATCTTTTCAGGGCTCTCCATGTTACTTTTATCTTCTGTTTTGTATTCTTTGTTTCTCAGAATCTCTTCAGTTCACCTCCAGATATTCAGCAGTGCAAAATGATGTTGACTTTTGTCTTGAACTCCGTATTGAAGTCTTGGATCTTGTGCTGCCCTTGTGCTTTGTGCATTGAAGTGACCACCGATTTGCCATTTTGTCCCTTGAACTGGTAGGCGGCATTATACGGATGGTTAACGGAGATCAGTATTCATATGTTGTTGGTCGTAGTCCCGTATTTGTTGCGACTTTTCATGAATTTCATTGTAAAGAGCAGAGAACCTATAACCTGCAATTATTCAGCAAACACAGATTAAAAGTACCTACCTATATGCAATGTGATTAAGAATGGGCGGTATAAAAATGCAAAAATCTGATATGAACAAATACCCCCAAACTTATCTTTTGCTCGTCCCGAGCAAAGCCAATTTTATTATCAAAAAGTCCTATCCTCACTTTCGCAGGGAACGTGATTGCACTGAGCTCGTGCAACAAGCCGTTAAACCTCTAGGTGTCCCTAGTAGGAGGAGTGTTATCTCCTGAGAGTTTTCAGCGGATACTACCCACAAAATCCGATCAATTTGGCCGTTGACTCTAATTTTTCAATTTATTATTCTAGCAAGAAATTCTATTATCTTCAACTTAGAAATCATCAACCCATATTCTTCACACTTCCTTTTCATTTAACTTAAGATCATATACATTTTTCCAGTTTATAAAGCTTTCAGCATCTCCTAAGTTTTCCTTCTAAGGCGCAATCTTAACTCAGGAATTTTTATCATCTCTACTGAAGATATAAGCCCTATATTTTATTCCTATCTCTCCTCCAAACTCCAATCATATACCCCTACGTGTGTGTAATTATCACCCTTATACTGGAAATTCAATTCAAGCTATCATACTCTTGTCCATCTTCCAAAATACTTTTAGTTGGTGAATTTTAAACGAAATTGCTCACACATCCTTCATACGACCGTTAATACTTCTTGAGATACTAAACGACCGATTACAAAATGTGCTTGCCCATTTATGCGTAATCCTCGTTTTGCAACACCTAAGGCTTAGCAGTGACTCCCAAACCAGTTGGTCTAAGGCACTAGGTGATAAAGCACCCTCACTAAATTTTTTATTTATGCTGCCTTAAGCAATTACAAAACCAGTGTTCATTTTTTTTTCTTTCTTCACCACTTATATTTTTATTTTATTTTCCTTCATACTAAGAATTTTAGACAAGAGCATTTCAAGGTATCCTCTACTATCCCAACTTTCAAGATGTGTGCAAGTGTGTATAGTAGGGTATATACTTTCAGAATTTGGACTTAAGGTTTAGAATTATTTTTCAGACTTATACTTCAAATAGAGCTCTCAACACTCTTCTCTTATTTCGATTTAGCCCAAGAACTGAACTCAAAATTTGCCTATTTCTAAATAAACTACAAGGACGTATATTTTTTTTATTATAAAAATGCAATGCAGAATTAAATATGCAAAGAAAAACAAATATATACAAAAAATAAAAAATATGCAGATGCAATGCAAAGATAACTATTTACAATCAATCCTCACCCCAAACTTATTGACAGCAGTGTCCTTACTGCTCCCTGCGGCATCTGCTAGACGCGGACTCACTGGTCTCAGCCTCACCCCTATCTGTCCCCCGTCCCCTCGATCGTGATCGTGAACGTTCCTTTCTTGCTAGGAGGGTGGACATTCCTTGTTCCAAGCTCGTTATTCGCTGATCAAAATTAGTCAGCATCCTTATCACTCTTTCTACCCCCCTATGGGTTCGTCGAATTAAGCGCGCCTGCGCAGTGGGGGTAAGCTCTTCATCGCTCGCTGTGGAGCTCGAGCTAGGGGTCTTGTCCATCACGTCCTCGGCCGGCTCGGTGCGCAACCATAAATCATGAAGTCGTGTGTAAGACGTGGAGACACCCTCAAGAAGAGGTCTAATGGGAATCCCACCATGCATATAAAATTCAAATTCCTCAATAGGAAGGAAATGGCGACACAGTTGTGTCACTAATATTGGGCATGGATAATTGGCCGCCCGTTTGCCGGTGCCAATCGAATGAAGCAACACAATGCACATGTCGTAGCTAGGGTTTCGAGTCATCAATGTGTGCACTATATGTAGGGATGGTGTGAAAAATGTTGTGTTGTGCGAACTTCCAAAAATATTGTTTTGTGCCCAACGACATACAGTTAAAACGTTCGCAAAAAGCGCGCGAGCCTGAATGCCCTTTCGAGGCTCCCTAGAGCAGTCGTTTCCCATTAAAGGTGGGTAGTCCTCAAATTGGAGGAGTTGATCGTGAATGGGGAGTCGTGGTATTAAGGTGACTTCGTGAATGAAATCTCTATCAATTAAAATTTCCCTACCCCCCCACAGTAATTTAATGTACCCGTGTTTTACCAGACAACCCTCTTCTATATATTCATAGAAACGTGCAACAAGATCCGGAAGCGCGAATGCATTCAGATGGTTAAATAAAAAAAAGTTCCATCCACGCTTTTGGATCACGTCGCCGAAATAGCTACCGTAAACATTATGTGCAAACAACTGAGAGAAATCCCTTTCAAACTGCAGTGTAGGTGCCATGATAGTGAAGTGCATAAATTTATAAAAATTTTACAGAGAGGATCAGAGAGATGCAAACCTCCTCTGAAAAATTCAGAGGGAGAGGATTCCAAGAGACGGCGGTTGCGCGACAGGAAGGAGGTATCGGTGACGGAAGCGCGGCGGGTGGGTGCGATCTCGCTGCTCTTTCTGCTGTGGCGGCTAGGGTTTTGGTTGAGGGATATTTTAGGGTTCTGTAAATGCAGAGAAGGGATCGGGGTGTTTTTATAGGGGTTTTTGGTTATTTGTACAAAAGACCCCTTTAAAAAGAGGAATTTATTTTGTAAAGAAAAAAAATTGTATTATTATTTATTTATTTAATAGAACTGAATATTTATAAAAATACCCCCCGAAAATTTGAATATTTTTTTTTTGTATAATTACAAGTGGTACATACCTCCAAATTTATTTGAAACAGTGTTTCCACTGTTTATGGCTAGATTACCGATGTTTGGTGATAAGCGGAGGAAGATCATTCTGTGTAAATCGGCTCCTGCAATATCAGGAGCTCCTCCGAAGGGTTAGCGGTGAGGAACGGTTTTAACATGCGTCCGTTCACTTTGAATAGTGAACCGTCCTCTGGATTTTCCAAATCTACTGCACCGTGCGGATATACAGTCCGCACAAAGAATGGTCCTTTCCATCGAGATCTGAGCTTACCGGGATGGAAATATAACCGGGTGTCATAAAGAAGTACCTGTTGACCAGGTGTGAAAGTTTTTCGCATAAGGTGTTTATCGTGAAACACCTTCATTCGGTTCTTAATGACAACCGCGTTTTCGTAAGTTTCATCCCGAAGCTCGTCCAATTCGTTTATCTGCAGCTTCCGATGGCTGCCTGCATTATCAAGAGATAAATTCAGCTCCTTAATCACCCAAAATGCACGATGCTCAATTTCCACTGGAAGATGGCAAGCCTTTTCGTAAACAAGCCGATAAGGAGACATGCCAAGATCAGTCTTATAAGCAGTTCGAAATGCCCAAAGGGCATCAGTGAGTTTTAAAGACCAATCCTTACGGTTCTTAGAAACCGTTTTCTCCAAAATCTGTTTGATTTGCCGATTAGACACTTCGGCTTGCCCACATGTTTGGGGGTGATAGGGCATAGACAGCTTATGATTAATGGAGTATTTTCGTATCAAGGTTTCGAAAGTCCTATTACAGAAATGTGTTCCATTGTCACTAATGATCGCGCGGGGGTGTCCAAACCGGGAAAAGATGTTTTCCTTAAGGAATCTAACGACAATCTTGTTGTCGTTAGTTCAGCTGGGCACGGTCTCAACCCATTTAGAGACATAATCAACTGCAAGCATAATATACAGGTTCCCAAAAAAGCTGGGAAACGACCCCATGAAATCAATCCCCCAAACATCGAAAATCTCGACAACCAAGATTGGTTGGAGCGGCATCTCATTTCTCCTGGATATCCGGCCCGAGTGTTGGCATCGGGAGCAAGTCTTGCAGTAATCATAAGCATCTTTGAAGAGTTGTGGCCAGTAGAAGCCACACTGCAAGATCTTCTCGGCTGTCTTTCTTGGGCTAAAATTCCCGCCGCACGCTTGCTCGTGGCAAAATGACAACACACTCTTGAATTCATTATTAAGCACACACCGACGAATAATCTGGTCGGGACAGTATTTAAACAGATAGGGTTCGTCCCAGTAAAAGTGCTTTACTTGGGATAAGAATCGAAGTCTGTCCTGACTTGACCACTCGTTTGGTAGTAATACTGTTGCTAAATAGTTCACAATATCTGTGAACCAGGGTTCACATGATATTGTCAAGAGCTGTTCATCCGGAAAAACGTCGTTTATTGGAAGTGAAAGCTTCGGCGAAGAAAGAAGTCGTGAAAGATGGTCGGCCACTACGTTTTCACATCCTCTTTTGTCTTTGATGACAAGGTCAAACTCTTAGAGTAAGAGGATCCAACGTATCAGCCGAGATTTTGCGTCCTTCTTTGCAAAAAGATGGCGTAGAGCAGAATGGTCTGTGTAGACAATGACTGGAGAGCCGATTAAGTAAGGCCTGAATTTTTCTAATGCAAACACACCAGCCAAGAATTCCTTCTCGGTTGTTGTGTAATTTAGCTGGGCGTCGTTCAGGGTTCGGCTAGCATAATAGATTACATGCGGCATCTTATCGATGTGCTTCCCTAGGATGGCACCAATAGCAAAGTCAGATGCATCGCACATAATCTCAAAAGGATACGTCCAGTCAGGAGAAGAAAGTACGGGAGTAGAAGTGAGTGAGCTTTTAAGTGATTCAAATGCAGTCACACAGCTCGAGTTGAAATCGAATGCGGTGTCCTTGGCCAACAGAAGAGTCAAGGGTCTAGCAATTTTTCTAAAATCCTTGATAAACCGTCTATAGAAACCGACATGGCCAAGGAAAGCTCGGATGTCTCTGACGCACTTGGGAGGAGGAATATTGGAAATGACCTCAATCTTAGCTTTATCCACCTCAATGCCATTTTGCGAGATGATATGTCCTAAGACAATACCTTCGCGCACCATGAAGTGGCACTTCTCCCAATCCAAAGTGAGGTTTTTATCCTTACACCGGGTAAGGACAGCGTCGAGATGCTGTAAACACTCATCAAAGGAATTGCCGAAAATGAAGAAATCATCCATGAATATCTCCAAGAATTTTTCCATCATGTCTGAGAAAATTCCCATCATACACTGCTGAAAGGTTGCGGGTGCATTGCATAACTTAAAGGGCATGCGGCGATATGCAAACGTGCCGAAAGGACAGGTGAACGTGGTTTTGTCCTGATCTTTTTCGGCGATGGGAATCTGGTTATAGCCGGAGTAGCCATCCAGAAAGCAGTAGTACTCATGTCCAGCCAATCGTTCAAGCATTTGGTCAATAAAAAGTAGCGGAAAGTGGTCTTTCCGTGTCGCGGCGTTGAGTTTTCTGTAATCAATGCACACTCGCCACCCAGTTTAGGTGCGAGTAGGGATTAACTCGTTTGCCTGATTGGTGATGACCGTTATGCCTGGCTTTTTGGGGACATGTATCGGACTGACCCACTAACTATCAGAGATAGGGTAAATGATACCACTATCTAGACATTTGACGATCTCTTTTTTCATAGCTTCCTTCATGACTGGATTGAGTCGTCTTTGTGGATCCCTGGCTGGTTTGGCATCATCCATCATATGAATATGAATGTGATGTTCAACAATCAAGGGACTAATCCCCTTGATGTCCGCCATAGTCCAGCCAAAAGCTTGCCGATTACTCTACAAGACCGTCAGAAGGACTTTCTCTTGCTCTGAAGCTAGAGAATCCGAGATGATGATAGGTAGGGTCTCGTTCTCACCTAAGTAAGCATACTTGAGTTGAGACGGTAACGGCTTGAGTTCGACCGTTGGAGGTGAAACGATTGAAGGCAAAATCGGCAAAAATGTTTCGAACTCGAAGGATTCTAACATAGGCTCAAAATGAGTGTACGTGACCGAGTCGGATGGTTCAGCTAACACATCCGAAAATTCAATGGATTCAAACTCAGGTGGCGACAAGTCAAGATCGTTCAAGAAAGTGAAACACTTATAATCACTGTCGGGAGCAGTATCAGATTCAAGGAGGAACGCACTAGTGGCGTCAAGATTGCTGTGATCGAACAAAAATTTCTCGAACTCACAGTCCTCAGGGACGATCTCCTGGATCGAACAAATGTCTAGTATATGAGCATTAGGTTCGGAGGGCTGATTCCCCAACCTAAAAATGTTGAGTTCAATTGTCATGTTTCCAAAAGATAGGTTCATTGAACCATTTCGACAATTGATCACAATATTTGAGGTCGCAAGGAATGGACGACCGAGTATCACCGAAATTTGATTCCGGGGGTTAGCTACAGGTTGTGTGTCTAAAAAAATGAAATCAACAGGGAATATGAAGTCCTCTACCTTCATTAACACATCCTCTAGCTCACCCCTAGGATGGGTGATAGATCGGTCGGCCATTTGGAGAGTACAGTGTGTGGGTTTCAGCTCTCCTACACCTAGTTGCTCATACACCGAATACGGAAGCAGGTTAACACTGGCACCAAGATCCAAAAGTGCGCGGTTGATGTTCTTATCTCCAATAGTTATTGAAATCGTAGGACAGACAGGGTCCTTTCATTTTTAACGTAAAGCTTGGGTAAGAGCATCACTCACAGCACTAGCTAAGAAAACATTCTTGGGTACCTGAGATTTCCTCTTCTTAGTGCACAAGTCCTTCAAGATTTTTGCGTAGGAAGGGACTTGTTGGATTGCATCCAAGAGGGGAATGTTAATGTTAAACTGTTTAAACAACTCCATAATCTTCTCCATTTATGGATTTTGCTTATTGGATCTCAACCGGTTTGGAAATGGAACATTTTGAAAATTGGTTGAGTGCAATGCTTGTGGAGGAGATTGTGGAGCTGGAACGGATCCCAGAACTGGTGTTTTCGTGGAGTGAGATGTAGGTCTGTTCGGAGTAGCAGAAGAAGTAGAGCCTTTTTAAGAATGGAGAACAGGCTCAGTAGAAGAAGAAGAAGAAGAAGAAGCGGCCGGAGTGTCATCATCTGTGCCAACGTTGTTATGCAGCATCCTTCCAGATCTCAACGTAGTCACTGCACTCACATTATGATTTTTTTGTTCAAGAGCAACATGTGCATTATATGGGTGACCAGGATTTGGGAGTGGTTGAGATGGAAGCTTCCCCTTCTCTCGCTCGCTTAAAGCTGCATTCAGTTGTGCAATCTGAGCTTCGATGGTTTTGATGTTTTGCCTGTGTGCAGCAGTGTGTTGCACCAAAGACTAAATGGAAGACTGGATATTGGCGGAGGATTGAGTCGATTGCTTTAAAAACGCCTCCAGACTTCGTTCTAACAAGGAAACCTTATCGTCGTTTGACGGAAAAAATTGTTTTGATGAAAAGAATTGTTGGGTGCAAAATTGTTCGGTGGATTTTGAAAAGGTTGGAGTTGGAAGGGCTGCTGATATTGATTTTAAGCTTGTTGTTGAGGAGGAGGAGGCCTCTGGAAGTTGTTGTTTCCTTGGAATTATTGCTGAGCTTGATTCCAAGAGAAATTGGGTGGTTCCTCCAACCAGGATTGTAAGTAGAAGAGTATGGATCATTTCTTGGTCTTTGCTGAAATGCAGCATTGACCTGATCCTGTCCTTGAGCAGGTGGGTTGTAAGGACACTCTTCGGTCAAATGTGATGGGTCTGAACAACAAGCGCAGATAGTACGGGGGGGGGAAGGCAGGGGCAGGAGAAGGAGATGAGAATTTTCTCTCAATTGCTTCTAGTTTTTGAGTGATCGCTGCCATTTTGGCCTTCATTGCAATTGAGAGATCAAGTTGATGAACGCCTGCCCTAGAGGGACCGGAAGAAGTAGTAGAAGTAGACGACGTGTTCGGTCTGGTGCTTTCCCACTGAAGCGTTTGTTCCGCGAGATCGTCGAGAAATTGCCAAGCTTCCTCGTCAGATTTGGATAGGAAGCGGCCTTGACAAATGGTCTCCAGCAATTGCTTAGTTGCCGGGTTCAGTCCTTCGTATAAGGTCTGGCAAAGTTGCCATCTCTTAATATCGTGATGAGGGCACTGAACAAGAAGGTCTTTGTATTGGTCAAAGCACTTCCAAAAAGGTTCGGCAGGAAGATGGGAAAATTGGTTAATTTCGTTTCTGTTTCTCGCGGTTTTGTGATTTGGGTAGAACTTTTTAAGAAACGCTTTTACAAACTCTTCCCAAATGTTTATGGAATGCGATGCGGTGCTATACAGCCACTTTTCAGCAAGGTCACACAGAGTGAAAGGAATGACTCGTAGCCGTATAGTATCGTCGGACAGTTGGGTTGTCTTCATCATTGCACAAACGTTCTGGAACTTTTTAATGAAGATGTAAGCATCTTCGGATTCCAGCCCGTAAAATTTGGGCAACATGTTGATGAAGTGGGGCTTAATTTTGAAATTATCCCCATTTGCCGGTGGAAGTGAAAGACATGTAGGAAGTGCGAAGCAGGTAGGATAGAAACGATCCTGGAGCGCGATTCGCTGAGGCGCTTCAACAGGAGGTGGTTGCGAGTTATTCGGGCCCAGATGAGGTGGAATCAGTCCCGGGGGAGGTAAAGAGATATTAGGAGGAAATCCTGACATTTCAGAAGAAGAATTTGCTGACGATGAAAGTGAAGGTGAAGATGTATGAACATAATTCCGGTCAACATCGGAGTTGGCCGGCAAAGGTAAAGATGAAAGAGGTGTGGAGGGAGTTTTGATATCGGAGTCGATCGCGTAGTCGGTAGCGACTAACGAAACACGGACTAGGCCGGCATTAGTGTCCCGAGTCCAACCGGACATACACTAAACGAGTTTAGTATAGTCAAAGCGTAGAATGTGAGGGTAAGAAAACGACAATGGAGAAATGCAGATGAAAGGTGGGTGAAATGGGATTCTAGCAACAAAGGGAAAGTTTTAATAAAAGATTTTTTTTTAGAAAGAGTTTTGCAAAAATATGTACGGACTTACGGCACAACTTCAAACAATCACAGTTTAAACATGCACAATCATACCTAGAGCCATGGTCTTCTAAGTCCACTAGACTACTCCTAACTGTTCCAAAGTGACAAGTTGTGAGATAACCCTCAAATCGTCTCTTCACTGCCAATTGTGGCCAGGTAAGCACAAATGAAGAAAGGAGGGTTCCGCTCACGAATCACCGTGAGACGGGCCTTTTAAAATTACCTTTCTCACTTGTCTAACCTAGGCACCACAAAGTCAAATTTAGATAAAAAATTGAATGCCCACAACCTTCCTCTATCCTATTGAGCACGACAGTCCTTAGTTGGCTGAGTCTAGATATTTTTTTAATTAAGCTCAAGGGTGATGCATATGCTTTTAGTGATTTTTGGGGTCTTATGAAGGGTGATGAAATCCCCACCCAATCTGAATTGGTGTTATAGCCCCTTAAAGTCCGTATTATTTATGCAAAGCAGCAACAACCAAAAAATCTAAAACACTTGCAAAAAATTTTATTTTGGCTGCGGCGCAAAGAATCCTGCACAAAATCAGTTTATTGGAGAGGGGAAGAGAATCTGTGCAAAGAATGCTGCAGAAAAAATTTGTCAGTGGAGTTCAGAGGAGGGAAGGAGATAATTGGAATACTTACAGAGAAAATGAATTGCTGACGTCACCAGTTGACCGCGGTTCCGCGGTCAAACAGGCGATTCTGCCGCGGTTCCGCATTTGTTCAGACGTTTGACGGCTTCAAAAAAAATTTTCTGTGCTGATTTGGTTCCCCTCTTCCTGTTTAGATCCCCTGAATCTTGATTTGTTCACTGAGTTTACTCCAAAACTGAACTAGACCTTCTTCTTATCTTGCACACTTGCACAATTAACAAGATGATATATTTTTTGTTTTGTTTTGTAAATTTTTTTTATATTTTTCAATTTTTCAATTTTTCAATTTTTTTAATTAACCCGAAATTACACAAAGAATTAAACTACCGTCTCCCCAGCAACGGCGCCATTTGGTTGTTACGTTTTTCTGCGTGCTTAATTTTTAATTACCGCAATCAGGACGGTTTAGCTTGGTAGCTAGCCGGTTGAGTACGGGTCGATCCACAGGGAGATTGAATCTTTTTCTTTATATTTTAACGAGTTAAATCCAAATATTTTGAGTTTTATTTTAAAATCTACTAATGAGATAAAAGATGATAAAGAACTTGCTAGGGTTAGAATTAGGTTAGTTCGAGTTAGGAATTTCTCACTTCTTTCAATGCCCTTCTTAATATCGGTGTTAAGGTAATTGGTAACAACGGGGATTAGCACGACTAGGAAGGAACTTACAAGTATAAGTTAGGATTTCCATGCTTAGTTTCTTTTTTTTGGTCCTTGTCCATCCGTTCTTGACTCTTAGCCCTAACCTCCGGTTAATTCAACCACAACCGGTCTAACTATGGAATCACCGCTATCATGTAGGATAGGGTGCCATAGTGAGAGGATTGTGGTTCAATTAAAGGGAGTTCGAATTAAGGTGTTGGGCAAAGAAAAGAGTGATGGAGATTTCCTTCTCTCAAACTTTCCTTTTCTTGCCCTAACAAGTGAGAGATTACCCACCTATTAAAAAGAATAAAACAAAAAGGAAGGTAGAAAAAAATGAGGTTAAGAAGAAATTGCAACTAGCTATTTGAGATCTCACCTTGACTAGATTAACAAATAAGAAATTGCGAAGATAAATAAACACACAAGATAAAAAAATGACTCTCTTTTTATTTTTTTATTAATCAACGCTCATAGCTCACTACAATTTTTCATAGAGAAAGAACAGAATTTAATTCTAAAATCTAAACTAAAGAAAATCACACTTTATTTGGCTTTGATCTCTTCTATTTATAGATAGGAAGGTGAAATCCTAGGTTACATTCTGAGCTAAACATGAGATTACAAAACTACCCCAAAAGAGCCGAGTCAACGTGGAACCAACTGCCACCGACGCTTTTCAGACGCGGCCGCGGAACCGCGGCAGAAATGCCTATTTGGGTGCGGTACCGCGGCCATTTGGTGGATTTAGGGGACTATCTTTTCAGGGCTTCTCCAATGTTCCTTTTATCTTCTGTTTTGTATTCTTTGTTTCTCAGAATCTTTTCAGTTCTCTTCCAGATATTCAGAAGTGCAAAATGATGTGGACTTTTGCCTTGAACTCCGCATTGAAGTCTTGGATCTTGTGTTGCCCTTGTGCTTTATGCATTGAAGTGACCAACGATTTGCCATTTTGTCCCTTGAACTGGTAGGAGGCATCATACAGATGGTTAACGGAGATCAGTATTCATCTGTTGTTGGTCGTAGTCCCGTATTTGTTGCGACTTTTCATGAATTTCACTGTAAAGAGCTGAGAACCTGTAACCTGCAATTATTCAGCAAACACGGATTAAAAGTACTTACCTATATGCAATGTGATTAAGAATGGGCGGTATAAAAATGCAAAAATCTGATATGAACACTTGTTGATCTTCTATTCGCTCAATACCTGGGTAGCCGTTACGTCCAGCTAGTACCGCTTGTTCCCCGCCGAATACGGAGACGCGATAAACATCTTGCCTGAATTTCGGGGCAGATGCTAATTGGTTCTATCCGTCCACTTCTCCGAAGATGCCAAGTTGATTTATGACACCGTATATCGAAGGTTTAAACGGATGCAGCCGATGTAGCAGACTTCGTCAGATTCCCCCTCATTGAGGGGTTTTTGATTGTGGGGACGCTCTTCCCTGCAGGCGCAAACCCCTGCAGTTAATTACGCTACCGCATCGCGGTAACAACTTTCTCCTTCTCCAGATGGTCACTTCGTGTCGTGGGTGTTTGTTTTGTTTTTGGTTGCCCGTGGATTGTATACGGAGACTAATTTATGTTGTCGCCCGTTGGGCGTGGATTAGTCAGAATCCGTATTTTCTTAGATTTGGGTTTGGGGGTTGGGTTTAAGGATACGTTAGTCTCATTTGAGACTAAGATCAACTTAAACGTTTGTTAAGGATACGTTAGTCTAATTTTAGACTAAGATCAACTTAACAGTTTGTTAAGGACACGTTAGTCAAATTTTAAACTAAGGTCAACTTAACCATTTGTTAAGGATATGTTAGTCTAATTTTAGACTAAGATCTTCTTAACGGGATCATTTAGATCCAACAAAAGAGCATTTGGGCTCTATTGTTCTAGTTTAGGGACTTTGCGGTCAATTGCCAGTTTAAGGACATGGTGGTCCATTGTTAGTTTAAAGACATCACGGTCGATTGTTAGTTTAAAAACATCACGGTCGATTGTTAGTTTAAAGACATCACGGTCGATTGTTAGTTTAAAGACATCACGGTCGAGGTTAAGGACATCATAGTCCGTGAGTTTAAAGACCACACAGTCAAGGTTAAGGACATCATAGTCCATGAGTTTAAGGACCCCACAATCCAATGTTAGTTTAAAGACATCACGGTCGAGGTTAAGGACATCATAGTCCATGAGTTTAAGGACCCCACAGTCCTTGAAATGTATGGTTGTCGGGACCCGTCACCTCTTTGAAGACGTTGAGGAATTACAACGACAAATATCAAAGGAGTGAAGAGATGTACCCTTGAACCAAGGTGGATTAAATGATCTGTAGCCCAGTTTGGAACTAAGGCCAATTAATTATATTATGAGCACAATGGCTCAGTTAAGTCTGAATTGAGGACTTATGGCCTACTTGGGCTAAGACCAATTAAGTTTGAAGTGTTGGCCCTCTGTTGGTCCATTAGACATTTGTTTGGGTTCAAGCCCATATTATTCAGCAATGTTAAACAAGAGTTTGAGGTCTCTGATAGCATTTTTATCTTTGATTTCCTCAATTTTGAGATTCATTTGGAGGAGGGACTTTTGCTTCTGGAAAATTAGCCAATTTGGCTAAAAGTAGTGTTAAACACTAAAGAACAACAATGTTAAACACTAGAGACAGAACTCTCAAATTAGTGTTTAACACTAAAAGACCATCAGTGTTAAACACTGGAAATATAGAATCCCAAATTAGTGTTAAACACTAAAGAAAGAGGGTCACGTGGGGACACGTCGGGGCGCCCAATGGTTGGGCCAGATCTCCTCACATT
Source organism: Agapanthus africanus (assembly GCA_030015575.1). NCBI lineage: Eukaryota > Viridiplantae > Streptophyta > Magnoliopsida > Asparagales > Amaryllidaceae > Agapanthus > Agapanthus africanus. Next base: position 310,125,295 of record JASDDO010000024.1, read on the forward strand.
GTTATTCAAATAAGTGTTAAACACTTTTTAACATTCTGGCCATCACGTGTTGGCACGTGATGGAGATTTATGCGCTGATTATTAAAGCATTTTTCAAGGGGTCACGTGTAACACGTGAGAGCGCCCAAAGCTCATATTTCCTTTGCTTTTTCTTTTTGTGTTTTGTAGGTCACATGGAAGCACGTGATGCATTGCCTCAACAATTTTTCTCTTCTCATTTTGGGGGATTTTTTCAGGGGTCACGTGGGGACACATGATCTAGTTTTGTTCTCTCTTTTCTGCTCATTGAGAATGGGGGTCACGTGTTACCATGTGATCAATTTCTTTACGTGCAAGGAGAGCTTTAAGTCTTTTGTTTTAAGAATTAAATTCTCTGTAGGGTTAAACCCTAATTCTGTTTTAGAGGAATTAAATTTCTATGTATATGGAAGAATTAAATTCTTATGTAGGGTTAAACCCTAATTTCTTTTAGAGGAATTAAATTCCCATATATGTAAAAGAATTAAATTCTTGTATATGGTTAAACCCTAATTTCATTTTAAGAGGAACTAAATTCCTGTGAATTTGAGAGAATTAAATTTTCAATTAGGGTTAAACCCTAGTTCTGTCCATCTCGAAGGAATTAAATTCCTGTACTTTTAGGAGAATTGAATTCTCATATAGGGTTAAACCCTAGTTTTGTTTTGAGAGAATTAAATTCTCTAAACTCAGTTCCCCTTCTAAGTTTTGGATCTGCATGGCAGGATCTCAACCCGATGAGAATTAAATTCTCAACCTATGTGGAGATGTGCTTCTGCAGATCTTCAACTAGACGAAGAACTGAGTTCTTTTGCAGAAGAGTTAAACTCTTAGATTTTGAGAATTAAATTCTCTGTTTGAAGTTTTGATTTCCTTTCTTTTCTCACATAGGGTTTTCTTTGTTGAGAATTGAATTCTCCTTTCTTTTCTCTCTGCTTTTTTGCCTTTAGGAAATTTCAAGATCCCTATATTCTCCCTTTCTTTTCTCTTGGCTCCTATTTATAGAAGAAGGAAAAAATCAATTTGTTTAATGAATTTTTCATTGAACGTTTTTGTTTGTTTTTCGTAACTAATATGATCCTTTAGATCACTCAGTGAATTTTATTCACCTTTGGATTTTTAATCCAAAAGATATTCTGTTTGTTATTTTTGGTGAAATTTAGGGAAATATTTCCTTGTATAAAATCTTTACACAAATTGGTGATTTTTAATCACCATTGGATTTTTAATCCAACGGTGCTCCATTTTACAGAGCACCATCTTTTTTGTTTGGAAAGATTTAAAGAAATATTTTCCCAGTTAGGGTTTTTGATTCCCTCTTAATTAGAATTTAATTCTATTAATTCATAGATCTTTAGGAACTTATCACGTGTTGGCACGTGACCCCCTGATTAAGTATTTGACCAGAATTTAATTCTGCTGTTTTAAAGAACTCAGGAATTATCACGTGTCAGCACGTGAGCCTTGGTCACGTGTTGGCACGTGATGCCCCATTGGGGTTTTTCCTTGTTATTTTATTATATCTTTAATTCTTTTCAGTGGGTTTAAAGGCCCATCATGTGTTGGCACGTGATCCCACTGATTAATTATTTCCAATTATTTATTTTATTCAGTGCCTACAGGCTTTGCCTGTAAATGGTCACGTGTCTGCACGTGATTCCCGGTCACGTGTGGGCACATGATGCCCGGTCACGTGTGGGTATGTGATGCCCGATCACGTGTGCGCACGTGATGCCTCATAACTTTTGATCTCGGATGAATTATGAAGCCCATAATATATCAAATTGAAGGATTTTTTGAGACGCTTTCGATTCCATCAGAATTTAGCTGTTTCTCATTCGGGAGTTTGTCAAAATACAGCTCGGAAAATACTGGTTCGCATTTTCTTCCTTAGATTACTCGTGCATAGCATATTTGCTCATAACTTTTGATCCCGGATGGATTATGAAGCCCATAATATATCAAATCAAAGGATTTTTCGAGACGTTTTCGATTCTATCAGAATTTAGCTATTTCTCATTCAGAAGTTTGTCAAAATATAGCCCGGAAAATACTAGTTCACGTTTTCTTAAACGTATCGCTGCCATTTGATACCTTGGGCTCTTTTGCGCAGAAATTTTTTTTGGCGGGAAAAAATGCCCCCCACTACTTTGCCCACATAAGTATATACGTGGGTGAAGTAGTGTAGAGTAATTCATAGTTTATGACCAGTTTTGGGTTGGTATATAATCTTCAGGATCGTGATATGAGAAGATAACCAGCGGACACAGGCGTCGTCATTTATCATTGACTCAAATCTCAACTCTTAAGGGATATAGTTCCAAACCCTCAGCTCCATGAGCCGCACCCTTCTGTTTCTTTATGTTTTACTCTGGCATGAAGTAGTTTATATGCTTCATGAGTAACTTCTCCATTTCAGTAGCATGTAGTTTTGGCAAGTGTGGCCCATAGATGGTAAATAACAGTTCATCTTGAACTCTTTATGAGGTAGCGGTGACTTAAGAAACAGGGTTAGGATCTGTTGCCTAAGACTTTCCAACTTTATGAGCCATGAGGGTCTCACAAAGGCTTTTCTCCCTATGAGTCGTGAGGATCTCGTAGGTGTCTTTTCTCCTTAGGAGTCGTGAGGACTCCTAAGTGCGTTCTCTCTTGAGAATCGTAAGGATCCCACAAGAGAATTTTCTTTATGCTTAGGGACACTAATTTCCCCGCAAGTTGAGACGAATCGAGAGATTCTCGCAAAGACACTGATTTCCTTGCGGGTCGAAACGAATCGAGAGGTTCTCGCCAAGGACGCTGATTTCACTGAATCGAGATAAGAAGTGATGGCTTAGAAAACAGGTTCAGATCTGCCGCCTAAGACTTTTCAACTTTATGAGCCGTGAAGGTCTCATAAAGATTTTTTCTCCCTACGAGTCGAGAGCATCTCATAGGTGTATTTTCTCCTTAGGAATCGTGAGGATTCCTAAGTGAGTTTTCTCTTGAGAGTCGTAAGGATCTCACAAGAGAATTTTCTTCCTTACAAGTCGAGAGGACTCGTAAGTGATTGATGAGTTGATCTACTCCTGAGTCAAAGCATTGCTTCAACAGGAAGGTTGAGGATTGACTTTGGGTTATCTATGTACCGCCGAGTCATGGAACCGGGAACTTTGTCGCGGCTCCGCTTTGCTGACGTTGTATATTCCTGCAGAGACACTGATTTCTCTGCGGGTCAGCGCGAATCGAAATGTTCTCGTCAAGGACGCTGATTTCCCTGAATGAGGAGGTTGCCAAGGACACTGATTTCCTTGGGGTTGAGACGAATCGAAGTATTCCTGCAAAGACACTGATTTCCTTGCGGGTCGACGCGAATCGAGATGCTCTCGCCAAGGACGCTGATTTCCCTGAATCGAGGTTTTGCCAAGGACACCGATTTCCCTGGAGTTGAAACGAATCGAGGTATTCCTGCAAAGACACTGATTTCTCTGCGGGTCCACGCGAATCGAGGTGCTCTCGTCAAGGATGCTGATTTCCCTGAATCGAGATTTTTGCCAAGTACACTGATTTCCTCAGAGTTGAAACGAATCGAGGTATTCCAGCAAAGAGGCTGAATTCTCTACGGGTCGATGCGAATCGAGATGCTTTCGTCAAGGATGTTGATTTCCCTGAATCGAGGTTTTTTCCAAGGACGCTGATTTCCTCGGAGTTGAAACGAATCGAGGTATTCCTGCAAAGACGCTGATTTCTCTGCGGGTTGACGCGAATCGAGATGCTCTCGTCAAGGATGCTGATTTCCCTGAATCGAGGAGGTTGCTAAGGACACTGATTTCCTTGGAGTTGAAATGAATCGAGGTATTCCTGCAAAGACGCTGATTTCTCTGCGGGTCGACGCGAATCGAGATGCTCTCGTCAAGGACGCTGATTTCCCTGAATTGAGGAGGTTGCAAAGGACACTGATTTCCTTAAAGTTGAAACGAATCGAGGTATTCCTGCAAAGACGCTGATTTCTCTGCGGGTCGACGCGAATCGAGATGCTCTCGTCAAGGACACTGATTTCCCTGAATCGAGGTTTTTGCCAAGGACACTGATTTCCCTGGGGTTGAGACGAATTGAGGTATTCCTGCAAAGACGCTGATTTCTCTGCGGGTCAACGCGAATCGAGATGCTCTCGTCAAGGATGCTGATTTCCCTGAATCGAGGAGGTTGCCAAGGACACTGATTTCCCTGGGGTTGAGACGAATCGAGGTATTCCTGCAAAGACGATGATTTCTCCGCGGGTCAATGCGAATCGAGATGCTCTCATCAAAGACGATGATTTCCCTGATTCGAGGAGATTGCCAAGGACACTGATTTCCCTGGGGTTGAAACGAATCGAGAGATTCCTGCAAAGACACTGATCTCCTTGCGGGTCGACGCGAATCGAAATGCTCTCGTCAAGGACACTGATTTCCCTGAATCGAGGAGGTTGCCAAGGACACTGATTTCCCTGGGGTTGAAATGAATCGAGAGATTCCTACAAAGACACTGATCTCCTTGTGAGTCGACGCGAATCGAAATGCTCTCGTCAAGGACACTGATTTCCTTGAATCGAGTTATTGCCAAGGACACTGATTTCCTCGGAGTTGGTTGACTTGTTTTCGAGACGGGGCGTTGATACGGCGGGGAAGTCATTGGTTGACTATAGGTTGTCTGTGAACCGTAGAGTCTTGGAGCTGGAGACTTTGTCGTGGCTTCGATTGATGGTGTAGCATCTGTGTCCTGCTAGAATGAGGAGGCACACCGTTGTTAGTCTTCGGGCCGTAGATGTGGCCATTGAGATGTGGAACTAGGGACTTTGCCATGGCTCCGCTTCGTTGCGACTCTGAGGTCGGTTGTTGACGTCACGTCTGCATCTGGTTGAAGTGAGTAGAAACGCCGTTGGTGATCTTTAAGCTGTCTGTGAACCGTCAAGATTTGGAACTAGGGGACTTTGCCATGGTTCCGTTGTTTTGACCCTGGGGTCGTTTGTTGACGTCGCATCTGGATCCTGCTAGAGTAAGAAGAAACGCCGTTGGTGATCTCTAAGCTGTATGTGACCCGTCGAGATTTGGAACTAGGGGACTTTGCCATGGTTCCGGGGTAGTCTCTTGGCTGTCTGTGAACCGTTGAGATTTGGAACTAGGGGACTTTGCCATGGTTCCGTTGTTTTGACCCTGGGGTCGTTTATTGACGTCGCATCTGGATCCTGCTGGAGTAAGGAGAAACGCCGTTGGTGATCTATAGGTTGTATGTGAATCTTCGAGATTTGGAACTAGGGGACTTTGTCATGGTTCCAGGGTAGTCTCTAGGCTGTCTGTGAACCGTCGAGATTTGGAACTAGGGGACTTTGCCATGGTTCCATTGTTCTGACCCTGGGGTCGTTTGTTGACGTCGCATCTGCATCCTGCTAGAGTAAGGAGAAACGCCATTGGTGATCTCTAGGATGTCTGTGAACCGTCGAGATTTGGAACTAGGGGACTTTGTCATGGTTCCGGAGTAGTCTCTAGGCTGTCTGTGAACCGTCGAGATTTGGAACTAGGGGACTTTTCCATGGTTCCGTTGTTTTGACCCTGGGGTCGTTTGTTGACATCGCATCTGCATCCTGCTGGAGTAAGGAGAAATGTCGTTGGTGATCTCTAGGCTATTTGTGAACCGTCGAGATTTGGAACTAGGGGACTTTGTCATAGTTCCGGGATAGTCTCTAGGATTTCTGTGAACCGTCGAGATTTGGAACTAGGGGACTTTGTCGTGGCTCCGTTTGTTGGTGTAACATCTGCATCCGATTGGAGGGAGGAAGAATGCCGGTGTTGATCTCTAAGTTGTCGATGTTGACGTTGAGACCCTGAAGCTAGGGATCTTCCTTCGCTTCGTTTGTTGACATTGTGTCTGCAATATCGCGACGAATGTCGAGATTGTCTTTATGTTGTCTATGAACTGTCGAGATTTGGCTTCGCTTCGACAAAGCCCGGTAGGAAGATATGGTTCCCTTCTTGTTTGTGCCCATGGATTGTATACAGGGGTCAATGTGACCTCACCTGCAGGGCAAAAAGTTTTATTCTTTCATTTTTTAATTCTTTCCGCGATGATCTATCATTTCAGCTTTTTATATAGCGAAAATCGCGATTGCCCAATCATTTCGGCTATTTTTCGCGGTGCCCAATCATTTCGGCTATTTTTTTTATTTACTCGCTGCTTTTTATTGCGAGTTGCCCAATCATTTCGGCTATTTTTGTATGCATACATTTTTACTTGCTGATTTCGTTGCAAATTACCCCATCATTTCGGCTATTTCACATGCATTTTTGGCTCGCTGATTTTTTTATCGCGAGTGTGGAACTTGGAATCTGATGCCAATTTTAGCATCAGTATCGCTGCGACTGGAATATTGCCAGGAGCGAATCATCATTTGCCATGAAAGGATTTGGAATTTGATACCGATTTAGGCATCAGCATCACTACCACTGGGACATTGCCAGGAGCGAATCATCATATGACTCTGTCGATGTTGAACAAAGGTGGCTTAGCAAACAGGGTTAGGATCCTGTTGACTAAGGCTTTTTGACTTTACGAGCCGTAAGGGTCTCATAAAGGTATTTCTCCCTATGAGTCGTGAGGATCTCGTAGGTGTTTTTTCTCCTTAGGAATCGTGAGGATTCCTAAGTGTGTGTTCTCTTATAAGTCATAAGGATCTTACAAGAGTGTTTTCTTCTTGCAAGTCGAGAGGACCTACAAGTGTTTGTTCACCGTGTGAGCATATCCCTAGTCACTGGTGGGACTCTGTTAGGGAAATGTTTATTCGTGCCCGTGGATTGTATACAAGGGTCAGCATTGAACCGCTTGTAGGGCAGCATTAGAGATTGTGATGGCTTAAGAACGGGTTCAGATCCCTGTTGCTTAAGGCTTTTGAATCCTATGAGCCGTGAGGGTCTCAAAGGGGAATTCTCCTTACGAGTCGTGAGGATCTCGTAAGTGTAATTTCTCCTTAGGAATCGTGGGGATCCCTAAGTGTGTTGCTGCCTTGTGAGTCGTAAGGATCTCACGCAGGTATTTTCTCCTCACAAGGTCGAGAGGACCTTGCAAGTGTCTTTTAACGAGATTGTGCCCTTTCGGGTTTTCACAAAACTCGCTGGTAGCCCTGCTGTTTTTACTCACGGAGCCCTTTCGGGTTTTCATCCATGCCCATCTTGCTTATGGACGTACCGTTTTTTTACGAGTCTGCGCCCTTTCGGGTTTTCACAAACATCGCCGGTAGCCTTGCTGTTTTTACTCACGGATCCCTTTTGGGTTTTCATCCGTGCCCATTTTGCTTATGGACATACCCTTTTTTTTAACACCACATCAGCCTGGAGATGTCGTGGTCCGTAATAGTTTATAGACGTCTCGGTCAGTTGCAAGTTTTAGGATATTGTGGTCCATCATTAGTTTAGGGACATTTCGGTCCACTGTAGCTTTGAGGCGAAGTTTCGCCGGATGCTTTATGAACAAGTAGGTTTCTCTTTGATAGACCTTGTCACATAATCCAAGGGTCTTAGCATTGCTCCTGCCCCCAGCTCCTCTACGTTATCTCCTAACGCCGAGTGAGCTGCTTTGTTACCTAGCGACAAATGAGCGATCATGTGGCAACTTGCCACATAATCTTCGGATTCTTCTGACAAGTTGTCTCCCTTATCATTGTCATTATCTTCATTCTCAAGGGTGTGATTGAGGAACTCTTGAAGCGTGACTGGGGTTCGCGCCCTCTGGTTGTATTCTTTCAGCGCGTCAATATGCTTTTGCAGATCCGTGCGCTTGTCGTTAGACTGAGCGGGCTTTTTGTTCTTCTTCTTTTTCTTCGAAGACTTTGACGGCTATGCCTAAGCGTTTTGACCATTGCTATTAATTCCCGATGTTGGGCGTGGTTTCAGCATCCCGTCGGTGATCTCCGGTTCTTGCGGGCTTTTCCACCTGATCGCCAGACATGTTTAAAGATCTTTCAGCATTCTTTTAATTTTTGCCGAGAGAACAACTTCCTATGGGGCTTCCTTTATGAATAAGCATGATGCCCCCGGCATGTCCATCTTTTTCGGAGCATGTGGTTGTGGAGGATTTACCTTCCAGTTTTCGGACAGCGCGAACTTGCCCTGCTGATACTGGTCTTCAACCCAATTTTTGAAGACGTAGCAATCTTCGATCGGATGACCCAATACTCGGTGGTAGGGGCAGTAATTGGGATCGTTGACGTCGTTCGGTTGCGGTGGGTGTCTCGACTCCGGTAGAGTGATGAACCCATTGCGCACTGCCAGTTCAAACAGTTTCCTTGTTTTATCCCGGGGAAACGAGTAAGGACGTCTCAACTTCTCATCGAGGGATTGCCGCTTGTTTCTTTGGCGAACAACCGGTCTCGGGCCACTCGGTTGTTGTTGAGCGTTGGCGACGAAGGTTGCTTTCCCTTTGCCCTTTTCATTCTAAGGCTCCGTCTTTGAAGAGGAAGGCCTATGGCCCATCTGGTCCATCTGGGCTAGCTTGTCGATTAAAGCTTGGAACATGGTCGGTTTGAAGAATATCATGGATTGTGAAATGGTTGCATGAGGGTCTAGGGTGCCCACGAACATGCCCACCGCTGGTGCTTCTTCGATGCGCCGTTCGCATTTCGACCACAAATTCCGCCATCGGATTGCGTATTGAACCCACGTCTCGCCTGGCTTCACCCTAGCATTGATCAATGCCGTTATTGGGGTGCGTTCACTAGCACTCGCGAATCGCTGGGTGAATAACAACTCCATTTCTGCGAAAGTCTTGACGGAGTCGTTTGGAAGTTTGGAGTACCACTCAAATGCCGTCTCCGACAAGCTGCCGATGAATCGGCGGAGCAAAATCTTATCATCACCACCGGTGTTGCCGCAAAGAGCCCTGAACTGAGCAACATGTTGATGGGGATTGCCTGTCCCTTTGTACACATAGAATTTGGGGATTGTGTATCCCGACGGGTACTTTATTTGGTCATACCAGCTTGGATATGGTCTCCCAGTTTTAACGACTTGGCCAGCCATTTCATTTGCCTGGTGAGCTCGTATTTGTTGAGCAATATAGTCATCCAGAGCGGCTTTGGAAATAGTTTCCTCTTTGGCTGCTGAAAGAGCCGGGGGAGGATTCGATGTCTCCCCTCTGTCGTCTTCAATAATGATCGGAGGGTCTTCAGCTGGGGGATCCGGCTGTAACATCATCCCGACCATGTCTTGGAAGAGAAGTGTCATTCGTTTTATGTTGGCAGCTTGTTCCGCAGCCTCCTTGTCCTTCTTTTCGAGCATTCTCCGAAGGAATTCAGCATCAGTGTCGTGTTCATGACGTTGTTCCGATGATGCCTCCGGGCTTTCTTTTGGCCCGGTAAGTGCGGCCATTGCAGTCAGCATCTCTTGAAGCTTCTGCTGTTGTTGTTCCTTAGCCCTTGTTATTGATCGGGTGAGTGGTCGGTGGCCCGTCGAAGTACAGCTTTCCTCTTTTCCGGAAGCCATGTAAACAGTATGCACCGTTATGCCCCCAGACTTGGGGCGTTTGGGCTCAGCGTCTTTATGATCTGCCGTAGTCACATGGGCTTTCTCTGGCCTCCTTCTCTTTTCAGTGGGTGACGTTGAGGGGGGCGTTGCAGCGGGCACCCAGGTCGCTGTCATCTTTTGTGGCTTGACAGTACGGTTCTTTTCCTGCTGAACCTTCACCTTTTTCTGTCGGCGAGAGTAATCTTGATCAATTACTGAGTCCTGAACAAGTCGCCAGCCTTTGTAAATTTTGGAAGAAAGCCGCTGAGGGGGCTGCTCCGGCTTTGTTTCTGTAATATTCTCCACGGGTGGAGGTGATCTTTTCAGTACGGCGGTGGGTGAATTCCTACGCACCCTGTTAAGTAGTTCAAAGCTGTTCCCAGTTGGAACAACAGCATCAACTTCCACCATTGGAGCTGGCAGAGTCAGTCCAGAAGGGGAACTGCCCCCAGCTTTCCTTACTTGGCACTAGTGGCGACGTCGAGCATGTCGTGCGGTCGGGATCACCTCCACTGTTGGATCAGCTTTTCCATGCTCCCTGTTCTGATGGGAGTTTGTTGTTCGCGCCAGCCTGTCAAAGACAGATGCTCGCTGAGAGGGAATGGCCAATCTTGAAATGGCCGATTTTCATGCAGAGGAAACGGCTTTGGTTACTTCACCCAGAGTGGGAGCTGAAACGGCCAGTCTTGTGAAGACCGACCCCTTAGCCGGAAAAGCCGCCTTGGTGACTTCAAGAGTAGGAATGGCTATCCACTTCGAGACAACACCTTTTGGTATTGCGGGCTTCTTCATGGGCCCGTTGGAGCTTTGGTCCAGTCTGCTGAAAACTGAGGCAGTGGACTTGGGCGACCCGTTGAGAGGGGCCGCAGTAGTTGCAAGCCGATCAAAGACCGACATCTTGGGAGCTTCTTGCGATGGTACAGGAGCGCTGAAGCTCGTTGGCGAGAGCATGGTCCCGAAAAACAATCCTGTGGTGGCTTGGGTGACCTGTTCCACCGGCATCGTGAACATGGATGCTGCCTAGGGCCCGTAAGCTATGCCCCCAGTTGAGGCAGAACGTGAGTTGCAGTTGCATGTGGAACACTTCGAGTAAGCGAACGCCATTGATCTTTGCTTTCTGCACCAAGCAAAACGCCAAATCTCAGTATCTCGAACCCAAGGGCAACCATTTGCAAACTGCGATTCGTTCGCGAACACGACACACGAAGTGTGGAGTGGAAAGAGGAAAAGGTCCCACCGGGCGTGCCAGAATCTGTTCCCCGCCGAATACGGAGACGCGATAAACGTCTTGCCTGAATTTCGGGGCAGATGCTAATTGGTGCTATCCGTCCACCTCTACGAAGATGCCAAGTTGATTTATGGCACCGTATATCGAAGGTTTAAACGAATGCGGCCGATGTAGCAGACTTCGTCAGATTCCCCCTCATTGAGGGTTTTTTGATTGTGGGGACGCTCTTCCCTGTAGGCACAAGCCCTTGCAGTTAATTACGCTACCGCATCGCGGTAACAAATTTCTCCTTCTACAGATGGTCATTTCGTGTCGTGGGTGTTTGTTTTGTTTTTGGTTGCCCGTGGATTGTATACGGAGACTAATTTATGTTGTCGCCCGTAGGGCATGGATTAGTCCGAATCCGTATTTTCTTAGATTTGGGTTTGGGGGTTGGGTTTAAGGATACGTTAGTCTCATTTGAGACTAAGATCAACTTAAATGTTTGTTAAGGATACGTTAGTCTAATTTTAGACTAACATCAACTTAACAGTTTGTTAAGGACACGTTAGTCTAATTTTAAACTAAGGTCAACTTAACCATTTTGTAAGGATATGTTAGTCTAATTTTAGACTAAGATCTACTTAACGGGATCATTTAGATCCAACAAAAGAGCATTTGGGCTCTATTGTTCTAGTTTAGGGACTTTGCGGTCAATTGCCAGTTTAAGGACATGGTGGTCCATTGTTAGTTTAAAGACATCACGGTCGAGATTAAGGACATCATAGTCCGTGGGTTTAAGGACCCCACAGTCCAATGTTAGTTTAAAGACATTACGGTCGATTGTTAGTTTAAAGACATCACGGTCGATTGTTAGTTTAAAGACATCACGGTCGAGGTTAAGGACATTATAGTCCGTGAGTTTAAAGACCTCACAGTCAAGGTTAAGGACATCATAGTCCGTGAGTTTAAAGACCTCACAGTCAAGGTTAAGGACATCATAGTCCATGAGTTTAAGGACCCCACAGTCCAATGTTAGTTTAAAGACATCACGGTCGAGGTTAAGGACATCATAGTCCATGAGTTTAAGGACCCCACAGTCCATGAAATGTATGGTTGTCGGGACCCGTCGCCTCTTTGAAGACGTTGAGGAATTACAACGACAAATATCAAAGGAGTAAAGAGATGTACCCTTGAACCAAGGTGGATTAAATGATCTGTAGCCCAGTTTGGAACTAAGGCCAATTAATTATATTATGAGCACATTGGCTCAGTTAAGTTTGAATTGAGGACTTATGGCCTACTTGGGCTAAGTCCAATTAAGTTTGAAGTGTTGGCCCTCTGTTGGTCCATTAGACATTTGTCTGGGTTCAAGCCCATATTATTCAGCAATGCTAAACAAGAGTTTGGGGTCTCTGATAACATTTTTATCTTTGATTTCCTCAATTTTGAGATTCATTTGGAGGAGGGACTTTTGCCTCTGGAAAATTAGCCAATTTGGCTAAAAGTAGTGTTAAACACTAAAGAACAACAATGTTAAACACTAGAGACAGAACTCTCAAATTAGTGTTGAACATTAAAAGACCATCAGTGTTAAACACTGGAAATATAGAATCCCAAATTAGTGTTAGACACTAAAGAAAGAGGGGTCACGTGGGGACACGTGAGGGCGCCCAAAGGTGGGGCAAGATCTCCTTACTTTGTTATGCAAATAAGTGTTAAACACTTTTTAACTTTCTGGTCATCACGTGTTGGCACGTGATGGAGATTTATGCGCTGATTATTAAAGCATTTATCAAGGGGTCACGTGTAACACGTGATAGCGCCCAAAGCTCATATTTCCTTTGCTTTTTCTTTTTGTGTTTTGTAGGTCACGTGGGAGCACGTGAGGCATTGCCTCAACAATTTTTCTCTTCTTATTTTGGGGGATCTTTTCAGGGGTCACGTGGGGGCACATGACCTAGTTTTGTTCTCTCTTTTCTGCTCATTGAGAATGGGAGTCACGTGTTACCACGTGATCAATTTCTTGACGTGCATGGAGAGCTTTAAGTCTCTTGTTTTAAGAATTAAATTCTCTGTAGGGTTAAACCCTAATTCTGTTTTAGAGGAATTAAATTCCTATGTATATGGAAGAATTAAATTCTTATGTAGGGTTAAACCCTAATTTCTTTTAGAGGAATTAAATTCCCATATATGTAAAAGAATTAAATTCTTGTATAGGGTGAAACCCTAATTTCATTTTAAGAGGAATTAAATTCCTGTGAATTTGAGAGAATTAAATTCTCAATTCGGGTTAAACTCTAGTTCTGTCCATCTCGAAAGAATTAAATTCCTGTAATTTTAGGAGAATTGAATTCTCATATAGGGTTAAACCCTAGTTTTGTTTTGGGAGAATTAAATTCTCTAAACTCAGTTCCCTCTCTAAGTTTTGGATCTGCATGGCAAGATCTCAACCCGATGAGAATTAAATTCTCAACCTATGGGGAGATGTGCTTCTGCAGATCTTCAACTAGAGGAAGAACTAAGTTCTTTTGCAGAAGAGTTAAACTCTTAGATTTTGATAATTAAATTCTCTGTTTGAAGTTTTGATTCCCTTTCTTTTCTCACATAGGATTTTCTTTGTTGAGAATTGAATTCTCCTTTCTTTTCTCTCTGCTTTTTTGCCTTTAGGAAATTTCAAGATCCCTCTATTCTCCCTTTCTTTTCTCTTGGCTCCTATTTATAGGAGAAGGAAAAAATCAATTTGTTTAATGAATCTTTCATTGAAAAATTTTGTTTGTTTTTCGTAACTAATATGATCCTTTAGATCACTTAGTGAATTTTATTCACCATTGGATTTTTAATCCAAAAGATATTTTGTTTGTTATTTTTGGTGAAATTTAGGGAAATCTTTCCTTGTATAAAATCTTTCCACAAATTGGTGATTTTTATCACCATTGGATTTTTAATCCAACGGTGCTCCATTTTACAGAGCACCATCTTTTTTGTTTGGAAAGATTTAAAGAAATATTTTTCCAGTTAGGGTTTTTGATTCCCTCTTAATTAGAATTTAATTTTATTAATTCATAGTTCTTTAGGAACCCATCACGTGTTGGCACGTGACCCCCTGATTAAGCATTTGACCAGAATTTAATTCTGTTGTTTTGAAGAACTCAGGAATTATCACGTGTCAGCACGTGACCCTTGGTCACGTGTTGGTACGTGATGCCCCATTGGGGTTTTTCCTTGTTATTTTATTATACCTTTAATTCTTTTCAGTGGGTTTAAAGGCCCATCACGTGTTGGCACGTGACCCCATTATTTCCAATTATTTATTTTATTCAGTGCCTTCAGGCTATGCCTGTAAATGATCACGTGTCTGCACGTGATGCCCGGTCACGTGTGGGCACGCGATGCCCGGTCACGTGTGCGCACGTGATGCCACATAACTTTTGATCTCGGATGAATTATGAAGCCCATAATATTTCAAATCGAAGGATTTTTCGAGACGCTTTCGATTACATCAGAATTTAGCTGTTTCTAATTCGGGAGTTTGTCAAAATGCAGTTCGGAAAATACTGGTTCGTATTTTTTTCCTTAGATTACACGTGCATAGCATATTTGCTCATAACTTTTGATCCCGGATGGATTTTGAAGCCCATAATATATCAAATCGAAGGATTTTTTGAGAAGCTTTCGATTCTATCAGAATTTAGCTGTTTCTCATTCGGGAGTTTGTCAAAATACAGCCCGGAAAATACTGGTTCAAGTTTTCTTAAACATATCGCTGTCATTTGATACCTTGGGCTCTTTTGCGCAGAAATTTTTTTTGTCGGGAACACCGCTAACAGCTTGTAGGTAACTGATATGATTATTACTTACTGCTGGCGTATTGACGAATCTTTAGAGTCCCACATAGAAGATTCATATTTCAAGCGAAACGAATTAGGGCACATATGCTGATATGTGTGGGAGCCTGATTAAATACGAGTATGTGATACCGTATTCTAATCTGACGTCATATGATATCGGTTAGGTTATATGTGATATAACCGGATTATTGAATCAAGTGTTGATTTGATAATGTGATATACAAATAAATGATATTAGTCGGTTATATGTGATATAACCGGATTATTGAATCAAGTGTTGATTTAATAATATGATATATATTTATATTTGATATAATTATATATTAACTAATATTATTGCTCACTAATTATTATTCTCTTAATATATATTTATATGTATATATGTGATATATATATTGGATTTTCTATCTTAAGAAAATAGAAAAGATGAGATGGAAAATGAGAGATATTTGTGGAATGGGTGAGGCATGGCTTTTTCTTTTGTTTATTCATTTGTTATCACTATTGAAACATAGTTCTAATATATTATTTGATAATGTTAGATGCTTCAATAAGTAAGGTCAAGAGAGAAGCCATTCTTCACTTGTATTTTTTCTTGAGCTAATTTCACACTCTCTTGCTCTCTTCATCTTCTTCCTCCTTAAAGCCCTAACCCTCATATGTGTTGTGAACCCTAGGGCTTTAGAGTTTTTCTTAGTGAGATAAAAACCCTAATTCATCATCCTCGTCTAGATTAACACTTTGGACCAGGTTGTTTACTTCACTAATACTAGATTAGTGAAGAGGTAGCTTGACCTAGAGAAACATCGGGTGGATCATTTTCGGCGTGGAAGATCAAGGAGCAAGCTCAATCCTTCTTCAAGTGGAGCTACTAGGAGTCGTAGGGACCACTACCCGGAGCTTTAGAAGTGAAGGATTTTGTCTATAAAGTTTGTATACCGTTTCACTTAGATTAAAACTTGCTATATCATGTTTAAACCTTAATACTCTAGTTAAGATTCTAGGTTAGTGTAGCTTAGCACCCAAAAAATTTTAAAATTGCATGCTTGATGCCGGTTAAAACCCAGTGGTGGTGTTAAGAAACACTTTCATGGTATCAGAGCCAAGCTAGAGTATTAGACGGTGTAATTAGAATTATGAAAACGAAACAACTCCAAAACAGTCGATTCAAAACCTTAGTTTCTGTCGAATTTTAAGTCGCTTCTAAATTTTTTTAAACAAGTGTAAAATGTTACGTGTGATGTAACTAGAATACCAGAGAAAATCCAGGCCTAAACTCAGAAAATTGTTTGGCCAAAATATTAAAAAAACCGGCCTGGACGGTTTTGTAGAAGAGTTAGGACTTGTATTTTGTTTGGTGTCTGGGGTTTTGAATTTAGGGTTTCTGGTACTGTTTGATTTTTCCCAGATTGCATGTGATGTTATCTTTGTGTTAGGGCAATTCTTAGTGTTTCGTAATCGCAATTTAACATTGTTTCGGGTTTAAGTTTGATATGTGATAAAATATTTGGAATCCACATTAAATTAGTTTTATGAAAACTAGTTTGTAATTTAAATCTAGAACTTTATTTTCTTTTGAATGATTGTCACATAGTTTTGATTCAGATCAAAACTTCGTCGCAATTTCGTATAGTACGCGAACACTCACCGGGTAACACTACTAGATAGTCACGCCGCATAGCCCCGACCAAGTGACTATAGGAGAACTCCGTTGCCAAAAGCATCCACTCGGGTGCTCGTGGCCACGATGTTCCGCCTAAGTGCACTTCATCGACGGTATCGGGGGTGCAGCCATCTACTAAAGTTCCCGACAAGCATTCGATTAGGTAGTCGTGGATCTTGTTGAATTACTCGATTAACTTATTGAAAAGTGTTTTCGATTTGAGACTAAAATGCAAGGTTTATAGGGTTAGGCATGAAATTCAGAATATGAGATATTCCGGGTTTATGATGTCTAAGTTATATGCGGATTCTAATTATTGTAGTTTTTCATTTCTTTTCTGCGATCGTAATTGTAATATGTGGGGTATCCCCAATCTCGTTGCTATATGTCAACGAAATTTGGGATATGCATATTTACTTACGTTGGTAACATGTGATGTTATGTATTGCTGTGATATATTATATTGGATCATCATGATTGAATAGCCGGGGGGTTTTGCGTGAGATGAGAGTTTTTCAATTTTCATTCATGTAAAATTGTATGTAATATTCTTTTATTGGGACACTTCCGGGTTGTGGATGATGTCACCATTAATGTATATTATTTACTTTTCCGCATTAGGATAGATCCAAGGCGGGGAGCACAAGTAACCGGGTTCTAGAGTCCAGTGGAAGACCATCTCAAGGAGTCGAGACCGGGTCTCCTAACTCTAGAATTGGCAGGGTTTCTTTTCGCTCTCGTAGGAGTCTAGAGATATGGGTTTGGCTATTCATCACGACCGTGGAATCCGTGTTTTTCATTACCGGCTGAATTTAAAACACGGACCTCCTAATATATCCAATATTTCATATGCTGACTTCTGCTGCTTGAGATCTGTGATGTGATCATATAACTGCGTGAGACGAATGCTATATATATATATGATATATATAATAAATGTTGCTTATGTTTTGCATCCGCGTCAGTCCGGCCCCCGCTCTGCTGTTAGTTAAGTAACCTAACGGTGCATGACGGGGCTCCGTGGCGAATGCGGATGAAATAAGCGTACATTCTATTTTCGTTTCTTCTGTGATGTTTAGGGAAACATAAATGTAACAATCTTAAACTTTCTGTACAAATTTTTTTATAAAGTACAGAAAGGATTACCTTGGCCTGAGCACAACTTAAAAGTATTTCTTATTTAAGAACAGTAAGAAAGCACTTGTAGCTCACTGGCAAAACCTTGCATTGCTGTGACGTAGCCCCTGTGTTCGAATCCCATCAGCCACATTATTTTTAATGATTTTTCTTTTAAAATTTTTGGAAGCCCAAAAGTTTACACGTGCAATACACGTAAAAATGAAAAGTCACTAAAAACAAACACATGTAAAACGATGTACACACAGCCGAGGACACGTGGCCCCAATCCCACACCCCACCTCACACCTTTGGCCGGCGAAGATCACCAAAGGGCCGGCGGTGCCGGGCCCCCTATGGGGAACGCTCCAATTTTTCACCCTAACACTGATTGGATTCGCAGGAGTGTGAGCAGATTTGCTTGTTGATCTTCTGATCGCTCAATACCCGGGTGGCCGTTATGTTTAGCAGACCGCTTGCGGCTTGTAGGTGACTGATATGATCACCACCTACTGTCGGCGTATTGACGAGTCTTTAGAGTCCTACACAGAGGTTTCCTGGCTCAAGCGAAACGAAATAGGAGAACATATGAGATATGTGCGGGACCGAGAATAATACATGTATGTGATACTGTATTCTGTTCTCGCGATTTGTATCATCGGTCGGTTATATGCGATATAGCCGGGTTACCGAATCAAGTGTTGATTCGATATATTGATACACTAGATATTAGTCGGTTATATGCGATATGACCGGATCATTAAATCAAGTGTTGATTTAATGATTTAATGTATAATTATATATTTGATATATTACTTTACATTAACTAGTATTGGTTCACTTAAGATGCTTTTCTCACTTGATGTATACATAATGTATATATGATATATATAATTGTGTACATGTTTGTATCATGATTGATGATACATGCAAACATGGGTGTGTGTGTGACATACACCATGCTAATTATAATTTAGGTTTTTATTTATCTTAATTATTCAAAATGGTGGCATCTTTTGTCAGAACTTGAAGCTTCATGAAACTTGAAGCATCTTTGACAAAGTCCACTTATTTTGTCTCAATTAAGATATTTATTAACCAAACCATTATAATTAACCATGGTTATGTTTCTACAATAGTCAGTGGATGATACTAACTCACCCATGGGTTGCATAATTATGATTATTCTTTTCTCATTTTCATTCTTGCTTCTTCTTCTTCATCATCCAAAAGAAAACCTTGCTAGATTTTTCTAAGTGAAGAAATAAAGTGAGATATCAAAATCTAAAGTGAACCCATTTCCTATTTCATCATCCTTTACTACTTGCCATTTAGTTTAGGGTGTTCTCTTCACAATGTTCTTGACCTAGTGAAGTGGAAGCTTGAGTTTGAGTCTCCTCGACGTAGATCATCTTCGGCCTCGAAGACTACGGGCAATCTTGTTCATTTCTCCGGGGAATTCCATACTAGAGTCCAGGAGCTCGATGATCGCAGCGAAGGGACGTCAACACGGAGCTTTAGAAGTGAAGGAACGGATCTACAAAGGTTGTATTTTCGTTCACTTCTCTTTGTAATGTAGATTACTTGTTTTGGTTAACCTAGTTTTCTAGTACGATTCGTAGTTTGACTGCTTAGCACCCCTTAAATTTTTTGTTGTGGCATGTGTGATGCTTGCAAACCCTAGGCTAGGTGCTAAAGAATCCCAACATGGTATCAGAGCCTAACTAGAAACTTAGACGATGTTTGATTAATATAAAAACGAAACAAATTCGTAAACATACAATTTCTAGAACCCTGCACATTTTCTCTCTGTTGATTTTTTAAAGGTCTGTAAAAATTTTGCAAACAAGTGCAGAGTGATGTATATAGTACCAAGAGTGCACAGAACAAAAACGAGACCAATATCTCAGATTTCAACCGAGGACATTCTTCTAAAATCCGGTGAGGCCGGCCCCAGTTGCTCCATTGTGTGTCGTTTTTGTTTTGTGCTCTGGTGTGCTCATTTTGGGGTTTCAGGTATTGTTTGCTTGGTCCAAATTTTCATGTGATGTAAATTTTGCTATAGGACCAAAACGGAGTGTTTCGTAGTCGTAAAATTTAACATTGTGATGGTAACCTAGGATATGTTTGAGAGTTCGAACGATCTTCAAACATCACCCCATGTCCCCCTCTGAAATTTCCAAGTGTTGGAATTTTTCTAAGTTAATTATATTCAATGTTCATGCAAGTAACTCTATGGACCCTCTAGAAGAACACATAAACCTTAACTCGATTCTATACCCTCAGAACCGCGGCTTGAACCCTAGGATTTGCCGTAGTTCCGCGGTGTCATAGGTGAGGCATTGGTTTGACCCTTCTACGGTTGGATCATAGGTACCGTGGCACGTTTTGGATACATTAACTTCTCTCAAGTGTTGAGCTCATTGGGAGTTGTGGGGATTTGTTGATTCGCTCGAAACGTTTAACATCGTCTAGTATATTGTTATACAATACTTGGAATCAACAATATTTGAATTTTATAAATCTAGTAATTAGTCTCATTTGATCGGTTGCCACGGGATTTTGATGCGATCAAAAGTCCGTCGCAATCACTTTGTGTATACAAATACTCGCCGGGTAAGATTACTAGATAGCCACGCCCCATAACCCCGACCAAGTGACTGTAGGATAACTCCGTTGCCAAAAAGCATCCGTCCGGGTGCTCGCGGCCGCGGTGTTCCGCCTAAGTGCACTTCGTTGTCGGTATCGGGGGTGCGGCCGTCTAGTAAAGTTTCCGACGAGCATTCGATCGGGATGTAGGGAATCTTGTTGAATTTCCCGACTGATTATTGGAAAGTGTTTTCAATATCGAGACTAAAATACGGGGTTTATAATTGTTAGACATGCGATGTCTAAGGAATTCATAATGTTAGGCATGTGATGTCTAAGGTGATTGCGGATTCCAACTGTTGTAGTTTTCACTTTCTTTTCTATGACCGTAAGAGTAATATATGGTGTATCGCCGGTTTCGTTGCTATACGTCAACGACAATTAGGATACGCATATTTACTTACGTTGATGACATGTGATGTTATGTGTTGCTGGATATGTTATATTGGATCGTCGTGTTTGAATAGCCGGGTTTTTTTATGTGAGATGAGAGTTTTTCATTTTCATTCATGTAAAAACTTGTATGTAATATTCTTTTATTGGGGCACTTCCGGGTTGAGGAAGATATCACCGTTGATGTATATTATTTACTTTTCCTCATTAGGATAGACCCAAGGAGGGGAGCACAAGTAACCAGGTTCTAAAGTCCAGTGGGAGACCATCTCGAGGCGTCGAGTCTGGGTCTCCTAACTCTAGAATTGGTAGGGTTGATTGCCGCTCTCATAGGGGTCTAGGGGTGTGGGTTTGGCTATTCATCACGACCATGGAATCCGTGTTTTATACAGGCTCAAAATAAAACACGGACATCCTAGTATATCCAATATCTCATATGATGTTTTCTGCTGCGATATCTGTGATGTGATCATTTGATATGTGGAGATAGATACTGTATATGGTATATATGATATATTAAATAGACGTTGCTTCTTTTTTACACCCGCGCTAGCCCTGCCCCGCTCTGCCGTTAGTTACCTAACCTAACGGTGCATGACGGGACATCGAGGCGAACGCGGATGACATAAGCGTACGTTGTATTTATCTGTGACGTTTAGGTAAACTTAAATGATGGGACATTCATTAATGAGATTAATGAAAGAAAATAAATCTAAAAGATGTTGTGGAATCGAATTTCAAAAATTAGGTAGCTCTAGTTGTTTCTTTGCATAGCGGTATTCCTTGTAGAATATCCAACACCTCATTCGACGAGGAAAAAGCCGAGATCCCTTCACCGGGAGTGACCTCTTTAGCAATAACTAGCAGATGCTACAACCTTCGGTTTGTATTTTGATTGCTTTTCTAGTTCTTTCTTTGCATAGTGGTATTGTGAATATCCTGCACCTTATTCGACGAGGAAAGAGACGAGATCCCTTCACCAGGAGTGACCTCTTTAGCGAAACTAGAAAAAGCCTAAAAACCACTCCATTTAAAATCATTTGATTCTGCAACGAGATCAAGTTCAAAGCGTTAAAGGTTTTCTTAAAAACCATCCGCAACCCTCCGTCATTTTAGGAAGTAGAGTACTTAGTATTCGTGCTACGTTTATTGACCTTAGCCAAGGCGTAGTGTGCGGTAGCTAAGTGATGTCTTCCTATACAGCATATGATGCGATTAGTTAGGACAGTCATGTGACTTTGTTGGCCTTAGCCAAGGGTCATGTGGGTGGGTCTAATTAATCACGAAATGACGGGTAGAACTTAACTAGTGCTTATGATTTGTTGACCATAGCCAAGGTCATAAGTGCTAGGGGTAAAAACCATTATCGGGAGTTTCAAGTGTTGAAATTTGCAATGAGATTGCATATCTTCTATGAGATAGTTGGATCCTGATACCCACTGCGAGTAATTGTTACTCCTGGGAGAGTTTTGCACTTTACAATTAGCCGATCAAGTAGGTGTCTAGAAAGGTGTCAACGAGGTTACGCCCCTGGGAAAACGAGGTTTATTTTAATTAGGTCCATGCGAAAACATGGGGAACCTCCCTCAAAGTACCGGCGCTGTCCTGGCTGAAAAATTGGCGAACTTGTAGAGTGTAATTAATCCCGGCTAGTCTTTCCTTTTAAGGTGTGAAGGAAGATTTGATAAAAACAGTGGGAGCCATCCTGATTAGATAAAATATATAGCCAATCTAATCTTGCAAGAATGCACGCAGAGTGTTTTCTTCTCTCTCTCTCTCTCTCCAGGTAGCGACCATGTCACGCCTTAATCAAAATAATAATATGGATGTATTGACCGAACCCGCTTGTTATATTGAGCTGGGGAACGTTGGTCCCGCTCCAACTTATAATTGTTATAAGACCGAGCAAGAATTAGGGGAATACCAGGATTCCCATGCCGTCCAAACGAAGAAAATGCATGATGATGCATCTCTTTCGGGTGTGTTCATTACATAGAACTGTTTCTCAGTATCCTCTACGTCCTGGGTATTTGATAACGGATCAGGATCCCGGATATGTAATCTGTTACATGGGCTACAGATAGGTAAAGAACTGAGAACGGGTGATAAGTTTCAAGAGTTGAAAACGGTGTAATTGTTGCAGCCAAGGTGTTGGCAGTTATCACCCTGTATTACCAAATACATTGATTCTGAACGAATGTTATTAGATACCGAACCTGATATACAACATCATATCAATCTCTTTATTTACTAAAGAAGGATATAATTTTGTATTGTTGGATAATGTTTTGAACATTTCCTATATCAAGTGTTGATCGGTTCAGGCACGTTATCTAAAAGCATATACATTCTAAATCAAACCACATTTCTTAACATACAAAATACACACAAGAGCAAGAATTCAGAAATGAACGAATCCTTCTTGAGGCATTATAGACTAGGTCATATTAATGCGACCCGACTAGCTAAGTTACATTTAGATGCATATTTAAATCAGTTTGAATTTACATCTTATGAAACTTGCCATTCATGTCACAAAGATAAGATGACCATAGCTCCGTTTACTGAAAACAGAGAAAGAGTTAGTGAACTCTTGGGACTGATACATAGTGATGTATGTAAGTTTCCTGTCTACAGATGCCAGGACTGGTTCTTTATACTTCCTTACATTCACTGATGATCTCTCAAGATTCGAACACATGTTCCTGTTGAAACACATGTCTAAAGCTTTTGAGAACTTCAAAGAATATAAGATAGAAGTAAAGAACCAATATAAGAATAAGTATTATGTCCTATGATGTGATCAGGGTGGAGAATACTTGTGCATGGAATTCTTGGACTATTCTAGTGGAGAATGAGATTCTCTCTCAGCATTACTCTTCCGTATACACCACAGCATAACGAAGTATCTGGACGGAGCAATCGTACCCTATAAGATATGGTGCACTCTATGATGAGTACTGCTGAGTTACCTATTTCCTTTTGGGGGGTTATGCGCTTGGGGAAGCTGCATACCTATTGAATTGGGTTCCAATCAAATCGGTGCCTACCACTCCATATGTGATATAGTATGGGAAGAGCCCATCTCTTAAGCAAGTTAAGATTTGGGGTTGTCCGGCCTATGTCTAAAATAAAAATATGAACAAGATCGAGTCAAGGTCAGTTCTATAGAACTGGAAGGAGTTCCAGCTATACAAACTACAGCTGATGATTTGGTAGAACCAAAGGATTCAATAGTCCCCGACGAACCTCAGCCTCTCCGCCGCTCTGGTGGGGTTCCTCATCCGCCTGAGAGATACTTCGGTTTCTCGATGATAGTGGGAGCGAGGATTGCATCATGAGATGATCACCCAACTAGTTTCGAGCAGGCCATCAAGAGTGGGGACTCTGTAAGAATGGCTGGATGCTAAGCGATCTGAGATGGAATCTATATACACCAACAAAATATGGACTTTGGTTACTATATCTGAAGGGTTAAATCCCCATCAGGAGCAAGTATATCTTGAGAAGATTACTTGGTGTAAATGGAAAAGTTGAGACTTTCAAAGCTAGACTTGTTGTAAAAGGTTCTCGTCATTAAACCAGGCTTGGATTATGATGAAACCTTTTCTCCAATAGTTATGCTTAAGTCCATCCGGATCCTACTTGCCTTTGCTACATACCATGACTACGATATCTGGTGGTTGGGTGTCATGACTATTTTTCTAAACACTGATTTAGAAGAGAGCGTCTTTAAGTACACAGCCAGAGGGCTTCGTAAACAGTGGGAGCAGCGAAAACGTGTGCAAGTTGCTTTACAGGTTAAAGAAGGCATCGCGGAGTTGGAACATCTGTTTTGATGTGGTAGTCAAAGCGTTTGACTTCATCAAAATGGTAGATGAACCTTGTATATACAAAAGGGTAGTAGAGAGTATGGTGATATTCTTCGTATTGTACGTAGATGACATACTCTTGATAGAAAGGAGTTTTCTATGCTACGCACGGTCAATCTCCTCTTATCACAAGGATTCTCCATATAGGATCAAGGTGATACCCACTAAATCCTGGGTTTTGGATCTATGAGATATATCTAAGTGGATATTAGGATTCTCACTAAGTGTAGTGAGATGGTATCAATCGATCCTGGGGAGAATCACTGGATAGCTTCCAGGGTGGTAAGGATGACTGAATGTCAGTCGCAGGCATTGTCTTTGCCCTCAGTGAAGGGACGGTATGTTGGAAGAGTTCCAAGCTAGATACCGTGGTAAACTAGACGATAAAGGCTGGTGACATCGCTATCAAAGATGCTACCAAAGAGGCAGTCTGGGTGTATATTTGTTCATGAGATGAACAAGGTTCCTACCATTGTGTGACAATGGAGATGTGGCTTTGGCCCATGAACCCCGGTCCCATCAGTGACCCAGACATATTCTAAAGGCAGTATCACCTGATCATGGAGATGGCTGAGTTCCAGGGAGATCGAGGTTAGGAGAGTAGACTCAGAGGACAACACGGTGGATCCACTCACAAAGGCCTTTTCCCATAGAGAGACTTTTATGGGATGGTTGAGTATGAGATACTACAACCACTGCTATATGATGGCCCCAGTGCAAGTGGGAGATTGTTAGTTGTATGTATGCCCTAGAGGCCATTATTGTACATGAAATGAATATAATAGTGGATGCTGGGACATATATAGGGAGGACTTTCTTGCTCGACAAGATAGTACGCTATCTGGTTGCTCTTTATCTTAACATGTATACTTACTGTCTCTCTGTTACATGTTGATAAAGCCCTTAGGATGTGTACTCGAATTACAGGATTACGATGCAGATCATAGTAGTGGGGCCTAGGTAGTCCATGAGTACATCCTTCAATGTTCTTAGTCATGGGAATATCGAGACGGGGCATCGATATTCCAGAGTAGACTAGCGTATATCTTCTCGACCCATGTGATGGGCGATGGATGATCCCATATCCATTGGTGTTTGACGTCAGAGATGGTATACGGGTGCTCAGTAGAGACTGGGTACACTGAACGAACTCGCCGAGAACTCCCAGATGGTATTATACCTCACGTCAGATGGGAGTTCTCTGGTGACACTGGTACAGCTTAGTCTGTTGACCCGAGATCGTCACAGAGTCTTGTGTGTCTCCTACCGTGCTTTGATTTCCACCCTACCACAGCTCTACTGAGTTGTGCAAACAGGTGGTTTTTGGGTACAGTCCCGAGTCACATGGAGGCAATGAGCGATAGGAGGGGATTCGTCTCTCCCGGTATTGAGGGTTGATGTTGCGCTATGCTCGACTGGCCATAACTGGAAATACCTGGCCAGGGTTGCTGTGATTTACTGGTAAGTGTTATCAGTAGTTTCACGCTCGTTATGGACCTTACATCGGCATGATTTATCAAGCTACCGGGGTCTGACGTTTACCACCCCTAGGCGAGATATGCGACATATTAGACGAATAGACCGGACTGTGCGGTAAGTGTTACTGATTGGATTCACAGGAGTGTGAGAAGGCTTGCTCGTTGATCTTCTGATCGCTCAATACCCGGGTGGCCGTTACGTTTAGCAGACCGCTTGCGGCTTGTGGGTGACTGATATGATCACCACTTACTGCCGGCGTATTGATGAGTCTTTAGAGTCCTACACAGAGATTTCCTGGATCAAGCGAAACGAAATATGAGCACATATGAGATATGTGCGGGACCGAGAATAATACATGTATGTGATACTGTATTCTATTCTCGCGTTTTGTATCATCGGTCGGTTATATAAGATATAGCCGGGTTACCGAATCAAGTGTTGATTCGATATATTGATACACTAGATATTAGTCGGTTATATGCGATATGACCGGATCATTAAATCTAGTGTTGATTTAACGATTTAATATATAATTATATATTTGATATATTACTTTACATTAACTAGTATTGGTTCATTTAAGATGCTTTTCTCACTTGATGTACACATAATGTATATGTGATATATATAATTGTGTAAATGTTTGTATCATGACTGATGATACATGCAAACATAGGTGGGTTTGTGACATACACCATGCTAATTATAATTTAGATTTTTATTTATCTTAATTATTCAAAATGGTGGCATCTTTTGTCATAACTTGAAGCTTCATGAAGCTTGAAGCATCTTTGACAAAGTCCACTTATTTTGTCTCAATTAAGATATTTATTAACCAAACCATTATAATTAACTATGGTTATGTCTCTACAATAGTTAGTGGATGATACTAACTCACCCATAAGTTGCATAATTATGATTATTCTTTTCTCATTTTCATTCTTACTTCTTCTTCATTATCCAAAAGAAAACCTTGCTAGATTTTTCTAAGTGAAAAAATAAAGTGAGAAATCAAAATCTAAAGTGAACCTATTTCCTATTTTATCATCCTCTACTACTTGCCATATAGTTTAGGGTGTTCTCTTCACAAAGTTCTTGACCTAGAGAAGTGGAAGCTTGAGTTTGAGTCTTCTCGACGTAAATCATTTTCGGCCTCGAAGACTACGAGCAATCTTGCTCATTTCTCTGGGGAATTCCATACTAGAGTCCGGGAGCTCGATGATCGCAGCGAAGGGACGTCAACGCGGATCTTTAGAAGTGAAGGACCTGATCTATAAATGTTGTATTTTCATTCACTTCTCTTTGTAATATAGATTACTTGTTTTGGTTACCCTAGTTTTTTAGTACGATTCGTAGTTTGATTGCTTAGCACCCCTTAAAATTCTTGTTGTGGCATGTGTGATGCTTGCAAACCCTAGGCTAGGTGCTAAGGAATCCCAACATCCATGACACTTTCAAAACCTTCCTCCACTTCTCTCTCTTCTTAATCAGTAAGTTCTCTCTCTTCTCCTCTCTTTCTTTTCTTAAACGATATTTTATTAAAACTCGTCGGAAGTGAAGTTATTCCGACTTTCGATTCTAATTTCATTAAAAACCCAACTTTTCTTAACAACAAATCAACCATTTCTTTATATCTTGTTTAAAAATCATAAAACAATATTTAGAATAAGTTTCAATTCAAAATAAAATGCCATGCAACTTGTATTACACTTTTTCGTTCAAATACTACAAAGTTTACCTACGACATTATTTCATTATATTGCTCATATTACTTTTAGAAAACTCACGAGGTAATGACCTACCTCATAACAACACTCATCATGACATAGGACGATGGTTTGAAAATGATATTTTTGTGGCTAAGACGAATTTACAGTTAAATGCCATAAACTATCAAAACTGTATTTCTTTTAATTATTTTAATCAAATTCCATACGATTATATCCTTACAACCCATTTTGGGGAATCCGATTTGGTTGGTGTGGGTTATTGCACATCCATCTGACTAGTAGGGCGAGATGTAGACCTCCTCACGGAGCATACGATCTCGATGGAATTTTTATTATTACAATTTTTAAGAAAACGTGATTTCTATTAATAAATAAATTCTATTTTTAATATATATATATATATATAAATATTATCAAAATATCTATTTTAAATATATAATATATTCCACGTTTTCTAAATAAGAAAAAAGAACCACAAAAGTTCATGAAAATACCATTAAGAAATCAATACAAGTCAATTTACATGAAAATACCATATACTATTCAATTTAGGTTTATATCCACTATAATATCTCATCTTATAAAAATTACATCTATGAAAACCCTAAAGACGATAAATAAATACTTAGGTTTATTTTGAAAATATATCAAAACTATTTTTCATTAAACCCCCTCAAGTTATATTAATTTACAATAAGGACTCTAGTAAATATAGATTTAAGCGGGACCAATTCTCTTGAGCCTCAGGAAGCCGGAGAAAGTGGGTGCTTGCCTATTTAAGGTAGACAACTAAAACCGGGGTTATCAATACGGTAATTGTCTTGGAAAAGACACAAATCCTGCCGTCCATGTGCTACAGTTAGAGATAACTCCAAAACTAATTCAGGACTTCAATTCTGTTTAAGGTGTCTGACTCAATCTGAGTATCAGTCTAATCTAAAATCAATCCATCCATGAATACAATTCAAATATAGATCCAATACAACATGAATCTATTTATACCAGAATACAATCAATATCAACATGAACTGATTTGACCGAACCATGGATATACATGGACTTGATCACATGACTATCCATTTATAATTTTCGTTTACATGAACAACTGGTATCATGGTTTTGGAAAGTCTTACATCTATAAATTACTATAAAACAACACAATAAAACATTACGGGATTTTAAAGGGGTAGACTGGTACGGAATGTGTTAAAAATGGCATGAGATGGTCATTAAAAGACGTAACTAAATATCCATTGCCATTGTTCCGTGGGGTTTGACGAAGCCTTGTACTACGGGTTACCTTATTCCACGGGATAGTTGGACTCCTCTCGTAAACACTAATACCTTCTGTACCAAGTTACAAACACCCGCGTTAACAAAACTATCAAACATTATACCAGTTATATTCTCTCTTATCTGTCGATTCTAGCTCTATCTCTCTTTAGGACTTACCGAGTGATTGTTCGCTGACGACATTCCTTTTCTATTCTTTTTCTGGAATGTTTCAGGAGGACCCGACTCTCTGGAGATCGAGCCCAGCTCAGACGACTTGGAGCAGTTCGCAGAAGACCCCGAGCTTTAGTCACTTGTATATACTTTTATTTTCAGTTCATGCCATTGTTTAGGCATTGCTTTTCCAGTCTTGTATTTACTTTTCAGGTGCATTGTAAAGAATATTTAAAAAATAAAATGTTGTTTTTCATTTACATCTCATGCATTTCTTGTGCACATTTACATTATATTTCTTATTTATGCTTAGCGTGTTTACTTCTGAGTAAATACTTCGCGGGCCGTGTCACATCTCCTTACCGTACACTGGGAAGTGGGGTGTGATAATAAATGACGGGACTTCATTAATGAGATTAATGGAAAGAAAAGAAAGCTAAAGATGTTGTAGAATCAAAATTTTCAAAAAGGCAGCTCTAGTTCTTTCTTTGCATAGTGGTATTCCTTGATGAATATCTAGCACCTCATTCGATGAGGAAAGAGCCGAGATCCCTTCACCGGGAGTGATCTCTTTAGCAAAACTAGCAAATGTAACAACCCACTCGGTTTGTTTTGATAGCTTCTCTAGTTCTTTCTTTGCATAGTGGTATTCCTTGATGAATATCCAGCACCTCATTCGATGAGGAAAGAGCCGAGATCCCTTCACCGGGAGTGACCTCTTTAGCAAAACTAGCAAATGCTACCACTCACTCGGTTTGTTTTTAAAACTACTTGATTTTAAAAGCGGAGCTTAAACCACTTCTTTTCAAATCACTAGATTCTACAACGATATCAAGTTCATTGCGTTAAAGGTTTTCATCAAAACCATTCGTAGCCTTCCGTCATTTCAGATAAGTGCTATTTAGTATTCGTGCTGCGTTTGTTGACCTTGTAAAGGCGTAGCGTGCGGTAGCTAATTAGTGCTTATCTACCGCATGTGATGCGATTGGATTAGGGCAGTCGTACGGTTTTGTTGACTTTGTTAAGGGTCGTACGGGTGGGTTTAATTCAATTATAAAATGACGGGTTGAACTTGTTTAGCGCTTATGATTTTTTGACCATAGTTAAGGTCATAAGTCGTTAGAGGTAAAAAACAGATATTGGGAATTTCATGTGTTGAAATTTGCAATGAGATTGCATACCTTCTATGAGATCGTTGGACCCGATACCCACTGCGAGTTACTTCTGGGAGAGTTTTCCACTTTACAATTAGCTGATCTAGTAGGTGTCTAAGAAAGGTGCGGAAACGAGGTTATTTAATTAGTTTCATGCGAAAGCATGGGAAGACTCCCTCGGAGTACCAATACCTGCCGGCTGACCAATTGGCGAACTTATAGGGTGTAATTAATCCTGGCTAATCTTAGCTTTTAGGGTTTGAAGGAAGATTTGATAAAAATAGTGGGAGCCATCCTGATTAGATAAGATAATAACCAATCTAATCTTGCAAAGAGCGCACACAAAAGTGTTTTCCTCTCTCTCTCTCTCCAGGTAGCGACCATGCACGCCTTAATCAAGATAATAATATGGATGTATTGACCTAACCCGCTTATTATACTGAGCTGGGGAACGTTGGTTCCGCTTTTCTTTATGATTGTCATAAGTCTGAGCAAGGAATAAGGAAATATCAGGATTCCCATGCAACCCGAACGAAGAAAGAGCATGCTGATGCATCTTCTTCGGGTGTGTTCATAATCGAGAACTATTTCTCAATTTACTCTACGTCGTGGGTATTGGATACCGGATTAGGATCTCACGTATGTAATTTGTTACATGGGTTAAGGAGAGGTGAGAACTGGGAAAGGGTGATTTGTCTCTCAAAGTACGGAATGGAACAATTGTTGCAGCCAAAGCAATTGGTGAATATCACCTAATATTACCAAATGGTAATACATTGATTCTGAACGACTTTTATTACGTACCAAAAATGATGTGCAATATTATATCAATTTTTTTTATTACATAAAGAAGGATATAACTTTGTATTGGAGGATAATATTATGAATATTTTTCTAAATCAAGTGTTGATTGGGTTTGGTACGTTGTGTAACGGTATATACGTTCTAAATCAAACTACAGTTCTAAACATACAGAACACACAGAAGAGGAAAAATTCAGAGATGAACGAAGCCTTCTTGTGGAATTGTAGACTAGGTCATATCAATACGACAAGACTAGCTAAGTTGTATAAAGATGGATATTTGAATCAGTTTGAATTTACATCTTATGAAACTTGCCAGTCATGTCTCAAAGGCAAGATGACGAAAACTCCGTTTACAGAATACGGAGAAAGAGCTAATGAACTCTTGGGACTGATACATAATGATGTATGCGGTCCTATGTCTATACATACCAGGAATAGTTCCTTGTACTTCATTACATTCACCGATGATCTCTCAAGATTCGGACATGTGTTCCTGTTGAAACAAAAATCTGAAGCTTTTGAGAAATTCAAGGAATACAAGAACGAAGTAGAGAACCAGATGGGTAAAAGTATTAAAATCCTACGATCTGATCGGAGAGGAGAATACTTAAGCACGGAATTTCGAGACTACTTCAAAGATAATGAGATTCTTTCTTAGCTTACTCCTCCGTATACACCACACCACAATGGAGTTTCGGAGCGGAGGAATCACACCCTATTGGATATGGTGCGCTCTATGATGAGTACTGCTGAGTTACCTATTTCCTTTTGGGGCTATGCACTTGAGACAGCTGCATATCTATTGAATCAAGTTCCATAAAAATCTGTTCCTAAAACACAATATGAGATATGGAGTGGAAAGAGACCATATCTTAAACGAGTTAAGATTTAGGGTTGTCCGGCCAATGTTAAAAAACAGAATCCGGACAAACTCGATGCGCGATCAGTTCTTTGCAAGTTTGCAGGGTATTCAAAGAATTCACATGAATATCTATTCTACTACATTCCCCGCTTCCCAGTGTACGGTAAGGAGACGTGACGTATTTACTCAGAAGTAAACACGCTAAGCGTATCTAAGCTATATAATTTAAAGTACACAAGAGACGGAAATGTAAATGAACAACAACTATATTTATTAAACATTATTTTACAAGTACAACTGAAATGTAAATACAAGAGTAGAAAGCGATGCCTAAACAATGGCATAACTGAAATGAAATAAATATGTACAAGTGTCTAAAGCTCCGGGTCAAAAGCAAACTGCTCCAAATCCTCAGTGCTGGGCTCGGTCTTTAAAGCATCCGAAACACCTCACAACATTCTAAAGAAAGAAGAAAGGAGTGTCATCAGCGAACAATCGCTCGGTAAGTCCCAAAGTTGAGTAGAGATAGAATAGACAGAAAGAGAATATAAATTATAATGTTTGATTATAATGTTAACGATTTTGTTTGTAGCTTGGTACAGAAAATGCCAGTGTATACGAGAGGAGTCCCACTATTCCGGAGACTAAGGTATACGGAGCACAAGGAACCGTTCAGCCACGGTACGGCGACAATGGATATTCAGGTTAGGTGTATTATAGTTACAGTCTCGTGCCATTTCTAACACCTTCCGTACCAATCTACCCCTTATAAACCCCGCGATATCTTTTGTATTGATTGTATTGTTTGTTATATAAATGGATGACTTGCCGAAACCATGATATCAGTAAACAGAATGGATATAAATGGAGAGTTATGTAGACGGAGTATATCTATGGTTCGGTTCAATCAATATAGATTGATATAGATTGAATATACGAATTCATGTTAAATTGTAGTTTATACTTGAATCACATTCAAGTTTATTAGATTGAGACTCAGTCTGAGTCAGACACTTTGAAAAGAACTTGAAATCCTGAATTAGTTTTGATGTTATCGGTAACTGTTGCATATGAACGACAGGATTTGTGTCTTTTTCCAAGACAATTATCGTGTTGATAACACCATTTGTTAGATTGTCTACTTTAAATAGGCAAGCACCCACATTCTTCGGCTCCCTGAGGTTCAAGAGAATTGGTCCCGCTTAAACCTATATTTACCAGGGTCCTTATTTTAATTTAGCATAACTTGAGGAGGTTTTATGTAAAAATAGTTTTGATATGTTTTCAAAATACACCTCGAGTATTTAATTATCGTCTTTAGGGTTTTCATAGATGTATATTTTATAAATGTGAAATTTCTAGTGAATAGAACCTAGTTTTCATAGTATATGGTATTTTATTGAAATATTGGAATTGTTTGGTATTTGGATGGTATTTTCATGTAACATCGATTTCTTTGATTTAGAAAACTTGGAATATTTATATAATATAATTAAAATAGATATTTTTATAATAGTTATATATTTAATAAAAATAATTTTATTTATTCTTGTAGAAATCTCATTTTCTAAAAAATAATGCATTATAAATTCCATCGAGATCGAATGCTCCTTTTGGAGGTCTGCATTTCGCTCTACTAGGCTTGAGGATGTGCGATAATCCACACCATCCCGAACTGGGTCCCCAAAAGTGGGTTGTAGAGGCGTAATTGCAAGGAATTGATTAATAAACTTTTTAAAGAAATGGTTTTGCAAGTTAATGGTATTTATTTGTAATGTCATGTTATCCTATGAATATATTCCCAAAACTTCATCGTGCTATGTCTAAGATGTGTGTTGTGATTATGTAGGTCATTACCTCGTGAGTTATCTAAAGGTAATACAAGTTTTATGTTGTTTTATGTCGTAAATGAAGTATGCGGTATTTTACCGTAAAAATACAGTAAAAATTGCATAAATGAATATTTTGAGATGAAACTTGTTTTAAAGTGTTTGTTAATATTTGATAAATATTATGTGAGAGTATGGTATTTTGTTGATTAAGAAAAATAGACTTTTTAAAGAAAACCGAATCGGAAGTCGGATTAACTCCGCTTCCATCGGGTTTTAGAAATGAATGATTTTATAATAGGAGAAGTGAGGGGAAGAGGGGACTTACTGGCTTTTGGATAAGGGAAAGGAGATAGGAAACTAAGAAAGGCTTCGGGATATCGTTTCATCGCTGGAAACTCCTTGGAATGTCGCCGGAACTTCACCCTTCACTAACTCCACTTGCACACTAATAGGATTTGAAAATTCTTGAGAGTTTTGGAAAGAAATTTCTGAGTGAGGATGAGGGAAATGGAGTGTGGTATTTATAGGGAAAATTAGGGTTTAGAGGGTTGAAGATTGCATTGAAATTTGCATTAAAAATGGGATTAAATGGTATTTTATTATGCTCTGGATGAATGCAGAGAAAATAAACAATGTGAGAGAAGTGGGAAAGCTGAAAGGGTGCTCGGGTGAAAAGATAGAAGCCTTTCCCTACAGGCAGCCCGGCGGTACCGGCCGTAGAGGCAAAATCACCGGTCGAAAACCGGTGATGAGGGCTTGGGATTTGGCCACGTGTCCCTGTCGCTTCAACTAGCCTCGTGCACATGTTTATTTAATCTATAACTTAACATATTACGTGTAGTGCATGTGCAAAATCTTGGGCTTCTAAAAGATTAAAAGAAAATTTAATAAAAAGATAATGTGGCTGGGGGGATTCGATCACAGGGGCTACGTCACAGCAGTGCAAGGCTTTACCAATGAGCTACAAGTTGCTTCATGCTGTTCTAAAGTAAAACAAATACTTATAGTGTACACATGATTGCAAATACCCCAATCGTAAATTAACTTTTAAACAATTTTCTGTATATTGAAATTGGAGTTGTTACAGTGAGGAACAAAAAGTGTTTGCTGCTCAACATGCCACCTTTTTAGAAAAGAAATTTATTGTAAAAGAAATTAGTGGTAATGAGGTAGAGCTGGAAGAAATTCCAGCAACACAAACTACAACTGATGATTTGATAGAACCGGAGGATCCAATAGTCTCTGACGAATCTCAACCACTCTGCAGATCTAGTAGGGTTCCTCATACACCTAAGAGATACTATGGTTTTCTCATAGACGGTGGGAGCGAGGATTGCATCATGGAAGATGATGACCCAACTAGTTTCGAGTAAGCCATCATAAGTGGGGACTCTGTGAAATGGCTGGATGTTATGCGATCTGAGATGGAATCCATGTACACCAACAAAGTATGGACTTTGGAAATTGCTCCTGAAGGGGTAAAAACCATTGGGAGCAAGTGAATCTTTAGGAAGAAAATTGGTGTAGATGGAAATGTTGAGACGTTCAAAGATAGACTTATAGCTAAAGGTTTTCGTCAACGACCAGGTGTCGATTATGATGAAACATTATCTTTTGTCGCTATGCTTAAGTTCATCAGGATCCTACTTGACATTGCATACCATGACTACGAAATCTGGTAAATGGACGTCAAGACCGCTTTTCTAAATGGTGATTTAGAAGAGAGTGTGTACATGACACAGCCAGAGGGTTTCGTAGATAGTGGGAGCAGCGGAAAAGTGTGCAAGCTGCTTAAATCATTCTATGGATTAAAACAGGCATCGCGGAGCTGGAACATCTGTTTTGATGTAGCAGTCAAAGAGTTTGACTTCATCAAAAATGTAGATGAATTTTGTATATACAAAAAGGTTGTAGAGAGTAAGGTTGTCTTTCTCGTATTGTACGTGGATGACATACTCTTGATAGGAAATGATGTTCAAGCTTTTCTTATCACATAAGTTCTTCATGAAAGATCTGGGTGATGCCTCCTATATCCTGGGGATTAAGATCTATAGAGATAGATCTAAGCGGATGTTGGGATTATCCCAATTCAGGTACATTGACACCTTAATAAAGAGGTTTAGTATGGAAGATTCTAAGCATGGTAATTTACCCGCTTGTTCAGGAATCAACCTCTCCAAAGAGATGTCTCCCAAGACTGATTTGGAAAGGTCTCGCATGACAGTGATACCTTATGCTTCTGCAGTTGGTTCTATCATGTATGCGATGTTATGTACCAAACTGGA
Source organism: Agapanthus africanus (assembly GCA_030015575.1). Taxonomy (NCBI): domain Eukaryota; kingdom Viridiplantae; phylum Streptophyta; class Magnoliopsida; order Asparagales; family Amaryllidaceae; genus Agapanthus; species Agapanthus africanus. The sequence goes on from JASDDO010000024.1 coordinate 310,161,167, forward strand.
TATAGCTTACGCACTAGGTGTAATGAGTAAGTATCAATCAGATCCTCGGGAAAAGCACTGGACAGCTGTGAAGAACATTCTTAAGTACATGAGAAGGACTAAAGAAATGTTCTTGGTGTATGGTAACGGAGAACTCCAGGTGGAGTCTGTAGGGTGTTTTTCGTCATCCCATTGAGATGGGAATACGCGCGCGCTTGTCAGGCGTACTACAGATTCCCCCTGCCTAGGGTAGGCCGGGGTTTATTGATTGTGGGGATCCGAATCTACGGCAGCCGCGGACTAAGCTGCCGTTAATTACCCCTCGCCTTTGGGGTGAGGGAACCTCCGATTAACGGGTTAAACTGGTCATGCGAACTCAATGTGCAGTGTACGTGTGTTTTATTTTAGAGGGGGGCTTGGATATATCGGGAGCCACGCAGAGTTTTTACGGGGGTCCCGCTACCTGGATAGCGGGCTGGGGGTCAAGGGGGCTAGCAGCCCCCTTGCAGGGTGGCGCCCCGGCCCAAATTTTTTTTGAGGAGGGAGAGTGTTGTAGAGTATGTGTGTGTATATTTATATATACATATATATAAAAAAAAAGAAAGGGAAAGGCATCCAAGGATGTGTGGGGTCAGCGCCTTGAGCGCTAGCGCGCCACGTGTCGGCATGTGGGCGCTTTGCGCTTGAGCGCAAGCGCGCCACGTGTCGGCATGTGGGCGCTTTGTGCTTAAGCGCAGTGCGCTGGAGCGCAAGCGTGCCACGTGTCGGCACGTGGGCGCTTTGCGCTCGAGCGCTGGGCGCAGAAGCGCAAGCGCGCCACGTGTTGGTACGTGGGCGCTTTGCGCTTGCGCTGGGTGTTTGAGCGCAAGCGCGCCATGTGTCGGCACGTGGACGCTTTGTGCTGGAGCGCAAGCGCGCCATGTGTCGGCACGTGGGCGCTTTGCGCTTGAGCGCAGGGCGCTCGAGCTCTAGCGCGCCATGTGTCGGCACGTGGGCGCTCGGCGCTTGAGCGCTTGGGCGCCGGCGAGAAAAAAAAGGGGCTTTTAGTCCCAGAACCAGAAGCTATGCTTCAGAAAGGAAATATTTATTATATATATATATATATGTATGGAGTTAAACTCCTAAGATGTTTTGAAGCTGATGAAGGGGGTTCTTCTTCTTACTCCTGTTGTTTGGTCGGGTCTTGAAGATCAAGAAGTAGGAGATTTTAAAAATCGCTCCTTTTTGAGATCGATAGGAGATCTGAGTTCCCCTTTGTGGGTTTTGTGGTGGAAAACTACTTGGTTTTTGGAAAAGGAAAGAGTAAAACTCTTGATTTAATTCAAAAGAAATGAGAAGGTTTAGAACCTTGGAGAAGGAGCAGGAGGCACAAAGAACCCTAGTTTTTTGGGGGAATGAAAAGTATTCTTTTTTATTCATCATCATGTTGCCTTTTATAGGCTTACATATTTACATATAACCCCTTGGGTTTTACAAAAATGACATTTTGCCCATCCCATGGCTCATGTGCCATTTCTTTTTTCATATAAGCCATGAGCTTACAAAAATTTGGCTTTATGCCCATTTTGTTCACATTCATGCATAAAAAATTACATAAAAATTATTTATTACATGATTTTGTTGTTGGCATAGGGAGGCTGGCCGCAGGCTCGACTTGGGCATGGGCCCGCTTGACCCGGGCTTAGGCCCACCTGGCTTGGGGTTGACCTTGACTTTGACTCGGTCAACCGGGGTCTAAATTTTTACCCCAACAAAGTGCCCCCCATCAATAAATGCACACGGCACATTTGAGTTGTGTGTATGAAATTGATGGATCTTGAAGCTGAACTTCGAGGTGGAACATCATTCTGGGGGCAGAGCATCATCCCGTGGAGCATGATTCCCGGGGATCGGAGCATCATTCTGATTCGCGGAGCATAATTCCTGGGTCGGAGTATCCCTCGGGGAGCATGATTCCCGGGGATCGGTGCATCATTCCGATGAGCGGAGCATGATTCCAGGTATCGGAGCATCATTCCTATGAGCGAAGCATGATTCCAGGGTTCGGAGCATCATTCTGAAGAGCGGAGCATGATTCCAGGGGATCGGAGCATCATTCCGAAGAGCGGAGCATGATTCCAGGGGATCGGAGCATCATTCCGAAGAGCGGAGCATGAATCCAGGGGATCGGAGCATCATTCTGATGAGCGGAGCATGATTCCAGGGTTCGGAGCATCATTCCGATGAGCGGAGCATGATTCCAGGGTTCGGAGCATCATTCCGAAGAGAGGAGCATGATTCCAGGGGATCAGAGCATCATTCCGATGAGCGGAGCGTGATTCCAAGGATCAGAGCATCATTCCGAAGGGCGGAGCGTGATTCCAGGATTCGGAGCATCATTCCGAAGAGCGGAGCATGATTCCAGGGATCGGAGCATCATTCCGAAGAGTGGAGCATGATTCCAGGGATCAGAGCATCATTCCGATGAGCGGAGCATGATTCCAGGGATCCAGAGCATCATTCCGAAGAGCGGAGCATGATTCCATGGATCGGAGCATCATTCGGATGAGCGGAGCATGATTCCAAGGATTGGAGCATCATTCCGAAGAGTGGAGCATGATTCCAGGGGTTCAGAGCATCATTCCGAAGAGCGGAACATAATTCCAGGATTCGGAGCATCATTCCGAAGAGCAGAGCATGATTCCAAGGATCGGAGCCTCATTCCGATGAGCGGAGCATGATTCCAAGGATCAGAGCATCATTCCGAAAAGCGGAGCATGATTCCAGGTGTTCGGAGCATCATTCCGAAGAGAGGAGCATAATTCCAGGCTTCGGAGCATCATTCCGAAGAGCGGAGCATGATTCCAAGGATCGGAGCATCATTCCGAAGAGCGGAGCATGATTCCAAGGATCGGAGCATCATTCCAAAAAGCGGAGCATGATTCCAGGGGTTCGGAGCATCATTCCGAAGAGCGGCAGACATTCTAACCGAAGCATAATTTCGATGCAGAGGTCGATTCCCAGGCGAAGCATAATTCTGACAGGGAAGGCAAATACTCTGAGGTGAAGCATGATTTTGACATGGGATACATTCTGAGATGGAGCTTGATTCCGGCGCAGAGCTTGTTGGCTGATTTTATTCCGAGACGAAGTATAATTTCGACAGGGAAGGCAGATACACTGAGGCGAAGCATTATTTCGACACGGGGTGCATATTTTGAGACGAAGCATGATTCCGACACAGAGCTTGTTGGTTGATTTGATTTGGGTTGACATCAGCATTGCTACACTGGAATATGGTACCAGGAGCGAATCATCATTTGTCATGAGAGGATTTGGGAATTAGTTTTTTTTTGTTTGGCATCAGCATCGCTACACTGGAATATGGTACCAGGAGTGAATCATCATTTGCGTTTGCTTATCAGGAAACGATGGCTTAGGAGACAGGTTTTAGGTCCCTATCACCTAAGACTTTTCAATTTTATGGGCCGTAAGGGTCCCATAAAAGCATTTTCTTCCTACGAGTCGAAAGGATCTCGAAGGTGTATTTTCTCCTTAGGAGTCATGGGGACTCCTAAGTGTGTTGCTCCTTTGTGAGTCGTAAGGATCTCACGCGGGAATTTTCTCCTCACAAAGTCGAGAGGACTTTGCGAGTGCATTTCATCTCTTTTTCACAAGTTTGCGCACTTTCGGGTTTTCACAAACTCGCCGACAGTCCTGCTGTTTTCACTCACGGAGCTCTTTCGGGTTTTCATCCGTGCCCATTTTGCTTGTGGACATACCTTTTTTTTATTTTTTTTTTCTTCTTCTTTTTTTTTTGAATCTTCCCTGCCGGTGGGACTTTGAATGTGGTCTCGCCGGTAGGACTTGGGAGAGATTAGGACCGTTTTACGCCCGTGGATTGTATACGGTTTTGCAGGATGTATGATCCATACCGTAGGGCCGTAAAAAAATTTGGGACTTTGTCGGTGTCTGCATCGCTGCACTGGAATATGGTACCAGGAGCGACTCATCATTCGCCATTTGGGGATTAGGGAGCGATGGCTTAGGAGACAGGTTTAGATCCCTATCGCCTAAGGCTTTTCAATTTTATGGGCCGTGAGGGTCCCATAAAAGCATTTTCTCCCTACGAGTCGTAAGGATCTCGCAGGTGTATTTTCTCCTTAGGCGTCGTGAGGACTCCTAAGTGTGTTTTTCCTTTATGAGTCTTAAGGATCCCACAAAGGTTTGTTCTCCTCATGTATCGTGATGACACATGAGTGGGTCTTCTCAATGGAGCATAATTCCAAAAGCGGAGACCAGCCGCGTAACTGGTGATTGCGGTGGGGCATGGGTATGCTTCCCGTTGATTGTATACGGCAGTCAATTTGGGGACTAACCGTAGGGCCGGGAGAATTTTGGAAATTTGAATTTTTGTTGGTGTCTGCATCGCTGCACTGGAATATGGTACCAGGAGCGACTCATCATTCGCCTTTTTTTTACCGCGATTGCTCTATCATTTCAGCTTTCCTTATTACGAAGGTCGCGATTGCCCTATCATTTCGGCTAGTTATTCGCGGTTGCCCCATCATTTCGGCTTTATTTTCATGTTTATCCTTACTCGCTGATTTTTATTGCGAGTTGCCCCATTATTTCGGCTTTTCTTTATTTTCCTTTTATTTACACATTTTTTTGTTTATTTACAAACACACACACACACACACACATATTTTTACATTCCCAGTTTAACGACTTAGAGGTCGACTGTTCCCAGTTTAATGACGTGGTGGTCGATTGCTTTTAGAGAGAGGCGGATATCTGAGAGAATCAGTTTCATGAAGAACTTCGGTCTCCGTTTGTATGAAATTGGCGGTCGCAGCTGGACTGTTTGTTAACACGTCTTTAGACAGTTCTATCTCTCCTGCCTTGTATTGTTTTTCGACCCAATCTTTGAAGACGAAGCAGTCCTCAATGGCATGACCTATCACTCTATGATAGGGGCAGTATTTGGGGTCGTCTGTCCTATTCTCTTCTTGCGGTCTTTTTGACTCTGGCAGTTGTAGACCGTTCTTCAGGGCGTCTTTGAATATTTTACGGATTTTGTCCCTTCTGAAGGAATAGACCTTATCCAGCTTCTCTTTCAGTGGAGATTCTCCTCCCTCTCCGAACATTGGCTTCCGAGGCTGGTTGGCGCTAGGCCCGCTCATCCCTTGCTTATTTCGGTTAGCCAAAGTGTTGAAAGATTCAGAATCATCGGAGTTTCCGCCTTTGCGATTATCGTCCTTTCGGTTTCTCTAGGACCTATTGTTATTTTGGGAATCCGAGGAGGACTCCTGTTTTGAGCGCTCCAGCATCTGAACTTTCCTGGTCAGCTCTTGGAATGTTTTGAGACCCGCGGTGCATAGAAACGGGATCATCCAATTGTTGAGATTTCCGACGAGGAGACTGACAGATTGGTCCCGCTCTATCGGCGGTTCGCATTTGACGGAGAGATTGCGCTATCGGGTTATAAAATACGTGCTGCTTTCGTTGTTCTTGGGCTTGGTCATTACGAGCTCGACAATGGTGATCATATCGCCGACGCTCATGAACCTTTGTCGAAACAAAGATTCCATTTGGACGAAAGTAGTAATGGAGCCATCCGTTATGCTCGCGTACCAGTCGAAAGCAACATCGGTCAAGCTATTAACGAACTGGCGGAGGAGAAGCGCATCGTTGCCCCCAGTATTTCCGCATGAGGCTTTGAAGTGGGCGATGTGCTGATTCGCATTTCCCGTCCTATCGAATCTTCCGAATTTGGGGATGACATAGCCGCTAGGAAATTCTACCAGATCATACTGAGCAGGATATGGTCTCCCACTACTGCTGATATCTTTTTGCGCTTCGGCTTCGGCCACCAATGTTTTGACTTTGCTGGCAACCAAATCCATGATTTGATCTTGAGTTAGCGGGCTACTGTCATCAGTAGCCAAGACATATCCTGAGATAGGATGCGATTGACTTTCATGCGGTCCGCCCACCTTTGGATTTGAGGGAATAGGCACCGGCTGTCTTGGGACAACGTTTCCCGGTTCATGAGCAGAGCCCTGTGCTTGATTGGGCGGCTGAGAGTCAAGTTGGGCCGTAAGCCATAAGACGACATTTGTCAAGTCGTCGATCTTTGAGTAGAGCTTGGCCATCTCCTTGTCTTTGCTTCTGAGCTATTTTCGGAGCTCTTGGAGAAGTTGCTGCTCCGCATTCTTAGGCTGGAAAGTTGGCTCATCTTCGCTTTCCGAGCCCGACTCCTCATGGACCGAAGGGTCTTTCTGCCTATCATCCTCATCGAGAAGGTCTTCATCACCCAGCGGGGGTGGCTGTTCTTAGGGAAGCGACAACCACATTCAAGCCAGATTGGATTTGAGATGTGGTGGCCCCGTCCTTGCTCTTGCTGCGCGTGCCCACCATGTAGACAGTATGGACCACATACCCAGCCATTTCCCCATCTTCGTCGGGGTAACCCTGTTCTTCGAACCTCATGAGGTTCAGCCTAGCAGGAGCCCTGGCCCTTTTGTTGGCTCTATATCTAAGCCTTTTCTGCCTTAACGTTTCAATTTTAAGGGCTCGACGGGCATCCATTTCCTGGGAAGCCACCGTGAGTCGATTAGCGGGGAGCTTAGAGAAAACACCCGATCGAGTAGTTGTCAGGGGCACCGCCGGAGCTTGCTCGAGAGGCCCTGTTACTTTGTTGGTGTTGATGGCCTTGCCCCCAGTTGGGGCCAGAGAGAGTCATTCAAACGCCGATTTGCGTTTGAGTTGGGGCGCCTTCGAGACCACCACATTTGGCCTCTTGCCTCTCGAGACCGGTTTGTCTGTCACCGGGGCTTGAGGAGCTGGGATGGCGCCAACTGGCATGAACATAATAGAGCCAAATGGTAGCAGCGGCTCCTCCCATTGTCGCCCAAGACTGGCCGGAAGGACCGTCCTAGAGTCTATCTTCATCATGTAGGAGACGGGAGCTGAGTTCATCTTCGGAGACATTGTTGAAAGGTGATTGCTTGAAAATCTGCGTGAAAGAGCATTATTTTAGTATAAATATAGATATGTATATTGATTGAGTTCTCATGAACGTTTAACCCGAAATATGGGAGGAGAGATCGGTCCCACCGGGCGTGCCAGAATCTGTAGGGTGTTTTTCGCCACCCCATTGAAATGGGAATACGCGCGCGCTTGTCAGGCGTACTACAGATTCCCCCTGCCTAGGGTAGGCCGGGGTTTATTGATTGTGGGGATCCGAATCTCCGGCAGCCGCGGACTAAGCTGCCGTTAATTACCCCTCGCCTTTGGGGCGAGGGAACCTCCGATTAACGGGTTAAACTGGTCATGCGAACTCAATGTGCAGTGTACGTGTGTTTTGTTTTGGAAGGGGCTTGGATATATCGGGAGCCACGCAGAGTTTTTACGGGAGTCCCGCTATCCGGATAGCGGGCTGGGGGTCAAGGGGGCTAGCAGCCCCCTTGCGGGGTGCGGGGCAGCGCCCCGGCCCAAAATATTTTTGGGGAGGGAGAGTGTTGTAGAGTATGTGTGTGTGTGTATATTTATATATACATATATATAAAAAAAAAGAAAGGGAAAGGGCATCCAAAGGATGCGTGGGGTCAGCGCCTTGAGCGTTGTGCGCTTAGGTGCTGTGCGCTCAGGCGCTAGCGCGCCACGTGTCGGCATGTGGGCGCTTTGCGCTTGAGCGCAAGCGCGCCACGTGTCGGCACGTGGGCGGTTTGCGTTTGAGCGCAGGGCGCTGGAGCGCAAGCACTCCACGTGTCGGCACGTGGGCGCTTTGCACTTGTGCTGGGCGCTGGAGCTCAAGCGCGCCACGTGTCGGCACGTGGACGTTTTGCGCTTGAGCGCTGGGCGCTGGAGCGCAAGCGCGCCACGTGTCGACACATGGGCGCTTTGCGCTTGCGCTGGGCGCTCGAGCGCTAGCACGCCATGTGTCGGCACGTGGACGCTTTGCGCTTGCGCTGGGCGCTCGAGCGCTAGCGCGCCATGTGTCGGCACGTGGGCGCTCGGCGCTTGAGTTCTTGGGCGCCGGCGAGAAAAAAAAAGGGGCTTTTAGTCCCAGAACCAGAAGCTATGCTTCAGAAAGGAAATATTATATATATATATATATATATATATATATATATATATATGGAGTTAAACTCCTAGGATGTTTTGAAGCTGATGAAGGGGGTTCTTCTTCTTCCTCCTGTTGTTTGGCCGGATCTTGAAGATCAAGAAGTAGGAGATTTTAAAAATCACTCCTTTTTGAGATCTGATGGGAGATCTGAGTTCCCCTTTGTGGGTTTTGTGGTGGAAAACTACTTGGTTTTTGGAAAAGGAAAGAGTAAAACTCTTGATTTAATTCAAAAGAAATGAGAAGGTTTAGAACCTTGGAGAAGGAGTAGGAGGTACAAAGAACCCTAGTTTTTTGGGGGAATGAAAAGTATTCTTTTTTATTCACTATCATGTTGCCTTTTATAGTTTTACATATTTACATATAGCCCCTTGGATTTTACAAAAATGGCATTTTGCCCATCCCATGGCTCATGTGCCATTTCTTTTTGCACATAAGCCACGGGCTTACAAAAATTTGGCTTTATGCCCATTTTGTTCACATTCATGCATAAAAAATTACATAAAAATTATTTATTACATGATTTTGTTGTTGGCATGGGGAGGCTGGCCGCAGGCTCGACTTGGGCATGGGCCCGCTTGACCCGGGCTTGGGCCCATCTGGCTTGGGGTTGACCTTGACTTTGACTCGGTCAACCGGGGTGTAAATTTTAACCCCAATAGAGTTCTTTACCGATTCGAGCTTCCAGAGTGATAAGGATGACAGTAAGTCGGTCTCGGGTTTTGTCTTCACTCTCAATGGAGGGGCGGTATGTTGGAAGAGTTCCAAGCAAGATACCGCAGCAGAGTTGACGAAGGAGGCTAAATACATCGCTGCCAACGATGCTGCCAAAGAGGCTGTCTGGATGAAGAGGTTCATTGTTGAACTTAGTGTGGTTCCATCCATCGAGCATCCAATACCTTTGTATTGTGATAATTATGGAGCTGTGGTTTTGGCCAAGAAACCCCGGTCCCATCAGCGATCCAGACATATTCTTAGGCGGTATCACCTGATCCGGGAGATAGTATATCGTCGGGAGATCGAGGTCAGTAGAGTTGACACGAAGGACAACGCAGCGGATCCACTCACGAAGGCCTTCCACTAGACACAATTTGAGAGACTTTTTGGGATGTTGGGTATGAGATACTACAACAACTGACCTTAGTGCAAGTAGAAGATTGTTAGGAATATGTATGCCCTAGAGGCCATTATTGTATGATATAGTGGATGCTTGGACATATATATATAGAGGACTTTCTTGCTCGACATGATAGTATACTATCTGGTTGCTATTTATCTTAACATGTACACTAATATTATTATACTGTCTCTCTGATACATGTTGATAAAGCCCTCAGGATGTTTGCTTGACTACCAGGACTATGATGCGGATCATACTACTGAGACTTGTGTAGTCCATAAGCACATCCTTTAACTGTTCCTAGTCGAGAGAGTATCGAGACAGGGCATCGATATTCCAGAGTAGACTAGTGTGTACATTTCTTGACCCTGCAGGGGGCGATGGTTGATCCCATAACCATTGGTGTTTGACATCAAAGATTGTACATAGGTGCTCATTAGAGAATGGGTACACCGAACATGACCCATTGAAAACTCTTAGATGGTACCATACCTATCGTCAGATAGAAGTTCTCTGGTGACACTGGTACAGGTTAGTCTCTAGACCCAAGATCGTTATAGTGTCTTGTGTGGGTCCCACCGTGGTTTGATTTCCTTCCTACCATGGCTCAAAGGAGTCGTGCAAACATGTGGATTTTGGGTACAGTCCCGAGTCATATAGAAGCAGTGAGCGATAGGAAGGGTTTGGTCTCTCCCGGTATAGGGAGTTGATGTTGCGCTATACTCGATTGGCTATACAGTAAGTCCCTGGCCAGGGCTGATGAGATTTATTGGTAAGTGTTATCAGTAGTTTCTCGAACCGTTATGAGCCACACATCGGCATGACTTATTAAGTTACTGGGGTCTGACGATTCTACCCCTAGACTCGATATGTGACATATCAAACGAAGAGACCGGACTGTACGGTAAGTGTTACTTATAGGCTTCACGGGAGTTTGGACAAGCTTGCTTGTTGATCTTCTATTCGCTCAATACCTGGGTAGCCGTTACGTCCGACTAGTACCGCTGATGGATTGTAGGTAACTGATTTGATCATTACCTAATGGCGTATTGACGAGTCTTTAGAGTCCCACATAGAGATTTTATAGTTCAAGTGAAACGGAGTAGGGCACATATGCTGATATATGCCGGAGCCTGATTAAATACGAGTATGTGATACCGTATTATAATCTGGCGTTATATGATATCGGTTATGTTATATGTGATATAACCAGATTATTGAATCAAGTATTGATTTGATAATGTGATATACAGATAAATGATATTAGTCGATTATATGTGATATAACCGGATTATTGAATCAAGTGTTGATTTAATAATATGATATATCTTTATATTTGATATAATTATATATTAACTAATATTATTACTCACTAATTATTATTCTTTTAATATATATTTATGTGTGTGTGTGTGTATTGGATTTTTTATTATAAGAAAATAGAAAAGATGAGGTGGAAAATGAGAGATATTTGTGGAATGGGTGAGGAATGACTTTTTCTTTAGTTTATTCATTTGTTATCACTATTAAAGCATGGTTCTAATATATTATTTGATAATATTGGATGCTTCAATAAGTGAGGTCAAGAGAGAATCCATTCTTCACCTGTATTTTTTCTTGAGCTCATTTCACACACTCTCTTGCTCTGTTCATCTTCTTCCTCCTCAAATCCATAACCCTCACACGTGTTGTAAACCCTAGGGCTTTAGAGTTTTTCTTAGTGAGCTAAACACCGTACTTCATCATCCTAGTCTAGATTAGCACTTTAAACTAGGTTATTTACTTCACGAATACTAGATTAGTGAAGAGGTAGCTTGACCTACAGAAACTTTGGATGGATCATCTTCAGCATGGAAGATCAAGGAACATGCTCAATTCTTCTTCAAGTGGAGCTATGAGGAGTCGTAGGGACTACTACCCGGATCTTTAGAAGTGATGGACTTGGTCTACAAAGGTTGTATACTCTTTCACTTAGATTAAAACTTGCAATATCATATTTAAACCTTAATACTCTAGTTAAGATTCTAGGTTAGTATAGCTTAGCTCCACAAAATTTTTAAAATTGCATGCTTGATGCCGGTTAAAACCTAGTGGTGGTGCTAAGAAACACTTTCAGGGGGAAAATCCCGAAATAAAGGCAAAAACAGGGTAAAGAACACAAACAATGTTCGAAAACAACGAAGCGGATCCAAGAAGCCGTGCAATCGAGAAAAGGTCGATTGGAGTCCGTCCTTTAGAAAGAAGATGGGTCGGGAATACTCTTTCCCCCAAGACAAGACAAGGAAAATATTCAACCTTGTCATGAAGCACTAAATGATGACTCTTCCGGAGTCTCGGCACTCTGAACAAATAAACGAGGTCTATCATCCGGATTATTGCTCCTACCACCTAGCTATAAGTCATCCCCTCGAAAACTGCTTCATCTTCAAATACTGGGTAGAAGAACAGTATCAGCAAGGCAGGTTCGCTTTGTCCGACTGCTGGAGGGTAAACCTGCCGCAAAAGTATGGGCCAAAGAGGACCTATACCGTGAGAATAGGACCAGATCAACCACAAAAAGGGAAGCAGACGAGTACCTGCCATATGATAACACTCTCAAAAGATTGAGGGCATGAGATTATGGATGACCTCCACATGTGCTTCGCAAATGAAGATGAGGACGAGGTGATCTCAGAGTTTCTACCAGCCCAAAAAGAGCTGGAAGATGGGATACACACTACGGAGGATAACCTAAGGAAAATTGACTTAGGGTCGGAAAAAGATCCGAGGCCAACGTTCGTCAGTGAGCTACTATCTGAAAAATAGGTAGCCATGTTGAAGGACGTGCTCATGCAATATAAAGACTGCTTCGCATGGAACTATTCTGAGATGCCGGGCCTAGATCCAAAGGTGGCAGTACATAAATTGGCCATATCGCCGGACATAAAACCAGTCCAACAGACGCCAAGAAGAATGCGGCTCGAACTTGAGATGAGTATCAAAGCTGAAGTCAAGAAACTAATCGACTCCGGCTTCATACAAGAAGTTCAATACCCCGACTGGATCACTAACATAATTCCAGTGATGAAGAAGAATGGGACGGTGCGCATCTGCGTGGACTTTCAGGATCTCAACAAAACTTTCCCGAAGGATGACTTCCTAGTACCTGTTACCGAGCTGATGATCGATCATGGATGGATCTTCAGGATACAATCAAATAAAAATGCATCCTGAAGATCAAAAGCATACCGCCTTCCGGACCTCGCTGGGCATATTTTGCTATAAGGTGATACCCTTCGGTTTAAAGAACGCTGGCGCTACCTACCAAAGGGCCATGACGAAGATCTTCGATGACCTCATACACGAGATCGTCGAATGCTACATTAACGACCTAGTGGTAAAGAGCAAATCTCACGAGGAGCATTGGGAACACCTCAAAATAGTGTCCCAACGTCTTCGGAAGTATAATCTGAAGATGAATCCTCTAAAATGCGCGTTTGGAGTCTTCTTAGGCAAATTCCTCGGATTCATCATACGACACCGGGGTATCGAAATCGACCCTTCAAAGATCAAGGTGATTATGAAAATGCCCACGCCGAGAACCCTCAAACAACTGCGGTCTCTTCAAGGAAAGCTCGCTTATATCCGGCGGTTCATAGCCAACCTCTCCGGAAAATACCGTCCCTACAGTCATCTGATGAAGAAGGGGACCCTGTTCTTCTGGGATCGTAAGTGCCAAAATGCACTAGATGAAATCAAGCAATACTTGCAAAATCCGGCGGTATTGGCCGCTTCGGTTAAGGGAAAACCCTTTATCTTATATACAACAGCCCTTGAGGGTTCTCTAGGCTCGCTATTGGCACAAGAGAACGATTAAAGAAAGGAGAGAGATCTATACTATTTGAGTCGAGTTCTCCTGGAGGCAGAAAATAACTACTCCCCTATTGAAAAGCAATGCCTGGCACTGATATTCGTAATAACGAAGCTCAGACATTACGCCTTGGCATATAAAGTCCATCTTATATCAAAAATGGATCCTCTCAAATATCTGATGTCAAGGGCCATATTAACAGGAAGGCTTGCCAAATGGGCTCTGCTCCTGATGGAATTCTCGATAATGTATCAACCCCTCAAAGCAATGAAAGGCCAGGCCATTGCTAATTTTCTCGCGGAGCATCTGATACCAGTCGACTCCCTCTTAAATTGTGAGTTGCCGGATGAACATGCATTCGACACAATCGAAGGAGAGAAAGAAGAAAATGATTCCCAATGGGAACTCTACTTCGATGGAGCGTCTTCTATGAAGAGGCGAAAGCAAAACGCCCCCATAATCAAAGCCGGGATGGGCCTTATCTTCATGACTCCGCAAGGAGGGATATTGCGTTACTCTCTCTCCTTAACAGAGCCAATGACTAATAAATAGCAGGTCTTGAGATCGTTGTCGACATGGGAATCGAAGACCTCCTTATATATGGAGACTCCCAGCTGATCGTTAGCTAAGTAAATGACAACTATCAGACATGCAAGCCAGAGCTGATAAAGTATGGCGAAAGTGTGCAGCAACCGCTGACACAAATCCCCTCCTACGGCTTGGAGAGTATACCGCATGCAGAAAACAACAAGGCGGATGCATTGGCCAAATGGGCTAAAGAACTGGCTGATGAAGACCTCGATGACATAAGGATCATCGTGCAAAGCCGCCGTGTTCTCGTGCTAACAATTATATCTTTGAAAGACTTAGTAGAGCCATCCAAAATAAAAGAAATGACCGAACAAGGATCCCTTCAAATAGAGGACAAAGAAAAGGTCAAGGATTGGAGGGATGTATTTATAGACTACTTCAAATCCCAACAAACGCCCAAAAATGCGTCGTCTAGACATCAACTCATGAAACGAGCTCTGTCCTTCGCCTTCGTCAATGATACTCAATATAAGAGATCTTTCGACTGTCTGTGGCTAAGATTCCTGGGACCAGAAGAAGCGAAGAGAGTCGTTCAAGAAATTTACGATGGACTCTGCGGTTCTCACCAAGCTGGGCCAAAGATGAAGCTGAAGATCAAAAGAATGGGTTACTATTGGCCTACAATAATTCAGAACTGCCTCAGATATGCGAAGCAGTGTCACTCATGCCAAATCCACGGGGACTTCATCCACCAACATCCAAATCCGCTACATCCAACAGTAGCTAGAAAGCCGTTCGAAATGTGGGGAACCGATATTATTGGCCACATTGAACCGATGTCGTCCAAACGACATCGGTTTATATTGGCAAAGACCAACTACTTCTCTAAGTAGGCAGAAGCAGTACTACTAAGGGAGGTGAAGACGGAGAATATCCTTCATTTATTCAAGACACATGTCATCTATTGGTTCGGCACTCCGCGACGAATTATCTCGGATAATGGGCCAGCTTATAGAAGCCATAAAATCAGCCACTTCGTACAACAGTATAAAATAGATTGGAGATACTCTTCAGTCCATAATCTTCGGGCCAACGGTCTAGCTGAAGCTTTCAACAAGTCCTTGACGAAGATTATAAAGAAAACGTTGTCCAGAAACAAAAATGACCAGCACGAAAGGCTACATGAAGCTCTTTGGGCGTACCAAACAGTGTTCAAAACAGCCACTAATACAACACCATACGCGTTGGTATTCGGCACGAAGCAGTACTTCCCCTGGAAATAGAACTCCCTTCTCTACAAGTAGCGGTTTGATATGAGCTGACAGATGAAGAAAATGCTCATCTTCGGCTTGAGGAGTTTGACGCCCTCAACGAAACTCGCCTTATAGCACAACAAAATCTTGAGGCTTATAAGGCAAGGATGACACGGTCATACGAAAGACTGACCAGGCCGAGAACATTCCGCCAAGACGAACTCGTGCTAGTCGTCAAAAGACCAATGATCCCCAATCGTGCAAAACGAAGGAAATTCGAGCCGAACTATGAAGGCCCGTACATCATAGACAAATTCTACCAAGGCGGAGCCTACCTGCTCATGGATATGCATGGTGAAAGGCCCTTCCGGCCAATAAATGGCCGATTACTCAAAAAGTACTAAGCTTGACGAGTCACGACTTAGATCTATGATAGATGACGACGCTCGTGTCCGCTCGCTATCATCCTGAGTCAGAACTCTGAGAATAGTATGCAAAGAAGCTCCGTCGCCTCAAACATGGCGATGAAGGACTGAGATGTCCTTAAATTAGAAATTCGCCTCAAACATGGCGATAACGGACCGAGATGTCCCTAAACTAGAACCTCGCCTCAAACATGGAGACATCGGACCGAGAAGTCCTTAAACTAAGTATCCGCCTCAAACATGGCGATATAGGACCGAGAAGTCCTTAAACTAATTATCCGCCTCAAATATGGCGATATAGGACCGAGAAGTCCCTAAACTAACAAAGGACTGAGATGTCCTTAAACTAGAAATTCGACTCAAACATGGCGATAACGGACTGAGATATCCCTAAACTAGAACCTCGCCTCAAATTTGGAGACATCGGATCGAGAAGTCCTTAAACTAAGTATCCGCCTCAAATATGGCAACATAGGACCGAGAAGTCCTTAAACTAATTATCCGCCTCAAATATGGCAACAACGGACCGAGAAGTCCCTAAACTAACAACAGACCGAGATGTCTCTAAACTAGAAGCTCGCCTCAAATATTGCGACATTGGACCGAAAAGTCCCTAAACTAAATTTTCGCCTGAAATATGGCGATAATGGACCGGAACATCCCTAAACTAGTGCATCGCCCAGAATACGGCGATATATTCCTTTGGGATCTATATTGCAATCGAAGTCTTAGCAGGAAAGATTGCAACTCAAGTTCCACTGGCTACATAGCTACTCTAGCGATGAAGCCACCTCCAAAACCCACCGGCAAACAGGTGGGTTACCTGCGATGAAGCTACTTTCGAGAGTTTCTCCATTAAAAATACAAAAAAATGGTATGCCCACAAGCAAAATGAGCACGGATGAAAACCCGAAAGGGCGCCGTGAGTTAAAACAACAGGACTGCCGGCGAGTTTGTGAAAACCCGAATATGGAGCAAACTCGTAAAATAAAAAATTCATGTGCACTTGCAAAGTCCTTTCGACCTTGTGAGGAGAAAATACCTGCGTGAGATCCTTATGACTCACAAAGGAGCAACACACTTAGAAATTTTCATGATTCCTAAGAAGAAATTACACTTACGGGATCCTCACGACTCGGAAGGAAAATTCCCTTCATGAAACCCTCACGGCTCATAAGATTCAAAAGAATTAAGCTACAGGGATCTGAAGCTGTTCTTAAGCCGCTACATCCCCCAAGTTGCCCTACAGGCGGTCCAATATTGACCCCTGTATACAATCCACGGGCACGAATAAATATTCCCTCACCAAGTTCCACCAACGGCTAGAAATGTCCCCGTATGGTAAACGACACTTGTAAGTCCTCTCGACTTATAAGGAGAAAACACTCTTGCAAGATCCTTGCGATTTACAAGAGAAAATATCACTTAGGAATACTCACGATTCCTAAGGAGAAAATACACCTACGAGATCCTCATGACTTATAGGGAGAAATACCTTTATGAGACCCTTACGGCTCATAAAGTCAAAAGGCTTTATCGACAGGATCCTAACCATGTTTGCTAAGCCACCTTTGTTCAAATCAGCAAATGCAAATGATGAGTCGCTCCTGGCAATGTTCCAGTCGTAGCAATGCTGATGCCTAAACAGGTGTCAAACTCCAAGTCCTTTCACGACAAATGATGATTCTTTCCTGACAATATTCTAGTCATAGCGATGCTAATGCCAAGCTTAGTATCAGATTCCAAACTCACAATAAAAAACAACAGCGAGTAGCAAAAAATGCATATAAAAACAGCCGAAATATTTGGGCAACTCGCAATAAAAATCAGCGAGCAAAAAATATGCATATAAAAACAGCTGAAATGTTTGGGCAACTCGCAATAAAAAACAGCGAGTAAAAATATTTTAAAAAAATAGCCGAAATGATTGTGCACCGTGGATAAAAAGCCGAAATGATTGGGCAATCGCCACTTTCGCGATATGAAAAGCTGAAAAGATAGAGCATCAAGGCAATAAAAAATAAAATAAAATAAAATTTCCTCTGGCCTGCAAGTATGTCCATATTGACTCTTGTATATGATCCATGGGTACAAATGAAAGAAAGGGAACCATATTTTTCCACCAGGCTCCGTTAAAGGAAGAGCCAGATCTCGACGGTTCATATACAACCTAGAGACTAACTTAACGTTCTTCTCATCCCAACAGAGTGCAGACGTGACGTCAACAAAGCTCCAAGAAGCCGAATCAAAAAGGCGTAATGGCAAAATCCCAGCTCCAGCTCGACGTTCCTTCTCGATGCAGACGCGACATCAACAACGAATCCAAGGAGTCAAGTCAAAAAGGAGTGATGACAAAATCCTAACTCCAGCTCGACATGCTTCTCATGCCAGCAGGATGTCGACGCAATGTCATCAAAGACCTAAGGGTCAAACAAAAAAGGAGTAATGGAAAAATCCCAGCTCCAGCTTGATGTTCCTTCTCGATGCAGATGCAACGTCAACAAAAGACCTAAGGGTCGAAACAAAAATGGGGCGATGACAAAATCCTATCTCTAAGTCTTAATGGTACATATATAACCTAGAGACCATCCCGGCGTTCCTTCTCATTCCATCAGGATGCAGACGCAACGTCAAGAAAGACCCAAGGGTCGAACAAAATGGAGTAATGGCAAAATCCTAACTCTAGCTCGACGTTCCTTCTCGGATGCATATGCAACGTCAACAAAAGACCTAAGGGTCGAAACCAAAAATGGAGTAACAGCAAAATCCTAACTCCAAGTCTCGACGGCGCATATACAAGCTAGAGACCATCCGGACATTCCCCCTCATTTCAGCTGGATGCGAATGTGGCTATCAAATGAAAATGGAGCAATGACATATTCCTAGCTTCAGACTTCAACTGCAATACATACAGCATATAAATCTTACAGATGTCTACCCACCTTTAGCAAAGAATTGGCACGACATCGTCAAAACAAAAAATGAAGCAATGACATATTCCCAGCTTTGGTTCTTGAAGGCAACTCATATAAAGCCTAAAAGACTATCGAAGATCATCCTACACCAGAGAGGAGTGGTTATGACTCATCGGGGCTCCAAACCGAGCCTAATCTCAAGTAAAAAGCGTCATGGAAAATTCCTAACGTTTGCTCTTCCGACGGTAATATTGCCTAAGGAGATTACTTGAAGACGTCTTGTCCAGCTTCCAAAGGGATCAGAGACACGACAGTCGCGGGGCTACTCGAACAACGGCTTAAAGACCGCATATCGAGGAATACATCAGCCAACGCGACGATACCACGGACTAAAACCCTAGTACCACAAGCCTAACGGACCTCTGTCGTAAAGAATGGGGGTTATCTGCAAATAACGATAGGACAAGTTTGCCTGTAAACCCAAGGGAGGTAAACTACAAACTCCGAAATGAGTACATAAACTAGAAACTTCGAAATGAGTGAATAAACTACGGACTCCGAAATGAGTACATAAACTAGAAACTTCGAAACGAGTGAATGAACTACAATCTCCGAAATGAGTACATAAACTAGAAACTCCAAAACGAGTGAATAAACTAGAAACTCCGAAACGAGTGAATAAACTAATTGGCGCTCTATTGAGACATCAAGAAACAGAAAGGCGCAACTCATAGACCTCGAGGTTCGGAATTATGTTTCTTAAGGATCAAGACCCGAGTTAATCATGGATGACGACGCTTGTGTCCATCCACTTTCAAAATTCTAAATGACATACCAGCCCGAAACCAACCATATTTTATACTTCACTCGCGGGTATACCACCGTAAGCAAGGTAGCAGGGCGAAGAATTTGTTCACACCAGTCCAGTACTCACCTATGTCTAGATGCATGGATCAAAAACTTCTAAAGTTTAAAATACAAAGCATATGTGCAGAGTCAAGATGCCCACATGAGTATGTGCTGGGGATAAAACGTTCAGCGGTCAACAATTTTTTTATATTTATTCCACAGAAAAAAGATCACCAAATATAGGATCAGAAATACAGGGATTAGGAAAACAATAAACAAAATTCTCTAACTCTCTCTCCACCTTCTCTACCATGTCGAAGCGCCGATCTTCGTGAAGGGTCGCTCCCTATCGGTCAGCGCCATGCCCATCAGCGAAGGAGGACATGATAGCCCGCCGAGTCCGCATCTGACTTAGCAACTGAAAAGAATGGTCCTTTAGAGGGTGGGAAATCAAATATGCCTCATAAAAGAATTCGATCTTGTCATCCGCTATGTCGAGCATCGCCGGAGTTATCTCTGCTGGATGAAGGGGGATGTCAGCAAGCACGGACATGAAAATCATCCGAAACCAAATGGAGCCGATAGGAAGAGGAGAGCTCCTACAAGCCAAAAACTCGTACATCACCATGTCATACAGGTTTGTTCCCGCCAAAAATTTCTGCGCAAAAGAGCCCAAGGTATCAAATGGCAGCGATATGCTTAAGGAAATGAGAACCAGTATCTTCCGGCCTGTATTTTGATAAACTCCCAAAAGAAGAACAGCTAAATTCTGATGGTATTGGAAGCATCTCGAAAAACCCTTCGATTTGATATATTATGGGCTTCATAATTCATCCGGGATCAAAAGTTATGAGGTATCACGTGTCCACACGTGATGGACCTTTAAGAACCCGCTGGGGGAGTTAAAAGATATAATAAAAACTCAGAAAAGACCCCAATGGGGCATCACGTGCTCACACGTGACCATGGGTCACGTGCAGACACATGATGGGCTCTTAAGGCCTCGAAAATAATGAATAGAATTAAATTCTAAAATCTGTTCCCTGATAAAAAATCAGAAATTACCTCAATGAGGTATCAAGTGCTCACACGTGACCAATGGTCACGTGTTGACACGTGATGGTTAAAACTGAAGCGTAAATAAACGCTGAGAAAAGGACTCAATTGGGGGTCACGTGCTCCCATGTGACCAAGGGTCACGTGCCAGCATTTGACAGGCTTTGAAAACCTTACAGATTAATAGAGTTAAAGTTCAAAAATTTTCTAAATCTTTCCAAACACAAAAGGTCTATGGGGGACCGTTGGATTAAAGATCCAAGGGTGATTAAAAATCACCAATTTATAGAAGGATCTTAGACAAGGAAAGATTTCCCTTAAATCTCACCGAAAATAACAAACATAATATCTTTGGATTTAAAATCCAACGGTGAATAAAATTCACTGAATGATCTAAAGGATCATATTAATTATGAAATCAAATCAAATCTTTCAATGAGAGATTTATTAAACAAATAGATTCTCTTCCTTCTCCTATAAATAGGAGCCAAGAAAAGAAGAGGAGGGACCTTTTTTGGAGAGAAAAACAGAGATAGGAGAATTTAATTCTCAAGAGGGAAGAAAAGAAAGGAGAATTTAATTCTCAACAAAGAAAACCTTAGGTGAGAAAAGAAAGGGAATCAAAACTTCAAACAGAGAATTTAATTCTCAAAATCCAAGAGTTTAACTCTTATACAAAAAAGAACTTAGTTCTTCTTCTGGTTGAAGATCTGCACAGAGCACATCTCCCCATAAGTTGAGAATTTAATTCTCATCGGGTCGAGATCCTGCCATGCAGATCCTAAACTTAGAAGGTGAATTGAGTTTTGAGAATTTAATTCTCCTAAAACAAAACTAGGGTTTAACCCTAATCAAGAATTTAATTCTTTTACATATCTAGGAATTTAATTCCTTTAAAAAGAAATCAGGGTTTTATCCTAAATAAGAATTTAATTCTGTCACAATAGGAATTTAATTCCTCCAAAACAAAAATTAGGGTTTAACCCTACAGAGAATTTAATTCTTAAAAAAGAGAACTCAAAAGATCTCCATGCATGCAGAAGACTAAGGTCACGTGTCCCCACGTGACCCCTGAAGATATCCCCGGAAATAAGAAGGAATTAGCTTTGAGGCAATGCCTCACGTGCTCCCACGTGACCTCCAAATCACATAAAAGAAAAAGCAAAGGAAATGAAAGCTTTGGGCGCCCTCACGTATTATCACGTGACCCCTCAGCAAATGCTTTAACAATTGGCGCACAGATCCCCATCACGTGCCAACACGTGATGCTCTAAAATAAAAATAAAAGTGTTTAACACTTATTCGTAGATTTGAGGATAAAACAAAAGGAGATATGGCTCCACATTTAGGGCCCCCTCATGTGTCCCCACGTGACCCCTAACAAATCCCTTTAATATCCAATTGATGGAGGCCTATCACGTGCCCACACGTGATGGCCAGGAAATGAAAAGTGTTTAACACTTAATTACAGAACGAAGAAAAGGGATCTGGTCCCCCCTTTGGGCTCTCTCACGTGTCCACACGTAACCCCTCTTTCTTTAGTGTTTAACACTAATTTGGGGATTATATTTCCAGTGTTTAACACTAATTGTTTCTAGTGTTTAACACTAAATTAAAGATTATATTTCCAGTGTTTAACACTGATTGTCTTTTAGTGTTTAAACATTAATTTGAGAGTTCTATCTCCAGTGTTTAACACTGTTGTTCTCTAAGTGTTTAACACTACTTTTAGCCAAATTGACTAATTTTCCAGAGGCAAAAGTCCCTCTTCTAAATGAATCTCAAAATTGAGGAAATCAAAGACAAAATGCTGTTAGAGCCCCCAAACCTCTGTTTAGCACTGCTGAATGACGAGGGCCTGAACCCAGACAAATGTCTAATGGCCCAAAGGGCCAATATTTCAAACATAATTGGACTTAGCCCAAATTGGCCATAAGTCCTCAAATCATCTTGAACTGAGCACATCTGCTCTTTCAACCAACTCATTGGTTCAAGGGTACATCTCTGAACTCCTCTGATATTTGTCGTTGTAATCCTTCAACGTCTTCAGAGAGGTGACGGGTCCCGACAGCCATACATTTTATTGGACCACTATGTCCTTAAACTGGTATTGGACCACTATGTCCCTAAACTGGAACAATAGAGCCCAAATGCTCTTTTGTCGGATCTAAACGATCCTGTTAAGTTGATCTTAGTCTCAAATCAGACTAACATATCCTTAACAAACGTTTAAGTTGATCTTAGCCTCAAATATGGCTAACGTATCCTTAAACAAAAACCTTCAAACAAATTTTAGTCCCAAATTGGACTATAGATCTCCCAACCAACTTTGGTTCAAGGGCACATCTCTGAACTCCTCTGGCATCTGTCGTTGTAATCCTTCAACGTTGTCAGAGAGGTGACGGGTCCCGACGGCCATACATTCAACAGACCACTATGTCCCTGAACTGGAACAATAGAGCCCAAATGCTCTTTTGTCGGATATAAACGATCCCGTTATGTTGATCTTAGTCTCAAACTGGACTAACGTATCCTTAACAAACGTTTAAGTCGATCTTAGCCTCAAATACGGCTAACGTATTCTTAAACCAAAACCCCAAACCCAAATCTAAGAAAATACGGATTTGGACTAATCCACGTCCTACGGGCGACGACATAAATTAGTCTCCGTATACAATCCACGGGCAACCACAAACAAAAAAAACACCCTCGACATGAAGTAAAATTCTGGAGAAGGAGAAAGTTGTTACCGCGATGCGGTAGCGTAATTAACTGCAGGGGCTTGCGCCTGCAGAGAAGAGCGTCCCCACAATCAAAAACCCCTCGAGCGAGGGGGAATCTGACGAAGTCTGCTACATCGGCCGCATCCGTCTAAACCTCCGATACACGGTGCCATAAATCAACTTGGCATCTTCGGAGAGGTGGACGGATAAAACCATATAGAATCTGCCCCGAATCTCAGGCAAGAAGCCCATGTCTTGGCCGCCATTCGGAGGGGAACAGATTCTGGCACGCCCGGTGGGACCTTTTCCTCTTTCCACTCCACACTTCGTGTGTCGTGTTCGCGAACGAATCGCGGTTTACTAATGGTTTCCCGTGGGTTTCGAGATACTAAGATTTGGCGTTTTGCTTGGTGCAGAATGCAAAAGATCAATGGCGGTCACCTGCTCAAAGTGTTGCACATGCAACTGCAACCCACGTCCTGCCTCAACTAGGGGTATATCTTATGGGTCCCAGGTGGCTTCCCTGTTCACAATGCCGATGGAACAGGTCACTCAAGCCGCCACAGGACTGTTTTTTAGGACCATGCTCCCGCCAATGAGCTTCACCGCTCCTGTGCCAACACCGGAAGCTCCTAAGAAGTCGGTCTTCGATCGGCTTACAGCTACTGCGGTCCCTCTCAACGGGTCGTCCAACTCCAACTCCTCGGTCTTCGCTAGACTGGGCCAAAATTCCTGTGGGCCCACAATGAAGGTTTCAATCCCAAAGAAGGTTATTCCGAAGAGGATAGCCATCCCTGGTCCTGAAGTCGTCAAGGCAGCTTCTCCTACCAAAGGGGCGGTCTTTACAAGATTGACTGTTCCGGCTCCCGCTACGATTCCTGTCCCTGCTCAGAAGACTGTTTTCAACCGATTAGATACTGCTTCTCAAAGGACATCAGTATTCAATAGGCTGACGCCAACAGCAGCCCCTCACCTGGACAGGGTGCAAGACAAAGCCATCCCCATCACCGAACCAACTCCATCAGCTCGACACGCTCGACGTCGCCACTGGCGCCGAGTAAGGAAGGCCGGGGGCAGCTCCCCCTCAGGGCTAACTCCACTGACTTCGATGGTGGAAGTTAATGCTGCTGTTCTAACTGGGAACAACTTTGAACCACTAAGGAGGGTACGCAAGAACTCTCCGACTGCTACGCTAAAAAGATCTCCTCCACCTGCGGAGAGTGTTATAGATACAAAGCTGGAGCAACCCCCTCAACGGCTGTCCTCCAAAATTTATAAGGTCTGGCGGAGGGTTCAAGACTCAGTAATAGACCAAGATCACTCTCGCCGGTAGAAGAGGGCGAAGGTTCAAGAAGAAAAGAACCGTCCTATCAAACAGCAAAGGACGACAACAGCCAGGGTGCCCGCTGCAACGGCCCCCTCAACTTTGATGGCCCACAAGAGAAGAAGGCCGGAGAAGGTCCCTACGCCTGCGGCAAATGCCAAAAGCGGCGAGCCAAAACGCCCTATGTCTGGGGGTATTGTAGTCTATACCGTTTATATGGCTTCCGGAAAGGAGGAAAGCCGTGCTTCTACGGGCCACCGACCGCTCACCCGATCCGTGACGAAAGCCCAGGAGCAACAACAAAAGCTTCAGGAAACGATGACTGCAATGGCTGCACTTACTGGGCCAAAAGAATGCTCGGAGGCGTCATCAGAATAGAGTCACGAACAAGAGACTGATGCTGATTTCTTACGCAGGGTCCTCGAAAAGAAGGACAAAGAAGCTGCAGAGCAGGCGGATAACATAAAACAAATGGCGCTCCTCTTCCAAGATATGGTAGGGATGATGTTACAGCCAGACCCGCCAGCTGATGGCCCTCCAATCATTGTCAAAGAAGATAGAGGAGGGACATCTAATCCTCCTCCGGCTCTTTCAGCTGCCAAGAAAGAAACCATTTCCAAGGCCGCACTGGATGACTATATAGCTCAACAAATACGAGCTCATCAGGCGAATGAGGCGGCTGGGCAAATTGCTAGAACCGGACGACCCTTCCCGGGCTGGTATGACCAAATTAGTTACCTGCCGGGATATACGATCTCTAAATTCCATGTCTACAAGGGGACATGCAATCCCCATCAACATGTTGCCCAGTTCAGGGCTCTTTGTGGCAACACTGGAGGCGACGACAAACTGTTGCTTCGCCAATTCGTCGGCAGCTTAGCAGAAACGGCCTTTGAATGGTATTCGGAGCTACCTAATGACTATGTCAAAATATTTGCGGAGATGGATCTACTGTTTACACAAAGATTCACGAGTGCTAGTGAACGCACCCCGATAACGGCATTAATTAATGCAAGGGTGAAGCTGGGCGAAACCTGGGTTCAGTACGCGATGCAATGGTGGAACCTATGGTCGAAGTGCGAGCAGCGCATCGAAGAAGCGCCAGCGGTAGGCATGTTCGTGGGCACTCTTGACCCACAGGCGACCATCTCCCAATTTATGATGTTCTTCCAGCCGACCACCTTCCAGGCCTTGATTGACAAGCTGGCCCAAATGGACCAGATGGGCCATAGGCCTTCCTCTTTAAAGACGGAGCCTTGGAATGAAAAAGGGCAAAGGGAAAACAACCTTCGTTGCCAATACTCAACAACGGCCGAGCAACTTAAAGCCGGTTGTTCGCCAAAACAACGTGCGTTCACGCCCATCCCTCGAGGAGAGACTGGGACGTCCTTACTCGTTTCCCCAGGATAAAACGAGGAAATTGTTCGAGCTGGCAGTGTGCAACAGACTCATCAACCTGCCGAGTCCGAAACGTCCGTTGCAGCCAGGCGATGTCAACGATCCAAATTACTGCCCTTACCACCAAGCGGTAAGCCATCCAATTGAAGATTGCTTCGTCTTTAAGGGATGGGTCGAGGATCAGTACCAATAAGGCAAGTTTGCGTTATCTAAAAACTAGAAGGTGAACCCGCCACAGCCTCACACTCCTAAGAAGACGGACACACCGCGAGCATCATGTTCTTCCGTAGAAGAGACTCCATGGGAGGTTGCTCTTTCAGCCAAGATGAAAAGAATAATGAAAGATCTCCAAACATGCCCGGCAATCAGGTGGAAGAATCTGCTGGAACCCGAGATTATCGAGGGAATGCTGAAGCCGCGCCCAATTCCAAAAACGGGTGGTGATAGTCAAAGCGCTCACACCCAGCCGTCAAAATCTTCGAAGAAGAAGAAGAAGAACAAAAAGCCCGTGAAGCCTGGTGACAAGCGCACGGACATGCAAAAATAGATTGATGCGTTGGAAGAATATAATCAGAAGGCGCGGACCCCAGTCACACTCCAAGAATTTCTCAGCCACGTCCTTGAGGACGGAGATGATGACAATGGAGAAGACTCGTCGGATGAATCTGAAGATTATGTGGCAAGCTGCCATGTGATCTCTCACTCGTCAATAAATGACGAAGAAACTCTTTACATAGAGAAGCTGGGGGCAGATCCTGAGCCAGAACTTCTAAGACCATCAGACGAAATGATTGATGCATTCATGAACGAAGCCCGTCTTAAAAGCAAAGCTGATCGAGAGCGCGAGATGGCCATATTCGAGAAAGCCAAACGCCGGCGACTAGATGAGAGGGTCGAAACACTCCCACCGGATCAAAGTACACCCGACACAAATGAAAGCAGGATCAAGACAAGGAAATGATTCTCCAAAGCCATATCGATGGGGATGAAACTGCCCTCTTTCAGAGAAAATTCTCCTGGCGGTATACATCTTGATGAAGCGGACGTACATCCTAACTTCTGCTTATATCATCAGAAGATTGCACATCTTACTGAAGACTGCAACTCCTTTAAGTGTTGGTGGCAAGGGTATGTCGCTCACAGGAAACACTTCAACAGGACAAAGCGTGAAGCTCATAGACAGCGGAAAAATGCGACAGATGGGCGTAAAAGAATTGTCGGCAATTGTCATAGGGTTGATCCCGGGGAATCGCGAGTTCTCACCTTCGGGAGCGACTCCGACGAAAAGGTAGCCCACGGTCCTCTCTTCAAGGAATCCATCTCTGAAATGAAAGAATTGAGGAATTGCGAGAACATTCAGCTGCACAATCGCACGCTACCCAAAAAGAATCTCGGACCCGCAAACAAGGGATCGAACAAAAGAGATAAGGGGAATGGAAAAGCGACCTCCGTCGCCAATGCTCAACAACAGCCGAGTGACCCGAAACCGTTTGGTCGTCAAAACAACAAGCCTCGATACCTCAATGAGAAGTTGAAACGTCCTTACTCGTTTCCCAGAGATAAAACAAAGAGACTGTTCGAGCTAGCGGTGCGCAGCGGGCTCATCACTCTGCCAGATCCAAAATGTCCGTTGCAGCCAGGTGACGTTGACAATCCTAACTATTGTCCCTACCACAGAGTAATGGGTCACCCACTCGAAAATTGCTATGTCTTCAAAGGCTGGATTGAGGATGAATACCAACAGGGCAAATTCGCGTTGTCTGACAACTGGAAGGTGAGCCCGCAACAACCACATGCTCCGAAAAAGATGGACATGCCGGGGGCATCGTGCTCTTTCATAGAGAAATCCCCATAGACCGAAAAGTCAGTAAACTAGAGATTCGCCTCAAATACGGCGACGGTGGACCACTATGTCCTAAAACTGGCGTCGGACCGAAACATCCCTAAACTAACGACGGACCGCAATGTACTAAAACTTGCAAATGACCGAAACGTGGTTAAACTACTACCAACCCGCGGCATCCCCACGCTGACGTAAAAAAAACGGTATGTCCATAAGCAAAATGGGCACGGATGAAAACCCGAAAGGGCTCCGTGAGTAAAAACAACAGGGTTACCGGCGAGTGTTTATGAAAACCCGAAAGGGCGCAACCTCGTTAGAAAAAAGAATAAAAAGAATAAAAAAAACGGTAAGTCCATAAGCAAAATGGGCACGGATGAAAACCCGAAAGGGCTCCGTGAGTAAAAACAACAGGGCTACCGGCGAGTGTTTGTGAAAGCCCGAAAGGGCGTAACCTCGTTAAAAGACACTTACAGGGTCCTCTCGACCTTGTAAGGAGAAACCACCCGCGTGAGATCCTTACGACTCACAAGGGAGCAATACACTTAGGAATCCTCACGATTCCTAAGGAGAAATAACACTTGCAAGATCCTCACGACTCGTAAGGAGAACTCTCTTATGGGACCCTCACGGCTTATAAAATTTGAAAGTCTTAAGTTACAGAGACCTGAACCTGTTCTTAAGCAACCCCCACAACCTTTGATATTGCCCTACAAGCGGCTCAATGCTGACCCTTGTATACAATCCATGGGTGAGAATAAACATTTCCCTAACAAAGTCCCATCCGTGACTAGGGATATGTCTACACGGTGAACAGCCCTTGTAAGTCCTCTCGACTTATAAGGAGAAAGCACTCTTGTAAGATCCTTACGACTTATAAGAGACCATGCACTTAGGAATCCTCACGACTCCTAAGGAGAAAACACACCTACGAGATCCTCACGACTTGTAGGGAGAAATACCTTTGTAAGACCCTTACGGCTCACGAAGTCAAAAGCCTTAGTCGACAGAATCCTAACCATGTTTACTAAGCCACCTTTGTTCGACATCGACATAGGCAAATGATGATTCGCTCCTGGCAATGTCCCAGTGGTAGCGATGCTGATGCTTAAATCGGTATCAAATTCCAAGCCTTTTCACGGCAAATGATGATTCGCTTCTGGCAATATTCCAGTTGTAGCGATGCTGATGCTGAGATTGGCGTCAGATTCCAAGTTCCACACTCACGATAAAAAAATCAACGAGCCATACGTG
Source organism: Agapanthus africanus (assembly GCA_030015575.1). Classification (NCBI taxonomy): domain Eukaryota; kingdom Viridiplantae; phylum Streptophyta; class Magnoliopsida; order Asparagales; family Amaryllidaceae; genus Agapanthus; species Agapanthus africanus. The sequence continues at coordinate 310,189,794 of JASDDO010000024.1, forward strand.
CATACGAAATAGCCGAAATGATGTGGCAACTTGCAATAAAAAGCAGCAAGTAAAAATGTATACATACAAAAACAGCCGAAATGATTGGGCAACTCGCAATAAAAAGCAGCGAGTAAAAAGAAAAATAGTCGAAATGATTGGGCACCGTGAAAAATAGCCGAAATGATTGGGCAATCGCGATTTTCACGATATAAAAAGCTGAAATGATAGAGCATCACGGAAAGAATAAAAAAATGATGAAAGAATGAAACTTTTGCCCCTACAGGTGAGATCACCTCGATCCCTGTATACAATCCAGGGGCACAAACAAAGAGGGAACCATACCTTCCCAACAGGCTCCATCAGAAAGCGAAGACAAATCTCGACGGTTCATAGACAACCTAGAGACAACCTCGACATTTGTCGCAATATTGCAGACACAATGTCAACAAATGAAGCAAAGGAAGATCCCAAGCTTCAGGGTCTCGACGTCGATATCGACAACTTAGAGATCACCAACAGCGTTTCTCCTCACTCCAACCAGATACAGACGTGACGTCAACAACCGACCTCAGAGTCGCAATGAAACGGAACCATGGCAAAGTCCATAGTTCCAAATCTCAATGGCCACATCTACAGCCTGGAGACCAACGACGGTGTGCCTCTTCATTCCAGCAGGACATAGATGTTACACCATCAAGCGGAGCGAGGGCAAAATCCCAGCTCCACCTCAGCATTCGTCTCGATACAGCAGACTCAATGTCAACAACAGTGTCCTTCCTTCGACAGGATTCTCCCACACTAAAGCAAATGAAGCAAAGGCCAAATTCCTAGCTTCAGGGTCTTGACGGCAACTCATATAAAGCCTGAAAGACAATCGGAGATCATCTCGCACCAGCGCAGAGTGGTCACCACCTCGACGATCGTCTCAATACAGCAGATGAAATGTCACCCCAGCGTTCTTCCCCCAGTAGGATTCGGACGCGCTAAAGCAAATGAAGCACAAGGCCAAATTCCTAGCTTCAGGGTCTTGACGGCAAGTCATATAAAGCCTGGAAGACAATCGGAGATCATCTCGCACCAGCGCGGAGTGGTCACCACATCGACGATCGTCTTGATACAGCAGATGAAATGTTATCCCAGCGTTCTTCCCCCAGCAGGATTCGGACGCGCCAAAGCAAACGAAGCGAAGGCCAAATTCCTAGCTTCAGGGTCTTGACGACAACTCATATAAAGCCTGAAAGACAATCGGAGATCATCTCGCACCAGCGCGGAGTGGTCACCACCTCGACGATCGTCTCGATACAGCAGATGAAATGTCATCCCAGCGTTCTTCCCCCAGCAGGATTCGGACGCGCCAAAGCAAATGAAGCAAAAGCCAAATTCCTAGCTTCAGGGTCTTGACGACAACTCATATAAAGCCTGCAAGACAATCGGAGATCATCTTGCACCAGCGCGGAGTGGTCACCACCTCGACGATCGTCTCGATACAGCAGATGAAATGTCACCCCAGCGTTCTTCCCCCAGCAGGATTCGGACGTGCCAAAGCAAATGAAGCAAAAGCCAAATTCCTATCTTCAGGGTCTTGACGGCAACTCATATAAAGCCTGAAAGACAATCGGAGATCATCTCGCACCAGCGCGGAGTGGTCACCACCTTGACGATCGTCTCGATACAGCAGATGAAATGTCACCCCAGCGTTCTTCCCCCAGCAGGATTCGGACGCGCCAAAGAAAATGAAGCAAAGGCCAAATTCCTAGCTTCAGGGTCTTGACGGCAAGTCATATAAAGCCTGAAAGACAATTGGAGATCATCTCGCACCAGCGCAGAGTGGTCACCACCTCGACGATCGTCTCGATACAGCAGACGGGATGTCACTACAGCGCCCTTCCTCCAACTGGATTCGGACACGTCAAAGCAAACGAAGCGAAGGCCAAATTCCTAGCTTCAAGATCTTAACGGCAAGTCATATAAAGCCTGAAAGACTACCGGAGATCATCCCACATGGAGTGGTCACCACCTCGACGTTCGTCTCGATACAGCAGACGAAATGTCACCCCAGCGTTCTTCCTCCAGCAGGGTTCAAACGCGACAATCAAACAAACGGAGCCACGGCAAAAATTCCCAGTTCCAAGCCTCAACGGTTCACCAACAACTTAGAGACAACCGCGACATTCGTCTCGATACAGCAGACGCAATGCCAGCAAACGAAGCGAAGGCCAAATTCCTAGCTTCAAGGTCTTAATGGCAAGTCATATAAAGCATGAAAGACCACCGGAGATCATCCCACATGGAGTGGTCACCACCTCGACGTTCGTCTCGATACAGCAGACGCAACATCACCAAAAGGAGCCACGGCAAAATCCCTAGTTCCAAACCTCGACGGTTCACCAGCAACCTAGAGACAACCACGACATTCGTCTCGATACAGAGGACGCAATGCCAGCAAACGAAGCAAAGGCCAAATTCCTAGCTACAGGGTCTTAACGGCAAGTCATATAAAGTCTGAAAGACTATCGGAGATCATCCCACACCAGCGCGGAGTGGTTATGACTCATCGGGGCTCCCCAAAATGAGCCTAACCTCAAGTAAAAAGCGGCATGGCAAATTCCTGACGCTTGCTCTTCTGACGGTCAAACTGCCTAGGAAGATTGCTTGAAGACGTCTTGTCTAGCCCCCGAAGGGATCAGAGACACGGCAGTCGCAGGGCTACTCGAACAACACGATTGCCTATCGAGGAATATATCAGCTGATGCGACGGCATGACGGCCAAAACCCTAAGTACCACAGACCCTAACGGACTTCTGTCATAAAGAGCAGAGATTAACTGTGGCGTTAGGATATTCTTGCGAGAAATGCTCGATTCGTCTCGACTTGTGAGGAAATTGATGTCTTTACGAGAACTTCTCGATGCGGCTCGACTCGTAAGATAAAGCCTTAGGCAGCGGGGATTAAAAAACCTGTTTCCTAAGCACTGGGACCCTGCATGTCGATCCAAAACGGTCTCTTGCATACTATCCATGGGTCACACTCTCCAAAGTCGAATCTCGACAAGGAGGGAAACAACCGCTTATGGGTCCTCTCGACTCGTAAGAAGAAAAATTCTCTTATAAGATCCTTACGACTTATGAGAGAAAACACACTTAGGGGACCTCACGACCCCTAAGGAGAAAATACACCTTTGAGATCCTCTCGATCCGTAGGGAGAAAAATCTTTGTGAGACCCTCACGGCTCATAAAGTTGAAAAGTCTTAGGCTACAGGGACCCTAAACTTGTCTCCTAAGTCCTCAATTCCATGGTTATGCATAACTTTGCACTATTTCACCCACGTACATACTTACGTGGGCAAAGTAGTGGGGGACATTTGTTCCCGCCAAAAATTTCTGCGCAAAAAAGCCCAAGGTATCAAATAGCAGCGATACGCTTAAGAAAATAAGAACCAGTATCTTCCGGCCTGTATTTTGATAAACTCCCGAAGGAGGAACAGCTAAATTCTGATGATATTGGAAGCATCTCGAAAAACCCTTCGATTTGATAAATTATGGGCTTCATAATTCATCCGGGATCAAAAGTTATGAGGTATCACGTGTCCACACGTGATGGACCTTTAAGAACCCGCTGGAGGAGTTAAAAGATATAATAAAAACTCAGAGAAGATCCCAATGGGGCATCACGTGCTCACACGTGACCATGGGTCACGTGCAGACACATGATGAGCTCTTAAGGCCTCTAAAATAATGAATAGAATTAAATTAAAAAATCTGTTCCCTGATTAAAAATCAGAAGTTACCTCAATGAGGTATCACGTGCTCACACGTGACCAATGGTCACGTGTTGACACGTGATGGTTAAAACTGAAGCGTAAATAAACGCTGAGAAAAGGACTCAATTGGGGGTCACGTGCTCCCGCATGACCAAGGGTCACGTGCCAGCACGTGACAGGCTTTGAAAACCTTACAGATTAATAGAATTAAAATTCTAAAATTTTCTAAATCTTTCCAAACACAAAAGGTTTATGGGGGACCGTCGGATTAAAGATCCAAGGGTGATTAAAAATCACCAATTTATGGAAGGATCTTAGACAAGGAAAGATTTCCCTTAAATCTCACCGAAAATAACAAACAGAATATCTTTGGATTTAAAATCCAACGGTGATTAAAATTCACTGAATGATCTAAAGGATCATATTAATTATGAAATCAAATCAAATCTGTCAATGAGAGATTTATTAAACAGATTGATTCTCTTCCTTATCCTATAAATATGAGCCAAGAAAAGAAGAGGAGGGACCTTTTTTGGAGAGAAAAACAGAGAGATGAAAATTTAATTCTCAAGAGGGAAGAAAAGAAAGGAGAATTTAATTCTCAACAAAGAAAACCCTAGGTGAGAAAAGAAAGAGAATCAAAACTTCAAACAGAGAATTTAATTCTCAAAATCCAAGAGTTTAACTCTTATACAAAAAAGAACTTAGTTCTTCTTCTGGTTGAAGATCTGCACAGAGCACATCTTCCCATAAGTTGAGAATTTAATTCTCATCGGGTCGACATCCTGCCATGCAGATCCTAAACTTAGAAGGGGAATTGAGTTTTGAGAATTTAATTCTCCTAAAACAAAACTAGGGTATAACCCTAATCAAGAATTTAATTCTTTTACATATCTAGGAATTTAATTCCTTTAAAAAGAAATCAGGGTTTTATCCTAAATAAGAATTTAATTCTTTCACAATAGGAATTTAATTCCTCCAAAACAAAAATTAGGGTTTAACCCTACAGAGAATTTAATTCTTAAAAAAGAGAACTCAAAAGATCTCCATGCATGCAGAAGGCTAAGGTCACGTATCCCCACGTGACCCCTGAAGAGATCCCCGGAAATAAGATGGAATTAGCTTTGAGGCAATGCCTCACGTGCTCCCACGTGACCTCCAAAACACAGAAAAGAAAAAGCAAAGGAAATGAAAGGTTTGGGCGCTCTCACGTGTTATCACGTGACCCCTCAGCAAATGCTTTAACAATTGGCGCACAGATCCCCATCGCGTGCCAACACGTGATGCTCTAAAATAAAAATAAAAGTGTTTAACATTTATTCGCAGATTTGAGGATAAAACAAAAGGAGATCTGGCTCCACATTTAGGGCGCCCTCACGTGTCCCCACGTGACCCCTAACAAAAAGCTTTAATATCCAATGGATGGAGGCCTATCACGTGCCCACACGTGATGCCAGGAAATGAAAAATGTTTAACACTTAATTGCAGAATGAAGAAAAGGGATCTGGTCCCCCCTTTGGGCGCTCTCACGTGTCCACACGTGACCCCTCTGTCTTTTGTGTTTAACACTAATTTGGGGATTATATTTCCAGTGTTTAACACTGATTGTTTCTAGTGTTTAAAACTAAATTAAAGATTATATTTCCAGTGTTTAACACTGATTGTCTTTTAGTGTTTAAACATTAATTTGAGAGTTCTATCTCCAGTGTTTAACACTTTTGTTCTCTAAGTGTTAAACACTATTTTTAGCCAAATTGACTAATTTTCCAGAGGCGAAAGTCCCTCCTCCAAATGAATCTCAAAATTGAGGAAATCAAAGACAAAATGTTGTCAGAGCCCCCAAACCTCTGTTTAGCACTGCTGAATGACGAGGGCCTGAACCCAGACAAATGTCTAATGGCCCAAAAGGCCAATATTTCAAACATAATTGGACTTTGCCCAAACTGGCCATAAGTCCTCAAATCATCTTGAACTGAGCACATCTGCTCTTTCAACCAACTCATTGGTTCAAGGGTACATCTCTGAACTCCTCTGATATTTGTCGTTGTAATCCTTCAACGTCTTCAGAGAGATGACGGGTCCCGACATCCATAAATTTTATTGGACCACTATGTCCTTAAACTGGTATTGGACCACTATGTCCCTAAACTGGAACAATAGAGCCCAAATGCTCTTTTGTCGGATCTAAACGATCCTGTTAAGTTGATCTTAGTCTCAAATCAGACTAACGTATCCTTAACAAACGTTTAAGTTGATCTTAGCCTCAAATATGGCTAACGTATCCTTAAACCAAAACCTTCAAACAGATTTTAGTCCCAAATTGGACTATAGATCTCCCAACCTACTTTGGTTCAAGGGTACATCTCTGAACTCCTCTGACATCTGTCGTTGTAATCCTTCAACGTCGTCAGAGAGGTGACGGGTCCCGACGGCCATACATTCAACGGACCACTATGTCCCTAAACTGGAACAATAGAGCCCAAATGCTCTTTTGTCGGATCTAAACGATCCTGTTAAGTTGATCTTAGTCTCAAACTGGACTAACGTATCCTTAACAAACATTTAAGTCGATCTTAGCCTCAAATACGGCTAATGTATCCTTAAACCAAAACCCCAAATCCAAATCTAAGAAAATACGGATTTGGACTAATCCACGTCCTACGGGCGACGACATAAATTAGTCTCCGTATACAATCCACGGGCAACCACAAACAAAACAAACACCCACGACACGAAGTAAAATTCTGGAGAAGGAGAAAGTTGTTACCGCGATGCGGTAGCGTAATTAACTGCAGGGGCTTGCGCCTGCAGGGAAGAACGTCCCTACAATCAAAACCCCCTCGAGCGAGGGGGAATCTGACGAAGTCTGCTACATCGGCCGCATCCGTCTAAACCTCCGATACACGGTGCCATAAATCAACTTGGCATCTTCAGAGAGGTGGACGGATAAAACCATATAGCATCTGTCCCGAATCTCAGGCAAGACGCCCATGTCTTGGCCGCCATTCGGAGGGGAACAAGGTTATTAGTGAGAACGGGATCCACTAATCACGCAGTGAAATAGGAAACAATTCCTTCGATAGGTACTTCCCATGGGTGCCGACGAGCATGGGGACGATTGCAAGCCATAAATCTTGGTCTGTAAAAAATTGCTTTCTTCTCGTGAAGAAGAAGAAGATTATCAGTCCAGAATATAAAGAGAAGCATTTAAATTTAGGCATATAAAGCGTTGTGCATGGCAGAACGTTTTTCAATGCCTGACAAAATGGGTATGGGAAAAAAGAGTTGGACTCATGGGAATTAGAGCAAGAAGGTGAAACGATTCCTTCAGCGGTGCCCCACGTGCCTGACACGTGAGCATCAGCACTGATTCTTTCTGGGATTCGAGCGGCGCCTCATGTGCATGACATGTGAGCGCTGGCGCTAGTTCTTTTCGGGATTAAGTCATGCAATAGCGCCTCACATTCATGACACGTGGGCGCCGGCGTTTTTTTATGTATGTAATAATACCTCATCTGAGCATTGGCGTAAAGAAAAGGAGAGCTGTGTCATTCATACTCCAAAGAAATTTTTACATTGGTGATAAGGGTAATAAAAAAAAGACATCATCAAAATGTTACAATGGCAAGACGCTGAATTCCGGACACGGATTCATGAACTTAGAGGCAAGTTTGAGTAAAGTGCTTCTGGCTTCGTTGACCGTTTTCTTATGCATTTTCTCACGAATGCAAGCATCGGGATCCCCGCTGATGTCATCCATCCTCTAGTACACGGATATTATCATCTTCTGTTGGAAGATGCGATGCAAAACAGCGATAAGACCATCTCTCCGCTTCTTTGAAATCAGGCCCATCAGAGATACTAAATGCACCTTGTCTTCAGCATTATCAAGTGCCTCGAGCGGCATAGCCTCATCAAGCTTAGGAAGTGCTTCCCAAATCGACCGGACGACAATCTTCAAAAGAGCAGAACCGCGAGGGAGCAATCGACCGTTGTAATTGTCGAAGCGACGCATCACCTCCGCGCACTGGGCATCAGTAAACTCTTGGCCCTGGCAGCAGTATTGGATGTTAGTCTCCTCATAAGAGATAATCTCTTTAAGATCATACAGATGAGTAGCCATAGTATCTGAAAATAAAAACCAGTAAAGGGTTAGCAATCAAAATACCAAAATCATTGTAAGAATCCAATAGGATTCTCATTTAATGAAAAATCTCATTGAACTGTAGAGTTAAACTCCCAATATTCTTGAAAAACGAATATTACAGCAGATTCAAATATGCAAGAAGAACCCTAAAAAAAGAAAATAAGAAAAGGAAATAAAATTCCCAAAAGAATTTCTTAAAAAGAAAGTTTTTCAGAGCTAAGCTCTGTAGAACAACCCGGAATTAAATTCCTCTAATAATGTGATTAAATCCCAGAAATCCTCATTGGAAATATACAAGAATTAAATTCCAGATAAATCTTAAAGCTCAGAGTAATAGTGTAAAACCCCAAGATCTCTGAGACCAACGGTCTACCTAAATAATGTTTTTAAAGATCTCGAAGAGATCATTTCAAGAAAAAGAGCCAATCCCTGTTAATGGGTTAAAAATCCAAGATAAAAAAGTCTCTTTTAAGAGAAAAATGGTCATAATCCTTACCAATTTTTTTAAACAGAGTTAAACTCTAAGAGTTTCTTTAGGCAGAGATCTAAGTTTTGAGAAGAGAATTAAACTCTCAAGGAAGAAAAAAGAGGATGACGAAACAACGGCCATCTCAAGGGACAAAAGCCCTATTTATAAGGTTTGAAGTGATGATTCAACTCCCCAGGAGATCGAACGGTGGAAAAGGTGACACCGTTGCTCCCATGTGTAAACAACGTGAGAGCAACGGCGGAGGGCATTTGTTTCCCCAATATATTTAACCTAATAACAGAGCAAAGCTCTATTGAATTTAATGAAGCAGCGCCTCACGTGCTCTCTACGAGGGCGCTAGCGCCTGAGCCAATCTTATAATATTAAATCTTATGGTGGCGCCTCACGTGCTCTTCACGCGGGCGCTAATGTGTAAAGCACAGAAAAGTTCATTACATAAGAGTTAAACTCTTAGGTGGCACCGCACGTGCTCCTCATGCGGGCGCCGATGTGCAAAGCATATAAGTACCCATCTTAGGAATTAAATTCTTGAGTGGCGCCCACGTGAACGACACGTGAGAGTTAGCGCCCAGGTAGAATTAAATTATACAATACTCTCTGTTAAACAGAGCTGTTGGATCAATGATCTGTTGGATGTATATGCCCTAGAGGCCAGTATTGTATATGTATACATATGGATACTAGGGATACATATGTACAGAACAATCTTGCTCAGTTTTATAGTATATTATTTGACTTGTCTTTATCGGGATATGTGTATTTATTTGTATTGTTGTTATATCTGGTTTGCACATATTGATAAAGACTCGATACGGTAGTATACTATTGTGGTTTGTCTCTATCATAACATGGCATATGTCATACTCGTTATTACATATTGCGGTTATATGTTGATAAAGACCCTAAGTGAAAGGTTTGTCTAGCACCCTATGAAGAGTTTTGAAGCATCACATGTCCAAAAGTTTAAATTTTTATGGTGCTAAACGAACGTGCAAAGGAATCGATCCTAGAAACTTACGGTTTCGAAATATAAAGCGAACTAATCTAGGGTTTCGAGACTACAACCTTTGTAGCTCCCTTTCGCTGGACTCCTTGGTCTCTAGGGTGTTGAATAGAAGTCCTCTTGAAGTCCTCTTGTGTCCACGACGATCCACTACGGAGTTCTCCGTCCAAGCTCGCAACTTTGTAAAACCGAAGAGAACACTCTAAACAAGTTGGCTAAACTTGTGTAGAATGAAGTTGTGGTTAAGATTCTCACTTCAAAAACCTTTCTTTAAGTGTGATTTACTCACTAGAAAAAGCTAGAGAGCAAATGAGAAAGAGGAAGAAGATGGTGGCAATATTTTTCACAAGAGGCAATAAGATAAAGATAACTCTTAGTTGCAAAGAAATGAAATATATCCTTTTATATTTTATTCCTTCTTTCTTTCAACCATGATTAAATGATGGATAGTTAATTTAACTTGGGTTTTAAGTGATAAAGAGAAGGATAACCCTAGGTTAGTGGTAGTTGAGCATGGTTAGGTCAAAGGAAGAATGTAGAAGCTAGAATGATTATCCTTTCCTTTTCATATTCTTTTAAATCCAAAATCAAATAATAATCCATTATTTAATCCATGCTGTGAGTTTTATATTGCCACCATTTCCATATGTTAACAACCATGATAGATGGGTGTATGTATGTGTGTATGTATGCACATCCATACGTGCATGAAACTAGCATGAAAGAAAGAAAGAAAAGCACACATGCATGCACACATCCATCATCCAAGAAAAGGTTTTAAGTGAGAAAACTAATGGTTAAATGATAAATCAACACTTGATTTATCAATCTGGTCATATCTCATATGACCCCACCAAAAGCAGTTCACCCGATCAATGTTCGGTATCATATACGCACATTTTAATCGGGTGCTTGCGCATATCGCATATGAGCACCACAACGTTTCGCCTGGACTGGATAACTCCTTTGTGGGACTCTAAGACTCGTCAATACGCCGGCAGAGGGTGATGATCATATCAGGTACCCCCAAGCCGCAAGCGGTCAGCTAAACGTAACGGCCACTCGGGTATTGAGCGATCAGAAGAAAACAAGCGAACCTGCTACAACTCCCGTCGAGCCATCCGGCAACACTACCGTACAGTCCGGTCTCTTCGTCAGATATGCTGCATATCGAGCCTAGGGATGGTCACGTCGAACCTAATAACTCAATAAGTCGTGCCGGTGAATGGTCTATAACAGATCGAGAAACTACTGATAACACTTATCAGCAAATCTCAGCAGCCCTGGCCAGGGACTTGCTGTTATAACTAGTCGGGCACAGCACAGCATCAACTCCCAATACCGGGAGAGACGAAACCCCTCCTATCGCTCATCGTCTTCGTGTGTCTCGGGACTGTACCCAACGGCCACCTGTTTGCACGACTCAGTAGAGCCGTGGTAGGGTGGCAATCAAAGTACAGTGGGAGAACACACAAGACTCCATGGCAATCTCGGGTCTACAGACTAACCTGTACCAGTGTCACCTGAGAACTGCTATCCGACGATAGATATAATTCCATATAGGAGTTCTCGGTGAGTCCGTCCAGTGTACCCAGTCAGCACTGAGCACCCGTATATGATCTTGATGTCAAACATCGACGAATGTGTGAACATCCATCGCCCATCACATGGGTCTAGTATCATGTACGCTAGTCTACTCTGGTATATCGATGCCCCGTCTCGATACACCTCCGACTAGGGACATTTCAGGATACGCTTATAAACTACAGATGTCCCACTAGTATGATCTCTATCATAATCACTGTAGTCAAGCCGATATCCTCAGGGCTTTATCAGCATGTATGAATGAATAAAAGCATGATCAAAACAACATGTCAGATAAAGAAGAACCAGATAGCATACTATCATGTCGAGCAAGAATGCATACTGAATATATATATACATGTATAGATACATCCACTATCACATAATGGCGTCTAGGGCATACATATATCCAACACTAAGATCTTGCTTGACTACCTGCATTGTGATGGCGATCATACTTATGGGAGAAGGGTAGTCCATAAGAACATCCTTAAATGGTCCCTAGTCGCGTGAGTATCGAGACTGGGCATTGATACTCCAGAGTAGACTAGTGTATACGTTTCTACCCCCGTCGGGGGATGGTTGGTCCTGCAGCCATTGGTCTGATGTACCCAAGATTGTATACAGGTGCTCACTGGGGAGAGTACACTGAACGGACTCGCCGAGAACTTCTATATGGTATTATACCTATCTTCAGATGGATGTTCTCAGGTGGCATGTGTACAGGTTAGTCTTTGGACCCGAGATCGACATTTGTCTCATATGAGTTCCCACTGAACATTGATCACTACCCTACTGCGGCTCTACTGAGTCATGCAAACAGGTTTTGGTTAGATTCAGTCCCGAGCCACATGGAGGCAGTGAGCGATTGTCGGGGATTCATCTCTCCCGGTATAGGGAGTCGATATCGCACTGTGATTTGATTGGGCAGGATAATAAGACCTTGGCCAAGGCAGTTGGGATTTACTGATAGGTTGATCAGTAGTTTCCCGGATTGGACCTTGTTAGAAGTCCGATCGAACCCGAAACCCTAATTGAAAACCCTTCTCTGTAGTATACATGTTAAGATAAAGAGCAACCAGATAGCGTACTATCATGTCGAGCAAGAAAGTCCTACCTATATATGTCCTAGCATCCACTACAATATACATCCTATGTACAGTAATGGCCTCTAGGGCATACATATAACTAACAATCTCCCACTTGCACTAGGGCCATCTGTAGCAGTGGTTGCAGTATCTAATACTCAACCATCCCATAAAGTGTCCTCTTGCTTCACTGTTTGCACAGTAATGTCCCTTTGTGATTCCTCTGTTTTCTGGGAATTTTTAAATTTTACTCAAGAGTTGAGTTTTCTGGTTTGTATTGGGAGTTCGTAAATTCGATCGGATTGTCTAATTTTGTCTATGTGTTTTTTCGGGTAATTTAGAATATGTTAAAAAGTTTGACCGGATATAAATACCCACTTTTTCCCCTGCCGGGAAATTTCCAATTGTTGGATTTTTCCGTAGTTTAATAACGTTCTAAGTAGTGCAAGTAACGCGATGGACCCTCTAGAAGACAACAAACCTTAACTCGATTATGTGACCGTCTTGAACTTCCCTTTGAACCTTAGGGTTTGGGGCAGTACGTCGTGCCACATGTGAGGCGTTGGCTTGGCCCTTCTACGGCTGGACCGTTGGTACTGAGGCATGAAGTGGATATTTTTAAACTTATTTCATGTGTTGAGCTGTTTCGGGAAAACTTGGGTGTTTGATTGCTCGATCGGAAAGTTTAACATTTTCTATTTATCTGGAATGTGATACTATTTGGAATCCACAAGTAGTTATGAGATAACTGATTTGAATGTTATAAATCTAGCACTTTAGTCTCACTTGATCGGTTGCCACGGAATTTTGATGCGATCAAAAGTCCGTCGCAATCACGTAGTATACACGGATACTCGCCGGTAAACTTAATAGATAGCCACGCCCCATAGCCCCGACCAAGTAACTGTAGGAGAACCCCGTCGCCGAAAGCATCCGTTCGGATGCTCGCGGCAGCGGTGTTCCGCCTTAGTGCACTTCGTCGATGGTATCGGGGGTGCGGCCGTCTACTAAAGTTTGCGACGAGCATTCGTTCTGAATGCCGGGAATCTTGTTGAATTGCCCGACTTTATATTGAAAAGTGTTTTCGATATTGAGACTAAAATGCGGGGTTTATAATTGTTAGACATGTGATGTCTAAGGAATTCAGATGGTTAGGCATGCGATGTCTAAGTAGGTTGCGGATTCCAACTGTTGTAGTTTTACACTTTCTTTTCTGTGACCGTAAGTGTAATATGTGATATCGCCGGTTTCGTTGCTATATGTCAACGACAATTGGGATACGCATGTTTACTTACGTTGATGACATGTGATGTTATGTGTTGCTGGATATGTTATATTGGATCGTCATGTTTGAATAGCCGGGTTTTTTTTTTATGTGAGACGAGTGTTTTTCATTTTCATTCATGTAAAAACTTGTATGTAATATTCTTTTATTGGGACACTTCCAGGTTGCGGAAGATGTCACCGTTGATGTATATTATTTACTTTTCCGCATTAGGATAGACCCAAGGAGGGGAGCATAAGTAACCGGGTTCTAGGGTCCAGTGGGAGACCATCTCGAGGAGTCGAGTCCGGGTCTCCTAACCCTAGAATTGGTAGGGTTGTTTGCCGCTCTCGTAGGGGTCTAGGGGTATGGGTTTGGCTATTCATCGCGACCGTGGAATCCGTGTTTTATACTGGCTCGTATTAAAAACACGGACGTCCTATTATATCCAATATTTCATATGATATTTTCTGCTACGTTATCTGTGATGTGATCATGTGATATATTCAGATAGATATTGTATATAGTATATATGATATATTATATAGACGTTGCTTATGTTTTACACCCGCGCTAACCCTGCCCCGCTCTGCTGTTAGTTACCTAACCTAACGGTGCAGACGGGACATTGAGGCGAATGCGGATGGCATAAGCGTACGTTATATTTATCTGTGATGTTTAGGTGGACTTAAATGATGGGATATTCATTAATGTGATTAATGAAAGAAAATAAACCTAAAAGATGTTGTTGAATCAAATTTCAAAAATAAAACAGGTAGCTACAGTTCTTGCTTTGCATCGCGGTGTTCCTTGTAGAACATCCTGCACCTTATTCGATAAGGAAATGGCCGAGATCCCTTCACCGGGAGTGACCCCTTTAGCAATAACTGGCAGATGCTACAACCCTCGGTATGTATTTTGATTGCTTCTATAGTTTTTGCTTTGCACAGCGGTATATGTGATATATCCTGCACCTTATTCGATGAGGAAAGGGCCGCCGATCCCTTCACCGGGAGTGACCTCTTTAGCAAAACTAGAAAAGCCTCAAAAACACTCCATTTAAAAACCATTTGATTCCACAACGAGATCAAGTTCAAAGCGTTAAAAGTTTTCATAAAAACCATTCGCAACCCTCCGTCATTTTAGGAAGTAGAGTACTTAATATTCGTGCTGTGTTTGTTGACCATAGTCAAGGCACAGTGTACGGTAGCTAAGTGATGTCTTCCTACACCGCATATGATGCGATTAGTTAGGACAGTCGCGTGACTTTGTTGACCTTAGTTAAAGGTCATGTGGGTGGGTCTAATTAATCATGAAATGACGGGTATAACTTGACTAGTGCTTATGATTTGTTCACCATAGTTAAGGTCATAGGTGCTAGGGGTAAAAACCTTTATCGGGAGTTTCAAGTATTGAAATTTGCAATGAGATTGCATACCTTCTAGATGATAGTTGGATCCCGATACCCACTGTGAGTAATTGTTACTCCTGGGAGAGTTTTGCACTTTGCAATTAGCCGATCAAGTAGGTGTCTAGAAAGGTGTCAACGGGGTTACGCCCATGGGAAAACGGGGTTTACTGTAATTAGGTCCGTGCGAAAGCATGGGGAACCTCTCTCAAAGTACCGACACTGGCCTGGCTGAAAGATTGGCGAACTTGTAGAGTGTAATTAATCCCGGCTAGTCTTTTCTTTTAGGGTTTGAAGGAAGATTTGATAAAAACAGTGGGAGCCATCCTGATTAGATAAAATAAATAACCAATCTAATCTTGCAAGAGCGCACGCAGAGTGTTTTCTTCTCTCTCTCTCCAGGTAGCGACCATGTCACGCCTTAATCAAGATAATAATATGGATGTATTGACCGAACGCGCTTGTTATACTAAGCTGGGGAACGTTGGTCCCGCTCCAACTTATAATTGTTATAAGACCGAGCAGGAAATAGGGGAATACCAAAATTCCTATGCCGCCCAAACGAAGAAAGTGCATATGATGCATCTTCTTTGGGTGTGTTCGTTACACAGAACTGTTTCTCAGTATCCTCTGCTTCGTGGGTATCTGATACCGGATCAGGATCCCAGATATGTAATCTATTACATAGGGCTACAGAAAGGCAGAGAACTGAGAACGGGTGATAAGTTTCATGAGACAGAAAACGGTGCAAGTGTTGAAACCAAGTCTGTTGGTCACTGTCACCCTGTATTACCAATACATTGATTCTGAACAAATGCTATTAGATACCGAACCTGATATACAAAATCATATCAATCTCTTTATTAGTAAAGAAAGGATACAATTTTGTATTGTTGGATAATGTTTTGAACATTTCCTATATCAACAGTTGATCGGTTCAGGCACGTTATCTAAAAGCATTGAAGTTCTAAATCAAACTACAGTTCCTAGTATACAGAACACACATAAGAGAGGAAGAGTTCAGAAATGAACGATTCCTTCTTGAGGTATTGTAGACTAGGTCATATCAATGTGACCCGACTAGCTAAAGTTACATTTAGATGCATATTTAAATCTGTTTGAATTTACATCTTGTGAAACTTGCCAGTCATGTCACAAAGATAAGATGACCATAGCTCTGTTTACTCGAAACAGAGAAAGAGTTAGTGGACTCTTGGGACTGATACATAGTGATGTATGTAGGTCCCCTGTCTATATATGCCAAGACCGGTTCTTTGTACTTCATTACATTCACTGATTATCTCTCAAGATTTAGATATATGTTCCTGTTAAAACACAAGTCCGAAACTTTTGAGATATTCACAGAATATAAGTTAGAAGTAGAGAACCAAAAACCGGGTATAAGTATTATGTCCTATGATGAGATCAGGGAGAAGAATACTTGTGCATAGAAATCCTGGACTATTCTAAAGGAGAATGGGTTTCTCTCTCCGTATTACTCCTCTGAATATACCACAACACAACGGTGTATCGGGGCGGAGCAATCGCACCATATTAGATACGGTGCGCTCTATGATGAGTACTACTGAGTTGCCTATTTCCTTTTAGGGGTTGTGCACTTGAGAAGTTGCATACCTATTGAATTGGGTTCGAATCAAATCAGTGCCTACCACTCCATATAAGATATGGTATGGGAAGAACCCATCTCTTAAGTAAGTTAAGATTTGGGATTGTCCGGCCTATGTCAAAAGCAAAATCCGGACAAGATCAAGGCAAGGTCAATTCTGTAGAACTGGAAGGAGTTCTAGTTATACAAACTACAGCTGATGATTTGATAGAACCAAAGGATTCAATAGTCTCCGACGAACCTCAGCCTCTCCGCCGATCTAGCAGGGTTCCTCATCCGCCTGAGAGATACTTCGGTTTCTCGATGACAGTGGGAGCGAGGATTGCATCATGAGATGATGACCCAACTAGTTTCGAGCAGGCCATCGAGAGTAGCGACTCTGTAAGAATGGTTGGATGCTTATCGATCTGAGATGGAATCCATGAACACCAACAAAGTATGGACTTTCGATGCTGTATCTGAAGGGTTAAATCCCCATCAGGAGCAAGTATATCTTGAGAAGATTACTTGGTGTAGATGGAAAAGTTGAGACTTTCAAATCTAGACTTGTTGAAGGTTTTCGTCATCGACCAGGCGTGGATAATGATGAAACCTTTTTCAAGTGACATCGCTATTAAAGATACTACCAAAGAGGCAGTTTGGGTGTATATTAGTTCATGAGATGAACTAGGTTCCTACCATTGTATGACAATGGAAGTGTGGCTTTGGCCCAGGAACCCCGATCCCATCAGTGACCCAGACATATTCTTAGGCAGCATCACCTGATCATGGAGATAGTTGATCTCCAGGGTGATCGAGGTTAGGAGAGTAGACTCAGAGAAAAACACGGCGGATCCACTCACAAAGGCCTTTTCCCAGAGAGAGACTTATATGGGATGGTTGAGTATTAGATACTGCAACCACTGCTACAGATGGCCCTAGTGCAAGTGGGAGATTGTTAGTTATATGTATGCCCTAGAGGCCATTAATATACATAGGATGTATATTGTAGTGGATGCTGGGACATATATAGGTAGGACTTTCTTGCTCGACATGATAGTACGCTATCTGGTTGCTCTTTATCTTAACATGTATACTTGCAGTCTCTCTGTTACATGTTGATAAAGCCCTTAGGATGTGTACTCGACTTCCTGGACTATGATGCAGATCATACTAGTGGGGCCTGAGTAGTCAATGAGTACATCCTTCAATGTTCCTAGTCGTGGGAATATCGAGACGGGGCATCGATATTCCAGAGTAGACTAGCGTATATCTTCTCGATCCATGCGATGGGCGATGGATGATCCCATATCCATTGGTGTTTGACATCAGAGATGGTATGCGTGTGCTCAGTGGTGACTGGGTACACTGAACGGACTCGCCGAGAACTCCCAGATGGTATTATACCTCACGTCAGATGGCAGTTCTCTGGTGACACTGGTACAACTTAGTCTGTTGATCCGAGATCGTCATAGAGTCTTGTGTGTCTCCCACTGTGCTTTGATTTCCACCCTACCACGGCTCTATTGAGTCGTGCAAACAGGTGGTTTTTGGGTACAGTTCCGATTCACATGGATGCAAAGAGCGATAGGAGGGGATTCGTTTCTCCCGGTATTGGGGGTTGATGTTGCGCTATGCTCGACTGGCCATAACTGGAAATCCTTGGCCAGGGTTGCACTGATTTACTGGTAAGTGTTATCAGTAGTTTCATGCGTGTTATGGACCTTATATCGGCATGACTTATCAAGCTACTGGGGTCTGACGTTTACCACCCCTAGGCGAGATATGCGACATATCAGACGAACAGACCGGACTATACGGTAAGTGTTACTGGTTGGATTCACAGGAGTGTGAGCGGGCTTGCTCGTTGATCTTCTGATCGCTCAATACCCGGGTGGCTGTTACGTTTAGCAGACCGCTTGCGGCTTGCGGGTGTTTGATATGATCATCACCTGCTGCCGGCGTATTGACGAGTCTTTAGAGTCCTACACAGAGGTTTCCTGGCTCAAGCGAAACGAAATAGGAGCACATATGAGATATGTGCGGGACCGAGAATAATACCAGTATGTGATACTGAATTCTATTCTCGCAATTTGTATCATTGGACGGTTATATGAGATATAGCCAGGTTACCGAATCAAGTGTTGATTCGATACATTGATACACATGATATTAGTCGGTTATATGCGATATGACCGGATCATTAAATCAAGTGTTGATTTAATGATTTAATGTATAATTATATATTTGATATATTACTTTACATTAACTAGTATTTGTTCACTTAAGATCGATTTTCTCACTTGATGTGCACATGTAGTATATGTGATATATTTTTGTGCACTAGATTGTATCATGTTTGATGATACATGCAAACTTGGGTGTGTGTATGCTATACACCATGTTTAGGTAAATGGTTAGGGTTTTATTTACTTTATTCATTTTGTTTTTATCCCTTAACCTAACCATTTCACCTAAACCTTAGTTTATTCTCTACATGAGTTTACTCACCCATGGTTGCTAAATGATAGACATCACTTGATTTTCTTTTTGGAGATAATTCATTATTCATTTTTCTTCTTCTTCTTCTTCTTCTTCATGAAGAGAAGAAAGCTCTCTTGAAAAATTCCAAGTGATGAATCCAAGTGAGAAATCCAATTCCAAAGTGAACCCACTTTCTATTTCTTCATCCTCTACCACTTGCCATGTAGTAGAGTGTGTTATCTTCATAAGTTTCATGACCTAGTGAAGATGGAGCTTGAGTTTGAGTCGCCTCGACGTAGATCATCTTCGGCATCGAAGTCAACAACCTAGCCCGCCCATTTTTCCGATGAAACCGACGCTAGAGTCCAGGATTTCGATGATCGCAGCGGAGGGACGTCAACATGGAGCTAGAGAAGTGGAGGACCGGATCTACAAAGGTTGTAGTCACTTTCACTTGTAGCAAAGAAGTTTGCTTGCATTGTTTCGCCTTACCTCTAGTTAACGATCTAGTTTAAGGTTCTTTGGCACATAGAAAATTTTGAATTGGACATGTTTGATCAGTTAATGAACCTCATGAGTGTGCCTAGGAACCCTACAGTCCTGAGCCACATCGGCACGACTTATCAGGTTATTAGGGTCTGACGTTTACCATCCCCTAGACCCGGTATGCGATACTCTTTGACGAAGAGACCAGACTGTACGAATATTGTAATGGATAGGCTCAGTAGGAGATCCGGATGAGTTTGCTCATCAGCCTACTTTTTGACAGGTACCTGGGTAGCCGTTACGTACAGCTAGTGTCGCTGACGTGCTTGTGGTTAAACCCACTGCCAGAGTACTGTCCAGTCTTTAGAGTCCTACACAGAGGGTTTTCCTGATTTAGGTGAAATAATGTAGTAGCCGTATTGGATACGTGCGGGGTTCGATCGATTGATGTACTTTGTACTCGGATTTTTCGCTCGGACAGTTGGTAATACTAGCCGGCTCGGATTTGAGCCGGATTATTAAATCAGGTATTGATTTAATAATTTACGTATATGTATTTCGATATATATATTCTAGTATTACGTTCTTCGTGTTATTCTATCTCTTTGGGCGTTTGGATTTTTATCTGATTGCCGGTATATATGTACTGTAGACGGAAATCCGTATTTGTTACAGTTTTCCTTCTAGAAGGTGGCTACCTCATTTTGGATTTTCCATTTATTTGATAAATGGAAATGAGGTGTAAAGTGAGAAGTGAGGGAGGAATAGAGGTGACCATGCTTCAATAGTGAGCAAATAAATTTATAATTCATTTTGGGTTTACTATTGAAGCATGGTTGCTATTGTTTAATGAAAGAAAATAGCATACAAAACCTTGGTGTGTTATTTTCTCTCTCATGCTTGATCATTTTATTCTTGAACTCCATTTTCTCTCAAAGCTCCTCCCTCATCTTGCTTTCCTCCATCTTCATCTTCTTCCTCTTCACTAACATTCTTATGTGTTGAGAAACAAATGAAGAGATTAGAAAAGAGATAGCAAACACATAGACATCCAAAACTACATCCTAGACCAGTTGGACTAGCATCCCAAGTTCTCTAGTTGCACTTTTGACATATAGCAAAGAGCCAGAGCCATGGTCATACTCCCCGGGTGGATCATCTACGACAAAGGAAGGCCGGAGAACAAGCTCGATCCTAGAAGACCGATGGAGTCGGAGTTGGAGATCAAGCAAGTTCAAGGAGACCACTTGGAGCACATGACAAGGAGAGAAGACCGAAGGACTTGAGCCTCTTGGTATAACTTCTTTCTTAGTAGATAGAACTCTAGTATAGCTAACTAGGTTTATGGTTAAAGATCCGGTTAGGGTTTAGTCTAGCGCCAAGTTTTTGTTCGCAAGAAAAATTTTATTCCGCATTTGGCCACGGGAGTTGGCCGGGGCGCTAGGGTAACCCTTCATGGTATCAGAGCCAGGTTATAAACCCTAGCTTAGCAGTTTAAACAATGTTAAAATAACGAAACCGAAATAACTCACAAAACCAAAAACCAAATCTGCAGTTTCTGTTAATTTTAAAAGGGTCTCAAATTTTTTTAAACAAGTGCAGAGTAGTCTTTACCTTATGAGAAGTGCCCAGAACAAAAACGAGGCATTTCTTTCTAACTATGGCCATCCACATACCCTAAATAACTGGCCTCCTCAGTTTTCCCATGGGCAAGTGCATTTTTTTGGGTTCTGGGCACTTATCTTAAGGATTTTGGTTTCCTGGTGTTGTTTAATTTTTGCCCAAGTTTGATTCTCTGTAGATTCAAGTTTGAGGCAACTTTTGGTGTTTCAAATTCATTATATTTAACACTGTTTAATAGTTTACAGTTCATTCACTTTTATCTGTGACCGGGAATGTCACTCGATCTGTAAAACTCGTCTAATCGCTATATGTTCCTTTAGACGGGTTTTGCGAACGCGACATTCGCATTGATGTTGTGTGCTTGTTCTGTGATTGTGGTTGGATAGTCGTGATGGATAGCAAGTGTTGCAATATTTGTAGTACAGTTTATAATTCATTTGTACATTTTTTATTGCGGGGCGAGCGACCGACATGTGGACTGCCGTCTTTGCCGGGTTGTATATTATTTTGGGGCACAACCGGGTTGAGGTTGATGTCACCTCTTGTATATATTATTTTCATTTTCTGTATTAGGATTACCCCATGGTGGAGTGCATGAACAGCCGAGTTCTAGAAGGCAACAAGCCCGCATCTCATAGCACTGAGACGGAGGGGGCTTCATTCTAGAACCGGCGGGCTATTCGCCTCACTCGTAGGGGGTACAGGTTTTCATTGCACAGGCTATCCACACGACCGAAACGTTGGGTTTTATTTGCGACTCAAATGAAACCCGGGGCTCCAAGATTATCCACCATTCTGTATTGTTATCTGTGATGTTGTTTATTATCATGCCTGGGACGAATGTTATATATACTTATATATATACTAGTAGATGTTGTATATGTTTTGCACCCGCGCTAGTCCAGCCCCCGCTCTGTCGTTAGTTAAGTAACCTAACGGGTGATGATGGGGCCCAGTGGCGAATGCGGATGGCATATACGTACATCATATTTTCGTTCTTTTCTGGTGTGATATGTTACAAATTGATGGGACCACATTAATTTTGATTAATGCAAGATAATAAACCTAAAAGATGTTGTTGGAGCCAAGATTTAAAAAACTGACATTACAGACGTTTTCTTTTGCTTTATATAGTAGTATTCAATTTAGAATATCCTGCACCTCATTCGACGAGGCAAGGGCCAAGATCCCCTCACCGGGAGTGACCCCTTGAGTAAAAGTTTGCGTCAACATAATAACTTTAATATAGTCGATTATTTTTTCTTTTCATCATGGTATTCAGTTTGGAATATCCAGCACCTCATTCGACGAGGAAAGAGCTGAGATCCCTTCACAGGGAGTGACCTCTTTAGCAGAAGTTTTCGCCATTATATATTTACAAAACTACTCAGGTTCCTTCAACGATATCAAGTTCATTACGTTAACGAGTTTTTCGCCAAAAACACAGCCGTAGCCCTCCGTCATTTCAGAATAGTAATATTTAATATTCGTGTTGCGTTTGTTGACCTAGTCAAGGCGTAGTGTACGGCAGCTAAGTAGTATTTTTCTGTGCATTGTAAATGCGATTGGTTAGGACAGTCATGCGGCCTTGTTGACCTAGTCAAGGGCTCGTACGGATGGGTTTAATGCAATCAAGAAAATGATGGGTAGAACTTGACTAGCGGTTTATGGTTTGTTGACCTAGTCAAGGTCATAAATCGTTAGGGGCAAAAACCACATCGGGAGTTTCAAATATACAGGAAACTTGCAGATTTAGCATACCTTCTGGAGTATGGTGACTAGAGTGGATTCCATCTAGTGCATCACACAATGATAGTTGGATCCTGATCCCACTGATAAGTAGGATTACTCTCGGTAGATTATCACACTTAGCAATCAATGCTATAAACCAAGTAGGTGTCTAGAAAGGTGTTAGCGGGGCTACGCCTCCAGGGAAAAGAGGTTATGTAATTAATGAACTTCGTGAAAGCGTTGGAAAACCTCCCTCGAAGTGCCAACACCAGCCTGGCTGAAAGGTTAAGCAAGTATTGTGACATGCGATTAATCCTGACTAGTTCTTCTTTTAGGGTTTGAAAAAAGAATTTGAGGAAACAGTGGGAGCCATCCTGATTAGATAAATTAATAAACCAATCTATTCTTGCAAGAGCACACGCTGAGTGTTTTCCCTCTCTCTCTTCAGATAGCAACCATTTCACGCCCTAATCAAGATAATAAAATATATCACTTGACCGATCCGAATTCTTTTTCGGGGCTGGGGAACATCGGTTCGGTTCTAACTTACGACAACTGTCATAAGTATGAGCAAGGGAAAGAGGAAAGTTTTAATTCCTTGATAACCCCATCGAAGAAGAAACATATTGTTGCGTCTTCTTCAGGTGTTCTTGTTATTGAGAACTGTATTTCGGTCAGTCCTACCTCCTGGGTACTCGATACCAGATCAGGATCTCATATCTATAATTTATTGCAGGGACTGAGAAAAAGTAGGATAGTTGGACCTGGTGATATGTCCCTCAGAGTAGGGAACGGAGCACAAGTTAATGCTGCAGCCGTCGGTGAATATCACCTAGTACTGCCAAATGGCAATGCTATGATTTTGAACAATTGCTACTATGTACCTTCCATACTTTGCAACATCATATCAGTTTCTTTACTTGATAAAGACGGATATAACTTTGTTCTTGATAGAAATATCATGAACATTTACCTTGATAAAGTACTGGTTGCAGAAGGTACACTGTGTAACGGTGTCTATGTTCTAAATCAAAACGCATTTCTCAATGTACAAAACACACGCAAAAGGAAGAGTTCAGATACGAACGAATCCTACTCGTGGCATTATAGACTTGGTCATATCGGAGAGAAAAGACTAAGTAAGTTGCATAAAGATGGACTCTTGAATACGTTCGAATTTTCATCTTAAGAAACATGTCAGTCTTGTCTCAAAAGGAAGATAACCAAATCTCCATTCACCGGGCATGGAGAAAGAGCAGCAGAGCTCTTGGGACTCATACACAGTGATGTATGTGGTCCGATGTCTATACATGCAAGGGGTGGGTTCTCGTACTTCATCACATTCACTGACGATCTCTCTAGATTCGGATATATGTATCTTATGAAACACAAATCTGAAGCTTTTAAGAAATTCAAAGAATTCAGAAACGAAGTAGAAAACTAGACTAGCAAAAGCATCAAGATCCTCCGATCTGATAGAGGAGGAGAGTACTTAAGCACGGAATTCCTAGAATACTTAAAAGAGAATGGAATTCTCTCTCAACTTACTCCTCCTTATACACCACAGCACAATGGTGTATCAGAGCGGAGGAATCGTACCTTATTAGATATGGTTCACTCCATGATGAGTAGTGCTGAGTTGCTAGTGCTGAGTTGCCTCTTTCATTTTGGGGGTATGCGCTTGAGACGGCATCATACCTATTGAATGATGTTCCATCCAAATCAGTGCCTAAAACACCGTTCGAGATATAGAATGAGAAGATGCCATATCTTAAAAGATTTAAGATATGGGGTTGTCTGGCTTATGTTAAAAAGCATAAACCAGATAAACTAGAGGCACGGTCAGTTTTATGTAAGTTTGTAGGATATCCAAAGAATAGTTATGGATATCTGTTCTACCACACTGAGGAACAGAAGGTGTTTGTTGCTCAACATGCTGTTTTCTTGGAAACAGAGTTTCTTGCAAAAGAAGCTAGTGGGAGCACGGTAGAACTGGAAGAAATTCCAGAGGGACAAACTGCAACTGAAGATTTGGTGGAACCTCAGGATTCAATAACCTGGACGAACCTCAGCCACTCCGCAGATCTAGTAGGATTTCTAATCTGCCTGAGAGATACTACGGTTTTCTCATAGAAGGGGATCGAGAGGATGGCATCTTGGAAGAAGATGATTCTACTAGTTTCAGATAGGCCATTATCAGTAGGGACTCTGATAAGTGGCTGGATGCTATGCAATCTGAAATGGAGTCCATGTACACCAATAAAGTGTGGGCCCTGGAAGTTGTTCCACCTGGGGTAAAACTCGTTGGATGCAAATGGATCTACAAGAAGAAACTTGGTGTGGATGGGCAGGTGGAAACCTATAAAGCTAGACTTGTTGCAAAAGGTTTCGTCAAAGATCAGGAGTGGACAATGATGAAACCTTTTCTCCAGTGGCTATGCTCAAATCCATTAGGATCCTGCTTTCCATTGCTGCCTTTCATGACTATGAGATCTAGCAGATGGACGTAAAAACGGCTTTTCTAAACGGAAGTTTAGAAGAGTGCATTTACATGGATCATCCAGAAGGTTTTGTAGACAGTGGGAGCAGCGGGAAGGTGTGCAAGCTGCTCAAATCCATTTATGGATTGAAGCAAGCATCGTGGAGCTGGAACATCTGTTTTGATGAGACAGTCAAGGACTTTGACTTCATCAAAAACGTGGACGAGCTTTATATTTATAAGAAGATTGTAGGACGAACTGTCGTGTTCCTAGTCTTGTACGTGGACGACATTCTTTTGATAGTAAATGACATTTCTATGCTACAATCGGTCAAGCTATTCTTATTACAAAGGTTCTTTATGAAAGACCTAGGTGATGCCTCGTACATTCTGGGGATCAAGATCTACAGAGATAGATCTAAGAGATTATTTGGACTTTCACAGTCCAGGTACGCAGAGACCGTACTAAAGAGATTTAGTATGGAAGATTCCAAGCACGGTAACATACCCGCATTGCACGGAATCACCCTCTCCAAGGAGATGTCTCCCAAGACTAACGAGGAGAGGGTTCGCTTGAGCACTATACCCTACGCTTCGGCGGTAGGATCTATAATGTATGCGATGCTATGTACAAGACCAGATGTAGCTTACACGCTAAGCATGGTTAACCGGTATCAGTCAGACCCAGGTGAGAACCACTGGACAGCAGTAAAGAGCATTCTCAAGTACCTGAGAAGGACTAAGGAGATGTTCCTGGTTTACGGTAATGGAGATCTCAGGGTCGATTCTTTTACCGACTCAAGCTTCCAGAGTGACAAGGATGACAACAAGTCTGTCTCGGGTTTTGTGTTTACCCTCAACGGAGGGGCGGTATGTTGGAAGAGTTCTAAACAGGATACCGTCGCAGACTCAACGATGGAGACTGAATACATTCTGCAAGCGATGCCGCAAAAGAGGCGGTCTGGATGAAGAAGTTCATAGCTGAACTTCAGGTAGTTCCGTCCATTGTTGACCCAATACCGTTGTATTGCAATAACAATGGGGCTATAGCCTTAGCAAAGGAACCACGGTCCCATCAGAAATCCAGGCACATCTTAAGGCAGTATCACCTGATCAGGGAGATCGTAGATCGCCAGAAGATCGAGGTCTGGAGAGTGGATACGAAAGACAACACGGCGGATCCATTTACAAAGGCCCTCCCTCAAGCACAGTTCGAGCGACTTTTTGGTATGTTAGGTATGCGGTACGCCAGCAGCTGGCCTTAGAGCAGACGTTGGGTATTCGGTATGCCAATCACTGGCCTTTTAGTGCAAGTGGGAGATTGTTGGATGTATATGCCCTAGACGCCAGTATTGTATATGTATACATATGGATACTAGGGATATATATGTACAAAACAATCTTGCTCAGTTTTATAGTATATTATTTGACTTGTCTTTATCGGGATATGTGTATTTATTTGTATTGTTGTTATATCTGGTTTGCACATATTGATAAAGAATCGATACGGTAGTATACTATTGTGGTTTGTCTTTATCTTAACATGGCATATGTCATACTCGTTATTACATATTGTGGTTACATATTGATAAAGCCCCTAGGATCTTGCTTGACTACCTGCGTTGTGATGGCGATCATACTTGTGGGAGCAGGGTAGTCCATAAGCACATCCTTAAATAGTCCCTAGTCTCGTGAGTATCGAGACTGGGCATTGATACTGCAGAGTAGACTAGTGTATACGTTTCTACCCCCGTCGGGGGATGGTTGGTCCCGCAGCCATTGGTCTGATGTACCCAAGATTGTATACAGGTGCTCACTAGGGTGAGTACACTGGACGGACTCGCCGAGAACTTCCATATCGTACTATACCTATCGTCATATGGATGTTCTCAGGTAGCATGTGTACATGTTAGTCATTGGACCCGAGATCGACATTTGTCTTGTGTGAGTTCCCACTGAACTTTGATCACTACCCTACCGCGGCTCTACTGAGTCGTGCAAATAGGTTTTGGTTGGGTTCAGTCCCGAGCCACATGGAGTCAGTGAGCGATTGTCGGGGATTCGTCTCTCCCGGTATAGGGAGTCAATATTGCACTGTGATTCGATTGGTCAGGACCATAAGACCTTGGCCAAGGCAGTTGGGATTTACTGATAGGTTGATCAGTAGTTTCCCGGATTGGTCCTGAGCCACATCGGCACGACTTATCAGGTTATTAGGGTCTGACGTTCACCATCCCCTAGACCCGGTATGCGATACTCTTTGACGAAGAGACCGGACTGTATGGATATTGTCACGGATAGGCTCAGTAGGAGATCCGGATGAGTTTGCTCATCGGCCTTCTTTTCGACAGGTACCTGGGTAGCCGTTACGTACAGCTAGTGCCGCTGACGTGCTTGTGGTTAAACCCACTGCCAGAGTACTGTCGAGTCTGTAGAGTCCCACACAGAGGGTTTCCCTGATTCAAGCGAAATGATGTAGTAGCCGTATTGGATACGTGTGGGGTTCGATCGATTGATGTACTTTGTACTCAGATTTTTCGATCGGACAGTCGGTAATACTAGCCGGCTCGGATTTGAGCCGGATTATTAAATCAGGTATTGATTTAATAATTTACGTATATATATTTCGATATATATATTCTAGTATTATGTTCTTCGTGTTATTCTATCTCTTTGGGCGTTCGGATTTTTATCTGATTGCCGGTATATATGTACTGTAGACGGAAATCCGTATTTATTACAGTTTTCCTTCTAAAAGGTGGCCACCTTATTTTGGATTTTTCATTTATTTGATAAATGGAAATGAGGCGTAAAGTGAGAAGTGAGGGAGGAATGGAGGTGACCATGCTTCAATAGTGAGCAAATGAATTTATAATTCATTTTGGGTTTACTATTGAAGCATGGTTGCTATTGTTTAATGAAAGAAAATAGCATACAAAACCTTGGTGTGTTATTTTCTCTCTCATGCTTGATCATTTTATTCTTGAGCTCCATTTTCTCTCAAAGCTCCTCCCTCCTCTTGCTTTCCTCCATCTTCATCTTCTTCCTCTTCACTAACATTCTCATGTGTTGAGAAACAAGTGAAGAGGTTAGAAAAGAGATAGCGAACACATAGACATCCAAAACTACATCCTAGACCAGTTGGACTAGCATCCCAAGTTCTCTAGTTGCTCTTTTGACATATAGCAAAGAGCCAGAGCCATGGATCATACTCCCCGGGTGGATCATCTACGACAAAGGAAGGCCGGAGAACAAGCTCGATCCCGGAGGACCGATGGAGCCAGAGTTGGAGATCAAGCAAGTTCAAGGAGACCACTTGGAGCACATGACGAGGAGAGAAGACCGAAAGACTTGAGCCTCTTGGTATAACATCTTTCTTAGTATATAGAATTCTAGTATAGCTAACTAGGTTTATGGTTAAAGATCCGGTTAGGGTTTAGTCTAGCGCCAAGTTTTTGTTCGCAAGAAAATTTTTGTTCCGCATTTGGCCACGGGAGTTGGCCGGGGCGCTGGGGTAACCCTTCATGATCCAACAGAGATGATAAATAATTAAAATACATAATTAAATTCTGTTCGGAGAAAACATTTCCTAAATCTTTCTAAAATAAGAAAGATACTTTCGGTTGGATTAAAGATCAAATTATAAAATAAAATTATATTCTCTCAATTTTTCTAAATAAGAAAGATTGCTCTCTGTAAAACAGAGAACCATTGGATTAAAAAAATCCAATTTTACAGAATAAATTCTTTATAGGGGAAAATATTTCCCCAATCTCGTTAAAAAAAAAATAATATTTTGTAAAAACAGAAGTTCTTGGATCAAAAATCCAATGGTGGGTAAAATTTCCCAACTCAATTTTTAGTCCAATTAAATCAATTGGAATCTCTCAATAAGAAATTTTCTCAGAATTAAGTAACAAACTTGCCTCCACTATATAAAGAACCCGAGAATTCAAGTCTCATATAGAAAAAAAAACATATAAATTTCTGAAAAATACAGAAAGCTTCAAAATACTATAGAGAATTCAACTCTCAGAGAGGAAGACTTCCCTTTCAAAAGAAATTTAGATAAAAGAAATTCAGAGATCAAAATATCTCTTTTTACCTATTTTATTGGTTTAACCCTTCTAAAATAATTTAGTTCATTCTCTAGATTAGAGATCCACAAGACAAGTCTCTCACAAGTTGAGAATTTAATTCTCATCGGGAGGATCTTGTTCTTGAGAATCAAAGATTCAGAAAAGAATTAGGTCCTAAAGAAAAATGTCATGCCCCGCTTCCCAGAGTACGCTAAAATGGACACGTGACATAGCCAACCATGCTACCTGTGGGTAGGAAGTATCCATCCACAGTCGCATTACGGTTGTAGAGATATCAAGAACAAAATAAAACTATCTAAAACATGTCCATAATCCAAGATAACATGAGTCAAGAATAATAAAGTGCGGATCCAATACAAAATAACTGGAATGTATGTCCCATAATGCGGGCTCACATCAGGAAATAAATGCAGGAAAGAAATTTAACTACTGCTATCACTCACAGCTCAGCCTGTCGGCTGAAGTACTCCTGCTCGGACTGCGACAGCGGTACGAAATCTGGGCCATGCAAAACCCAGACGTCAGCGCGTCAAGTCATCAAGTAATAACATAATAAACATGCAATGCGAATATAAACATAAAATAAGAAAGGGTAACAATAATATAAATCAGAGCAGTGCAGGGTAGTGTGCAGTGGGTAAACTAAACTGTTCTATTAGGTTCTCTGTTCTAAAGTCTTTGAAACTAAATTGATTAATCATTGATGTAACTCAATAGTATCCCGTACATACCCGGGACCACGGCCTCAATATTCTCGGGCTGAAACCGAGACATGCCGCTAGGCACCAAACATGAATGTGTACACTCAATAGTATCCCGTACATACCCGGGACCACGGCCTTAATATTCTCGGCTGAAACCGAGACATGCCGCTAGGCACCAAACAGGAATGTGTACACTCAGAACAGGTAGTGAACTGTTGAGTTACAAGTCAGGTTTCACCTTTGATTTCCCCATACCCCCAAGTTATATGTGTATGTCAAGTCAGGTATCCCGTAGTCAAGAAAATAATGCCAACACAGGATCAGGTAAACAGGTTTGTCTGGATAGACAAGAGGAACGCTCCATGAAGACTACATGTCAGGTTTGTTGGCATTAGACACAAGATCAGGTAACGGGTTGGGTCATGGTACATCATGTCAAGTCAAGCAGTATACGGTACCATGTCGGGTCTATCAATATGTATGTGGAAATTCAGGTCGAGATGTAAACAATATCATGGGTGTGCTCATACTCAGTTACATAATCAAGCATGGTTAACAACATGATCTAAGTAATGAATTAAGCAATAGGCAGATTCATTCAATTAGCAATGCAGTTATCAATTGTGTCACAGAAATGATTTCAACAATATAAGAATGCAGTAAGACAATTATAGCCTTTAATCATGTTACCAAGTTAAGATTTCATGGATGCAATGATATCTACATATATAGGTTCCAAGTTTGAAAGATAAAATGTTATATAACAATATTGAACATGAAAAAGAGAAATGATCGTACCAAAGTTAAATTTATCGGTTTAGGGTGTCATTAATATATATGTAAATATTGTTTAGCATGTAGCAAGGGGTACTTGCCTCGATGGGTCGCGAAACGGGAAAACAGAACGTAAAATGTCGGCGGAAAAAACTCGTGACGGGCGCACGGTTCACGGAATGAACCCAAACGACGAACAGTGGAACCACACGGGTCGGGGTACCTCACTGGAACGTCGGGACACATCGCCGGCACGGCCGGATTCCGGCGAAATGCAAAACCAGTGAATGTCAAGAGTTACAACAAGAAAAGAAAGGAAAAATAAAGAAGAAAGGGAAGGAGGATGGAGAAGGGAATGCTCACAAGGATCTGTGGGACGGGTAGTGACGGTCGACCACGTCGACGGAGGTCCGGCGGTGGCCTACGAATACAGCGAAAGAAACAACCGATCAAGAAAATATTAACAACGAAGGAAAGAAGAAAGGAAAAGAGGAGGGGATGCTAGCTCACCGAGGGGTGTGCGCGAGGGCCAGGGGCACGGAGACGGGCCGTCGGCAGCGACCTCCGGCGGTGCAACTGTGTGCAGGGGCGCGCGCGGGCCTGGTCGGGAGGTGTGCAGGCGCTCGGGAAAACGATGAAGGAGGATGTGGATCGGTCGAGGGCGAGGAGGAGACAATGCTGGTGATGGTGGTGTCGGCGTTGGGGCTACGTCGGCAAGGGGCACGGTGGCTAGGGTTCGCTGGGGTTTGGGTTTCGCGTTTAACAAAAAGAAAGGGAGGAGAGAAGGAAGGAATATATATAAGAGAGAGAGAGAGATATGGGGAGAGAGAGAAAGAGTGATACGGGGTAGAGAGAGAAAGTGGAGAGAGATAGAGAGAGACGGGGGAGAGAGGGAGAGAGAGAGAGACGGGGGGGAGAGTAAAGAGGTGGGGCCCACGGGAAAAGAGAAGGAGGGGATTGGTTGGAGGGATTAAATTGAGAAAGATTTAAAAGATTATAAAAATATTATATGGTTTTAAAATATAAATTCGACTGTTTAAAGAATGTTAGAAATTTGGGATTTTGGCGCAAAGTAAAACATTTCCAAATTACGCCCGGGTCGGGTCCAAAAATTCGAAATTGAAATTATAGAATTTTAGGCGGGATCCAAAAGTGAAAATGAAGTATTTTACAATCAAAAAACATACCCCCAAAACGGACACACGGGCGTGCGCGTAGCCGTCCAAACTCGCCCGTTTCACTGAACGGGACGAGAACACGATGCACGGACGCTACAACAGGGTTAAGGGTGTCAAGTAGGCCAAGACGAATATTTTTACTTTTATTTTAGATGCCATAAATTATTATATGCAGAAATGAATTGTCGGGGTAAAAT
Organism: Agapanthus africanus; assembly: GCA_030015575.1. Classification (NCBI taxonomy): domain Eukaryota; kingdom Viridiplantae; phylum Streptophyta; class Magnoliopsida; order Asparagales; family Amaryllidaceae; genus Agapanthus; species Agapanthus africanus. The sequence continues at coordinate 310,221,883 of JASDDO010000024.1, forward strand.
TACAATAAGTCATAACAGTCAAGTAGGATCAACGAAATAAATATCATACGCCAACATACGACAACAGAAACCAGTAGCATTGGGCTCGGGTGTTACATTATACCCAACTACAAAAAGAATTTCGTCCTCGAAATTCCAAGAATATGTCGAAGACAGATAACTACAAGAAAAGGTGAGGAAACTTCTGCCGGATTTCATCTTCTCGTTCCCAAGTGGACTCTCCATGCGAGTGATTACACCAAGAAACAAGCACAAGAGGGATTACCTTGTTCTTAAGAACCTTTTCCCTTCGATCCACAATTTCAATCGGTCGCTCCTCAAAATTTAGGTCTTCTCGTACTGTTAGCTCCGAATGATCCAATACGTGCGTTTCATCTCGAACATACCTACGGAGTTGAGATACGTGAAACACATCGTGCACACTCGCCAAGAACTGCGGTAACGCCAAACGATACGCTACCTCACCAACACGCTCCAAGATCTCAAAGGGTCCAACGAAACGAGGACTAAGCTTTCCTCGACTTCCAAAACGAATCACCCCTCTAGTCGGTGATATCTTCAAGAATACCAAATCACCCACGGCGAACTCTAGAGGTCTTCTTGACGTGTCTGCCCAACTCTTCTGTCGGTCTTGTGGTGCCTTCATATGATTTCTGATAGTGTTAACCTTCTCAACCATCTGCACAACCCAATCTGGTCCCAATAATCTTCGTTCACCGATATCGTCCCAACAAACAGGTGAACGGCATTTATGACCATACAAAGCTTCAAATGGAGCCATCTGGATAGTTGCTTGAAAACTGTTGTTGTAAGAAAATTCCACCAAATGTAGATGATCCTCCCAAGAACCCTTGAAGTCCAACATGCATGCTCTCAACATATCCTCAAGAGTTTGGATTGTTCTTTCCGACTGACCATCAGTTTAAGGATGATAAGCTGTGCTAAACTTCAGTCGAGTCCCCAAACTTTCCTGTAAACTTCGCCAAAAGTGTGATAAGAACCGAGTGTCCCGATCAGACACAATGCTCACCGGTACTCCATGCAATCTTACAATCTCTTGCATGTACCGCTCTGCCAAAGGCTCTGTTGATTGACCAACCCGGAAAGGAATGAAGTGAGCTGTCTTGGTCAACCGATCAATAATCACCCATACAGCATTGTTGCCCTTTGGACTCCGCGGTAAAGCCGTCACGAAATCCATGGTTATATGTTCCTACTTCCACTGAGGAATCGGAAGTGGTTGCAATAAACCAGCAACCCTTTGATGTTCAGCCTTAACTTGTTGACACACCAAGCACTTCGCCATAAAGCGAGCAATCTCCCATTTCATGCCTTCCCACCAGAAATACTGTCGAATATCTCGGTACATCTTTGTGCCTCCTGGATGTACAGAATAAGCTGAACTGTGTGCCTCCTTCATAAGCTCTTCACGAATATCTCCCTTTGGCACACACAAACGGCTACCATACCTCAACGAACCATCTTCGTGGATCAATAAATCTGTTCGTAGTCCGGCTTCAAACTGTTCTCGAAACTTTTGCAGTCTAGGGTCCTGCGATTGTGCTACTTTAATATTCTTGATCAACGATGACTGTACTTGCAGCTGCATCAACTGTCCCGTAGAATGCGGTAGCACAACCTCCAAGTCAAATCTTCGAAAATCTGCAACGATCTCCTCCTACGTAGTTAACACCTGAATTGCTGGTAACCGACTAAGCGCATCTGGCACGACGTTAACCTTCCCCGGATGATACTTAAGATCAAGATCGTAGTCAGCCATCAGCTCCAACCATCTACGCTGCCTCATATTAAGCTCCTTCTGTGTGAACACATACTTCAAGCTCTTATGATCAGTAAAAACTTCGACCCTTTCGCCTAAAAGGCAGTGTCTCCAAATCTTCAAAGCGAAAATCACAGCCGCAAGTTCCAAGTCATGAGTTGGGTAATTCTTCTCATGGGTCTTTAACTGTCTCGATGCGTACGCTACAACCTTACCATGCTGCATCAAAACACATCCCAATCCTTTCCTAGATGTGTCGCTGTGAATCACCAATCCTCCGGAATTGTCTGGCACGGTCAGAATAGGGGCGGTTATCAATTTCTGCTTCAACGTCTCGAAAGCTAACGCACACTTATCCGTCCATACAAAAGTTACCTCCTTGCGCGTAAGCTTGGTTAACGGCTCTGCTTGACGAGCAAAGTTAAATCTTCTGTAATACCCGGCGAGTCCAAGAAAACTTCTTATCTCCGCAACATTCTTTGGAATCGGCCAATCTCGTACTGCTGCAATCTTTTCTGGATCGACGGCAATTCCATCGCCAGACACAACATGCCCCAAAAACTTTACTTCCTCCAGCCAAAACTCGCACTTACTCATCTTCGCATATAACTTCTCTTGTCTCAACGTTTGTTGTGCGATCTTCAAATGCTCAGCATGTTCTTCAAAACTCTTCGAGTAAACCAGAATATCGTCAATGAACACCACAATAAACTGGTCCAAGAACGGTGAAAAGATTCGGTTCATCAAGTCCATGAATACTGCCGGCGCATTCGTTACTCCGAAGGGCATCACTAAGTATTCGTAATGTCCATACCGAGTTCGGAACGCCGTCTTGCAAATATCTTCTGCTTTCACTCGGACCTGATGATATCCGGATCGCAAATCCAGCTTCGAGAATACTCTCGCGCCACTAAGCTGCTCGAAAAGTTCGCCAATGCGAGGGATCAGGTACTTGTTCTTAATAGTCACCCGGTTTAATTCTCGATAGTCGATGCACATCCTTCTTGTGCCATCCTTCTTCTTTACTAGAAGAACTGGAGCTCCCCAAGGCGAGTTACTGCTTCGAATCCAACCCTTCTCAAGCAAATCAGCAACTTGTTTCTTGACTTCTTCCAACTCTACTGGTGCCATTGGATAATACGCTTTGGATACTGGCGCTGCACCAGGAATAAGATCAATTGCGAACTCCACGTCTTGCTTCGGCGGTAAACTCGATATATCTTCAAACACGTCCATAAAATCACGAACAACAACCGGCTCTTTACTTATATCAACTTGCAAGAATATTGTTTGTCGGCCTAGCCCTAAACTCGACTGGCCCGACAGAACTGCTTCCTCCAGTGAAGCTAAACTCGGGATTTCCGGGAATCTGGAAAATTACTTTCCTTGCCCTACAATCAATATGAGCGTGGAAAGTGCCAAGAAAATCCATTCCCAAGACGACTTCGTAGCTGCCCGTATCAATCACCAAGAAATCTGCAAAAAGCTCACGTCTGCACACCACAACTGTACAATCTTTACATTCCCTACTAGCTATGATTTTCCCATTCCCAGTGTGTATGTCCCAGAAACTAGACAGGTTCGTGTATCCAATCGAGTGTGTAGTTATAAACTTGGATGACATAAAACAATGGGATGCACCAGAATCAAATAACGCTAATACGGGAAAACCATGAACGAGTAGAGTACCTGAAACAACTTCTCCTGACGCCATAGCTTCTTCTGCTGTCAAGGTAAAAGCTCGAGCCTGATTAGGTCCTTGAGTCAGCTGTTTCTGTCCCTGGAACGGTCTGTGTGGAGGCTTCTGAAAATCATCCCTTGTACGAAGCTTCGACGGACAAGCACTAACGGCGTGATCAGCCGCTCCACAAACCAAACAAAGTCCCAGCCTCCTTCGACAATCCTTTTGCATGTGGCCAGGTAAATTGCAATAGTTACAGGTCATGCTCTTTCTTCGATCGACGATCACTGGCTTCTTCATGGGTTCTACAACTCGACGGTCCACTGGAATACCTCTGCGACCATGAGCTCAGTTAGGTACAAATGCTGTCTTCCTTACCGCAACTGCTGTCTGCTGCAAACTCCCCTTCATCCCAGATAAACTCTACTGCTCTCGGGCTGCCGCAAGTACTTGTGAGAAAGTGATCAAACCCAAGGAGACGATCTGCCTCTGGATGTCCACGTCCAAGCTGTGCATGAACCTCCGTGCCCTGTCTGCATCATTGGCAACTAAAGGTCCAGCGAATCTACTGAGTCTTGTCCATTCTGCTGCATGCACATCTACGGGTGCTCCATTCTGCTTTAGCCCGATGAATTTCTCTTCCATTTCTTCCCGTGCAGTCCGTGGGAAGAACTTCTCCAGGAAACTCTTTGAAAAATCTGCCCACTTGATCGGCTTGGGCAACCGGTTCTCCTCTACAAGCCACCATTCTCGGGCGTAATCCACTAACTGAATGCGTACCACATCAGCTCTTTTCTCATCTGGAATCTGTGTCGCAACAAGCAAGTTCTCTGTGTCAAGTAGCCACTGTTCTGCTGGCAACGGCTCCTCCAAACCAGTAAATATAGACGGACCCAGACGTCTGAAATCTACTACGGTCCCTACTCGGTCAACTGGTTTAGCTCCAACATTGTTCACAGACTGCTGAACGATCTGCAAACCTTCTTGAAATGATTCCGCTTGCTGCTGGATCAGCTCGGTCTGTTTCTTTTGATTCTCCAGCATTCCTCTTATCACTCCAAGCATGGCGACTTCGTCCACACGCCTTTGGTACGTCTTCAAATTCTTACCGGCCATATTCCTGAAATCAAAACACCCAACATTAGCATGATGATGGATTCAATATATAGATCAAGGCTAGAACTCCAAGATACTTAAATAGAGTGCCGCATTGTAACTATGCCGCGGTATCATAGCCACAATTACATAACTCCACCCAAGTCACCTACGTCCTAAAGATAACAAGGAATCAGGTTTCGAGTCGATATGCAAAGGAAGTTTGCACATTGTAAAAGATATAATCAGGAAGAATGTGATTCAAGAATGGTAAAACGGCAAGGTGGCAGGACATGTTTCCTAAACACGGGTATTCTGATTCGTGTATTGGGTACAATACCCAACTACAAAAGAATCAACCCGACTATCCTATGGCTCTGATACCAAAAGAACCATGTCACGCCCCGCTTCCCAGAATACGCTAAAATGGGCACGTGACATAGCCAACCATGCTACCTGTGGGTAGGAAGTATCCATCCACAGTCACATTACGGTTGTAGAGATATCAAGAACAAAATAAAACTATCTAAAACATGTCCATAATCCAAGATAACATGAGTCAAGAATAATAAAGTGCGGAAGCGAAAGATCCAATACAAAATAAATGGAATGTATGTCCCATAATGCGGGCTCACATCAGGAAATAAATGCAGGAAAGAAAACTAACTACTGCTATCACTCATAGCTCAGCCTGTCGGCTGAAGTACTCCTGCTCGGACTGCGACAGTGGTACGGAATATGGGCCATGCAAAACCCAGACGTCAGCACGTCAAGTCATCAAGTAATAACATAATAAACAGGCAATGCGAATATAAACATAAAATAAGCAAGGGTAACAATAATATAAATCAGAGCAGTGTAGGGTAGTGTGCAGTGGGAAAACTAAACAGTTCTATCAGGTTCTCTGTTCTAAAGTCTTTGAAACTAAATTGATTAATCATCGATGTAACTCAATAGTATCCCGTACATACCCGGGACCACGGCCTCAATATTCTCGGGCTGAAACCGAGACATGCCGCTAGGCACCAAAGATGAATGTGTACATTCAATAGTATCCCGTACATACCCGGGACCACAGCCTTAATATTCTCGGCTGAAACCGAGACATGCCGCTAGGCACCAAACAGGAATGTGTACACTCAGAACAGGTAGTGAACTGTTGAGTTACAAGTCAGGTTTCACCTTTGATTTCCCCATACCCCCAAGTTATATGTGTATGTTAAGTCAGGTATCCCGTAGTCAAGAAACTAATGCCAACACAGGATCCGGTAAACAGGTTTGTCTGGATAGACAAGAGGAACGCTCCATGAAGACTACATGTCAGGTTTGTTGGCATTAGACACAAGATCAGGTAACGGGTCAGGTCATGGTACATCATGTCAAGTCAAGCAGTATACGGTACCATGTTGGGTCTATCAATATGTATGTGGCAATTCAGGTCGAGATGTAAACAATATCATGGGTGTGCTCATACTCAGTTACATAATCAAGCATGGTTAACAACATGATCTAAGCAATGAATTAAGCAATAGGCAGATTCATTCAATTAGCAATACAGTTATCAATTGTGTCACAGAAATGATTTCAACAATATAAGAATGCAGTAAGACAATTATAACCTTTAATCATGTTACCAAGTTAAGATTTCATGGATGCAATGATATCTACATATATAGGTTCCAAGTTTAAAAGATAAAATGTTATATAACAATATTGAACATGAAAAAGAGAAATGATCGTACCAAAGTTAAATTTATCGGTTTAGGGTGTCATTAATATATATGTAAATATTGTTTAGCATGTAGCAAGGGGTACTTGCCTCGACGGGTCGCGAAACGGGAAATCGGAACGTAAAATGTCGGCGGAAAAAACTCGCGACGGGCGCATGGTTCACGGAATGAACCCAAACGACGAACAGTGGAACCACACGGGTCGGGGTACCTCGCTGGAACATCGGGACACGTCGCCGGCACGGCCGGATTCCGGCGAAATGCAAAACCAGTGAATGTCAAGAGTTGCAACAAGAAAAGAAAGGAAAAATAAAGAAGAAAGGGAAGGAGGATGGAGAAGGGAATGCTCACAAGGATCTGTGGGACGGGTGGTGACGGTAGACCACGTCGACGGAGCTCCGGCGGTGGCCTACGACGACAGCGAAAGAAACAACCGATCAAGAAAATATTAACAGCGAAGGAAAGAAGAAAGGAAAAGAGGAGGGGATGCTAGCTCACCGAGGGGTGTGCGCGAGGGCCAGGGGCACGGAGACGGGTCATCGGCAGCGACCTCCGGCTGTGCAGCTGTGTGCAGGGGGGCGCGCGGGCCTGGTCGGGGGGTGTGCAGGCGCTCGGGAAAACGATGAAGGAGGATGTGGATCGGTCGAGGGCGAGGAGGCGATGATGCTGGTGATGGTGGTGTCGGCGTTGGGGCTGCGGCGGCGAGGGGCACGGTGGCTAGGGTTCGCTGGGGTTTGGGTTTCGCATTTAACAAAAAGAAAAGGAAGAGAGATGGAAGGAATATATAAGAGAGAGAGAGAGAGAGAGAGAGAGAAAGAGTGATACGGGGTAGAGAGAGAAAGTGGAGAGAGAGAGAGACGGGGGAGAGAGAGAGAGAGACGGGGAGAGAGAGAGTAAAGAGGTGGGGCCCATGGGAAAAGAGAAGGAGGGGATTGGTTGGAGGGATTAAATTGAGAAAGATTTAAAAAATTATAAAAATATTATATGGTTTTAAAATATAAATTCGATAGTTTAAAGAATGTTAGAAATTTGGGATTTTGGCGCAAAGTAAAACATTTCCAAATTGCGTCCGGGTCGGGTCCAAAAATTCGAAATTGAAATAATAGAATTTTAGGCGAGATCCAAAAGTGAAAATGAAGTATTTTACAATCAAAAAGCATACCCCCAAAACGGACACACGTATGTGCGCGTAGCCGTCCAAACTCGCCCGTTTCATTGAACGGGATGAGAACACGATGCACGGACGCTACAACAGGGTTAGGGGTGTCAAGTAGGCCAAGACGAATATTTTTACTTTTATTTTAGATGCCATAAATTGTTATATGCAGAAATGAATTGTCGGGGTAAAATTACAATAAGTTATAACAGTCAAGTAGGATCAACGAAATAAATATCATACGCCAACATACGACAACAGAAACCAGTAGCATTGGGCTCGGGTGTTACAAAAAACAAAAGGAAAAAGAACCTATAAAAGAACTTAGTTCTTAAAGAAAAATCAGATCCCGGATTTTTAAAAAAACGAAGATCTTGGTAATCTATAATGGTCAAAATGCAACTAATAGAGATTTAATCTTTAAAAAAGAAAAAAAAACTAGCGCCTCACGTCCTCCTCACATGGACGCCTTCTTTTAATAGCGCTTGGCGCCTCACGTGAAAAACATGTGGGTGTCCAAAACAGAAGGCCAGCGGCTCACTTGAAAAACATGTGGGCGCTGAATAAAAGTGCTCAGCACTCCATATGCAGCCGAAGAGAGCTAAGTGCTTAGCACTAATTGGGCAGCGCCCAGCGCCGCACGTGCTCCTCACGTGGACGCCATACAAAAAGTGCTGAGCACTTCATATGTAGCCAAAACGGCTGAGTGCTTAGCACTGATTGGGCGGCGTCCAGTGCCGCACGTGCACCTTACGTGGACGCCAGATAAAATGTGCTTAGCACTTCACATTTAGTCAAAATGACTAAAAGTGTTCAACATTTATTGAGCAGCGCCCATGACTGAATGCTTCACATGACATACATGTGAGCATCAGAGCTCAAATAAGTGTTTAGTACTTTTACATGAAAAGAAAAGGGCCGAACAAACGGACCCCAAATAAGTGCTTAGCACATTTGAATAAAAAAAGGGCTAAGTAGACTGAGCCCAAATTGGCTATGTCTCTAAAATTTTCTTATAGCTGAGCCCAAATGCTCTTTTGCTGGATCTTAAATAAAAATGATACTTGAAATTTTGCTAAGTTGATCATAGTCTCAAATTAGACTAATGCATCCTTAGAAGAACAAATTGAGCCTAAATGCTCACACATTTAAGTTGATCTTAATCTCAAACCAGATTAACGGTCCTTAAATAAACATAAGCCCAAATCTAAAATATACGGATTTGGACTGATCCATGCCCTATGGGTGACGACATAAGCTAGTCTCCGTATACAATCTACGGGCAACCTAAACAAACAAAAACACACACGACACGAAGTGAACTGCCGGAGCAGGAGAAAGTGGTTATCGTAATGCGGTAACGTAATTAACTGCAAGGGCTTGCACCTGCAGGGAAGAGTGTCCCCACAATCAAAAAACCGTCATAAAATAAGGGGGAATCTGATAAAGTCAGCTACAACAGTCGCGTCTGTCCAAACCTCCGATATATGGTGCCATAAATCAACTTGGTATTTTCGGAGAGGTGGACAGATAAATCCAAATTGCCCCTAGAATTCAGGCCTGACGTCCCAACGTTTTGGTCCGGTCTTTCGGCGATGAACACCCACTTAGCTGATCGAAAAGATCATCGATGTGCGGTAGTGGATACTTGTTCTTTATCGTCACTTCGCTCAGAGCTCGGTAATCTACACACATTCTTTATGAACCTTCTTTCTTCTTCACAAGCAAAACTGGAGATCCCCAGCTTGAAGTACTAGGACGAATCCAACCTTTCTTCAGGAGTTCGTCCAACTGAGTGCGGATCTCCTTCAATCCCTCTGGACTTAATTGGTACGGAGTTTTGATCACCGGTTGCACACCAGGTAGTAAATCAATGCTGAATTCAAGAGCTCGATCGGAAGGCAAACCTGTTATATCTTCAGGGGACATATCCTCGAACTCTTAAACTACCTCTGGCTTTTCATCTTCCGCCGGTAGGGTAAACACTTATGCATTATTTGGTTTTGCTTTGTAGACGCTAGGCTCCAGGGTACGGTTTTCACTCTTAGAAGACTGGGTAATCTGGTATCTCAAATACTACCCTTCTTTGATGACAGTCAATCATAACATAGCAAACTCCCAGCCAGTCCATTCCAAACACAACATCGAAGTTTGGGATGTCCAGTACTTTGAAATTCACGTAGAATTCTCATCCGCAAACTACAACTGGACACTGATCAAATCCCATAGTTGCTTTCAATACTCCATTTTCCGGAACTGACATTCCAGCTTGAAATAAGTGGCTTCATGGGAATTGCATGTGTTCTCACAAATCGTTGGGACATGAAGCAGTGTGATGCTCCAGCGTCGAACAGTTCTAGTGCAGGAAGGGTGACTATTAGTATAGTACCTAAGTAGTGTGAGATTGGTTTTAGATTTAAGAAAAGTTATAGAGATATACAAGGATTGAATAGATGTGAAAGGATTGAGAATTACCAATGATAACTTGGCCAGTGGCTCCGGCTTCCTCAACCGTCATTGTGAAAGCCTGACGTCTGGGTACATTCCTTCTTGCTGGAGGCACATTCCTCTATCCTTGGAGCATGTTTCTTTGCCCTTGAGGCATGTTACTCTGTGCCTGATGAAATTAATGAGGAGGCTGTGCAGGAGGTCTACGTAGAGGTGGAGCAAGTAGAGCTAGTTGAGGTGAAGGAGCCTGAATAGTTGGCCGCTGCGGGACTGCGATTGCGGGTCTAGGTGCTGGAGCTGGGTTGAGTCAATACGGACATACTCCAATGGCATGAGTGGATGCGCCATAAACTAAACACAGGCCATTTACACGCCTGTCGTCTTTCGCCAGGTGTCCATTCCTCTTGCAGTAGAAGCAAAAGTCTGGACTAGGCCGGTTAAATATTCCTCCCGGTCTCCTGGGTGCAAAAGTTGGCCTGGAAGAGGCTCCTCCTGCCATCTGAGTGGCAGAATGTTTTACACTGGTAGTCTGAGGTATACCCTTCTTCTTCACCACTGCCTCATAGCATCGGTCAGCCTTCAGAGCAAGATCATGGGTTGGGAAATCCCCTGTAGCGAGTGCAGCTTGGATTTCCGGGTCCAACCCTTGCTGAAATCTTCATGCCCGGATCTCAGCAGCTTGAATGAGGTATGCCGCGAACCTGTTACGGTCTTGTGTTAGCAGTGTAATAAGTGATATCAGGAATTTGAATTTGAGACAATATCTTACCTGCTAAGCATGGTAAACTCAGCATCGTATTCATCCACGGACTTGCTCCACATCGAGCCTTGTTGTAAGTGGATGAACTGCTATTCCATGTCGAAACGGGCAGTCTCAGAGAAGTACTTCGCGTCGAACATAAAACGTCTTCAATTCAATCGGTTGGGCAAGTCGGCTTTCTTTAGCCTTTCACCAGATTCTAGCGTTGTCTGTTAGTTGCTGCTTCACAACTCTCACCCAAGCAATCTCTGGTACTTGTGCTGCTGCCAGATCGTCTTCTATCGACTGAGCCCATTCTTCTGCGTCCAGTGGGCTCTTTTTTCCTGAAAATTGTTTTGGGTGCAGTGCCCGTAATTGCTTGACTCCGGGTGCCTCAACCTCTGGGCGGTGCAGAAGGATAGCAGTCTGCTGCTGCTGACCCTCCAAGAGGCTCTTGATCGTCTCAAGCAGTACCGTCTTCTCGTTGATGGGAGCTGCAATGGTAGGTGGTGGTGGTAGAGTAGGTGGTGGAGTGTTTCCAATAACATTGGTACTCATGTTGTTCGGTGAATCCATGACCTTGATAGAAAACGAAAGGTTATGATAGATTTAAGGAATTTGAAATGTAAGGAATGTATAGTTGCTGGTTCTTATAATTCTTGTGATATATTGCTTAGGATTCAATGCTGAACAGACCTGCATGGGCTGCCAACAAAACCTGTCATGCCCTGCTTCCCAGTGTACGGAAGCGGAGACATGGAAAGCCCGCAACGTATTTACTAAGAAATAAATACGTTAAGCGTAAATAAGCAATATATGTAAAAATGCATAAGAATGACAAGTGATATAAATGAACAACAACTTTTATTAACATTCAACTTTACAATACAACTGCTTTAAAAAGGAATGATACAATGATATAAAGCAATTCCTAAACAGTGGCATACAAATTGAAATAAGTACAAAATGAGCTAGAAGTCCGGCTGGGCAGTGAACTGGTCTAAGTCCTCCTGGCTCGGCTCGATCTTCTGAAAGTCTGGTCCTTTTGACGAACATTCCAAAGAAAGAAATAGACAGGAATATCGTCAGCGAACTAGTGCTCGGTAACTCCCAAAAGAAAGAATGGAATAGAACAAGTAATGTGAAATAGAACTGGTAAGTTGTATCGGTATATGCCTGTTATTCTAATGTAGTTGTTTGTAGCTAGGTAGATAAGGTATTTGTGTATACGAGAGGAGTCCATCTTACCCCATAGACTATGGTTTGTAATACAAAGCTCCGTCAAAACCCACGGGACAACCACACGAGAGTTCTGTAAGCTGATGTCGCGTACCCCGCGGGTTCGTGAGAAGGCGGAATTTTCAAAAAACAATTTTAATGAACTACGCAACACCAGCTAACTCCAGGATCTATATGTTGGCTATAGTGCCCTCAATTCAATTATTGAATCGCAGGCACGCGATTGTGATGATTGAGGGAGGACCTATATGGGTAGAACAATCTTACTTGAGATGATAGTAAGCTATCTGGTTTGTTTTTATCATCATGTACTTGCATTAGGTGGCATTACAGATCACTGTTACATTGATAGAGCCCATAGGATTCTTGCTTGACTACCGTAATTATGATGGCCATCATATAAGTCGGAGCTGGGTGGTCTATAAGCATATCCTTAAATGTCCCTAGTCGTGGGAATATCGAGACTGGGGATCGATACTCCGGAGTAGACTAGTGTATATTTATTGAGACCCTGACGAGGGGTGGTGGCCGGTCCCACAAGCCATTGGTGTCAGTTAGTCACCTAAGATAGTATACATGTGCTCATTAGGTTATGAGTACACTGGACGGACTCGCCGGGAACATGCTAGTTGGTATTATACCTATTGTCAGATAGCAGTTCCCAGGTGACATGAGTACAAGTTAGTCTGTCGACCTGAGATCGTCATTTGTCTCGTGTGATTTCCCACTGTGCTTTGACTACTACCCTACCACGGCTCAAAGGAGTCGTGCAAACAGGTTTTAGTTGGGTACAGTCCTGAGCCACATGGAGGCAGCGAGCGGATTTTCGGGAATTCATCTCTCCCGATATTGAGGGTTGATGTCGCGTTGTGCACGGGTGGCCATCACCAGAAATCCTCAGCCGAGGTGGATGAGAATTACTGGTTTGGATCAGTAGATTCTCAGTGGGTGATGGGCTTCATACCGACACGAAATGTCGCATTATTAGGGGTCTGACTTTATCCACCCCCTAGACTCGATATGCGATACTCTTAGATGAACAGACCAGACTGTATGGAGATTGTCATGGACAGACTCAGTAGGGGTTTGGATGAGCTTGCTCGTCGGCCTTCTTTTCGCTCAATACCTAGGTAGCTGTTACGTATAGCTAGTGCCGCTGGCGTGCTTATAGTTAAACCCACCGCTAGCGTATTGACGAGTCTTTAGAGTTCCATACCGAGGGTTTCCCTAGTTCTGGCGAAACGATGTACTAGCCGTATTGGATACGTGCAGAGTTCCGATTGATTGATTGTACTATGTACCCGGACTTTCGATTGGATAGTTGATAATACTAGCCGGTTCGGGTTTGAGCCGGATTATTAAATCAGGTATTGATTTAATAATTTACGTATTTGTATTTCGATACATATATTCTAGTATTATGTTCTTTGTGTTATTCTATCTTTTTGGGTATTCGTGTTTCGGTACGAATACAGGTATGTATATACAGTAGAATGTAATCTCTATTTTTCCAGAAAACATTCTGGAAGGTGGACACCTCATATTGGTTTGACCATTTATATTAAATGGATTATGAGGTGGCAAAGACTTGATGGGAGTATGGTGATGACCATGCTTGCACAGTGTGCATAAATGAATTAATTCATTTATGCATACTATTCAAGTATGGGCACATTTTAAAAATGTAAGATATTGTTTTACAAAACCAAGCATGCTCATTTTCTCTCTCTATGGTTAGCTCATTATTTTTGTGAGATGGTTCTTTCTCTTGAGCATGCCATCTTCTCCTCACCATTTTGTGCTTCAGTCCACTCTTGAGTTTCATGGTTTCCTCCAGCTTCATCTTCCACATCCTCTCAACCCTCTCATGTGTTGAGAATCATGAGAGGAGGTAAGATGAGATAGACCAACACTTAGAACACTCACTACATCCTAGGAATTCTAGACTAGCATCCTAGAATCCCTAGTTGCTTCACTTGCATTCATTATGTGGAGCTAGAGCCATGACTATATCCTTCGGGTGGATCATCTTCGACGGGGGAAGACCGGCGGCCAAGTTCGTTCGAGCACGCCTCAAGGAGCTTAGGAAGGTGATGGAAGACCGAAGGACTTGGTTCTCTTAGTATAACACTTCTAACCCTTTAGTTTATCTTCTTTAGTTTGCTAGTATAGGTTTATGGTTTAGACCTTGGGCGGGGTTTTGTTTGCACCAAAATTTTTAAATGCCAGTTTTTGTTCCGTATTGGCCACAGTAGATAGACAGGGCGCCAGCGAAACCCACCAACATGGTATCAGAGCCACCCATAACTAATACTATCTAGTTTGCATAAGGTTAGAATATCGATCGACCAATTTTTCCGAATCAAAATTCCATTTTCTTATGCCCGTTGTCGATTTTCAAATGTGTTCAAAAAATCTTTCAAAGGAGCTTAAAAATCTGTACAGGCATTTGTAGGGGACCACAAGAAATTTGGGTAACTGAACCATCAAATTGGCCACGGTAGCGCCGCAATAGATACCTATTTGCGGCGGTTCCACGGCCGTCTTGTGGCAAAATTGCACCAAATTTCTCATGGTACTCTCTGACATGGAAATTTGATTTTTGGGATATTTAGTTTTGGCCCAGATTTGTTTGAGTGCTGGTTTTGCATTTGGGGCCAGTTTGGGAATGTTTAGTCGATCGAAATTTTAAGTGTGTTTATCAGTGCATGTGATGATATCTGCGACCGTGAATATTAATGAGCAGTACAACCCGACTAGTTGCTATATGTTCAACTAGATGGGTTTGCGAACTTAATATTCACGTTGATATTCTGTGATTGTGCTGATATTGTGGTTGGATTGTCATGGTGGATAGCCTGGAGTACAATGCTAGCAGTACAATTCAGATTCATTTATATAGTTGTTATTGCAGGGCGAGCGTACGACATATGGACTACGGTCTCTGCCTATTTGTATATTCTTTTATTGGGGCACGACCGGGTTGAGGTCGATGTCACCGTTGTATATACTTTTCTTTTCTGTACTAGGATTACCCCACGGTAGAGTGTACGAATAGCCGGTTTCTAGAGGGAAACACGTCAGCATCTCATGGCGTTGAGACGGAGGGGGCTTCACACTAGAATTGGCGGGCTATTCGCCGCACTCATAGGGGGTATAGTTTGACCCACGGAGGGGTGCTCAAATTACCGGATCCTGTGAAGTGTTGGGTGGCCCATTCACTTTATTGATTGGGATTGCCTCACTTCTGGGATTAGCAGGTAACTTGCCGCGCTCGTAGGGGTCCAGGTTTTCATTGCCCAGGCTATACACACGACCGGGAACACCGAGTCTCATTTGCGACTCAAATAAAACCGGAGGCTCCAAGATTACCCACCATTATGTGTTGCTTGCTGAGATTATGTGATGTTGCTTATATCATGCCTATGACGAATGTTATATATATATATATTTATATATACTAGTAGATGTTGTATATGTTTTGCATCCGCGCTAGTCCAGCCCCCGCTCTGCCATTAGTTAAGTAACCTAACGGAGCATGACGGGGCCCAATAGCGAATGCGGATGGCATATACATACATTTTATTTTCATTCTTTTTCTGTGGTGTGATATGTTTTAATTGATGGGACTACATTAATTCTGATTAATGTAAGGAAAACAAACCTATAAGATGTTGTTGGAACCAAATTTTCAAAAACTGTTATTACAATACGTTTCCTTTTGCTTTGCACATCGGTATTCGGTTCAGAATATCCATCACCTCATTCGACGAGGCAAGAGCCGAGATCCCTTTACCAGGAGTGACCTCTTGGGCAAAAGTTTACGTCAGTGTAATAACTTCACTATAGTCGATTCTTTTGCTTTGCATCGTGGTATTCAGTTAGGAATATCCTGCACCTCATTCGATGAGGAAAGAACCGAGATCCTTTCACAGGGAGTGACCTCTTTAGAAAAAGTCTGTGCCACTATATATTTGTAAAACTATTTGAGTTCCTTCAACGATATCAAGTTCATTATGTTAAAGGTTTTTCGCCAAAAACCAACCGTAGCCCTCCGTCATTTTAGAAAAGTAGGGCCTAGTAATCGTGCTATGTTTGTTGGCTTCCGTTAAGGCATAGTGTGTGGTAGCTATGTGTTACTTTTCTGTATCATGGGTATGCATTAATCTAGGATAGGCATACAGCCTTGTTTGCATCCGTCAAGGGAGAGTATGGGTGGGTCTAAATTAATCTGGACAATGATGGGTAGAACTTGACTTGCGCTTTATGATTTGTTGGAATATGTCAAGGTCATAAGGCGCCGGGGCAAAAATCAAATCGGGAGTTTCATACATACAGAAAACTTTCCAGGCATGCGCATACCTTCTGGAGTGTTGTGACTTGAGTGGATTCTATCAAGTTATCATGCGATGATAGTTGGATCCCGATTCCCACTGATGAGTAGGTGTTACTCCTCGGGTGATTTTAGATGATCCCGACTAATTTTCCTTTTAGGATTTGAAGGAGAATTTGAGGAAACGGTGGGAGACATCCTGATTAGATAAAGTGATTAACCATTCTAATCCACATTAGAGTGCACGCTGAGTGTTTCTTTTCTCTCCTTCTTTGGCAGCGACCATGACCCGACCCTAAACTAAAACTCATGAACCTAGTTAAACGAACCTTCTTAAAACACATTGGTTTTTGGATTGTCATAGTCTCATAACTCATTGCCGCTCCTACTTTTCCTTTTGCATTTCTCCGTAACAATCCGTATCACTACGAAGATCCACGATTTTTTGGGATATTCCATCGTATAGTTACATACGAACTCGAAAGAACTTGTTCCAGTTCGAGGATGGATTCTGGTTCTGGAGAAATTGAATAGGATTATTCAGTTGTCTTTTCTCTTTACCTTCTTTCAGGTTGCGAGAGCTCCTGGTATTAGGAGAGTACACCTATTGCGCTTATTGTATAGTCTTCATCCAAACCATAGGCTGGTGCCGAAGGGTAGGGAAGGAAGAAAACCAATTAGCTTAAGTGTGATGTACAGAAGGTTATAAGTAAAGACATATAGAGAGATTAGAGTGAGGGCAAAAGAAATTAGGATTACTATCATTCACGACGAAACTGCATATATCTCTGCCACTCCTACTTCCACTTTGCATTTTCTCCGGAACACTCCGTATCACTACGAAGATCCACAGTTATTGGATATACCATCGTATGGTTACATACGAACTCGATGGAACTTGTTTCGGTTCGAGGACGGTTTCTAGAATATGATTATTCAGTTGTCTTTTCTCTTTACCTTCTCTCAGGTTGCGAGAGCTCCTAGTATTAGGAGAGTACACATATTACGCTTATTGGATAGTCTTCTTCCAAACTTTAAGCAGGTGTTGAATGGTAGGGAAGGAAGAAAACCATTTAGCCTAAGTCAGGTGTACAGAAGGTAATAAGTAAAGACATATAAAGAGATTGGAGTGAGGGTAAGGATACATACGGTTACTGTCATGAATATGGATAGTAGAAAAGGCATTACTAGGAATACCCGGCTACCCCTTCGAAACATTTTCATGTTTCAGTTTTACTGTGCGATGTTAATTGAAAACTATTTTCCCAATTAGATTCTAACACCAGGGTATGTATTTACCAGACTTGATTCTCACATCTGTATGGCATTACAGATGCTGAGTGGGAGTAAGACATTGAAAATTTGGTGATTGTATCCTCAACATATTGGAATTCTTTGTAATTGGTGATATTTGAGGAAATTACCAGGGTTTTGCCTGACGACAAATATTTGGTTTTGGAATTCTGTACGTTTATTTTATAAAGTGAGATATAACTTTTTGAAATTATGTCTATAACATTTACCTGTATCAGTTGATGGTTAGGTAAGATACATTCAACAACGGTGTAATTCTTCTTAACCATAGTACAGTTTTCAACCTACAACGCACAGGATTTGAGTTATTAAACTCATAGGATTTATACAAAGTATTGTATGTTGTTCAGTGTCCATTAGGACAAAGAGGATGATACTCGTACTATATTCTGTTTACTTTTGACTTCTTTAGTTTTGGACAAGTATTTCGTTGAAATACAAGGTCCAAATTTTGAGAAGTTATAGGTATAAGAATAAAGTAGAGAACCATATGTTGCAAAGTATCAGAATTCTTCAAGCTGATCGAAGATGTAGATACTTGTGCTAGGTATTCCGATGATAGTAATGGTTTTGAGAACTTGCTTCTCTTTTTCAGGTTATTCATATATGGATGCATTCCTTGATGAGTAATGCTGCTTGGCCTCCTTCCATTTTGTTAATATACACTGGAAATGGCTGCATGTATTTTGAATCCGGTTTCAATTAAATTAGTGTCTTTGTTTCTATATGGTATATAGAATGGTTTCATATCTTAATGATGTTAAGATATATGGAGTTGTCCGGCTGATGCTTAAAACAAAAATCTGGATAAACTCTAGGCACGTTTCAGTAATGGCAGTTTGTGGGTTATCCCGGGTTTTGACGAGGGTTAACTTTCTACCATCCGGAAGATCAATAGTTATAATGTTCTTGACTCGCCACCAGTTTTAGTAAAATGGATTCTTTTCAGAAAACATTAGTGGGAGTTTGGTAGAACTGGAAGATATTGCAGAACCACAAACGATTACTGAAAATTTAGAACCTAAAGATTCAATTGGATTCGACAATCCATTAGCCACTCCGCAGATTTAGTGGGCAACCTCAGCCACCCAAGAGGTACTTCGGTCTCTTCAAAGACGGTGATAGGAAGGTTTTTGATTACCCAAACTTGCCACTATTGTTGTTCTATACTATGAGATCTGGCAGGAGGATGAGTATAACGTCGTTCTAAATTGGCTTTAGAAGTGCACGTGTATATGACTCTGCCAGAGGGTTGTTGTAGTCAGTGGGAGCAGCAGAAGCATAGTGGGCAAGTAACTTATGTCTATTTATAGACTAAAGCAAACATAGCGGAGATAGATCGTCTAGTTTTGATGTGACAGTCATCAAGTTTGACTTCATCAGAATAACAGATGGATCTGGTAAGAAGGTAGTAGGGAGTGATTTCTTGGTATTTGGATGACATGCTCTTGATAGGAAGTGATATTCCTATACTGCGATCGGTTATACCGTGGTTGTCACAAGATGGTTTCTCCACATAGGATCTGGATAAAATATCAGGGATTCTGGTTACTAGATCTATGGTTTTAGATCTAGATTTGGGAAGTTTCCCAATTTGGGTACTTGACACTATTCTAAAAGTGTTTAGAATGGACGTGTCACGACAAGAAATTTAGCACGCGAGGCCCTTAAACCACGTAACGTCTACAGGCGTAACACAATTTCAGTAAGCCGAAAACCCAGCAATCTAAACCATCAAAACTAGTAAGTGATAAGAACATTATTAAAAGCTTTTGGGAATTTCAAGTAAAATTCTTTAAAGTCCAAATTTACTTCCTTTAAAATTTGGAAGCACCTCCTTTGTAAAAAAATAGCCCTAAAAAGGGTACAAACAAAAGATATAAATAAAACATCCCCAACGGGAGCAAATCAACGCCCAAAGGCGGAAACAATCACCACAACATATATACGACGCCGTAGCGAAGAAAATGAATGATATAAAGTGAAAACATCATAAAAGATAAGCTGCATAAAAGGCCGGCTCACACGAGCACGACACCCAAAGTCATAAAACAATATACAATATCGTCCTCACATCTCGTCTCTAAGTCAATACATGAAAGCAATAGATGGAGAGTACTAGATACAATAAGTTATACAATGAGCATCATCGGATAACCGCAAAACCCACCTATAGCAAAACTGCTCACAGTCAGCCGTAGCGGTATTCGCTGCAAAAGATGATACGATAAGAAGAAGCCCTGCCGCTACTACTCTCTGAGGGGCAACCTGCAAAACACTGTGGCACAACATGGATGAGTTTCCAACTCATGAATAGTAAATAACATCATGCAGGTAATCGCAGGTATGCACGTACTGCGATAATCTATCACATGCAACTGATAGTAAAATATGGCAATATGTATATGCAACAATCATGAAAGGTACTCTATCAGGTACTACTAATACATGAAGCAATGCATATCAAATAAATACTGAGTATGGGATACAACATAACATCATCATGGAAAATCCTTAGTGTCTATCAACGACACCCCAAATCCCAATACCTCAGGCGCCGTCACCCTGATCGGCCATAAATCTGTAAATCTCATAGAACCTGAGTGTCCAACATCGACACTCGAAACTTCATGAAAACATATGCTTGTGTGTGTGTGTGTCCCTCAACGACACATCAAAATCATGGAACCTGAGTGTATGGTGTTTTTCGTCACCCCATTGAGATTGGAATACACACGTGCTTGTCAGGCACATTAGAGATTTCTCCTGCCTAGGTTAGGCTAGGGTTTATTGATTGTGGGGATCCGAATTTCCGGCAGTCGCGGACTAAGATGCCGTTAATTAACCCTCGCATTTGGAGCGAGAGAACCTCCGATTGACAGGTTAAACTGGTCATGCGAACTCAATGTACAGTGTTGTGTTTAACAGGGACAGTTTCGTGAAGTATGCGTGTGTGTGTATGTATACATACGTATATATACAAAAAAGGGAAAGGGCATCCAAAGGATGCGTGGGAGAAAGCGCTCGGGCGCTAGAGCCTTGAGCGCAAGAGTGCTAGCGCCCTGAGCGCAAGAGCGCTAGCGCCCCACGTGCTCGGGCGCTAGCGCTCTGAGCGCAAGAGCGCCAGCGCTTGGAGCGCTGGCGCCCCACCTGTCAGCACGTGGGCGCTCGAGCGCGAGCGCTTTGAGTGCTGGCGCCCCATGTGTCAGCACGTGGGCGCTAGCGCTTTGGACGCTGGCGCTTTGAGCGCAAGGGCGCTAGCGCTTTGAGCGCTATCACCCCACGTGTCAGCACGTGGGCGTTCGGGCGGCAAAAAGGACTTGGTCCCTGCAATTGAAGTTGTACTCCCAGAAAGGAGCACTTATTATTTTGTGTGTGTGTGTGTGTGTGTGTGTGTGTGTGTGAAGAGTTAAACTCTCAGGATGTTTTGAAGCTGATGAAGGGCTTCTCCCCTTGAACCCTAGTTCTTCCCCAAAGTGGGGTTTCTGGAGATAGGTCTCCTTCTTCTTCCCTTGTTGGCCGGATCTTGAAGATTAAGAAGTATGAGATTTTAAAAATCTCTCCTTTCTGAGATCTGATGGACGATATGAGTTCCCCTTTATGGGTTTTGTGGTGAAAAACTATTTTGTTTTTTAAAAGGAAGAGTAAAACTCTTGATTTAATTCAAAGAAAGAAGAAGGTTTTAGAACCTTGAGGAAGGAGAAAGATCTCAGATCATGGTTCTTTTGGAGAGAGAAAAAGTTGTTGGGATATTTTCGTTATCCTTGCTTTTATAGGCTATACACTTTACACATAGCCCTTTGGGCTTCACAAAATGACATTTTGCCTATCCCACGGCTCATGTGCCATTTCTTTTTGCACATAAGCCATGGGCTTTACAAGAATTTGGCTTTATGCCCATTTTTCTTACATTTATTCATAAAATAAAGTAAAAGAAATAGAACAAAATTTTGGCATGGGGGGAGGCCGGCCGCTTCATGTTCGGGCTAGCTCCGGGCATTGGCCCACTTGACCTGGGCGTGGGCCCACCTGGCTTGGGGTTCACTTTGATTTTGACTTGGTCAACCAGGGTGTAAATTTTTACCCCAATAAATTGCCCCCCATCAATAAATGCACACAGCATATGTGGGTCGTGTGCATGAAATTGATGGATCTTCTTTCACGTGGAGGCGACTTGATTCGGTTCCCACCTTTTGGGAAGCTGGCACTGCCCTTTTTACGACATGGACGGTCGATGCTTGACGTGTCTCCGAGATGTAGTGTCTGGTTGACTTGATTCCGAGGCGGAGCATAATTCCGCCGAGGAGGTCGTTGCTACCCTTTTAGCGACGTGGACGGTCGGTTCTGCCCTTTTTGCAACTTGGATGGTCGGTGCTGCCCTTTTTACGACTTGGACGGTCGGTGCTGCACTTTTTGCTACTTGGACGGACGATTCTTCCGTTTTAGCGACTTGGACGGCCGTGGCTGCCCTTTTAAAGACTTGGACGGTCGGTTCTGCCCTTTTTGCGACTTGGACAGTCGATGCTGCCCTTTTAGCAACGTGGACGGTCGGTGCTGCCCTTTTTGCGACGTGGACGGTCAATTCTGCCCATTTTGCTACTTGGACGGTCGGTGCTGCCCTTTTTGCGACGTGGACGGTCGATACTGCCCTTTTTGCGACTTGGACGGTCGGTGCTGCCCTTTTTTCGACGTGGACGGTCGGTGCTGCCCTTTTTGTGACTTGGACGGTCGGTTCTGCCCTTTTTGCTACTTGGACGGTCGGTGCTGCCCTTTTTGCGACGTGGACGGTTGGTTCTGAATTTAACTTGCTCCGCTTCTTGCGGTGTCAGGGATGAAGTCGACTTGTTTCCGAGGTGGAATTTGATTCTGCCAGGGAGGTCATTGGTTGTTTTGCTGATTTGATGCGATCTGGATTGACATCAGCACCGCTACATTGGAATATGGTACCAGGAGCGAATCATCATCTGTCATGACTAGATTTGGGGATTTTGGTTTTGGTTTGGCATCAGCATCGCTACACTGGAATATGGTACCAAGAGTGAATCATCATTTGCCGTGAGGGAATTTCCCCCGTTCCCGGTTTAACGACTTAGGGCTCATCTGTTCCCAGTTTAACGACTTAGAGGTCATCTGTTCCCAGTTTAAAGAATTTAGGGTCTATTGGATTGGAGTTTGGAATTTTGGGATTAGGATAGGCATCAGCGTTGCTAACACTGAAGCACATGTGCCAGGAGCAATTCATCATTTGCCTTTTCCTGTTAGGAAGCGGTGGCTTAGGAGACAGGTTTATGTCCTTATCACCTAAGGCTTTTCAATTTTATGAGCCGTAAGGGTCCCATAAAAGTATTTTCTCCCTACGAGTCGAAAGGATCTCGTAGGTGCACTTTCTCCTTCGGAGTCGTGGGGACTCCCAAGTGTGTTTTTCCTTTGTCAGTCGTAAGGATCCCACGAAGGTGTTTTCTTACGAGTCGTGAGGATCCCGTAAGTTAGTTCTCCTCATGTATCATGAGGACACATGAGTGGGTCTTCCAAAATGGAGCATAAGTCCAAGGGCGAAGACCGGCCGCTGGACTGGTGATTGCGGTGGGGTATGGGTATGGTGAGAATTATTTGAGCCCGTGGATTGTATACGGTAGTCGATTTGGGGACTAACCGTAGGGCCGGGAGAATTTTGTGAAATTGGGTTTTGGTTGGCGTCTGCATCGCTGCATTGGCATATGATACCAGGAGCGACTCATCATTCGTCGTTTGGGGACTTGGAATTTGGATCTTGTTTGGCATCAGCATTGCTGCACTGGAATAATGCCAGGAGCAGGAGGACTTGAGATTTGGTTTTTGGGTCGGTATCAGCACCGCTAACACTGAAGCGTAACGCCAGGAGCGACTCATCATTTGCCATTTCCCGTTGGGGAGAGATGGCTTGGGAGACAGGTTTAGGTCCCTGTCACCTAAGACTTTTCAATTTTATGAGCCGTAAGGGTATCATAAAAGCATTTTCTCCCTACGAGTTGAGAGGATCTCGCAGGTGTATGTTCTCCTTAGGTATCATGAGGATTCCTAAGTGTGTTGCTCCTTTGTGAGTCATAAGGATCTCATGCAGGTATTTTCTCCTCACAAGGTTGAGAGGACTTTGCGAGTGTGTTTTATCTTTTCTTTTTCACGAGTTTGCGCCCTTTCGGGTTTTCACAAACTCGCCGGCAGTCCTGCTGTTTTTACTCATGGAGCCCTCTCGGGTTTTCATCCGTGCCCGTTTTGCTTGTGGACATACCGTATTATTTTTTTTTGTGGTCGCTGGTGGGACTTTTAAAAATAATCTCACCGGCGGGACTTAGGGGAGATAGGGGTCGTTTATGCCCGTGGATTGTATACGGTTTTGCAGGATGTATGATCCAGACCGTAAAGCCGGTGTGCTCAATTCGCCTGCAACTTGGAGCATTCACGTGTTGTACTTCTTGAGATATCGGCCATTGATGTGTGGCATGGGCCTTTCTCCCTCGACACTTATTAGTTGGTAGGATCCTCCGTCGAACACTTTCTCGATGACGTATGGTCCTTCCCAGTTTTGCACGAATTTTCCCTTCGCATGTCGATTGGGGATGATCGTTCTTTTGAGGACCAACACCAATTCGCCTTTCTTAAAAGCGCGGAGATAAGTCATCGTATCATAGGACCGTTACATTTGGGCTCGGTACAGCTCCAGATTTTGTTGTACTGCAAGCCTCTTTTTTTCGAGGGCGTCAAGCTCCTCCAGCCGAAGGAGGACGTTTTCCTCCTCCTTCAATTCGTGCTGAACGGTCATTCTTAAGCTTGGAACTTCGACTTCGAGGGGGAGGACCGCCTCCACTCCGAAGAGCAATGAGTATGGAGTGGACTGAGTTGGAGTACGATGCGTGGTACGATATGCCCATAACGCCTCGTGAAGCTTGAGATTCTAGTCTCTTTTGTTGGCTGAAGTATTTTTCCTCAGGAGTTTGCATAGAGTCTTATTGAAGGCTTCGGCTAGCCCATTGGCCCTTGGATTATAGATGAAGGAATATCTCCAGTCTATCTTGTGTTGAGTAGCGAATCTTGAGATTTTGAAGCTCTTGAAAGAAGGCCCGTTGTCAGAAATGATTCTTCTTGGTGTACCGAAACGGTATAGAATATTATGCTGGAAGAATGTCAGAATATCTTCTGTCTTGACTTCTTTAGCGGGACGGCTTCAGACCATCTAGAGAAGTAGTCTATTGCAGCCAGTATAAACCGGTGGCCTTTGGATGACGGAGGATCGATTGGACCAACTATGTCGGTTCCCCAGACTTCGAAGGGCCACGACGCCACCGTAGGATGCAACGGATTGGGGTGCTTGTGAATGAAATCACCGTGAATTTGGCAGATATAACATATCTTTGCATGCTCTCCGTAATCCCGTATCATGGTGGGCCAGTAATACCCAAGCCGTTTAATTTGAAGTCGCATCTTGGGGCCGGACTGGTGAGCCCCGCTAACGTCTGAGTGAACTTCATTCATAACTTTTTGGGCTTCGGCCGATGCCAGGCACCTGAGCCAGAGTTGGTCATATGACCTGCGGTATAGCGTTTCATTCACAAACACGTATCGGAGAGCTCTCTTCTTCAGCTGAATCCTTGCAGATTTTCCTTCGGGCAGCTTGTCGTATCGGAGGTACTCTATGAATGGTTCTCTCCAATCGGGCTCGTCTTGGATGATCAAATCTTCTTCGGCAGGACTACTCTTCTTTTCCGCGCTTTCCTCTTCTCGTAGAGAGACTGGGGGTAGAATTTACCGGCTCCTGACTGTGATAAGAATTTCTTCCATATTAGGATCAGCCAGCTCCTTGGCTAAGCAAGCGAGTACCTCAGCCTTTCCATTCAACGCTCTAGGGACTCTCATTAGTTCAATGTGAGTGAACCATTTCATGAGTTCCACCACTCGGCTTCTATATCAAGATAACTCAAGTTTGTATATCTTATAGTCGCCGCTTACTTGGTTGACAACAAGCTGAGAGTCACCGTAAACCCGTATCCGAAGGATTTCCATTTCTATAGAGAGCTCCAGACCAGCTATCAGAGCTTCATACTCAGCTTCATTTTTTGTTCGAGGCCAGTGAGAGCAAAAGAACGCTGTAGGGTTCCCATTAATGGCGTGATGAACACCAACCCTATCCCTGATTTTATCTCCGGGACGCTTGATTTACTGGAGGTCCTTATTGATGAGGCTCCATCGAAGTAGAGCTCCCAACATAGCTCATCTTCCTCAAGGTGCAGCACTTGTTCGTCGGATAACTCACAATTTAGCGGCGACCCTTCTGGTATAGGATGAGCGGCGAGGATGTCTGCAAGAGCTTGCCCTTTCACTGCTTTCTGAGGAGTATAAACTATGTCAAACTCAAGTAACATGACAACCCATCTTGACATTCTACCGGCCAGGCATGGTTTGGTCATTAAGTGTTTGAGCGGGTCGACCCTAGAGATCAGCATAACCCGATAAGTGAGCAGATAGTGCGTCAGGTTCTTCACAGCGAACATCAGAGCTAGGCATTGCTTTTCGATCGGGGAATAGTTGTGTTCCGCCCTGACTAAAGTTCGACTTAGGTAGCAGAGGGCATTCTCTTTTCCCTCCTCGTTGTTCTGAGTAAGAAGCGCACCGAGTGACTCATCCAGCGCAGCAGTGTAGAGAATCAGCGGTTTATTTGGAATGGGAGCGGCCAGCACTGTAGGGTGCAACAAGTACTGTTTGATGCTTTCGAACGCTTCTTGACATTCGGCATCCCAGACAAAAGGAGCTCCTTTCTTCATGAGCTTTGAGAAGGGCCTATATCTCCCCAATAAATTTGAGATAAACCTCCGTATATAAGCAAGCTTGCCTTGAAAAGATCTTAGCTGCGTCAGACTCTTCGGAGGGGGCATCTCCATGATGGACTATATCTTGGATGGGTTAACTTCAATCCCTCGATGTCAGACTATGAAGCCCAGGATTTTTCCCGATGAAACGCCAAAAGCGCACTTCAGAGGATTCATTTTCAGATCGTACTCCCTCAGTCTGGTGAGAATGGTCCTAAGATCTTGGATGTGATCGGCCTTGGCTTTAGTCTTGATGACCAGATCATCAACATAACATTCGACGACTTTATAAATTAGGTCATCAAAGATATTGGTCATTGCCCTTTGATATATAGCGCCTGCGTTCTTCAGTCTGAACGGCATCACTTTATAGCAGTATATTCCGATCGGGGTTCGAAATGCTGTGTGCTTCTCATCCCCAGGCGACATCTTGATCTGATTATATCCAGACGAGCCATCCATAAAGGTGAACATCTCGTAATTTGAGGTGTCATCGACCATCATTTCTATGACCGGTAGTAGGAAGTCTTCTTTAGGACATGCCTTATTGAGGTCCCTGAAATCGACACAAACTTGGATCTGCCCATTTTTCTTTTTCACTGGGACTATACATGCGATCCAGTCCGCATATTTCTCTTCCCTGATGAAGACGGCATCAATGAGCTTCTTGGTTTCCTCGATGACCTTTTCTTCTAGTTCCCTTCTCATTCTTCGAGGAGCTTGTTTGACTGGCTTAGCATCAGAAGATATAGCCAGTTTATGCACGTCCACTTCAGGGGAAAGTCTAGGCATTTCTTCATACGTCCACGTGAAGCAATCAACTTCAGGGGAAAGTCTAGTCATTTCTTCATACGTCTACGTGAAGCAATCGACGAACTCGTGCAGCAGGGCGATTATCTGCGCTTTCCCTCTGATAAGAGTGAGCTGATGCAGGTTGGCCTTGGATTATCGGGCGTTCCTAAGTCAATCTCGTCTAGTTCGTCGAAGGTTGCTTGTCCGCCATCTTTGAGCTCCTGAGGAGCTTCTTCTGGCTCGGCTAGCTCATCTTCATCATTTGACTCTTCGCTGGCTTCCCCAATATGGATCATGTAGCATGCCTTAGAATCCGGTTGAATGAAGCCTATGCCCGTCTATCTGGAATTCGTCCATCGATGAGTGCTCGGACCTGGGGCGGATGCCATAGCCCTTCATAAAACTTTGTTTAGGACTTCGTTTGATATAACCGGCATCCGCACTTTTTGAAATATTCCCGCATTTCGGGCGCATGGTATCTGGGATTGAGGACGGCTCTTATTCCTCTCTCATATGGATGGCACGCGGCATACAAATCGTCCGAGTGCACAACAGGATTTGACCCATAAAATAGGGTGCCCTTCTGTCCATTTTTCCTTCCGGGAACGTAGAAATTTTTCAGCTGGTCCACGGTGGAGACTGACAATGCATCGAGCTCTTTGCACATCTGTTCCGGCACCCTTGTGACAGTTAGGGGCCTTTCTGCAATTTTGAAGGTCTCTCGTAGTTTTGTTTGTTGCATAGGGCTCCAATCTGCACAGCTGTTGCACGGCAGATCCTCTTCCTCCGACTCTTCAGTGTCGCTGCCAAGATGAGGGCAGACTTTGCTGCTAGATGGGGCTTCAATAACAGATTCGTCCATATCGCTACCGAAACGAGGACAAGTTTTACGGAAGGACGGACTTCCAACGTCGGACTCATCAGTGTCGCTACCAAAACGTGGGCGCACTTGGGCGTTTTTGCTTTTGAAAGTGACAGCCGGCTCAGACTTGCTTTTGAGTTTCGGAGCTGTTTTATCCTCAGTCAGTTGTGGCTTAGTATTTTGGTGGTTCATAAAGTACCGAGAATCTTCATATCGGACTTCATGCTCACCGAACGGCTGGATATCTCCGTCAATGCTTCTTTCTTCGCCATTTTTAGTATACTTCATGCATTGATGGAGAGTTGACTGAACGATGCCGTAATCATGGAGCTACGGCCGTCCCAAGAGAATCTTATAAGACGTGTCAGCGTCGATCACGTATATCTTTGCTTCAGTTTGCAGATCCCCGAATTTGATTGGCAAAGCTATACACCCCAGAACTTGCTGGCAGTTTTGATTGAAGCCTTGAATGACAATCCTTTCCCTTGACAGGTGTCGGACGTCCATTGACAAACTCTTCAGAGTCCGCAAGTTCATGATGTTCACTGAAGACCCCGGATCAATCAATATGCAATTAATCCAATCTTTGTCGCTGTACCCGGTCACGTAAAGCGTCCGATTATGCTCAGCTGTTCCTAGTAGCAAGTCTTCATCCTTAAACGTGACTGCGGCGGCTTGCAAAGTGTACCGAGCTTCTTTCATATTAATTTCCGCAAAGCGAGCCTGATACCGCTCAGGGTTTTGTAGAGCATGAATGAGAACATCTCTAAGCTCTTGAGATAGAACCAAGGCATCGTAGATGCTAAGGAGAGACGGAAGCTTTCGGAGGTGAGCCAAGACATTATAGTCTATTAGGGAAGGACTTGAATCTTCATGAGAAAGTTCTCTGCCATCTTCTTCATTAGCGACTTGTTTTTCCTTCCCTTTCGGGGCATTGCCCTGATTTGGCGGTAGAGCCCTGCCGCTTCTGAGCTGGATTTGATTGGCCTTTGTGGCGAGCTCCTCGTCCTCTTCGGGAAAACAGAGCTCCTCCTCAGAGTCGCTGCAAAGATGGATGGCGTAGCAGGTCACTACTGCGATCTCTTCATTGGAGTCTTCTTCTAACTCCTCTAGAATTTCAGCCGTTCGTACAGGGAGGAAATCCTTCAATTGAATTAGAGTTCTTTCCTTCTGTTCATAGTCTTCGAGGGAATCAATATATTTTTGAATGGTCGATCTCCTTGCAGACTCTTTTCCGCGTCGAGCTGCACTTCTCTTCTTCTTGAGCTTTTTGGATTTTGAGCCTGATGGAGCCGTATTGGCAGCTGGCACGATAGGCTTCTTCTGCTCTTCCTATTCCGTCCTGAGCTCTTTCCGAAGTAGCTTTATCATCTTCTTCATTTTATTAGATATGTGCGTACTCTACGGAGGCTGCGGTGAGTCCGTTTCATTTCTCAGGGTAGAGGGTTCGGCTGTCTGCTCCCAGAAAGCTTCAGCTTCTGTCTGAATAAAGTTGGTGGTTGCAACTTGATTGTTCACCAACACACTTTTGGACAACTCGATCTCTCCAGCCTTGTACTGCTTCTCGACCCAATCTTTGAAGATATAACAATCCTCGATCGCATGGCTCACTACTCGGTGGTACGGGCAATATAGGGGATTGTCGGTCATTTTTGCTTCTTGAGTTCTTTTTGACTCCGGCAATTGTAGACCGTTGTTCAAGGCATCTTTAAATATCTTTCGGACGTTGTCCCTCCTGAAAGTGTAAACCTTGTTCTTTTTCTCCTCTAGGGAAGGACCTTCTCCTCCTAGCACTGGCTTTCGAGACCGGTTAGTTTTGGATTCGCCCGCCCTTCGCTTTTCTTCATTGTCGGACGCATTGAAGACATTGGTACTGCTGGGATTCCCGCTTTTACGGTTGTCATACCGCTTTCTTTTCCAAGTCTTGTCTCTCTGAGAGTCCGGGGTAGACTCTTTCTTCGAGCGTTCCAGCATTTGGACTTTCTTGGTTAGATCTTGAAACACCTTGAGGCCCGCTGTACACAAGAATAGGACCATCCAATTGCCGAGGTTCCCAACGAGAAGGCAGACAGACTGGTCCTGCTTTAGCGGCGGTTCGCACTTGACCTTGAAATTACGCCATTGGGCGATAAAGTCGGTGTTGCTTTCATTCTTCCCCGGCTTGGTCCTCACAAGGTCGGCAATGGAGATTTTATCACTGACACTCATGAACCTTTGCCGAAACAGAGACTCCATTTGGGCAAAGGTAATGACAGACCCGTCTGGTATACTCGCGTACCAGTCGAAGGCGACACCGGTCAGGCTGTTGACAAACTGACGAAGAAGGAGCGCGTCATTGCCCCATGTATTTCTGCACGATACTTTGAACTGGGAGACGTGCTGATTTGCATTCCTCGTTCCGTTAAATCTTCCGAACTTAAGAATGACGTAGCCGCTCGGGAACTCGATCAGATCGTACTATGCGGAATATGGCTGCCCACTACTGCCAATTTCTTTCTGAGCTTCAGCTTCAGCCACCAATGTTTTTACTTTGCTGGTGACCAAATCCATTATCCGATCTTTTGTTAGCGGGATAGTGCTATCTGGGGCCAAGGCGTCCCCAGAAGCGGAATGTGGCCGGCTTTCGTGCTGCTCGACCAGTCTTGGACCCAAAGGAACAGGCATTGGCTGCTTCGGATTGTCATCACCCGGATGGTGAGTAGCGACTTGTGCTTGATTGGGAGGCTCTCGAGCAATTTGAGCCGTAAGCTGCATCACAACGTTCGTTAGGTCGTCGATTTTCAAATAGAGCTTGGCCATCTCTTTATCTTTGCTCTTGAGCTATTTTCGAAGCTTTTGAAGTAGCTCTTGCTCCGCGGTCCTGGGGCAGAAAGGCGGCTCTTCCTCGCTGTCTGAGCTTAACTCTGCCTTGATCGAAGGGTCCTTCTGCTTATCGTCCTCATTGAGAGGGTTTTCATCATCCAGCGGAGGTAGCTGTTCTTGGGAAGCGGCAACCACATTCAAGCCGAATTGGGCTTGGGGTGTGGCGGCCCCATCCTTGCTTTTGCTGCGAAGGTTGTCGCTGGGGCGCCCACCCGCCATATAGACCGTATGGATAATATATCCAGCCGTCGTTTTATCATCGGCGGCTGATTTCACAGATCGCTGTCTTGGCCCCCCTGTTTCGGTAGCGGGCAGTCGATTGAAGGCGGCTGGCCTGACCAGGTTCTTGAATGGTGCTGATGCTTCTTTTCTAGGTTTACCCTGCTGCTTTCGTGTGCCACCGAGCCCCTGATAGACTCCTGAAGAGACAGTGTCATACTTTTTCGGTTGGGGCCGGGACACATCTCTTTGTAGCGATGTTCGGACTGCTGTCTTCTTGATTCTTGCGGTCATAGCATTTTTCTGAACCCACTTCAGAAGTTGGCTCGATACCTGAGCCGCTTCTGCCTTAACTTTTCCGTTTTAAGCACCTGGCAGACTTCGGCTCTTTGGGAAGACGCCGTAGACCAGGCGATGGAGGGCTTTGGAGATACGCCTGATTGTGCATTTGTTGGAGTCATCGCCTGACCTCGTCCGCAACATTTGATGTTGCCCTTTGTACCGGAAGTCTTGCCCCTAGCTGGAGTGCCAGAGAGTCGTTCAGACACCGTCTTAAGCTTCGGTTGTGGTGGCTTAGCGATCACAACATTCGGCCTCTTTCCCCTTGAGACCGGCTTGGCCACCGGTTTTGCCGGGATTTCTTCCAGATGAGCGCTTCCGGCAGGGTAGATGATGATGGAGCCAAACTGGCGGGGCAGTTCCTCCCACTGTCGACTGAGGCTTGCGGGGAGAACCACACGAGCATTGACCTTGACCACGTATGGGATCGGGGTCGCGTTGGAAGCTGAATTCGCCATGGGAGACATTGTCGTCGAAAGTTGATTGCTGCATGGGAAAAAACTTCATTTTAGTATTGGCAATCGATATGTATATTTATTGAGTTCGTATGAACGTTTAACCCGAAATATGGGAGGAGAGAATGGTCTGACCGGGCATGCCAGAATCTGTAGGGTATTTTTTGTCACCCCATTGAGATGGGAATACGTACGCGCTTGTCAGGCGCATTACAGATTCCCGCTGCCTAGGTTAGGCTGGGGTTTATTGATTGTGGGGATCCGAATCTTCGGCAGCCGCGGACTAAGCTGCCTTTAATTACCCCTCGCATCTGGAGCGAGAGAACCTCCGATTGATGAGTTAAACTGGTCATGCAAACTTAATGTGCAGTGTTGTGTTTTGAAGGGGTTTGGAATTTCTTGGGGGCCCCACAGAGTTTTTACGGGGGTCCCGCTACCAGGATAGCGGGCTGGGGGTCAAGCGGGATAGCAGCCCCCTTGCGGGGTGCTGGGTAGCGCCTCGTTAGAAATTTTTTTCTAACAGGGACAATGTCGTGGAGTATGTGTGTGTGTGTGTATGTATACATACGTATATATACAAAAAAAAAGGGAAAGGGCATCCAAAGGATGCGTGGGAGAAAGCGCTCGGGCGCTAGCGCTAGCGCCATGAGCGCTAGCTCTTTGGGCGCTAGCGCCCCACGTGCCAGGCACGTGGACACTCGGGCGGTAGTGCCCTGAGCGCAAGAGCGCTGGCGCTTTGAGCGCTAGAGCCCTACGTGCCAGGCACGTGGGCGCTCGGGCGCTAGCGCCCTGAGCGCAAGATCGCTAGCGCTTTGAGCTCTAGCGCCCCACGTGTCAGTACGTGGGCGCTAGCGCTTTGGGCGCTAGTGCTCTGAGCGCAAGAGCGCGAGCGCTTTGAGCGCTGGCGCCCTACGTGTCAGCACGTGGACGCTCGGGCGCTTTGAGCGCAAGGGCGCTAGCGCTTTGAGCGCTAGCGTCCCACGTGTCTGCACGTGGGCGCTTGGGCGCTAGCGCTTTGGGCGTTAGCGCTTTTAGCGCAAGGGCGCTAGTGCTTTGAGCGCTAGCACCCCACGTGTCAGCACGTGGGCGTTCGGACGACAAAAGGGACTTAGTCCCTGCAATGGGAGTTGAACTCCCAGAAAAGAGCACTTATTATTTTGTGTGTGTCTATCTCTCTCTCTCTCTCTCTCTCTCTCTCTCTATATATATATATATATATATATATATATATATATATGAGGAGTTAAACTCCCAGGATGTTTTGAAGCTGATGATGGGCTTCTCCCCTTGAGCCGTAGTTCTTCCCCAAAGTGGGGTTTCTGGAGATGGGTTTCCTTCTTCTTCCCTTGTTGGCCGGATCTTGAAGATCAAGAAGTATGAGATTTTAAAAATCTCTCATTTCTGAGATCTGATGGAAGATCTGAGTTCCCCTTTGTGGGTTTTGTGGTGAAAAACTATTTTGTTTATTAAAAGGAAGAGTAAAACTCTTGATTTAATTCAAAAAAAGAAGAAGGTTTTAGAACCTTGAGGAAGGAGAAAGATCTCAGATCTTGGTTCTTTTGGAGAGAGAAAAAGTTGTCGGGATATTTTCATTATCCTTACCATTATAGGCTATACACTTTATACATAGCCCCTTGGGCTTCACAAAATGGCATTTTGCCTATCCCACGGCTCATGTGCCATTTCTTTTTGCACATAAGCCATGGGCTTTACAAGAATTTGGCTTTATGCCCATTTTTCTTACATTTATTCATAAAATAAAGTAAAAGAAATACAACAAAAATTTGGTATGGGGGGAGGCCGGCCGCTTCATGTTCGGGCTAGCTCCGGGCATTGGCCCACTTGACCTGGGCGTGGGCCTACCTGGTTTAGGGTTGACTTTGATTTTGACTTGGTCAACCAGGGTGTAAATTTTTACCCCAACACCGAGTGTCCAATATCGACACTCGAAACATCATGAAACCCGTGTCCAGCATCGACACGTAAATCCTCATATCTCAGGCGCCGTAACCAGGATCGGCCCTCATGTCCGTACATCTCATGGAACCTGAGTGTCTAACATCGACACTCGCAATCCACATATCATGTCCGTATATAACCCCGGTCGGTATCCCCCAGATAACCGCCGAGTCCAAATACTATCACCGGTAGGTACTAGCCCTCCTGCCTGGCTCATCGTCTATACCACGAAAATCACCTCTTGCCCCGGGGAACCATACCGGGTCCACCATGTACCCGCAGACGGTGCCTACTGCTCTTCGAATCAGGTTTCTAACACAAGTCTCAGAACCGAGAAAACTCATGGTGGACGCACTGAAATATCATATCAAGAGAAATCGGGTTTTCAAGCAATACATAAATTCTGGAAATACCCCCACGGTTCTCAAATCCATAAATCACATGAAATCCATATCTCAATGCGTAAATCCACGAAAACATGATATATGCAACATAGAACAATAATATGAGCATATCAAGGGAAAACCGTTAATTAAAT
Organism: Agapanthus africanus; assembly: GCA_030015575.1. Classification (NCBI taxonomy): domain Eukaryota; kingdom Viridiplantae; phylum Streptophyta; class Magnoliopsida; order Asparagales; family Amaryllidaceae; genus Agapanthus; species Agapanthus africanus. The sequence goes on from JASDDO010000024.1 coordinate 310,256,264, forward strand.
TCATCAAGTTTTAAAATATATCATGCGGATTCCCAATTCCTCCGAAATTAAGTGCAACATCATATGAGGTGTATATGTAACTATAACAAGATACGTGTATCTACATGTAAGCATGTATGTATGATGCATTTCATAAGCACAATAGCACAATAATCAACGTCTCAATGTCAAATGACAATACAATACCACTTAGAGGTATATGTAGCTGTAGCAAGGTATGTGAGTGTACATGTAAGTATGTATGCATGATGTACATGTAGCTGTAGCAAGGTATATGGGTGTACATGTAAGTATGTATGCATGATGTACATGTAGCTGTAGCAAGGTATGTGGGTGTACATGTAAGTATGTATGCATGATGTACATGTAGCTATAGCAAGGTTTATGTGTAAGCATGTAAGTATAGTATGTATGCATGATGTACATGTAGCTATAGCAAGGTTTATGTGTAAGCATGTAAGTATAGCATATATACTACATTTCATATGCGCAATGGAATAAGAATCAATGTCTCAATTGTCCCTAACCAATACAATATCACGTATGTATATGTGTTAGCTATATCTCACAAGCACAATGGAATAAGAATCAATATCTCATTTGTCCCTAACTAATACAATATAACGTATGTATAAGAGTTGTGCGTGTCATGGCACTTACTGATACAATATTACCTATGTATATATATTGTGCGTGTCATGACCATTACCGATACAATATCACATCTGTATATATATTGTGCGTGTCATGACAATTACTGATACAATATCACATATGTATATATATTGTGCGTGTCATGGCAATTACTGACGGTGTGTGTGTAGCATACAATTTGTTCTCGTGCAACATGAACCGTCAATAATAGTATCGTGTCCCATTAATAGTTTATCCATATGCAATAAGAAAATGATGTATGCAACAATGGTACACATGCACAATCAATATCCATATACTTATAACTAATAATTATGTCATTGAATCTAGCCCAGACGCATAACGTCATGCGGGCGATTCCCATGTAGATGATAAATCTAATCACCGATGACCTCGAGCTAAGTAAATCCGACCACCTGCTTCCTTTTCTTCGCAGCGTCCGAAATCCCTGCTCGCGACCCTAAAATTTTACAAACACAACTCATAAGGCTAAATATCTTGCGTCGACACAAAAACAACGAAACGCAAGGATAACGTCCACAAGATATACACACTGTGCAGTTAGTGCACAAAACGCGTACGATATCGGCACAAGCTCAGCTAGGATGACACAACCACCAAGCCTAGACCCCGATCGTACCAATCGCGCATTCACAACACAATTTATATCGTGGAAGATAATGTATATATCACTTCACAATGTCAAAAGAAACCCACGCCTAATTTATCCGAAAGCCTAGTAAGCATCTTTTAATTATATTAGCTCAAAACTAGAAGTTTAAACCATTCTAGCGATCACATACAACACATAGTTGCTTACTTAAACCACACAAATCTTTACTACAATTTTAATCTCACCCAAATAAGATTTTCTAAAAGCTAGTTTGCAACTAAGATTAATTAGATAATTAGGAAAATAACAAATTCACAATCTCATAATTAGATCAAGTTTTCTTTTTCTAAACAACTCACTTAACCATTACAAGGAATCAAAACCTTAACTTGATCTTCATAACCCTTACTAGAAATTCCAAAACATGCTAATTAAAGCTTTATTCAAATATCTAATAAGCTAGCTTAATGTATGAAAACAACAACTAAGCTTAGGGTTAGGATTTTATACCTCACATTAGATTCACAACCTTGCAACTAGACTTCCAAATTAGTTTCCAAAATGTTAACTTTCATGAAGATCCAAGCTTGATTAAGGCTAAAGAATAATAGGTATGGATTTGTTTTTGAGTTTGTGGGATTATTTGATAATTTTTGATGAATTTTAGAAGCTTGAAGAAGTGAAAATGGGGTGAGAAAAGTATTGGGGCAGCAAGAGGGGGTTCGGCCATTTTGGAAGAAAAATGGGGGTGTGTGGAAGTGTGTGGAAATATCTAAGTTAAAATCACAATTAAAGCTTAATTACTTTATGCCACCTCAAATCCTTTTAATTAAATTTTCCATTAACCTTCAAAATATCTAGATATTTTTCCAAAATATTTTGCAAAGAAGACAAAAGCATAATTTTGTGATTAAGTTAGCATGGATTCACATTAGCATAATTAACACAATCAAATTTGTAATTACCACTAATTAAGTGCATAATTAAAAGCTTATAATAATATTTTAATTAAGGAAAAATATTAAAATGAACTAAAATTTACAAGTGACTTACTAAATACCGTAACTAGCAATTTCCCAATTAAACTAGGTGCAGTTAAGTCTATACTGAAAAATGATCGCTTCTAGGTTTTTACGGAAAACACAATTTATTTTAGCTATTAACGGAAATTCGCCTAAACGATTTCTAAAACGTTACAATCTTCCCCCTTAAAGAAATTCGGTCACCGAATTTAAAATTTTATATATGCGTACCTTCGAAGAGATGAGAGAAAATTTCTTCCGCATCTCGCTCGCAGCCTCCCAAGTGATCTTCTCACTAGACGGGCTACGCAAGGAATCTTCACAGATGGCAAGTCCTTTGACCGAAGTTTCTCCACCTACCGATCCAATAAACTATCGGCCGCTTGGTGAACGAAAGATCGCGTTCTATTGAATGGTCTGGTGCTGAATCATGTGAGAAGGGTCATGAAGGTAATTGCGAAGTATCGACACAAGGAATACGGGGTGAACATCCGAAATCTGAGTGGAAGTGCCAACGATAGGAAATGAAACTAACTCTCTCAAGGATCTTAAAAGAACCTACAATTCTGGGACTAAGTTTCCCCTCATCGGAGAAATCCGCAGGAATACATGACCCCCCCACTGCGAGCTTAAGTCTGCGACGACGACTGTCGGCATAAGACTTCTTTCTGCACTAAGTTGCTCTCATCCTGTCCTGAATCAACTGGATCTTCTCCGTAGTCTCTTGACTAGCTAGGGTCCAAAAATCCTGCTCTCGCCGAGTCGATCTAACAGACTGGCGATCGACACAATCTATCATGCAAAGCTTAAAAAGTTACCATCTGAATCGTCTCCTGATAACTGTTATTGTAGGAGAACTCCATCAATGGCAAGTGACGATCCCAACTGCCAACACAATTAAGCATGCACGCACGAAGCATATCCTGCAGAGTCGGTATAGTCCGCTCCGACTGACCATCGGGCTTCGGATGGAAAGTGGTGCTAAAGCTCAACCAAGTACCCAAGGCTTCCGGAAGTTTCTGCCAAAGACAACTAATGAACTGGGTGCCTCTATTGGATACAATTCATGAAGGAACTCCGTGCAAATGCACAAACTCATCAAAGTAAAACTAAGCATACTGAGCATAACCGGACAACAATCACCTAAATGGAGTCATACCCTTGACTAGACCTGGGTAGACTCACAACGAATTCATGGAGATTTGCTCCCATTCCCACTCTAGAACGGTTAAAGGTTGCAACTCTCCTGCCGGTCTCAAATGCTCAACCTTAGCTCGCCAACAAGCCAAACACCTCAAAACGAAATCCGAAACATCACTTTTCATCCATGCCCACCCATAAGTATCTCTCGAGTCACGTTACATCTTGGTAGAACTTGGATGAAAACTAAAAGCTGATTGATGTGCCTGCTCTAGGATCTCGCGTCTCAACCCAAATGTATCTGGTACATACAAGCGAGTCCCGTAACGTAGCCCACCCTGGTCATCAATCAAGAACTTCGAATCTCTACCTTGTCGAACATGCTCAAGAATCTCATACAAATGGGCATTGGTGGGCTGTGCCTCATGAAAACGATTAATTAGAAGTGGACGGGTGCGGACATGAGCAAGCTGTCCCCCCAGTAGAGGTGAACTTAAACCGTACTCAGCTATCGCATAAGAACTGTAAATCTGCAGAAGAATGTCTCTGAACTGCGCTCATCTGGGACAAGCTAACCCCCGGGCCTACGACTCAAAGCATCAACTGTTGCGCCACGGCAGCGCCCCGGCCGTCTATCCGAGGCCAAAATGCGGAATCAAAAATTTTCCTTACTTGGAAACCGGCGCTACCGCGGACAATGAAAACCCGGATCGTAACCATTAACCTAATGCTAGCAAACAAGAGATAGGAAGAGAAGTATACCAAGTGATCCGAGTCCTCCGGTCTTCTCTTCATCGTCCCAATCTCCCGCGGAAAGTCTTGTCTCCATATCGTCGCCTCCTCGGGGGAAAGAGCACCACATCGCCTGCGTCTTTTACGGGCTCCCGCCTCAATACCGAGGCAACTCGGGCATGAAGCCGGCAACTCGACATGCCCAAGAAATGCTGTAGAATGTAGTGTAGAAGATGCTTGTCTCTTTGGGGTTTTGTTGCCATTAGAAGATGATGGAGGAAACTAGATAAGGAAAAATGGTGCTTGCATTTTTCCTAGCATGAAATGAGATCAAGAAAAATCCCTCAAGCTCAAAATGAAACTCTCTCTTCTTCTTCTCTCTCAAGTGAGTTCTTTCATCTAGTGAGAATAATAATGGTGGAGGAATGAAAATCCAAACCATAACAAGAAGGGAGGTGAGTGTAGGAGAAAGAGAAAGGTGACCATATCCAAACCTCATCATAATAATCTCACATCAACTACTAATCACCTTTAAGTGATGTAAAGAGAATAAAATGATGGTGGAAAAGAAAAGATGCCATCATAATCAATCATCTCACAAATAAACCCTCCACAAAATGTTATTTGCAAACTTGCAAATAACCCCTCCATCAGAAAAGTCCGGCCGGGAAAGAACAAAGGAAAACCGGCCGGAACGGAATGCAAACCGGCAACTCCAGAAAACTGGTCCCGTAATAAATTACAGGAAAACCCCGATATTGTGCATACACACCCGCATCTGTATTCCGACCGGATACAAATGCAATGAGACAAAATCTACATTGTACTAAACTAGGATCCGGCTTAAACCAAAGCCGGCTAGTAATATCCGTTCGATCCCGATCTGTGCAATACCGCACGTATCAGATCGAACCCTGCCATATAACTATACGGCCACTAGTACAAAACTGTCCGATCCTGATTCGTGCAATACCGCACATATCTGATCGAACCCTGCCATATCTCCATACGGCCTCTACAGCGTTTCACCCGAAAGCTTGAGTAACTGAAAGTGTGGTGGACTCTAAAGACTCGTCAATACTATGGCTGTGGATTTAACCACTAGCACGTCAGAGGTATTAGCCAATACGTGACAGGCCACCAGCTATTGACCAAAAGGGACGTCGATGAGCGAACTCATCCTGACACCCTACTGAGCCTGTCAGTGACAATATCCGTACAGTCCGGTCCGTTCGTCTATGAGTATCGCATGTCGGGCCTAGGGGGTTGGTAAAAGTCAGACCCCCAAAAGCGGTACAAGTCGTGTCGGAGTGTAGCCCAGAACGCCCTGAGATACTACTGGAATACCTACCAGTAAATCTCCTGCCTCGGCCGAGGGCTTTGCGTAATGGCTCTCCTAGACACAGCGCGACCTCACCCCCAATACCGGGAGAGACGAACCCCTGAAGATCCGCTCACTGCCTCCATGTGGCTCGGGACTGTACCCAACTAAAACCTGTTTGCACGACTCCTTTGAGCCGTGGTAGGGTAGTAATCAAAGTACAGTGGGAACTCACACGAGACAAATGACGATCCCCAGGTCGATGAACTAACCTGTACACATGTCACCAGGGAACTGCTATCTGACGTCAGGTATAAGACCAACTAGCATGTTCCCGGCGAGTCCTGTCCGGTGTACTCATAACCCAATGAGCACCTGTATACATCTTAGGTGAACCAACTGACACCAGTGGCTTGTGAGACCGGCCACCGCCCCTCGTCGGGGTCTCGACTGTATACACTAGTCTACTCTGGAGAATCGATGCCCTGTCTCGAAACTCCCACGACTAGGGACCTTTTAAGGATGTGCTTATAGACCACCAGCTCTCACGTATATGATCGCCATCATACTGCCGGCAGTCAAGCAAGAATCCTAGGGGCTCTATCAGCGTGCAATAGCGACATGTCAGGTCACCTAAAGCAGTACACGATGATAAAGGTAAACCAGATAGCACACTATCATCTCGAGTAAGACTGTCCTACCGGGATAGGTCCTCCCTCAATCATTGCAATCACGTGCCTGTGATCCAATAATTGACTCTGAGGGCACTATCTCCAACAATCTCCCACTTGCACTCAAGGCTAATTATTACGATGCCGCATACTCACAGCCCGTGTGATACCGAACACCCAACTCCTCTACTAGTCAGTCTCACAAAGCTCGTTTGCGAAACTATTGCGTTCGAGGAATAGCCTCAGTGAGTGGATCCGCTGTGATGTTTCTTTCTATGTCTCTCTATATCTCAAGTTCGCGGAGAAAACCATCTTCCGAAATGAGCAATACCTGTCTTAGAGTATGTCTGGATATTTGATGGGACCTAGCTCATAAATGAACTCCAAATCCAAACTTCTTAGACTGTATCGAAAACTGAACTTAATCAGTATCCTGCGCCATGCCACCCTCGGTATTGCCTTGGACCATCTGTCCAAAATACTGCCCCTCGTCAGAAGGAAAACTATAACTCTGACAACCTCCTTGTCGTCCATGTCACCTTGGAAGCCTGGAATGATAACTGTCTCCCAAATGAGGCTGTCGTTATCATATCCCTAGAACACGCACTTATGTCCTAAAACTGCTTCCGATTGTTTCTCCAGGATTGGATTAATATCAACTTATTGCATCTACTGCAAGAACAACATCTGGTGTGGTACTTGACATCTCATGATTGACTCAATTGCCTAAGCAAGTGATCTGTCAATCATGCGTATCCTTCTCCCCTTTAGTCTGTAAGACACCTTTAGAGAGGGTGACTCCATTACCTGCAGGTGTACTACCGTGCCAGAAGTCGTCCATTCTAAATACTCATATAATGCTGTCAAGGTACCCAGATTAAGAAACCACCTAAATCTAGATCTAAAACCATAGATCTAGTAACCAGAATGTCTGATATAATATCCAAGTCCTGTGTGGAGAAACCACTGTGTGACAACCAAAGTATAACCGATCGTAGTATAGGAGTTTCTTTTCCTACTATGTGTATGTCATCCAAATACCAGGATATCACACCCTACTACCTTCTCAACAGATCCATCCCCTATTCTGATGAAGTCAAACCTATGACTGTCACGTCAGAAATAGATGATCTATCTCCGCTACATCTGCTTTAGTCTATAAGTAGACATAAGCTACCTGTCCACCAATGCTTCCGCTGCTCCCACTGACTACGACAACCCTCTGGCAGAGTCATATACACGTATACTTCTGAAGCTAGTTCAGAACGACGCTATACTCATCCTCCTGCCGGGTCTCGCAGCCTGGAACAACAGCAATGGCAAGTGTGGGTAAACAAGAACTTCCCTGTCACCGTCCTTGAGGCTACCGGAGTACCTCTCGGGTGCCTGAAGTTACCCACCTTATCTGCGGAGTGGCCAATGGAATGTCAAACCAGATTGAATCTTTAGGTTCCTTATCAAATCTTCAGTAATCGTTTGCGGTTCTGGAATCACTTCCAGTTCTACCATACTCCCACTACTGTTTTCTAAAAATCCATTTCCTTTAAAAATGTGGCGAGTCAAGAACAATATCTCTATTGATCTTCCAGATGGTAGAAAGTCAATCCTCTTCATAGCCTGGGTCAACCCACAAACAGCCATTACAGAAACGTGCCTTGAGTTGTCCAGTGTCTGGTTTTAATCATAGGCCGGACAACTCCCCGTACCTTAACATCGTTAAGATATGAACTGATCTATATCCAACATAGAACCAGAGGCACTGATTTAATTGAACTAGATTCAAATCATGCAGCTATCTCCAGTGCATGTCAACTAAATGGAAGGAGGCCGATCAGCGTTACTCAACTTAGGAATGCTTCCAATTATGAGTAACCTGAAAGAGAAGCAATTTCTCTTAATCATTACTATCAACTGAACACCATACACAAGTATCTACATCTTCGATCACTTTGAAGAATCCCGATACTTGCTACACCTGGTTCTCTACTCTATTCAAATACCTATAACTCCTCAAAACTTAGACCCTGTGTTCCTACGAAACACATGTCTAAGAACTAGAGAAATTAAAAGTAAATAGAATATAGTATGAGGACCAACCCCTCTGTCCTAATGGACACTGGACAACATACAATACTCTGTATAAGTCCTCTGAGTCTAACAACTCTTTCACTGTGCGTCGTAGGTTGAAAACTGTACTTATGGTTAAGAAGAATTACACCGCTGTTTAATGCTCCTTACCTAACCATCCACTGATATAGGTAAATGTCATCGACATAATATCAAAAGGTATATCTCACCCTATGAAAATAGACGTACAGATATATCAATTTGAAATTGGTGCACAACAGCGGATATTCAAAATCAAATATTTGCCGACCGGCAAACAGCCCAGATGATCTCCTCAAATATCACCAATTACAACGAATCCCGATATAATGAGGATGATCACCCTATTCCCAATAACTTACTCCCACTCATCATCTGTAAAACCATACAGATGTGAGAATCATGCCTGGTAAATACATACCCTGGAGTAAGTATCTAATCGGGAAATCAGTTTTCTTTTAACATTACACAGTGAAACTGAAACATTGAAATGTTTCGGTGGGGTATTCCGGTATTCTTAGTAATGCCTCTTCCATTATCCAGATTCACAACTGTAACCGTATATCTCTTTGCCATCTGTCCAAATCCCTTTATATGTCTTTAGTCATTACCGTCTGCACACCCCTTTAGGCCAAATGGTTTTCTTCCTTCCCTACCGTTCGGCACCAGCCTATGGTTTGGAAGAAGACTATCCAATAAGTATAAAAGGTGTACTGTCCTAATCCTAGGAGCACTCGCAAAGCGAGAGAAGGTGAAGATAAAAGACAACCGAATAAACCTTATTCCTATTTCTCCTGAACCAGAATCCATCCCCGAACTGGAACAAGTTCCTTTCGAGTTCGTATATAACCATACGATGGAGTATCCAAATAAACTGTGCATCTTCGTAGTGATACGGAGTGTCCTGGAGAAATACAAAGGTGGTTTAGGATTGGCGAAGAAATACTTGGTTCGGTCGTGAATAGCAGTCGCAATTTACTTTGCCCTCTTACTAATCCCTTGCTTTGTCTTAATCTTAATACCTTCTGCACACCTTTTGGGCTAATTGGTTTTCTTCATTCCCTACCGGTCGGCACCATCCTAAGGTTTGGAAGAAGACTATCCAATTTGCGTAATAGGTGTACTATCTCCTAAACCAAGGAGTACTCATAACTTGAGAGAAGGTAAAAGGGAAAAGACAACTGAATAATCCTATCCGTTTTCTCCAGAACCGGAAACCATCCTCGAATTCCTTCGAGTTCGTATCTAACCATACGATGGTTTTGTCCAATGGAAGTGGACGTTCGCAGTAATGCGGGGTGTCCTGCAGAAAAGGGTAAAAGTAGGAGTGGCAATGAGGTTTGCAACTCTGACAATCCAAAAGCCAGTGTTAAGAAAGTTCGGTCAACTTGGTCACTGAGTCATAGTCCAGGGTCGGGTCAATGGTCGCTGCCAAAGAGAGAGAGAAAAGAAACACTCAGCGTGCACTCTAACCTAGATCAGAATGGTTATCACTTTATCTAATCTGGAAACCTCCCACTGTACCGTTAAATTCTCCTCCAAACCTGAAAGAAGAATTAGTCGGGATCACCCGAGGAGTAAACCAACTCATCAGTGGGAATCAGGATCCAACTATCATCGCATGATAACGTGACGGAATCCACTCACGTCACCACACTCCAGAAGGTATGCGCATGTCTGGCAAGTTTCAGTTCTTTTGAAACTCCCGATGTGATTTTTACCCCAAGCGGTTTATGACCTTGACTAGGTCAACAAACCATAAACCGCCAGTCAAGTTCAACCCGTCATTATTCTGGATTGCATTAAACCCACCCGTACGTGCCCTTGACTAGGTCAACAAGGCTGCACGACTGTCTTAATCAATCCCACTTATGCAACAAACAAGTACCACTCATCTACCGAACACTACGTCTTGACTAGGTCAACAAATGCAGCACGAATACCAAATAATACCTGTAGGAAATGACGGAGGGCTACGGCTGGTTTTTGGCGAAAAACCTTTAACGTAATGAACTTGATATCGTTGAAGGAACTGCATAGTTTTTATAAAAATATAGTGACGAAAACCTTCGCTAAAGAGGTCACTCCCGGTGAAGGGATCTCGGCTCTTTCCCCGTAGAATGAGGTGCAGGATATTCCAACTGAATATCACGATGCAAAGCAAAAGTAATCGGCTATAATGAAGTTAATGCCCTGACGCAAACTTCTGTCCAAGGGGTTACTCCCGGTGAAGGGATCTCGGCCCTTGCCTCGTCGACTGAGGAGCAGGATATTCCAAATGAATACCACTATGCAAAACAAAAGTGAACGTCCTTGCAATAACAGCTTTTTGAAAAATGTTCCAACAACATCAGAATAGGTTTGTTTATCTTGCATTGATCCGAATCAACGCAGTCCCATCAATTGATCACACCAATAAAGAACGAAAATAATGATGTACGTATATGCCATCCGCATTCGCCACTGGGTCCCGTCATCACCCGTTAGGTTACTTAACTAACGACAGAGCGGGGACTGGACTAGCGCGGATGCAAAACATATACAACATCTACTAATATATATACCAATATATTATATTCGCTCAAGGCGTGATAAATGCAACATCACAGAAATGTACAGCATCACAGAACAATACAGATATCTGGGATCCCCGGGTTTCACAGAGCCGCTGCTGAAACCCGACGTTCCCCTGGTCGTGTGGATAGCCTGTGCAATGAAATCCTAGACCCCTACGGGCGCGGCAAGTCACCCGCCAAAACCTGAAGCGAGGCAGCCCCCTTCAGCACCGTGAATGGACCACCCAGCACTTCATGGAATCCGGTAACTTGGGCATCCCTCCTGGGTCAACCTGTACCCCCTACGAGTGCGGCGAATAGCCCGCCAATCCTAGAGTGAAGCCCTCTCCGTCTCAATGCCATGAGATGCGGGCCTGTTGCCCTCTAGAACCCGGCTATCCGTGCACCCCTCCGCAGGGTAATCCTAGTACAGAAAGTAAAATATACATACAACGGGTACATCGGCCGCAACCAGGTCGTGCCCCAAAAGAATAATACAAACAGGCAGTGACGGCAGTCCACATGTCGGACGCTCGCCCCGCAATATCAAATGTACATATAAAAAAAAACTGTACTAGCATTGAATCCAGGCTATCCCCCACGTCCGATCCGCAACAACACAGCATAAACATAGAACATCAACGTGAAAATCACGTTCGCAAATCCGTCTAACCGGGCTATAGCAGTTAGACAGGATTTACCGATCAAGTGATATTCACGGTCGCAGATATAATGTAAATACTGTGAAATAATGTGTTTAAAATATCCAATCGATCAAAAATTAACAAGTGGGCCCCCAAGTAATACTGTAGCACTCACAGAAATTCTGGGCCCAATTTTAATATTCCAAAACCCCTATCTTAAGCCCAAAGGCCCACCACAAAAACTTGGCAAAGTGAAGCAAACAACCTGCGGGGGAACCGCGGCAGAATAGGGGTAATTGCCGCGGTTCCGCGCTCCTCTGGAAAGATCAGCTTACCAAATTTTTGCAGTTTTCTTAGAATTCCATGTACATCAGTTTTCTACAACCTGAAAATTTTTAGAGCCCGGAAAAATTCGACAGAAAACTGATGCATGCAAAACGCGGATTTTGGAATTTTGGTCGATCGGATAAGTAAAACACATTAGAACAAGCTAGGCAAGGTTAATGGCGTGGCTCTGATACCATGCAGCGCCACGGCAGTGCCCCGGCCGTCTATCCGAGGCCAAAATGCGGAATCAAAAATTTTCCTTACTTGGAAACCGGCGCTACCGCGGACAATGAAAACCCGGATCGTAACCATTAACCTAATGCTAGCAAACAAGAGATAGGAAGAGAAGTATACCAAGTGATCCGAGTCCTCCGATCTTCTCTTCATCGTCCCAATCTCCCGCGGAAAGTCTTGTCTCCATATCGTCGCCTCCTTGCCGGAAAGGGCACCACATCGCCTGCGTCTTTTACGGGCTCCCGCCTCAATACCGAGGCAACTCGGGCATGAAGCCGGCAACTCGACATGCCCAAGAAATGCTGTAGAATGTAGTGTAGAAGATGCTTGTCTCTTTGGGGTTTTGTTGCCATTAGAAGATGATGGAGGAAACTAGATAAGGAAAAATGGTGCTTGCATTTTTCCTAGCATGAAATGAGATCAAGAAAAATCCCTCAAGCTCAAAATGAAACTCTCTCTTCTTCTTCTCTCTCAAGTGAGTTCTTTCATCTAGTGAGAATAATAATGGTGGAGGAATGAAAATCCAAACCATAACAAGAAGAGAGGTGAGTGTAGGAGAAAGAGAAAGGTGACCATATCCAAACCTCATCATAACAATCTCACATCAACTACTAATCACCTTTAAGTGATGTAAAGAGAATAAAATGATGGTGGAAAAGAAAAGATGCCATCATAATCAATCATCTCACAAATAAACCCTCCACAAAATGTTAATAACCCCCTCCATCAGAAAAGTCCGGCCGGGAAAGAACAAAGGAAAACCGGCCGGAACGGAATGCAAACCGGCAACTCCAGAAAACTGGTCCCGTAATAAATTACAGGAAAACCCCGATACTGTGCATACACACCCGCATCTGTATTCCGACCGGATACAAATGCAATGAGACAAAATCTACACTGTACTAAACTAGGATCCGGCTTAAACCAAAGCCGGCTAGTAATATCCGTTCGATCCTGATCCGTGCAATACCGCACGTATCAGATCGAACCCTGCCATATAACTATACGGCCACTAGTACAAAACTGTCCGATCCTGATTCGTGCAATACCGCACATATCTGATCGGACCCAGCCATATCTCCATACGGCCTCTACAGCGTTTCGCCCGAAAGCTTGATTAACTGAAAGTGTGGTGGACTCTAAAGACTCGTCAATACTATGGCTGTGGATTTAACCACTAGCACGTCAGAGGTATTAGCCAATACGTGACGGGCCACCAGCTATTGACCAAAAGGGACGTCGATGAGCGAACTCATCCTGACACCCTACTGAGCCTGTCAGTGACAATATCCGTACAGTCCGGTCCGTTCGTCTATGAGTATCGCATGTCGGGCCTAGGGGGTTGGTAAAAGTCAGACCCCCAAAAGCGGTACAAGTCGTGTCGGAGTGTAGCCCAGAACGCCCTGAGATACTACTGGAATACCTACCAGTAAATCTCCTGCCTTGGTCGAGGGCTTTGCGTAATGGCTCTCCTAGACACAGCGTGACCTCACCCCCAATACCGGGAGAGACGAACCCCTGAAGATCCACTCACTGCCTCCATATGGCTCGGGACTGTACCCAACTAAAACCTGTTTGCACGACTCCTTTGAGCCGTGGTAGGGTAGTAATCAAAGTACAGTGGGAACTCACAAGAGACAAATGACGATCCCCAGGTCGATGAACTAACCTGTACACATGTCACCAGGGAACTGCTATCTGACGTCAGGTATAAGACCAACTAGCATGTTCCCGGCGAGTCCTGTCCGGTGTACTCATAACCCAATGAGCACCTGTATACATCTTAGGTGAACCAACTGACACCAGTGGCTTGTAAGACCGGCCACCGCCCCTCGTCGGGGTCTCGACTGTATACACTAGTCTACTCTGGAGAATCGATGCCCTGTCTCGAAACTCCCACGACTAGGGACCTTTTAAGGATGTGCTTATAGACCACCAGCTCTCACGTATATGATCGCCATCATACTGCTGGCAGTCAAGCAAGAATCCTAGGGGCTCTATCAGCGTGCAATAGCGACATGTCAGGTCACCTAAAGCAGTACACGATGATAAAGGTAAACCAGATAGCACACTATCATCTCGAGTAAGACTGTCCTACCGGGATAGGTCCTCCCTTAATCATTGCAATCACGTGCCTGTGATCCAATAATTGACTCTGAGGGCACTATCTCCAACATCAACTACCACAATCGCCTTGCCCCGGGCAATAAAGGATCTCACAATCATAATCCTTCACATACTCCATCCAACGGCGCTGTCTCAAACTCAAATCCCGTTGCAGAAAGATTAAGCTCCGGTGGTCTGTGAAAATCTGACACGACTCTCCGTACAAATAGTGTCTTCAAATCATCAGCGCAAGACCACCGTGGCCATCTCAAGATTATGAATGGGATAATTCTGCCCGTGCTCCTTCAATTGTCAAGAAGCATAAGGGATAACTCTATCATGCTGCATCAATACACAATCGAGCCCCACTCGCGAAACATTACAGTAAACAACAAAGTCACCTGATCCAGAAGGCAAAGATGGAACTGGTGCAGTTATCAACCGAATCTTCAACTGCTGAAAACTTAGCTCGCATGCCTCAATCCAAAGAAAAGGAACCCCCTTCCTGGTAAGTCCGGTCAACGGTGCAGCGATACACAAGAAATCGTGCACGAAACGGCGGTAAAAAGGTCGGCTAATCCCAAAAGTTGCGGACCTCGGTCACTGATACAGGTCTGGGCCAAAGCTGTACGGCCTCGATCTCCCTTGGGTCCATACGAATACCGTCTCCCGTAACCACATGACCTAGGAAGTCAACACTACCAAGCCAGAAAGAACACTTCGAGAATTTAGCAAACAGCTAATGCTCTCTCCATGTCTGCAAAGCTATCCTCAATTGCTGCTCATGTTTCTCTCGACCCTTAGAATAGACCAGAATGTCATCAATAAGACAATAATAAACTGGTCGAGTAAAGACCTGAAAAATCTGGTTCATCATATCTATGAATGCTGCTAGGGCATTGGTGAGTCCAAACGACACCACCAAAAATTCATAATGCTCGTAGCGCGTACTAAAAGCAGTTTTCGGAATGTCATCATTCCGAACTCGCAACTGATGATGAACCGATCATAAATCAAACTTAGAAAAATGTCCCGTACCCTGGAACTGATCAAACAAACCGTCAATGCGAGGTAAAGGATGCTTATTCCGCACCGTAATTCGGTTCAATTGATGATCAATCAATACACAACCTCAACTTCCGTCCTTCTTCTTGACGAACAGAACAGAAGCTCCCAAAAGCGAAACACTAGGATGTACAAGTCCCCCAACAAGCAACTCTCCCAGCTGGTCGTTAAGCTCCCTAAGCTCCACCGGCTCATCTGGAACAATGTCGGAAAACTCTCGCACAATAGACACCGGTCCAGCGAATCTACTGTGGCTCCGGTATCACGAATGTAAGCCAAGAATCCTGGACATCTTCTCCTCAAAAGCCGACTAGCGAAAAAGGCAGAAATCAAGCTGTGAGGGTATGCAATGAATAGGATGGTTAACTAACTAACTAGGCATATAATTTCAAGTAATAAAATGATCATAACTATGGGGTGCCTCGCGCCATCCAGATGATTTCCCTATAGATGTATACATCTACTCACCTGGCCGCCTCGCTAATCAGATTCAACCACCGCTTTGCCTTTACGCGCCGCGTCCGATATTTCCGCAACCGATCCTAAAATTGCACAACACAAACATAAGATTACACCTCATGAAACAACGCTAGTCACGATATGCAAAGATTGACCCTCAAAAATTAGGCACAACGTGCACTCGGTGCGCGGAAAACACACGAAAATCGCTAAAACCTTAACTAAAATCGTCGTTTCGGGCCAACCGTCAAAACTAAAACCCAACTAGACCAAACTCCGCATTCGCACACCCTACAAGTCGTAGTAGATGCTAATAATATCGTCACAATAACGCAATTAAGGCACATTCTAATAATTTAGAAAACCTAGTAAGCATTCGCGTAAAAATTTCGATGCAAACCTCGCGGATTAAGGACTTAGCGATCGCAATATCGCACAACCATCCAATTCAAGCTACTAGATGGCCACAACACAATTTACAACCCACTTACAAAACTTCAAACCCTAATTAAAATTCCAAACCTTTACTAGAATTTTCAAAACAAACCATTACAATGAAATTAACACATTAAAATTCTAAATTAGCTTATTTAAACAACAATTAAACAACTTGATTAGAACTTATACCTCCCAAGTGTTGATTCTCTTGTACTAAGCCTCCAAAGATGTCTTCTTTCTCCTTGTTTTAAAAAAATTAGGGTTTGGGAAGAGGTGGAAAAAGGTTTTGGTTTGAATTAGTGAAGAAAAGCGTGTATTTTTGTGGATTTTTGTTGATTTTAGCAAGAATTTTGAAGCAAGAAAATGGGGAAAGAAGGGGGAACCTGTAGGTTGAGCTCGACCTGAGCTAGGAGGAGAGTGTAGTGAGAGATTTGTGTAGAAATTTCTACACAAAAATCCTTTCCCAAGCTCATTAAATGACTATCACATCAATTTTTTTACAAAAAACCCATTTTAATGCATTTTTTAAACCATAAAACCACAATTCTTCGAAAGTTTTGGTAAATTTTTTGTTACCACTATATTTTAGTTTATAATGTTTCCTAAGTGTGTAATTTACCCATTTAAATTTGTATTTATCACTAATTTAATGTAATTTTAAAAGCTTAAAATAATATTAAAAATAATTAATTAAGGATTTTTTTTTAAATAACTAGAAAATTTTAAGTGACAATTTAGTGACCAATTTCTAGCAATATCTTATCTAAATTTTGTATAATTAGACCTATATTGAAAAAATACTTATTTTGACTTTTTACGGAAAAGACTGATTATTTTGCCGATTATCGAAAAACTGCCGAAACGATTTTTGAAGCGTTACAATATTTCTCCCTTAAAGAAATTCGGTCCCCGAATTTAAAATTTAACTACGCGTACATTCAAAAAGATGGGGATATCTCTTCCTCATCTCGACCTCGGTTTCCCAGGTGACCTCCTCGCTGTTCGGGCCACGCCAAAGAACCTTGACGGACGGTATAACCTTCGACCTCAATTTCTTCACCGGCTGCTCGGTGAATGAAAGATCGCACTCCAGCTGGATCATCTGGTGCTGAATCGCATGGGAAGGGTCATGAAGGTACTTGCGGAGTATCGAAACATAGAACACGGGGTGAACATCGGGGAAGCTGGGCGGAAGAGCTAACCGATAAGCTACTGAACCGACATGCTCTAGGATCTCGAAGGGACCAACATATCTAGGACTAAGCTTCCCTTTCCGCCCAAATCTCATCACACCCTTCATCGGAGAGACCCTCAGTAAAACATGATCGCCAACAGCGAACTCGAGTCGGCTACGGCGCCTGTCAGCATATGATTTCTGCCTACTCTGTGCCGCTCTCATCCTATCCCGAATCAGCTGTATCTTTTCGGTCGTCTTCTATACAATCTGCGGCCCCAAAATACTGCTCTCCCTGAGCTCTGTCCAACATACAGGCGATCGACATCTCCTCCCATATAAAGCTTCGAAGGGTGCCATCGAATCGTCTCCTTGAAGCTATTATTGTAGGAGAACTCGATCAAGGGCAAATGACGATCCCAGCTACCACCGAAATCTAAAACACAAGCTCTGAGCATGTCCTTAAGAGTCTAAATAGTACGCTCTGACTGACCGTCAGTCTGCGTATGAAAAACTGTCCTAAAACTCAATCGGGTGCCCAAAACCTCCTAAAGTTTCTGCCATAATCGGCTGGTAAACTGGGTGCCCCGGTCGGACACGATGCAAGTCGGGACGCCATGCAGTCGCACGATATCATCAATACAAACCTGGGCGTACTGAGCAAATCCAAAAGTGGTCTTCACTGGCAGGAAGTGATCCGCTTTCGTCAGTCGATCCACAATCAGCCAAATAGAGTCATACCCTCGACTGGTCCTGGGTAGACCCACAATGAAGTCCATGGAGACATGTTCCCACTTCCACTCAGAGATGGGAAAAGGCTGTAACTCGCCGGCTAGCCTCTGGTGCTCGGCCTTGACTTGTTGACAAGTCAGGCATCTCGATACAAAGTCTGTAACATCCTTCTTCATCCCGTCCCACCAGTAAACCTCTCTCAAATCACGGTACATCTTGGTGGAACCTGGATGCACACTATACACTGATCTATGTGCCTCCTCAAGAATATCACGCCTCAGTCCCTCAGAATCTGGTACGCACAGTCGAGTCCCAAATCGAAGTATCCCTTGATCATTAATCACGAACTCCGAAACTCTGCCCTGCCATATCTGCTCGGTAATCTCTAAAATACGGGCATCACCGGACTGTGCCCCACGGATACGGTCAAGTAACTGTGGGCATGCTCTGAAATGGGCCAGCTGTCCCCCTGTAGGAGTAAACTCGAACTGCACTCTGCTGTCACATAAAACCTGCCAATCCACCGTCTGCATCTGTACTGCACTCAAATAAGATAGGCTTCCTCCGGGCCTCCTACTCAAAGCATCTGCCACGACATTCTCCTTGCCGGATGGTATAAAATCTCGCAGTCATAATCTTTCACAAACTCCATCCAACGACGCTGTCTCAGATTTAGATCTCGCTGTTGAAAGATATACTACAAGCTCTTGTGGTCAGTGAATATCTGGTATGACTCGCCGTATAGGTAATATCTCCAGATCTTAAGTGCAAATACCACTGCAGCGATCTCTAAATCATGAGTGGGGTAGTTCTGTTCGTGTTTCCGCAACTGCCGAGAAGCATACGCGATAACTCTACCGTGCTGCATCAATACACAGCCTAGTCCCACTCGAGAAGCATCACAATATACCACGAAACCGCCCGACCCTGAAGGCAATGATAATACTGGTGCAGTAGTCAGACGAGTCTTCAACTGCTGGAAGCTATCTTCACATGCCTCGGTCCAATCAAAAGGAACCCCCTTTCGGGTCAACGCGGTCAACGGTGCAGCAATACGGGACAAAACGTCGATAATAGCCGGCCAGACCTAGAAAGCTGCGAACCTCCGTAACTGATATCGGTCTGGGCCAACACTGCACTGCCTCGACCTTCTTCGGGTCCACACAAATACCATCTCTCATCACCACATGACCCAAGAAGTCGACACTGTCTAGCCAAAATGCGCACTTGGAAAATTTGGCGAACAACTGATGCTCCCTCAAAGTCTGCAATGTGATACGCAAGTGCTGCTCGTGCTCCTCCCGGCTCCGAGAATATACCAAGATGTTATCAATGAAAACAATGATGAACTGATCAAGATATGGCTTGAATACCCGGTTCATCAAGTCCATAAATGCTGCCGGGGCATTGGTGAGCCCGAACGACATCACCAAGAACTCATAATGACCATAACGTGTACGGAAAGCAGTCTTCGGAATATCCTCCTTCCGAACCCGCAATTGGTGATAACCTGACCGTAAATCAACCTTCGAGAAAAACCCTGCACCCTGGAGCTGATCAAATAAGTCGTCAATGCGGGGTAAGGGATATCTGTTCCGCACAGTAATCCGGTTCAGCTGATGATAATCAATGCATAAGCGCATATTGCCGTCCTTCTTCTTAACAAACAGGACGGCAGCACCCCAAGGTGACACACTCGGTTGGATAAGCCCTTTATCCAGCAAGTCCTGTAACTGATCCTTCATCTCTCTAAGCTCCGTCGGGGACATCCGATAAGGCGGTATAGAGATAGGCCCCGTGCCGGGGATCAAGTCGATGCAGAACTCAATCTCGTGCTCTGGTGGCAGACCAGGCAGCTTGTCAAAGAATACATCATGAAACTCTCTCACAACAGGGACCTGGTCCAAAGGAACCTCTGTGGCGCTAGTATCACAAACATAGGCTAAGAATCCCTGACACCTTTTTCGCAAGAGCTGACCAGCGCGAAGAGAAGAAATCAAACTGGGAAGGGTACCGCTACGATCTCCCTGAATAACAAGAACCGGCTCACCAGGAAAACTGAATATGACTGCCTTTCATGGCAGTCCACGGATGCATAACAGGTGGCTAGCTAGTCCATACCAAGAAGAACGTCGAAGTCTAGCATATCGAGGAGAATCAAATCAACTGAAGAATCTCTCTCCCCGATACGAACGGGACACGATCGGTACACAAAACGGGCAACAAACGACTCGCTTAACGGAGTAATAACGACAAGCGGTTGATCTAAGGAAGAAGACTCTCGGCCCAACCTCGGTGCAAAGTATGTAGATACATAAGAATGTGTGGAGCCTGGATCAAATAATACTCGTGCATCAAAAGAGCATACTGGCAGAGTACCTGTCACGACGACATTGGATGACTGTGCATCCTAAGGAGTCAACGCGAACACTCGGGCCTGTCCACCACTAATAGCCGGCTGTCCTCTACCTCTACCTCAGCCTCTGCCTTTGCCTCTGTCGCCTCGTCCTCTTTGAACATGACCTCCACGCCCATGACCTCTAGGAGCATCTTCCTGGCATGGAGCCTCATCAGGGGTTGAAAGTAGAGCTCTCTAAGGAGATGGTGAAGGTGGTAAGGTCACATGTAGCACTGTCGCCATGCCCTGACGCCCCATGGTACAGTCTCTGATACGGTGGTACTGACTCCCGCACCGAAAACATCCTCGCGACGACTGCTGGGTCTGTGGATATGAACCAAATAACTGACCCCGTCTCAATCCTCTGCCGCCGCCATCTCCCGGAAAGAATATATCACGGTGTCTACCCATCTGCCGCTGGGCAGGCGTATCAGTACGGGTCCTCTTCGGCCCAGAAACGACCGGAGTCTCAGAAATGCGCTCCTCCTAAAGTAAGGCTGCATCCATCGTGGCTGCGTATGCGTCAAAGTGTTGGGTGCCGATGGCAAGGAATAGCTGTGTGTCAAGCCCTCGCACAAACCTCTTTATTCTTTTATCTTCAGTGTCTACTGGGTATGGAGCATATCGAGACAACTGGGTAAACTGTATATCATACTCAGACACTGTCATCCCAGGAGTCTTGCGCAAAGAATCAAAACTACGGGCTCGAGCATCTCGGACACTCTCCGGAAGGAAACGGGCAAGAAATGCAGCTGTAAACTCGTCCCAGGTCAAAGGTGGTAGACTTGCAGCTCGGCCTCTCTCTACTGAATCGTACCATGTCTGGGCAAGGCCCTCCAGACGAAAACTCGTGAACTCTACCCATCTATCATCAGAACACCTTAACGAACGGCAAATCCTAGCCATCCTATCAAGAAATGCCTGTGGGTCCTCTGTCACATCCGTGCCGGTAAAAGCTGGAAGTCTCAGTCTCAACTCCTGTAGTGATACGGGAATAGTCGCAGTAGTAGCAGGAGTAATCGTCTGGGCAGCAGGTACAATCATGGTCTGTGCGGTGGAAGGAACGTCCTCAGATCTCTGTGCCCGAATGGACTCAACTAACGATCCCATCATCTGTCGCAACTCCTGCATACCGGCCTCTAATCTGGAAATACGGTCTGGAGAGGGCAGATCAATCTGACCCTGCGGGGTAGGCGTATCATCCCGCTCGATCCTCACCTCAGACGAGCCCGCTCGAATCTCATCCCTAGCGGCAGCCCGCTGAGCTCTCGTAGTCTTTGGCGGCATCGAAGCTGGAATGAGAAACATGAGCAATAAGAACATTGCAATTGAATCAAGGAATGCAAGGAATCAAGAGGAGAAATACAAGCAATTATGTCCTAAGGTCACTTAGGCGGAGTACCGTATCATAAGTGTGCCGCGGAACATACCCACGCTACGCCACTCTACTTAAGTCACCTACTCCATCTACCAAGGGTCATCCTACACTCAGAAAGGTAAAACCTACGCTCCGATACCAACTTTGTCACGACCCAAAGGTACGGAACGTGACTGGCACTTAGATTACGAGACGTCTAAAGGCGTAACGTAAACTAAGTCAGCCAAAGCCCAGAAAATCTAAACCAAAATCAATAAGAGTGAAGGAAAACCTTTTATGAAAATGACTTTAAATATCAATTAAGTTGCATTAACCCCTTTTTAAAAGCATCAAAAATTTCCGAAAATTTCGGCAGAGTCTCCTTTGTAAATACTGGCCCCCAAAAATGGGTACAACAATGTATAAAACCTGTAATGGATAAATGGCATCCCCAAGCGGGAGCTAGCTCTTCGCCCAAGGCGGATCATAACCACGCGCAATATATATGCAATATCAAGCAATAAGCATAAAGGAGCACAAAAATAAAGAAAAAACAACGTCGGCTCAAGTGAGCTCGACCCCAGAGGAACCACATATACACAGATCTCTCAGTCTCATCACTAGGTCGCATATACAAATAAGAAGTGGTAGATGGAGAATACTAGATACAAAGATAGTACAAAAGAGATAAAGTGTCCTCGCAACCCACCTACGAGCAATGTCGCGAGTCTGAGCAAAAGAAGCCAAAAATAAGATAATCCCGCTGCTACAAGGCTGACGAGTCCGACCTGCAAGACACTATGGCACAACGGGGGTGAGTTGCCAGCTCGTGAGTAGAATATAACATCTAGTAAGTCTATCGTAAGAATGCACGCAAATGCGTTACAACATGTATGTCTAGATGTGATGTAATGCCACTAGTATGTATGCACATGTATGCAACATCAATACGGAATCTTTAAGTGTTTAAAATACTATAAGCTCTGCATTCTTAACTTAGAAAAAGAATACCTGTGCAATAGCTAAAGTACCATCAATGAAATCATCTGAAAACCGTGTCAAGCATCGACACCAAATATGGAAATATATCTGTCTCAATGTCTAATTGTATCAATGTCTCAATACATCGGGCTCCGTCAGTCTGGATCGGCCCATATCATCAAATCTCACGACAATGGTTGGTATCCTCCGGATATCCACCGCGCCAGACATCACCGGTAGGTAGTCTTCCCCTGCCAGGCTCATCGTCTACAACTCGATCTTCTTGCCCCGGGGTACCATACCGGGCCCACTATGTACCCGAGACGGTTTATCCACTCCTCGAATCGGGTCTCAAAATCCAACATAAAACATGAAAACTCTTGGTAGACGACACATACATCACGAGAAAACCGCAACTTTATTTAAAAAAAATGATAATAATAAGCTTTTGTTAAATTCTTGCGGTTTTCCCCAAAATCCAGAAATCGCATCAATACTGAAATCCTCAAGAAAATTATACTACCCAACATGTTGTATATGATAAATGTTTATGATATAAAAAGTATGCAATTGATTTGTGACTAGGAATCTATGCAAGCGTGATGATGATATAAGGCATATACATGCTATGCAATTCAATGTATCATGTATGATGCAAGTGTTAATATTGAACTGAACAGGTTCTGCAGTGCTCGTGGCATGGCAATTACCAAAGGCGTGTGTGTCACATGAATAGTGCGCGTGCAACATGAGCCAATGGTAATGGTGTACGTGTCCTAAGAGGTGATATCACACATGTGTATATGGATAACCATGCAATGACAGCAGACGGATAGCTATAAGGGTATGCAATGAATGAGATGGTTAACTAACTAACTAGGAATATAGTTGCAAGTAATAAAGTGATCCTAACTATGGGGTGCCTCGCGCCATCCAGAAGATTTCCCCATAGATGTATACATCTACTCACCTGGACGCCTCGCTAATCAGATCCAGCCACCGCTTTGCCTTTGCGCGCCGCGTCCGATGTTTCCGCAACCGATCCTAAAATTGCACAACACAAACATAAGATTACACCTCATGAAACAATGCAAGTCACGATATGAAAAGATCGACCCGCAAAAATTAGGCACAACGTGCACTCGGTGCGCGGAAAACACACGAAAATCGCTAAAACCTTAACTAAAATCGTCGTTTCGGGGCAACCGTCAAAACTAAAACCCGACTAGATCAAACTCCGCATTCGCACACCGTACAAGTCATAGTAGATGCTAATAATATCGTCATGATAACGCAATTAAGTCACTTTCTAATAATTTAGAAAACCTAGTAAGCAATCGCGTAAAAATTCCGATGCAAATCTCGCGGATTAACGTCTTAGCAATCGCAATATCGCACAACCATCCAATTCAAGCTGCTAGATGGCCACAACACAATTTACAACCCACATACAAAACTTCAAACCCTAATTAAAATTCCAAACCTTTACTAGAATTTTCAAAACAAACCATTACAATGAAATTAACACATTAAAATTCTAAATTAGCTTATTTAAACTACAATTAAACAACTTGATTAGAACTTATACCTCCCAAGTGTTGATTCCCTTGCACTAAGCCTCCAAAGATATCTTCTTTCTCCTTATTTTAAACAAATTAGGGTTTGGGAAGAGGTGGAAAAGGGTTTTGGTTTGAATTAGTGAAGAAAAGCGTGTATTTTTGTGGATTTTTGTTGATTTTAGCAAGAATTTTGAAGCAAGAAAATGGGGAAAGAGGGGGGAACCTACAGGTTGAGCTCGACCTAAGATAGGAGGAGAGTGTAGTGAGAGATTTGTGTAGAAATTTCTACACAAAAAGCCTTTTCCAAGCTCATTAAATGACTATCACATCAATTTTTTTTAAAAAACCCATTTTAATGCATTTTTTAAACCATAAAACCACAATTCTTGAAAAGTTTTGGTAAAATTTTTGTTACTACTATATTTTAGTTTATAATGTTTCCTAAGTGTGTAATTTACCCATTTAAATTTGTATTTATCACTAATTCAATATATTTTTAAAAGCTTAAAATAATATTAAAAATAATTAATTAAGGATTTTTTTTTAAATAACCAGAAAATTTTAAGTGACAATTTAGTGACCAATTTCTAGCAATATCTTATCTAAATTTTGTATAATTAGACCTATATTGAAAAAATCGTATTTTGACTTTTTACGGAAAAGACTGATTATTTTGCCGATTATCGAAAAACTGCCGAAACGATTTTTGAAGCGTTAAATACAGGTAATCGCAGGTATGCATGTACTACGATAATCTATCACATGCAAATGATAGTAAAATATGGCAATATGTATACACAACAATCATGAAAGGTACTCTATCAGGTACTACTAATACGTGAAGCAAAGCATATCAAATAAATACTGTGTATAGGATACAACATAACATCATCAATGAATCATCATCGTGGAAAATCCTTGGTGTCTATCAACGACACCCCAAATCCCAATACCTCAGGCGCCGTCACCCTGATCAGCCCAAAATCTATAAATCTCATGGAATCTGAGTGTCCAATATCGACACTCGAAACCTCATGAAAACATATGCAAGTGTATATATATATATGTATGTGTGTGTGTATGTCCCTCAACGACACATCAAAATCATGGAACCTGAGTGTCCAACATCGACACTGGAAATATCATGAAACCCGTGTCCAGCATCAATACGTAAATCCTCATATCTCAGGCGCCGTCACCAGGACCGACCCTCATGTCCGTACATCTCTTAGAACCTGAGTGTCCAACATCGACAGTCGCAATCCACATATCATGTCCGTACATAACTCCGGTCGGTATCTGCCAGATAACCGCCGAGTCCAAATACTATCACCGGTAGGTGCTAGCCCTCCTGCCAGGCTCATCGTCTATACCACGAAAATCACCTCTTGCCCCGGGGAACCATACTGGGTCCACCATGTACCCGCAGACGGTGCCTACCGCTCTTCGAATCAGGTTTCTAACACAAGTCTCAGAACCGAGAAAACTCATAGTGGACGCACTGAAATATCATATCAAGAGAAACCGAGTTTTCAAACAATACATAAATTCTGGAAATACCCGCACGGTTCTCAAATCCATAAATCACATGAAATCCATATCTTAATGCTTAAAACATGATATATGCAATATAGAACAGTAATATGAACATAACAAGGGAAAACTGTTAATTAAATGCATCAAGTTTTAAAATATATCATGTGGATTCCCAATTCCTCCGAAATTAAGTGCAACATCATATGAGGTGTACATGTAACTATAGCAAGATATGTGTATCTACATATAAACAGGTATGTATGATGCATTTCATAAGCGTAATAGCACAATAATCAACGTCTCAATGTCAAATGACAATACAATACCACTTAGAGGTATATGTAGCTATAGCAAGGTATGTGAGTGTACATGTAAGTATGTATGCATGATATACATGTAGCTGTAGCAAGGTATGTGGGTGTACAAGTAAGTATGTATGCATGATGTACATGTAGCTATAGCAAAGTATATGTGTAAGCATGTAGGTATAGTAAGTATACTACATTTCATATGCGCAATGGAATAATAATCAATGTCTCAATTGTCCCTAACCAATACAATATCACGTATGTATGTGTGTTAGCTATATCTCATAAGCACAATAGAATAAGAATCAATGTCGCAATTGTCCCTAACCAATACAATATAACGTATGTATAGGGGTTGTGCGTGTCATGGCACTTACAGATACAATTTTACCTATGTATATATATTGTGCGTGTCATGACCATTACCGATACAATATCACATATGTATATAAATTTTGCGTATCATGGCAATTACTGATACAATATCACATCTGTATATATATTGTATGTGTCATGGCAATTACTGATGGTGTGTGTGTAGCATACAATTTGTACTCATGCAACATGAACCTTCAATAATAGTATTGTGTCTCATTAATACTATATCCATATGCAATTGGAAAATGAGGTATGCAACAATGGTACACATGCACAATCAATGTTCATATACTTATAACTAATAATCATGTCATTGAATCTAGCCCAGACGCATAACACCATGCGGGCGATTCCCCTGTAGATGTTAAATCTACTCACCGATGACCTCGAGATAAGTAAATCCGACCACCTGATTCCCTTTCTTCGCAGCGTCCGAAGTCCCTGCGCGCGATCCTAAAATTTCACAAACACAACACATAAGGCTAAATATCCTGTGTCGACACAAAAACAACGAAACGCAAGGATAACGTCCACAAGATATACATACTGTGCACTTTGTAAGTCTACGGTAGCGCCCCGACCGTCAATCTGAGGCCAAACGCGGAACACAAACTTTTACAACCGGCGCTATCTCATACTATAACCCGGATCTTGCCATTAATGCTAAACTAACAAACTGTAAAGAGATAGAAAGGCTATACCGATCGATCCGTGTCCTTCAGTCTTTAGCCATCATCCCACTCTCCTCGCGGCATCTCTGATCTCGCTCGATCTCCGGTCTCCTCGTCGGAGTGGTACCACGTCAACGGATCTTTATACGGGCTCCCGCCACTAAACCGAGGCAACTCAGACATGAAGTTTGCTAACTGACATGTCCAAGATTGATGAAGAGAGTGTGTAGAATAGTTTGTCTCAAGGAACCCAAGCCATTGGGTAAGGGTAAATTGAAGTTGCCATTTGGGGTAAAGCAATGAGCTTGGAAATTTAGCAAATGAATCAAATTCTTTTTCAAGTGGGACTCGGCCAAACATTTGGGGCTGCCAAAAATTGCTCACTGGAATTGGATGGGGGGTGAGCATATATAATGTGAACAGGTGACCATATGAATAAATATCATCACAAATATCTACAAAGATCTTAAGCTCTGCAAAAGCTTTTAATGCAAAGGAATGAGTCACAAATTACACCTCACTTCACTCATGAATTCCAGCAGCTGCTGGAGTCCTAAGAACCACAGAAAACCCCCTCCCTTTATAAAAGTAGCATTTGCAAATAAACCCCTTCACAACTAAGAACTTCAGCCAAGAATGGAAGAAAGGAAAATGGCCAAAACGAAGATACAAACTGGCAACTTCAAAAAGAGATCACGTAACTAATTACAGGATAACCCCACTACAGTATAAAATACCCGCATTTGTATTCCGACCGAATACAAAATGCAAAGAGACAAAAAATACTCCTACACAACATAATACTAGAATCCGGCTTAAACCAAAGCCCAATAGTATTATCTGTCCGAACCATGACACGTACACAAGTGCACGCGCATGTTCGAACCCTGCCATAAAAACATACAGCCTCTACAACGTTTCTCCCGAACTTGGGAAACTATCTGTGGGGGACTCTAAAGACTCGTAAGTACCCTGGCAATGAGTTTAACTACAAGCACGTCAGAGGCACTAGCTGTGCGTAACGGCTGCCCATGTACTGACCGAAAGGGAAGCCGATGAGCGAACTCATCATGGAACCCTACTGAGCCTATCAGTGACAATATCCGTACAGTCTGTTCCGTTCGTCTATGAGCATCACATATCAAGCCTAGGGGCTGGTTACGCCAGACCCCCAAAAACTGTATAAGTCGTGTCGGAGGGTAACCCTGAACACCCTGAGAAATTACTGGAATACCTACTAGTAATTCTCACCTTCCTTGGCCAAGGACTTGGTGTAATGGCTCTCCTAGACACAGTGCGATCTCATCCCCAATACCGGGAGAGACGAATCCTCTACCGATCCGCTCACTGCCTCTATATGGCTTAGGACTGTACCCAACTAAAACCTGTTTGCACGACTCCTTTGAGACATGGTAGGGTAGTAATCTAAGCACAGTAAGAACTCACACGAGACAAATGACGACCTCAGGTTGATGAACTAACCTGTACACATGTCACCAGGGAACTGCTATCTGACGCTAGGTATAATACCAACTAGCATGTTCCTGGCGAGTCCTGTTCGGTGCACTCATAACCCAATGAACACTTTTATACATCTTAGGTGATCCAACTGACACCAATGGCTTGTGAGACCGGCCACCGTCTCTCGTCGGGGTCTCGACTGTATACACTAGTCTACTCCGGAGTATCGATGCCCTGTCTCGAAACTCCCACGACTAGGGACCACTTTTAAGGATGTGCTTATGGACTACCCAACTCTCACGTATATGATCGCCATCATACTGCTGGTAGTCAAGCAAGAATCCTAAGGGATCTATCAACGTGTAATAGTGATCATGTCACCTAAACCTGTACACGATGATAAAGTTAAACCAGATAGCATACTATCATCTTGAGTAAGACTGTCCTACCGATATAGGTCCTCCTCAATCATTGCAATCACGTGCCTGCGATCCAATAATTGAATTTGAGGGCACTACGACCAACAATCTCCCACTTGCACTTAAGGCTAATTATTGCGATGTCGCATACTCACAGCCCGTGTGATACCAAACATCCAACTCCTCTACCAATCAGTTTCACAAAGCTCGTTTGTAAAACTCTTACGTTCGAGAAATAGCCTCAATGAGTGGATCCGTCCTGATGTTTCTTTCTATGTCTCTCTTAATCTCAAGTTCGCGGAGAAAACCATCTCCCGAATTTAGTAATACCTGTCTTAGAATATGTATGGATATCTGATGGGACCTAGTTCATAAATGAACTCCAAATCCAAACTTCTTAGACTGTTTCGTCAACTGAACCTAATCAGTATCCTGCACCATGCTTCCCACAGTATCCTCTTGGACCACCTGTCCAAACTACTGCCCCCTTTGTTAGAGGGAAAACTATAACTCTGAAAATCACTCTGTCATCTATGTCACCTTGGAAGCCTGGAATGATAACTGTCTCCGAAGGAGGCTGCCGTCATCAAATCCGTAGAACATCCACTTATGTTCTAAAACTGCTTCCGAATGTTTCTCCAGGATTGGATTAATATAAACTTATTGTATCTAGTGAAAAAACAACATTTGGTGTGGTACTTGACATATCATGATTGTCTCAATTGCCTAAGAAAGTGATATGCAAATCATGCACATCCCTATCCCCTTTAGTCTGTAAGACACCTTTAGAAAGGGAGACTCCATCAGCTACAGGTACACCACCATGCCAGGAGTCATCTATTCCAAATACTTTTAGAATACAGTCTAAGTACTCAGATTGGGAAACTACCCAAATCTAGATCTAAAACCATAGATCTAGTAACCAGGATGTCTGATAT
The DNA here is from genome assembly GCA_030015575.1 of Agapanthus africanus. Lineage (NCBI taxonomy): Eukaryota > Viridiplantae > Streptophyta > Magnoliopsida > Asparagales > Amaryllidaceae > Agapanthus > Agapanthus africanus. Next base: position 310,286,263 of record JASDDO010000024.1, read on the forward strand.
TATATCCATATCCTGTGTGGACAAACAACTGTGTGACAACCACAGTATAACCGATCGTAGTATAGGAATTTTACTTCCTACTCTGTGTATTTCATCCAAATACCAGGACATCACACCCTACTACCTTCTTAACAGATCCATCCCCTTTCTGATGAAGTCAAATCCATGACTGTCACATCAAAATTAGATGTTATCTCTCCGCTATATCTGCTCGAGTCTATGAATAGACATAAGCTACTTGCCCACTATACTTCCGCTGCTCCCACTGACCACAACAACCCTCTGGCAGAATAAAATATGCGTGCACTTCTAAAGCTAGTTTAGAACGACGCTATACTTAACCTCCTGCCGGGTTTCATAGCCTGGAACAACAGTAGTGTCAAGTCTGGGTAAACAAGATCCTCCCTGTCACCGTCCTTGAGGCTACCAAAGTACCTATCGGGTGCCTGAGCTTACCCATCATATTTACGGAGTGACTAATGGAATGTCAAACTTGATTGAATCTTTAGGTCCTATTAAATTTTTCGTAATCGTTTGCGGTTCTGGAATCACTTCCAGTTCTACCATACTCCCACTACTGTTTTCTAAAAAAATCCATTTTACTAAAACTGTGGCGAGTCAAGAACAATATCACTATTGATCTTCCAGATGGTAGAAAGTCAACCCTCGACATAGCCCGGGTCAACCCACAAACTGCCATTACAGAAACGTGCCTTGAGTTATCGTGCCTTGAGTTATCCAGAGTCTGGTTTTAAGCATAAGCCGGACAACTCCCCGTACCTCAACATCGTTAAGATATGAACCATTCTATATCCAATATAGAAACATTGGCAATTATTTAATTGGAACTAGATTCAAATCATGCAGCTGTCTCCAGTGCATATCAACTTAATGGAGAGAGGCCGATCAGCATTACTCAACTTAGGAATGCATCCAATTATGAGTAATCCGAAAGAGAAACAAGTTTCTCAAAACCATTACTATCAACTGAATACCAATCACAAGTATCTACATCTTCAATCTCTTTGAAGAATCCTGATACTTGCGACACCTGGTTCTCTACTTTATTCTTATACCTATAACTTCTCAAAAGTTAGACCTTGTATTTCTACGAAACACTTGTCTAAAAACTAGAGAAGTCATAAGTTACCAGAACATAGTACGAGGACCAACCCCTTTGTCCTAATGGGCACAGGACAACATACAATACTCTGTATAAGTCTGCTGAGTTGAATAACTCAAAACTTGTGCATCGTAGGTTGAAAACTGTACTCATGGTTAAGAACTACTCCACTGTTCAATGCTCCTTACTCAATCATCAACTGATATAGGTAAATATCACAGACATAATTTCAAAAGATATATCTCACTTTATGAAAATAAACGTACAAATATATCAATTTGAAATTGGTGCATAACAACGGATATTCAAAACCAAATACTTGCCGTCAGGCAAAAACCCAGGCGATTTCCTCAAATATCACCAATTACAACGAATTCCGATATAATGAGGATGATCACCTAATTCTCAATAACTTACTCCCACTCATCATCTGTAAAACCATACGGATGTGAGAATCATACCTGGTAAATACATACCCTGGAGTAAGTATCTAATCGGTAAAACAGTTTTCCTTTAACAACGCATAGTGAAACTGAAATATGAAAATGTTTTGAAGGGGTATCCGGGTATTCATAGTAATGCCTCTTCCATAATCCAATTCATGACTGTAACCGAATATTTCTTTGTCATCTCTCCAAATCCTTTTATTTGTCTTTAGTCGTTACCTTTTGTACACCATCGTTAGGCTAAATGGTTTTCTTCCTTCCCTACCGTTCGGCACCAGCCTATGGTTTGGAAGAAGACTATCCAATAAGCGTAATAGGTGTATACTCCTAATCCTAGGAGTACTCGCAACCTGAGAGAAGGTGATGATAAAAGACAACTGAATAAACCTTATTCTATTCCTCCTCAACTGGAGAAAAGCAAAGGTGAAATAGGAGTGGCGATGATACACGCGGTTTGGTCATGAATGATACCTGTCGCATTTTACTTTGCCCTCTTTCTAATCCCTTTATTTTGACTTTACATATTACCTTCTGTACACCCTATTTAGGCTTATTGGTTTTCTTCATTCCCTACCTTTCGGCCCTGCCTATGGTTTGGAAGAAGACTATCCAATAAGCGTAATAGGTGTACTCTCCAAAACCAAGGAGCCCTCGCAACCTGAGAGAAGGTGATGATAAAAGACAACTGAATAAACCAATTCAATTTCTCCAGAACCTTGATCCATCCTCGAAGAAGTCCCTTCGAGTTCGTATATAACCATACGATGGATTTATCCAATCGAAGTGGATGTTCGTAGTAATACGAGGTGTTCTGTAGAAATGCAAAGGGTAAAAGAAGGAGCGGCAATGATGTATGCAACTCAGAAAATCTAAAAGCCAATATTTAAAGAAGGTTCGGTCAACTTGGTCACTGAGTCATAGTCTAAGGTCGGCCAAAGGTCGCTGCCAATGAAAGAGAAAAGAAACACTCTGCGTGCACTCTAACCTAGATCAGAATGGTTATCACTTTATATAATCAGGAAACCTCCCACTATTTCGTCAAATTCTCCCCCAAACCTGAAAGAAGAATTAGTCGGGATCACCCGAAGAGTAAACCAACTCATCAGTGGGAATCGGGATCCAACTATTATCGCATGATAACGTGAAGGAATCTACTCACGTTATCACACTCCAGAAAGTATGCGCATTCCTGCCAAGTTTCAGTTTCTTTAGAAACCCCCAATCTGGATTTTTGCCCCATGCTCTTATGACCTTGACTAAGGGCCAACAAATCATAAGTCACATGTCAAGTTCTGCCTGTCATTGTCCAGGTTAATTTGAACCCACCCGTACTCGCCCTTGACTAAGGGCCAAACAAACATAGCTTGAATACTACTGACCATTCATATGAAATGACGGAGGGCTACGGCTGGTTTTTGGCGAAAAACCTTTAACGTAATGAACTTGATCTCGCTGAAGGAACCTGATAGCTTTTTACAAAAATATAGTGGCGAAAAACCTTTGCTAAAGAGGTCACTCCCGGTGAAAGGATCTCGGCTCTTTCCTCGTGGAATGAGGTGCAGGATATTCCAACTGAATACCGCGATGCAAAGCAAAAGCAATCGACTATAGTGAAGTTATTACCCTGACGCAAACTTCTACCCAAGGGGTCACTCCCGGTGAAGGGATCTCGGCCCTTGCCTCATCGAATGAGGTGCAGGATATTCCAACTGAATACCATTGTGCAAAACAAAAAAAAACGTCCTTGTAATAACACTTTTTGAAAACTGTTCCAACAACGTCAAACAGGTTTGTTTTTGCTTTGCATTGATCAGAATCAACGCGGTCCCATCAATTAATCACACGAGAAAAGAACGAAAATAAAATGTACGTATATGCCATCCGCATACGTCACTGGGTCCCGTCATCACCCGTTAGGTTACTTAACTAACGACAGAGCGGGGACTGGACTAGCGCGGGTGCAAAACATATACAACATCTACTAGTATATATACCAATATACAATAATCGCTACAGGCGTGATAAATGTAACATTACATAAAAGTAATAAGCATCACAGAACAATACAGATAATCTGGGATCCCCGGGTTTCACAGAGCCGCTACTGAAACCCGACGTTCCCCTGGTCGTGTGGATAGCTTGTGCAATGAAACCTAGACCCCTACGAGTGCGGCAAGTTACCTGCCAAAACCTGAAGCGAGGCATCCCCCTACAGCAAAATGAATGGACCACCCAGCACTTCACGGAATCCGGTAACTTGGGCACTCCATCTTGGGTCAACCTGTACCCCCTACGAGTGCGGAGAATAGTCTGCCAATTCTAGAGTGAGGCCCCTTTGCCTCTCAAAGCAATGAGATGCGGACCCGTTTCCCTCCAGAACCCGGCTATCCGTGCACTCCGTCACGGGGTAAACTTAGTATAGAAATGAAAATATATATACAACGGGTACATCGACCTCAACCCGGTCGTGCCCCAAAAGAATAATATACAAATAGGCAGTGACGGCAGTCCACATGTTGGACGCTCACCCAGCAATATCAAATGTACAAACAAATCTAAACTGCACTACCATTGCACACAGCTATCCACCATGAAGAATCCGCAACATCACAGCAAAACACAGAACATCAACGCGAATGTCACGTTCGCAAACCCGTCTAAAAGAGCTATAGCAATTAGACGCGATTTACCGCTCGAATGACATTCACGGTCGGAGATATAATATAAGTACTGTAAACTAACATATTTAAAATTCCGATCGACAAAATTTCCCGAAGTGGGACCCAAGTAAAAATCCAGTACTCAAACAAATCTGGGCCCAAACAAAATATTCCAGAAACCACAATTCCACATGAAAGACACCCAGAAGAAATATGGTGCACTGAAGCCCCAAAACGGCGGCGGAACCGCGGCCAATACAAGGCTTGCACGGCGGTTCCGCGGCGGTCTTGATGGTTCAGTCGCCTAAATTTCTTACAGAGTCTTAAAAAAGCCTGTACGATTTTCTGACATACCCAAAATAATTTTTAGACGACAAAAAAAATTCGACAGAAACATTAATTTTGAAATCGCGGTTTTGGAAATTTCGTTCGATCGATATTTTAAACATGTTAGAACAAGCTAGTAAAGGTTAATGGCGTGTCTCTGATACCATATAAGTCTACGGTAGCGCACTGGCCGTGAATCTGAGGCCAAACGCGGAACAAAAACTTTTACAACTGGCGCTATCGCATACTATAACCCGGATCTTGCCATTAACGCTAAACTAACAAACTGTAAAGAGGTAGAAAGGGTATACCGATCGATCTGTGTCCTTCGGTCTTTAGCCATCATCCCACGCTCCTCGCGGCATCTCTGATCTCGCTCGATCTCCGGTCTCCTCGTCGGAGTGGCACCACGTCAACGGATATTTATACGGGCTCCCGCCTCTAAATCGAGGCAACTCGGACTTGAAGTTTGCTAACCGACATGTCCAAGATTGATGTAGAGAGTGTGTAGAATAGTTTGTCTCAAGGAACCCAAGCCATTGGGTAAGGGTAAATTGAAGTTGCCATTTGGGGTAAAGCAATGAGCTTGGAAATTTAGCAAATGAATCAAATTCTTTTTCAAGTAGGGCTCGGCCAAACATTTGGGGCTGCCAAAAATTGCTCACTGCAATTGGATGGGGGGGGGTGAGCAAATATAATGTGAAGAGGTGACCATATGAATAAATATCATCACAAATATCTATAAAGATCTTAAGCTCTACAAAAGCTTTTAATGCAAAGGAATGAGTCACAAATTACACCTCACTTCACTCATGAATTCCAGCAGCTTCTGGAGCCCCAGGAACCACAGAAAACCCCCTCCCTTTATAAAAGTAGCATTTGCAAATAAACCCCTTCACAACTAAGAAATTCAGCCAAGAAGGGAAGAAAGGAAAATGGCGAAAACGAAAATACAAACTGGCAACTTCAAAAAGCGATCCCGTAACTAATTACAGGATAAGCCCACTACAGTATAAACATACCCGCATTTGTATTCCGACCGAATACAAAATGCAAAGAGACAAAAAATACTCCTACACAATATAATACTAGAATCCGGTTTAAACCAAAGCCCATTAGTATTATCTGTCCGAACCATGACACGTGCACAAGTAGCGGCTGCCCATGTACTGACCGAAAGGGAAGACGATGAGCGAACTCATCCTGGAACCCTACTGAGCCTATCAGTGACAATATCCGTACAGTCCGGTCCGTTCGTCTATGAGCATCGCATATCAGGCCTAGGGGCTGGTTACGTTAGACCCCCAAAAGCTGTATAAGTCGTGTCGGAGGGTAGCCCTGAACACCCTGGAAAACTACTGGAATACCTACCAGTAATTCTCACCTGCCTTGGCCAAGGAATTGGTGTAATGGCTCTCCTAGACACAGCGCGATCTCACCCCCAATACCGGGAAACACGAATCCCCTACCGATCTGCTCACTGCCTCTATATGGCTCGGGACTGTACCCAACTAAAACCTGTTTGCACGACTCCATTGAGCCGTGGTAGGGTAATAATCTAAGCACAGTGGGAACTCACACAAGACAAATGATGACCTCAGGTCGATGAACTAACCTGTACACATGTCACCAGGGGACTGCTATCTGACGCTAGGTATAATACCAACTAGCATGTTCCCGGCGAGTCCTGTCCGGTGCACTCATAACCCAAAGAGCACATGTATACATCTTAGCTGATCCAACTGACACCAATGGCTTGTGAGACCGGCCACGGCCCCTCTTCGGGGTCTTGACTTTATACACTAGTCTACTCCGGAGTATCGATGCCCTGTCTCGAAACTCCCACGACTAGGGACCACTTTTAAGTATGTGCTTATGGACTACCCAACTCTCACGTATATGATCGCCATCATACTGCTGGTAGTAAAGCAAGAATCTTAAGGGCTCTATCAACGTGTAATAGTGATCATGTCACCTAAGCCTGTACACGATGATAAAGTTAAACCAGATAGCATACTATCATCTTGAGTAAGACTGTCCTACAGGTATAGGTCCTCCTCAATCATTGCAATCACGTGCCTGCGATCCAATAATTGACTTTGAGGGCACTACGACCAACACACTTAGTGCACAAAACACGTACGATATCGGCACAACCTCAGCTAGGATGACACAACCACCAATCCTAGACCCCGATCGTACCGATCGCGCATTCACAACATAATTTATATCATGGAAGATTATATATATATATATATATCACATCACAACATCAAAAGAAACCCACGCCTAATTTATCCGAAAACCTAGTAAGCACCTTTTAATCATTTTAGCTCAAAACTAGAAGTTTAAACCATTCTAGCGATCACAATCAACACATAGTAGCTTACTTAAACCACACAAACCTTTACTACAATTTTAATCTCACCCAAATAAGATTTTCTAAAAGCTAGTTTGCAACTAAGATTAATTAGACAATTAGAAAAGTAACAAATTCACAATCTTATAATTAGATCAAGTTTTCCTTGTCTAAATAACTCACTTAACCATTACAAAAAATCAAAACCTTATTTTGATCCTCATAACCATTGCAACTAATAATCCAGCTTAATGTATTAAAACAACAACTAAGCTTAGTAATTAGGATTTTATACCTCACACTAGATTCACAACCTTGCAACTAGACATCCAAATTAGTCTCTAAAATGCTAACTTTCATGAAGATCCAAGCTTGATTAAGGCTAAAAAATAATGGGTATGGATTTGTTTTTGAGTTTGTGGGATTATTTGATGATTTTTGAAGAATTTTAGAAGTTTGAAGAAGTGAAAATGGGGTGAGAAAAGAATTGGGGCAGCAAGGGGGGTCAGCCATTTTGGAAGAAAAATGGGGGTGTGTGGAAGTGTGTGGAAATATCTAAGTTAAAATCACAATTAAAGCTTAATTACTTTATGCCACCTAAAATCCTTTTAATTAAATTTTCCATTAACCTTCAAAATATCTAGATATTTTTCCAAGATATTTGTAAAGAAGACAAAAGCTTAACCTTATGATTAAGTTAGCATGGATTCACATTAGCATAATTAACCCAATCAAATTTGTAATTACCACTAATTAAGTGCATAATTAAAAGCTTATAATAATATTTTAATTAAGGAAAAATAATAAAGTGAACTAAAATTTACAAGTGACTTACTAAATACCGCAAACAGCAATTTCCTAGTTAAATTAGGTGCAGTTAAGTTTATACTGAAAAATGATCGCTTCTAGGTTTTTTCGGAAAACACAATTTATTTTAGCTATTAACGGAAAATTCGCCTAAACGATTTCTAAAATATTACAGGACGACTTCTGGCGTGGTGGTGTACCCACAGGTGATGCAGTCACCCTTTCTAAAGAGATGTCTTTCAGATTGATGATGAGAGATCTGCATGGTTGACATTTCACTTGCTTAGCCAATTGAGTTAATCATGAAATGTCAAGTACCACACCAAATATTGTTTTTGCACTAGCTGCAATAAACATATATTAATCCAATCCAGGAGAAATATTGGGAAACAGTTATGAACACAAGTGGATATTCTTGGTATATGATAACGGCAGTGTCACGACCCAAAATATTAGCTCGCGACCAGCACTTAAATCACGCAACGTCTACAGGCGTAACGTAATTCAAGTAAGCTGAAACCCAGAAATCTAAGCCTTTCTAAGAAATAAAGAGGTGAAGTTCTGAAATAAAGGTATAGTAAATCATGTTTTGTCTTTTGAAAATTTGGGCAGCACCTCCCTTGTAAAAATTAACCCCGAAAATGGGTACAACACAGAATATAAATAAAGCATCCCAAACGGGAGCAACACACGCCCAACGGCGGAAACATACACCACAAGCATAAATATACGACGCCCAACAGCGAAGATCCACATAAAAAAATAAAGTAAATAAGACATTAGCCCCAAAAACGAACATAAAACCCATCGCTCAAGTCTCGCAACTACAAGTCTTCTAAGTCTACAACATATACAATTTGCTAGTTTCTGATTTGATGGAGTTGACTAGATACAATATGAATAACAAATACGAAAGGGGCACGATCCAACATGTACCACCTACCAAAAGCAAATCACCCGAAACAGCTATGTGCCAGTGATACCGCTACTGATCCATACGGACAACCTGCAAGAACTGTGGCACAACAGGGGTGAGTTGCCAACTCATGAGTAGAAAACATCAACAGGTAGAAATCGAAATAAACAACGATTCCTAGGTCAACTATATCATAAAAGTAATACTATGATATCTAGGGTGACCGTATCTGCATATGTGCCAACATATAATAAATGCCTATCAGCAAGTGGATAACATCAAACAATATAATCAATGCATGTATGCAGGTGGATCTCTTCCAACAATAAAATCAATGCATGTATGCAGTGGATCTCGTCCACGTGTCAACCACTGACACAACAACTCCTGTATGTAAATATCATAAAAACATAAGCAGGTAAATATGAGGATTATAAAAAAAGTGTGTCCCTCGCGACACAACAAAATCATGGAAACCTGAGTGTCTAACCTCGACACTCGAAACATCATGAAACCCGTGTCTAGCATCGACACGTAAATCCTCATGCCTCAGACGCCGTCCCCACGACTGGCCCTGATGTCATGTCTGTACATCACTCCGGTCGGTATCCCCACGATAACCGCCGAGTCCAAATACTATCACCGGTAAGTACTTGCCCAGCCTTCCAGGCTCATCACCATCATCTGCGAACTTCTTGCCGAGGGGAACCATACCGGGCTCCACCATGTACCCACACACGGCCCACTCCAACTCCTCACATCGGGTATATATCACAAATCTCAGAACCGAGAAATCTCATGGTGGACGTACTGAAATATCAAATCAAGAGAAACCGGGTTTTCAAACAATAAATAGATTCTTGAAACACCCCCACGGTTCTCAAATCCATAAATCACATGAAATCCATATCTCAATACGTAAATCCATGAAAACTGATATATGCAACATAAAACAGCAATATGAGCATATTAAGGGAAAACCGCTCTTTTAAATGAACCCAGCTTTTAAAATACATCATGCGGTTCCCAAATCTTACGAAATCAAGTGCAACATCATATGAGGTGTATATATAACTATAGCAAGATATAAGTATCCATATGTAAGTAAGTATGTATGATGCATTTCATAAGCGTAATAGCACAATAACCAATATCTCAATATCACATATCAATACAATATCACTCAGGGGTATATGCACATATAGCAAGATATGTGGGTATACATGTCAGTATGTATGCATGAAGTATATGTAGCTGTAACCAGGATTGTGGGTGTACATGTCAATATGTTTGCAACATATAACAGGATGCAAGCATGTTCGTATATCTCATGCAACGTGGAACAGTGATATGAACATAGCAAATACATCATGGCATGATGTAGCAATTCTGCTGTGTAGTGACATGGCAATTATCGATGATGAAGGTGTGTGAACCGGCAAATTTGTGTAAGTGTAACATACGCATCATCGATAATGGTGTAGGTGTACTAGAACAGGTATATTTAATGCAATGAGAATAACATGAATGCAGCATAAAGTAGCTCGTGAACTAAATGCTATAAGGTATACGTGTCTACAATATTTATCCGAGTCGGTGAATCTATCAATCGACATCCAGCCTCACAATATCACGTACGGTACAATTCATCATACGACATCCTCTAAACAAGGGTATGGATAAATCAATAAGTAAAACTGATCGCGTACGGCAATCTAACGTACTGCTGCATTAAACAAATAGGGATTCTATCAACCTAAACATCATCGGGGTACGGATCTAAGTCTCGTACGGCATATCACTCAATATGCAAAACATTATCCATATATATATACCCATCACTCAGGTCACATCCATGTCAATCTCGTATCAGGGGACCTATAAAGATATCAACAATCTCATATCAACTCGAAATCTATATAACGACATATCACACTAAGTCATCATATCACATCGTATACTCGTTCATCACATTAATATCTCGCATCACAATAATATAAATATCACACTTGTTCTCTTTTAATTCGTACCTATCATGATTCACTTATCATTTCATATTCTCATATATCGATATGTTCATTAGCATCAACTTCTATCATATTATCGTTTCTAAATCCTACAATCATGTTCGTCGCATATCATTTATCAGGATAAAATAATCAAACGATATTCCACATCAATGGTTGCGGGGTGCTATACGCCATCCACCCCACTTCCCCCGTATATATAAATCTACTCACCTGCTAAACACCTCGCTTAGCCATGGTCGATGCGCTTCGTCATCTCTAAATCCACGCGAAGGTACCTACAATCAATATGAAATTGCAAAGCTATTAACATCAAATTCCGAAATCCAAAAATAGCACGCAGTGCGCTCATAGGTTAGAACCTATAGCCTACGCATTCAAAACAACCAAACAACACTCGTCGTTGACGTAAAAACGTCCAACGCCCAAATATAATATTCAGTCGCAAAAACCAAGAAATCCAAATACCGGACAACATAGCGAAAACCCTCACTAGGGTCCCTATACATGAAAACTGCCACGCCAAAAATCCAATCGCACTAATACTCATTCACAACACAATAATTATCGTAGATAAAAATATATACATCATCACCATGTCCATTAAAACCCACGTCTAATTTTTACCAAAAACCTAGTAAGCAGTTTATATCATTTTAGCTCATTTTAACACAAAATTAGATGTTTTAAACAATCTAGTGATCACAATCATCACAAAGCGGATTAATTAAGTCATCCAAATCTTTACTACCATTTTAATCTCACCCAAAACATATTTTAGTAAAACCTAGTTTGCTAATTATCTCAATTAGACAAATAGGAATTTAACAAATATCATTCTCACAAATTGATTAGGTTATCCAAGTCTACACTTCAAGATTAACCACTTTCACAAATCAAAACCCTAACTTGATTTTCATAATAATTATCATGAATAATCTAAACATAAAATTGAAGCTATATAAAAACACTTAAATAGCTAGCTTAATGAATTAAGCAACAATAAAAGATTATGGTTAGGATTATACCTCACAAACTAGGTCACAATTTTAGCAAAAAAACCCATACTTTATCATCCAAAATGAAGCCTTTAGTGAAGATCCAAGTTAGTTTGGTGATGAAGAATTGTAGGTATGGATTAATTTATGAGTTTGTGTGAATATTTGTGGATTTTTGATGATTTTTATGAGCTTGGAATGATGAAAATGGAGCAAGGAAAAGTGAGGGCAGAAATGGGGTAAGGTTCGGCCAAGCTAGGTGGAGGTGGGAGTTTGTGGAATTGTGTAGAAATATCTAGTGTAAAACAAAGATAAAAGTTCATTAATGCACTAAATATCAAAGCCACCTCATTTTCTTTTCTTTAAAATTTCATTTTACATCACAAATATCTAGATATTTTGGAAAGAATGGATTAAGCTTAATATAATAATTAGATTTGCATAGATTCATATTAGAAGTAATTAACCCAAACCAAAATTGTAATTACCACAAATTAAGTGCATAATTAACAACTTAAAATAATACTTTAATTAGGGAAAATATTAAAGTGAACCAAAACTTCCAAGTGACCCACAAAACCCGCAAACTAGCTTCATTCTAGTAAAACTAGTTGCAAACAAGTCTATACAGAAATTTAATCACTATCGGGTTAAAACTGAAAATACGACTATTTTACCCTAAAACGGAAAAATTTGCATAACGATTTCAGAAACGTTACAATCTTCCCCCTTAAAGAAATTCGGTCCCTGAATTTAAATTTAAACTCCCACTACTAAAACATTTCAAACTCCAACTAAAACAACAGGGATCTGAAATTACGGAAGCAACAGAAATAACATAGCACGTCACATGCGCCTGAAGCCATGAATGAAACTCCAAACCGAACTCCGTCAAGCGTCACGCAAATTATCGGACTCGCACACATATCATCGGAGTTACAATGGAGATACAGATCTCAAAATCCACTACTGAAATCCAATATACACTAAGCAAATGCTATAATATGTATATAGTACACATCCTTTTTGAAAAATCTCTAAAAACTGAAATAACATATGCATAATCTTTTTTTGAATTGCCGTATGATGTGTAGCTCACGGCACAAATGACAGATGCTCATTTGTAAAGTAATAATATACTTTCATATAAGTTTTGCTCAAAATATATGTTCCGCCCTTTTTAAAACATCCCAAAAGGTTTTCTTTTGTAAATGCTCGTGTCACTCGCAGACACGTAAGAAATAGCGAGACTATAGCTCCTTTTTGAAAACCTCTGGATAAAATTTTTATGCATGAAAAGTACAAAGGTACTGTTCTCGGATCAGTCCTGCTAGGATACTACAAAGTATAGGGCCTCATCATGAAAACAAAATGCTCAAAAGCAATATCAGCCTCAAAAGGAGAATCCAACAATCACGTGCGTCTGGTGCGCACGGAAATTAAATCTAAGTACATGTGCCACAATATGCACAAAAGTAAAACTAAGTGTAACGGGTGTGCACGAAAGCATCTGTCCAATGCAACTGGCGTGCACGACAATAACAACTAGTACATCAAAAGTGCCCGAAAATCTCAATCCATTGCAACTAACATGCACGAATGAAAATCCCAATCGAGTGCATCCCACATGTACGAAAAAGACATCAAGTACACACGCGCACGAAAACACAAATCTGGTAAATGAAGGCTCAAAGACATAAATCTGGTGCAACAAATGCACGGAGTATAATTTTAGTGCAACCAATGCAAGAAATACGAATTCGGTGCATCCAGTCCACGAAATATCAAATCCTGTGCATCCACTACACGAAATATCAAATCCTATGCATATAGTGCACAAAATATTAAACCCTGTGCATCCACTGCACAAAATATCAATCCTGTGCATCCACTGCACGAAATATCAAATCATGTGCATATAGTGCATGAAATATCAATCATGTGCATATAGTGTACGAGATTTCAAACCCTGTGCATCCACTGCACGAAATATCAATCCTGTGCATCCACTGCACGAAATATCAAACCCTGTGCATCTAGTGCACGAATTATCAAATCCTATGCATCCACTGCACGAAATATCAATCATGTGCATCCACTGCATGAAATATCAAATCCTGTGCATCTATTGCAAGAATTATCAAATCCTGTGTATCCACTGCACGAAATATCAATCTTGTGCATCCACTGTAGGAAATCCAGGAAATCATAAACAAGTACAGCTAAGGCACAAAATTGACATCAACACAACGGTGTATAAAATATATATCTCAAGTGCAATAACTATGCAAAAAAAGTAAATACCCAGTAGGTGCAGCCACGGTGCATGAAAACTATATCCTGAAACTCAATCATCCAAACTCAAATCTAAGCGATATAATCGTGATACTCGGATCACAAACGCAGATCGCAACAAATGACATTGAGGTAAACCTCCTACAATGTCGAAAGAAAGACAAAAAAAAAGTCGGTGCGCCCAAACTGGCGGAGCAAGGGCATCCGCTTGCCTCCTGCTCACAGTCTGGCGTCTTCTGTCTCTGGGTCCTCATTTCTCTGTGTATTACCAATCTCGCACCCTTTCGGATCATCTTCCCGGTCAGGTGTGCTAACGGGAATGATTCCGCTCTGGCACTTCTCAGGTCATCTCTCGGCCAATTAGTATGATCACTCATAAAGCAGCACGTCGGCCTCTGGCCCTTTGAATACACGTGACCCAACTGATCCTCGGTGCAATCTCATCGGAGCAGTGTCCTGGAAGGAACTGGCTCAAGGTCTCTTCCAATCTATCCTATACCGAACTGTACGGAGGCTGGTACACATACAAATCTTTTCTCGCTTTCGGACATCTTCGTTTTCAGCACAACATTTTCTCGGGAACTGGTCGTATCCCAACGCCTCTGCATACATATCAGATCTCTAATCTTGACGGGGAGTAACAACAGCTCGACAGCTGTAACACCCGAGCCCAAAACTACTAATTTCTGTTACTGTTTGAGCATTAGGGGTATTCATTTCTTTCATCTTGCTTATTTGTGGCTTACTGTAAAATTTTATCCGGAAAAGTCATTCCTGCACATAACAAATTTTAGCATCTAAAATGAAATTAAAAATATTCATCTTGGTCTACTCGACACCCCTAACCTCGTGGTAGCGTCCGTGTATCGAGTTCTCATCCCGTTCGGTGAAACAGGCGAGTTTGGACGGCTACGCGCGCGTACAGGTGTCCTTCTTGGGGGTATGCTTTTTAATCATAAAACACTTAATTTTAAAATATGGAACCCGCTTAAAATCCTATTATTTTAATTTCGAATTTTTGGACCCAACCCGAGCGCAATTTGGGAATGTTTTGTTTAGCGCCAAAATCCCAAATTTTAATAATATTTAAAACCATATTATATTTCGTTAACATATATAATCTTACTGTTGATTAAACCTTTTCAATATTTTTTAAAAACCTCTAAAATCTTATCCAGCCAATCACGAGGCTACTTATCCCCGTGGGCCCCATCAAAAATCCCTCTCTCTCTCTCCCTCTCTCTCCCCGATCTCTATTCTCCCTCTCTCTCTCTCTCTATATATCTCTCTCTCTCTCTATAACTGAATTCCCTCTCCTTTATTTTTCCAGAACGCAACCGCAGAAACCCATTGCAACCCTAACCCTAGCCACCTCCACCCTTGCCGCCGCAACCCCGACACCGGCGCCAGCGTCACCGTCACCCTCGCCCGCGCCTCCTCGTCTCAACCTCAACCCTCGTCCTCTTCCCCCGCGCACCCTGCACGCCCGCGACCATTTGCAGTCTTCCATGCAGTCGCCTGAGACGCCACCCGCGACAACCTGCGCCGCCCCTGGCCGTCGCCGACGATCCCCGACCACCCCAGAACACCTCGTAAGTGTTCTCCTTCTCACCATTCCTCTCTTCACTTTTTCAAAACTGAAAACCACCACTGGATGTTTGCTGCAGATCGCCGGAGACGCTGTTCTCGCCGCCGTTGATCTCTCCGTCGTCGCTAGTGCCCTCTAGAACAATGAGTATTCCCCCATCTTCTCCTTTCTCTGTTCATTCCCTTCTTTTTCTAGATCTACACCCGTAGAAACCCTATTCACTGTTTTGTATCTCGCCGGAATCCGGCCGTGCCAGCGACGTGGCCCGACGATCCAGCAGAGTACTCTGACCCGTGTGGTTCCTTGGTTCGTTGTTTGGGTTCAATCCGTGAACCGTGCTTCCGTCGCGAGTTTCCCCGCCGACGTTACGTTTCGTTTTTCCCGGTTCGCGATCCGTCGAGGCAAGTACCCCTTGCTACATGCTATACAATAATTTATATATGTATTGACACCCTAAACCTGTAAAATTAGCTTGGTACAATCGTTTTTCCATTTCGGTTACAATATTGCATTATATCAATTTACCATTAAAAATGGAATTTATAGTTTGCCAAGTTGAATCCAATAATCAAATCTACCTGTTCAATCACATTTTACTGTTAAATAGATGGTAGCATTTATCCCTGTAGTTCTGTTATATTCGGACACTCGCATGCATTAACCTTAAATAACTGTATTGGACCGTTACATAAATTATTGCACCGCTAAGGGTACTTAAACCTGTTAACATGACTAAACGGCTACATTGTATTACTGCACTCTTGTGATTGAATGAAACTGCTTATTATTTAATTCATTGCTTATTTCATGTTGTTAATACCCATGGTTGTTTATATATCTGATTGGGAGCACACTTACGATATTGCTTACATCTTGACCTGACATGGCTACACATATATATATATATTGATACACCTGACATGGTACCGTATACTGTTGACTTGACCTGATATACCATGACCCGGCCTGTTGCCTGATCTCGTGCCTAATGCCAACAAATCTGACATGTAGTCCTCATGGACCGTTCCTGTTGTCTATCCAGACGAACCTGCTTTTACCTGATCCTGTGTTGGCATTAGTTCTTGATTACTGAATACCTGACCTGACATACATAACTTGGGGGTATGGGGAAATCAAAGGTGAAACCGACTTGTAACTCAACAGTTCGATACCTGTTCTGATTAGTCTTACAGGCTAGGCCAGCCCCGGAGTGATGATGCTGAAATCACTCGCCCATCCTGCTACTTGTTACTGCCTAGCGGCACGTCTCGGATTCAGCCCCGAGAACCTTGACCGTGGTCCCGGGCACGCACGGGATACTATTGAGTTACATCGACGATTCATCAAATGATTTCAAAGACTTTAGAATAGAAAACCTGATAGAACAGTTTAGTTACCCACTGCACACTACCCTACACTGCTTGTTTCACATTATTGCTTTATTCATATTTATTTTTGCATTGCTTGTTACATTGTTCAGATTATATTACTTGTTGACATGACGCGCTGACGTCTGGGTTTTGCATGGCCCAGATTCTGTACCGCTGTTGCAGTCCGAGCAGGAGTACTTCAGCCAGCAGGCTGAGCTGTGAGTTCAGTAGTAGTTAGTTTTATTTACTGCATTTATTTCCTGATGTGAGCCCGCATTATGGGACACACTTTTCAGTTATTTGTATTGGATCATTTGCTTCCGCATTTATTTATTATTGACTCCTGTTATTCTGGATTATGGACATGTTTTAGATAGTTTTATCTTGTTCTTGATATCTCTACAGCCGTAATGTGACTGTGGATGGATACTTCCTACCCACAGGTAGCATAGTTGGCTATGTCACGTGCCCAATCTAGCGTACTCTGGGAAGCAGGGCGTGACATGGTTCTTTTGGTATCAGAGCCATGGGATAGTCGGGTTGATTCTTTTGTAGTTGGGTATTGTACCCAATACACGAATCAGAATACCCGTGTTTAGGAAACATGTCCTGCCACCTTGACCGTTTTACCATTCTTGAATCACATTCTTCCTGATTATATCTTTTACGATGTGCAAACTTCCTTTGCATATCGATTCGAAAACCTGATTCCTTGTTATCTCTAGGACTTAGGCGACTTGGATGGAGTTATGTAATTGTGGCTATGATACCGCGGCATAGTTACAATGCGGTACTCTATTTAAGTATCTTGGAGTTCTAGCCTTGATCTATATTCAGAATCTATCATCATGCTAATGTTGGGTATTTTGATTCCAGGAATATGGCCGGTAAGAATTTGAAGATGTACCAAAGACGTGCGGACAAAGCCGCCATGCGTAGAGTGATAAGGGGATTGCTGGAGAATCTAAAGAGACAGACCGAGCTGAAACCGGCGTTTGCACTGAACCAAACGTCTGTACGTAGAAGTATTCCGGTGAACAGACGCAGCGTAGCACCAATGAAGAAAACAATTATGGGTGATCGGAAAAGGAGCGTGATTTGTGACTACTGCCATGTACCCGGACATGTGCGAAAGGATTGTCGTAAGAAGCTGGGACTCTGTTTTGGTTGTGGAGCGGCAGATCACGCCGTTAGTGCTTGTCCGTCGAAGCTTCGTACAAGGGATGATATTCTGAAGCCTCCGCAGAGACCGTTCCAAGGGCAGAAACGGCTGACTCAAGGACCTAATCAGGCTCGAGCTTTTACCTTGACAGCTGAGGAAGCTAATGCATCAGGAGAAGTGGTTTCAGGTACTTTACTCGTTCATAATTTATCCGCATTGGTATTATTTGATTCTGGTGCATCCCACTGTTTTATGTCATCCAAATTTATAACTACACACTCGATTACCTGCACGACCCTGTCTAGTTTCTGGGACATACACACTGGGAATGGGAAAATCATATCTAGTAGGGAGTGTAAAGATTGTACAGTTGTTATGTGGGGACGGGAACTCTTTGCAGATTTCTTGGTGATTGATACGTGCAGCTATGAAGTCGTCTTGGGAATGGATTTTCTTGGCACTTTCCACACTCACATTGACTGTAGGGCAAAGAAAGTAATTTTCCAGATTCCCGGACATCCCGAGTTTACCTTCACTGGAGAAAGCAGTTCTGTCGGGCCAGTCGAGTTTAGGGCTAGGCCGACAAACAATATTCTTGCAGCAATGGAAGTTGATAGTGGTGAAGAGCCGGCGGTGGTTCGCGATTTTATGGACGTATTTGAAGATATATCGGGTTTACCGCCGAAGCGAGACGTGGAGTTCACAATTGACCTTATTCCTGGTGCAGCGCCAGTATCTAAAGCGTATTATCCAATGGCACCAGTAGAGTTGGAAGAAGTTAAGAAACAGGTTGCTGAATTTCTTGAGAAGGGTTGGATTCGAAGCAGTAACTCACCTTGGGGAGCTCTAGTTCTTCTAGTAAAGAAGAAGGATGGCACGAGAAGGATGTGCATCGACTATCGAGAATTAAACCGGGTGACTATTAAGAACAAGTACCCGATCCCTCGCATTGTAGAACTTTTTGAGCAGCTTAGTGGCGCGAGGGTATTCTCGAAGCTAGATTTGCGATCCAGATATCATCAGGTTCGAGTGAAAGCAGAAGATATTTGCAAGACGGCGTTTCGAACTCGGTACGGACATTACGAATACTTAGTGATGCCCTTCGGAGTGATGAATGCGCCGGCAGTATTCATGGACTTGATGAACCGAATCTTTTCACCGTTCTTGGACCAGTTTATTGTGGTGTTCATCGATGATATTCTGGTTTACTCGAAGAGCTTTGAGGAGCATGCGGAGCATTTGAAGATCGCACTGCAGACGTTGAGACAAGAGAAGCTTTATGCAAAGATGAGTAAGTGCGAATTTTGGCTGGAGGAAGTGAAGTTTCTGGGGCATGTTGTATCGGGCGATGGAATCGCCGTCGATCCCGAAAAGATTGCAGCAGTTCGAGATTGGCCGATTCTAAAGAATGTTGCTGAGATAAGAAGTTTCCTTGGATTAGCCGGATAATACAGGAGATTTATGGAGAACTTTGCTTGTATGGCAGAGCCGTTGACCAAGCTTACGCGCAAGGAGGTATCTTTTATATGGACGGATAAGTGTGCGTTAGCTTTTGAGACGTTGAAGCAGAAGTTGATAACCGCCCCTATTTTGACCGTGCCAGACAATTCCGGAGGATTGGTGATTCACAGCGACGCATCTGGAAAAGGATTGGGATGTGTTTTGATGCAGCATGGGAAAGTTGTAGCGTACGCATCGAGACAATTGAAGACCCATGAGAAGAATTATCCGACTCATGACTTGGAGCTTGCGGCTGTGATTTTCGCTTTGAAGATTTGGAGACACTACCTTTTGGGCGAAAGAGTTGAAGTCTTTACAGATCATAAGAGCTTGAAGTATGTGTTCACTCAGAAGGAGCTGAATATGAGGCAGCGTAGATGGTTGGAGCTGATGGCTGACTACGATCTTGATCTTAAGTACCATCCGGGGAAGGTCAATGTTGTGCCGGATGCGCTTAGTCGGTTACCAGCAATTCAGGTGTTAACTACGCAGAAGGAGATCGTTGCAGATTTTCGAAGATTTGACTTGGAGGTTGTGCTACCGCGTTCTACGGGACAGTTGATGCAGCTGCAAGTGTAGTCATCTTTGGTTGAGAAAATTAAGGCAGCACAATCGCGGGATCCTAGACTGCAAAAGTTTCGAGAGCAGGTTGAAGCTGGACTACGAACAGATTTACTGATCCACGAAGATGGTTCGTTGAGGTATGGTAGCCGTTTGTGTGTGCCAAAGGGAGATGTTCGTGAAGAGCTAATGAAGGAGGCACACAGTTCAGCTTATTTTGTGCATCCAGGAGGCACAAAGATGTACCGAGATATTCGACAGCGTTTCTGGTGGGAAGGCATGAAACGGGAGATTGCTCGCTTTGTGGCTAAGTGCTTGGTGTGTCAGCAAGTTAAGACTGAACATCAAAGGGTTGCTGGTTTATTGCAACCACTTCCGATTCCTCAGTGGAAGTGGGAACATATAACCATGGATTTCGTGACGGCTTTACCGCGGAGTCCAAAGGGCAATAATGCAGTATGGGTGATTGTTGATCGGTTGACCAAGGCTGCTCACTTTATTCCTTTCCGGGTTGGTCAATCAATAGAGACTTTGGCAGAGCGGTACATGCAAGAGATTGTAAGATTGCATGGAGTACCGGTGAGCATCGTGTCCAATCGGGACACTCGGTTCATATCACACTTCTGGAGGAGTTTACAAGAAAGTTTGGGGACTCGATTGAAGTTTAGCACAGCTTATCATCCTCAAACTGATGGTCAGTCGGAGAGAACGATCCAAACTCTTGAAGACATGTTGAGAGCATGCATGTTGGACTTCAAGGGCTCGTGGGAGGATCATCTACACTTGGTGGAGTTTTCTTACAATAACAGTTTTCAGGCAACTATCCAGATGGCTCCGTTTGAAGCTTTGTATGGTCGTAAATGTCGTTCACCTGTTTGTTGGGATGATGTCGGTGAACGAAGATTGTTGGGACCAGATTTGGTGGTGCAGACAGTTGAGAAGGTTAACACTATCAGAAAGCATATGAAGGCAGCTCAAGACAGACAGAAGAGTTGGGCTGACACGTCAAGAAGACCTCTAGAGTTCGCCGTGGGTGATATGGTATTCTTGAAGATATCGCCGACTAGAGGGGTGAATTCGTTTTGGGAGTCGGGGAAAGCTTAGTCCTCGATTCGTTGGACCCTTTGAGATCTTGGAGCGTGTTGGAGAGGTAGCGTACCGTTTGGCGTTACCGCAGTCCTTGGCAGGTGTGCACGATGTGTTTCACGTTTCTCAACTACGAAGGTATGTTCGAGATGAAACACACGTTTTGGATCATTCGGAGTTAACAGTACGGGAGGACTTGACTTTTGAGGAGCGACCGGTTGAAATTGTGGATCGAAGGAAAAAGGTTCTTAAGAACAAGGTTTTCCCCCTTGTGCTTGTTTCTTGGGGTAATCGCTCGCATGGAGAGTCCACTTGGGAACGAGAAGATGAGATCCGGCAGAAGTTTCCTTACCTTTTTCTGTAGTTTTCTATCCTGTATTCTTGGAATTTCGAGAACGAAATTCTTTTTGTAGTTGGGTGTAATGTAACACCCGAGCCCAATACTACTAATTTCTGTTACCGTTTGAGCATTAGGGGTATTCATTTCTTTCATCTTGCTTATTTGTGGATTACTGTAAAATTTTATCCGGAAAAGTCATTCCTGCACATAACAAATTTTAGCATCTAAAATGAAATTAAAAATATTCATCTTGGCCTACTCGACACCCCTAGCCTCGTGGTAGCGTCCGTGTATCGAGTTCTCGTCCCGTTCGGTGAAACGGGCGAGTTTGGACGGCTACGCGCGCGTACAGGTGTCCGTCTTGGGGGTATGCTTTTTAATCATAAAACACTTAATTTTAAAATATGGAACCCGCTTAAAATCCTATTATTTTAATTTCGAATTTTTGGACCCAACCCGGGCGCAATTTGGAAATGTTTTGTTTAGCGCCAAAATCCCAAATTTTAATAATATTTAAAACCATATTATATTTCGTTAACATATATAATCTTACTATTGATTAAACCTTTTCAATATTTTTTAAAAACCTCTAAAATCTTATCCAGCCAATCACGAGGCTGCTTATCCCCGTGGGCCCCATCAAAAATCCCCCTCTCTCTCTCCCTCTCTCTCCCCGATCTCTATTCTCTCTCTCTCTCTCTTTCTCTATATATCTCTCTCTCTCTATAAATGAATTCCCTCTCCTTTATTTTTCCGGAACGCAACCGCAGAAACCCATTGCAACCCTAACCCTAGCCACCTCCACCCTTGCCGCCGCAGCCCCGACGTCGGCGCCAGCGTCACCGTCACCCTCGTCCGCGCCTCCTCGTCTCAACCTCAACCCTCATCCTTTTCCCCGAGCACCCTGCATGCCCGCGACCATCTGCAGTCTTCCCTGCAGTCGCCTGAGACGCCACCCGCGACCACCTGCGCCGCCCCTGGCCGTCACCGACGATCCCCGACCACCCCAGAACACCTCGTAAGTGTTCTCCTTCTCACCCTTCCTCTCTTCACTTTTTCAAAACTGAAAACCACCGCTGGATGTTTGCTGCAGATCGCCGGAGACGTCGTTCTCGCCGCCGTCGATCTCGCCGTCGTTGCTAGTGCCCTCTGGAACAGTGAGTATTCCCTCATCTTCTCATTTCTCTGTTCATTCCCTTCTTTTTCTAGATCTACACCCGTAGAAACCCTATTCACTGTTTTGTATCTCGCCGGAATCCGGCCGTGCCGGCGACGTGTCCCGACGATCCAGCAGAGTACTCTGACCCGTGTGGTTCCTTGGTTCGTTGTTTGGGTTCAATCCGTGAACCGTGCTTCCGTCGCGAGTTTCCCCGCCGACGTTACGTTCCGTTTTTCCCGGTTCGCGACCCGTCGAGGCAAGTACCCCTTGCTACATGCTATATAATATATTTATATATGTATTGACACCCTAAACCTGTAAAATTAGCTTGGTACAATCGTTTTCCCATTTCGGTTACAATGTTGCATTATATCATTTTACCATTAAAAATGGAATTTACAGTTTGCCAAGTTGAACCCAATAATCAAATCTACCTGTTCAATCACATTTTACTATTAAATAGATGGTAGCATTTATCCCTGTAGTTCTGTTACATTCGGACACTCGCATGCATTAACCTTAAATAACTGTATTGGACCGTTACATAAATTATTGCACCGCTAAGGGTGCTTAAACCTGTTAACATGACTAAACGGCTACATTGTATTACTGCACTCTTGTGATTGAATGAAACTGCTTATTAATTAATTCATTGCTTATTTCATGTTGTTAATACCCATGGTTGTTTATATATCCGATTGGGAGCACACTCACGATATTGCTTACATCTTGACCTGACATGGCTACACACATATATATATTGATACACCTGACATGGCTACACACATATATATATTGATACACCTGACATGGTACCGTATATTGTTGACTTGACCTGATATACCATGACCCGACCTGTTGCCTGATCTCGTGCCTAATGCCAACAAACCTGACATGTAGTCCTCATGGACCGTTCCTGTTGTCTATCCAGACGAACCTGCTTTTACCTGATCCTGTGTTGGCATTAGTTCTTGATTACTGAATACCTGACCTGACATACATAACTTGGGGGTATGGGGAAATCAAAGGTGAAACCGACTTGTAACTCAACAGTTCGATACCTGTTCTGATTAGTCTTACGGGCTAGGCCAGCCCTGGAGTGATGATGCTGACATCACTCGCCCATCATGCTGCTTGTTACTGCCTAGCGGTATGTCTCGGATTCAGCCCCGAGAACCTTGACCGTGGTCCCGGGCACGCACGGGATACTATTGAGTTACATCGACGATTCATCAATTGATTTCAAAGACTTTAGAATAGAAAACCTGATAGAACAGTTTAGTTACCCACTGCACACTACCCTGCACTGCTTGTTTCACATTATTACTTTATTCATATTTATTTTTGCATTGCCTGTTATATTGTTCATATTATATTACTTGTTGACATGACGCGCTGACGTCTGGGTTTTGCATGGCCCAGATTCTGTACCGCTGTTGCAGTCCGAGCAGGAGTACTTCAGCCAGCAGGCTGAGCTGTGAGTTCAGTAGTAGTTAGTTTTATTTACTGCATTTATTTCCTGATGTGAGCCCGCATTATGGGACACACTTTTCAGTTATTTGTATTGGATCATTTGCTTCCGCATTTATTTATTATTGACTCCTGTTATTCTGGATTATGGACATGTTTTAGATAGTTTTACCTTGTTCTTGATATCTCTACAGTTGTAATGTGACTGTGGATGGATACTTCCTACCCACAGGTAGCATGGTTGGCTATGTCACGTGCCCAATCTAGCGTACTCTGGGAAGCAGGGCATGACAACAGCATCACGCATGAACCTCTTGTTCCACGCATCCTTATTATCGTCCACTTTGACATCATGTCATGATATCTGCGTACTGCAAATGTTCTTGGCAACATTCAATCCGGAATCTCTCGCACGGACTCGAAATCACAAACTCGGTATCTTCATCACTCTGTAGAAGATCTTTAGCCGAACACATCCTCAAGAACTCGTCCCAACCATCGGAGGAAGACTCAATGCTCATCCGTTTCTCAATCAACTCACAACACATCTGGGTAAGGTCCTTCCATCTGAAACTGGTCAGCTTACCGATCTCACATCGGGACATCCGACGAACAACGTCATCTCTGGATCGATCTACTCTAGATCTGAGTAAGATTCTCCACATTGGAAATCTTCAACTCAACAGGGCCTGCGTCGGCGCATCAAATCTGACGAATCACCTGCGTCTCTCAACTCAAGATAGAATAGCTATCACCTGTCGCATCTCTGCCTAGAAGCTCCAGCAATCTCAGCTCGTAAGCTCTGGAAGTGACATCACATCAATCTCAGCAACAGCTGGGTCATATGTCTGCATGGTCGATGACATCACAATCTCTGAGGTGTGTTGTACATCAATAGTCCTCTCATAGCAGGCGGCCTCTAACAAAGGCCCGATTATCCGGTACAAAACCGCACACTTGCCTCAAACGAGAGGTCACAGCACTACACTATATCGATACGTTCCCATGTCACCAGAAAACACGATGGTCAGTTCTCGTCCATGACGAGCTCGCCCTGACAGCATCACCAGCAGCAGCTCAAACTGCGCTCAAACCATGGTGATAGGAACCTCAATCAAGTATCGACGAAAAAAGATCAAAGTGATGAAATGAATCAACAGATCCAGAATGAATATATGATCATAATGAGGAACAGAATCAGTGAGAGTATGATCATGTAAACGAATAGAATCAAGGATCTCAAATGGATGTATAAACAAGGAAACGAAGAGAATCACAAGTCTCAAGATATGTACATCCTAAGGTCACTTAAGTGGAGTATCGTATCATAAATATACCGCGGAACATACGTACGGTACGTCACTCAACTCAATCTACCTACTCCATCAATCAGGGTCAGCCTATGTAACGAAAGTTCGGGTCTAACACCCCCTTGCTCAAGTCTAAGTTCCAGAAGGTCAAGTATAGGTTCCGAAATATATACGCCCTAGACTCCACATAGTCAAACCTAAACTCGAACCAAGGTTAAACCTAGCTCTCTGATACCAACTTTGTCACGACCCAAAATATTAGCTTGCGACCAGCACTTAAATCACGCAACGTCTACAGGCGTAACATAATTCAAGTAAGCTGAAACCCAGAAATCTAAACCTTTTTAAGAAATAAAGAGGTGAAGCTTTGAAATAAAGGTATAGTAAATCATGTTTTGTCTTTTGAAAATTTGGGCAGCACCTCCCTTGTATAAACTAACCCCGAAAATGGGTACAACACAAAATATAAATAAAGCATCCCAAACGGGAGCAACTCACGCCCAACGGCGGAAACAGCCACCACAAGCATAAATATACGACGCCCAACGGCGAAGATCCACATAAGGAAATAAAGTAAAGTAAGACATCAGCCCCAAAAGTGAACATAAAACCCAACGCTCAAGTCTCGCAACTACAAGTCTTCTAAGTCTGCAACATATACAATTTGCTAGTTTCTGATTTGATGGAGTTGACTAAATACAATATGAATAACAAATACGAGAGGGGCGTGATCCAACATGTACCATGTACAAAAAGCAAATCACCCGAAATAGCTATGTGCCAGCGATGCCGCTACTGATCCATGCAGACAACCTGCAAGAACTGTGGCACAACGGGGGTGAGTTGCCAACTCGTGAGTAGAAAACATCTATAAGTAGAAATCGAAATAAACAACGATTCCTAGGTCAACTATATTAAAAAGGCAATACTATGATATCTAGGGTGGCCGTATCTGCATATGTGCCAACACATAATAAATGCCTATCAGCAAGTGGATAACATCCAACAATTTAATCAATGCATGTATGCAGGTGGATCTCGTCCAACAATAAAATCAATGCATGTATGCAGTGGATCCCGTCCACGTGTCAACCACTGACACAACAACTCCAGCATGTAAATATCATAAGAACATATGCAGGTAAATATGAGGATATAAAACAATGTGTGTCCCTTGCGACACAACAAAATCATGGAAACCTGAGTGTCTAACCTCGACACTCGAAACATCATGAAACCCGTGTCTAGGACCGACACGTAAATCCTCATGCCTCAAGCGCCATCTCCACGACTGGCCCTGATGTCATGCCTGTACATCACTCCGGTCAGTATCCCCACGATAACCGCCGAGTCCAAATACTATCACCGGTAGGTACTTGCCCAGCCTTCCAGGCTCATCGCCATCATCTGCGAACTTCTTGCCGAGGGGAACCATACCGGGCTCCACCATGTACCCACACACGGCCCACTCCAACTCCTCACGTCGGGCATATATCACAAATCTCAGAACCAAGAATCTCATGGTGGACGCACTGAAATATCATATCAAGAGAAACTGTGTTTTCAAACAATAAATAGATTCTTGAAACACCCCCACGGTTCTTAAATCCATAAATCACATGAAATCCATATCTCAATGCGCAAATCCATGAAAACTGATATATGCAACAAAAAACAGCAATATGAGCATATTAAGGTAAAACCGCTCTTTTAAATGAACCCAGCTTTTAAAATACATCATGCGGTTCCCAAATCCTCCGAAATCAAGTGCAGCATCATATGAGGTGTATATGTAACTATAGCAAGATATAAGTATCCACATGTAAGTAAGTATGTATGATGCATTTCATAAGCGTAATAGCACAATAACCAATATCTCAATATCACATATCAATACAGTATCACATAGGGATATATGCACCTATAGCAAGATTTGTGGGTATACATGTCAGTATGTATGCATGAAGTACATGTAGTTGTAACCAGGATTGTGGGTGTACATGTCAGTATGTATGCAACATATAACAGGATGCAAGCATGTCCGTATATCTCATGCAACGTGGAACAGTGATATGAACATAGCAAATATATAATGGCATGATGTAGAAATTCTACTGTGTAGTGACATGGCAATTATCGATGATGAAGGTGTGTGAACCGGCAAATCTGTGTAAGTGTAACATACGCATCATCGATAATGGTGTAGGTGTACTAGCACAGGTATATTTAATGCAATGAGAATAACATGAATGCAGCATAAAGTACCTCGTGAACTAAATGGTATAAGGTATACGTGTTTACAATATGTATCCGAGTCGGTGAATCTATCAATCGGTATCCAGCCTCGCAACATCACGTACGGTACAATCTATCGTACGACATCCTCTAAACAAGGGTATGGATAAATCAACAAGTAAAACTCATCGCGTACGACAATCTAACGTACTGCGGCATTAAACAAATAGGGATTCTATCAACCTATACATCATCGGGGTACGGATCTAAGTCTCGTACGGTATATCACTCAATATGCAAAACATTATCCATATATATATACCTATCTCTCAGGTCACATCCATGTCAATCTCGTATTAGGGGGCCTATAAAGGTATCAACAATCTCATATCGACTCAAAATCCATATAACGACATATCACACTAAGTCATCATATCACATCGCATACTCGTTCATCACATTAATATCTCGCATCACAATAATATAAATATCACACTTGTTCTCTTTTAATTCGTACCTATCATGATTCACTTATCATTTCATATTCTCATATATCAATATGTTCATTAGCATCAACTTCTATCATATTATCGTTTCTAAATCCTACAATCATGTCCGTCGCATATCATTTATCAGGATAAAATAATCAAATGATATTCCACATCAATGGTTGCAGGGTGCTATACGCCATCTACCCGACTTCCCCCGTAGATATAAATCTACTCACCTGCTAAACTCATCGCTTAGCCGTAGTCGATGCGCTTCGTCATCTCGAAATCCACGTGAAGGTACCTACAATCAATATAAAATCGCAATGCTATTAACATCAAATTCCGAAATCCAAAAACGGCATGCGGTGCGCTCATAGGTTACAACCTATAGCCTATGCATGCAAAACAACCAAACAACTTTCGTCGTTGACGTAAAAACGTCCAATGCCCAAATAAAATATCCAGTTGCAAAAACCAAGAAATCCAAATACCGGACAACATAGCCAAAACTCTCACTAGGGTCTCTATACATGAAAACTGCCACGCCAAAAATCCAATCGCACCAATACTCATTCATAACACAATAATTATCGTAGATAAAAATATATACATCATCACCATGTCCATTAAAACCCACGTCTAATTTTTACAAAAAACCTAGTAAGCAGTTTATATCATTTTAGCTCATTTTAGCTCATTTTAACACAAAACTAGATGTTTTGAACAATCTAGTGATCACAATCATCACAAAGCGGATTAATTAAGTCATCCAAACCTTTACTACCATTTTAATCTCACCCAAACCATGTTTTAGTAAAACCTAGTTTGCTAATTATCTCAATTAGACAAATAGGAATTTAACAAATATCATTCTCACAAAATGATTATGTTATCCAAGTCTACACTTCAAGATTAACCACTTTCACAAATCAAAACCCTAACTTAATTTTCATAATAATTATCATGAATAATATAAACATGAAATTGAAGCTATATAAAAAAACTTAAATAGCTAGCTTAATGAATTAAGCAACAATAAAGGATTAGGGTTAGGATTATACCTCACAAACTAGGTCACAATTTTAGCAACAAAACCCATACTTTATCATCCAAAATGAAGTCTTTAGTGAAGATCTAAGCTAGTTTGGAGATGAAGAATTGTGGGTATGGATTAATTTATGAGTTTGTGTGAATATTTGTGGATTTTTGATGATTTTTGTGAGCTTGGAATGATGAAAATGGAGCAAGGAAAAGTGAGGGCAGAAATGGGGTAGGATTCGGCCAAGCTAGGTGGAGGTGGGAGTTTGTGGAATTGTGTAGAAATATCTAGTGTAAAACAAAGATAAAAGCTCATTAATGCATTAAATATCAAAGCCGCCTCATTTTCTTTTCTTTCAAATTTCATTTTACATCACAAATATCTAGATATTTTGGCAAGAATGGATTAAGCTTAATCTAATGATTAGATTAGCATAGATTCACATTAGAAATAATTAACCCAAACCAAAATTGTAATTACCACTAATTAAGTGCATAATTAACAACTTAAAATAAAACTTTAATTAGAGAAAATATCAAAGTGAACCAAAACTTCCAAGTGACCCACAAAACCCACAAACTAGCTTCATTCTAGTAAAACTAGTTGCAAACAAGTCTATACAGAAGTTTGATCACTATCGGGTTAAAACGGAAAATACCGACTATTTTACCCTAAAACGAAAAATTTTCATAACGATTTCAGAAATGTTACAGGTAGCCTCTTCAGGACGCGGTTATCATTTTAGGCTTCCAAGGTGGGATGACAGAGTGGCTGTCAAATTTATAGTTTTTCCTCTTTTGAAGGACAGTATGTTGGACAGGTGGTCCAGACGGATACTGAGGAGGACATAGCGCAAGTTACTGATTAAATTCAGTAAATGATATAGTCTAAGAAGTTTGTTGGATTTGGAGTTCATTTGTGAACTTGTTCCCATCGGACATTCAGACAAATTCTAAGACAGGTATCGCTCATTTCGGGAGATGGTCATTCTCCGTGAAGTTGAGATATGGAGAGATAAAGAAAGAAACACTGGAGTGGATCCACTCACTGAGGCTATTTCTCGAACACAATAGTTTCACAAATGGGCTTTGCGAGACTGATTAGTAGAGAGGTTGGGTATTCGGTATCACACGGACTGTGAGTATGCGACACCGCAATAATTAGCCTTAAGTGCAAGTGGGAGATTTTTGGCTATAGCGCCCTCAATTCAATTATTGAATTGCAGGCACGTGATTGTGATGATTGAGGGGGGACCTATACGGGTAAAAAAGTCTTACTCGAGATGATAGTATGCTATCTGATTTGTCTTTGTCATCATGTACTTGCATTAGATGGCATTACATATCACTATTACATGTTGATAGAGCCTATAGGATTCTTCTTTGACTACCAGCATTATGATAGCGATCATATTAGTGGGAGCTGGGTGGTCTATAAATACATCCTTAAATGTCACTAGTCATGGGAGTATCAAGACTGGGCATCGATACTCCGGAGTAGACTAGTGTATACTTATCGAGACCTTGACGAGGGGCGGTGGTCGGTCTCACAAGCCATTGTTGTCAGTTAGTCACCTATGATGGTATACATGTGCTCATTGAGTTATGAGTACACAGGATGGACTCGCCGGGAACATACTAGTTGGTATTATACCTATTGTCAGATAGCAGTTCCCAGGTGACATGAGTACAGGTTAGTCTGTATACCTGAGATCGTCATTCGTCTCATGTGAGTTTCCACTGTGCTTTGATTACTACCCTGCCATGGCTCAAAGGAGTCATGCAATTACCGTATTGATAGCATCGTTTGGTAGATTTTCTACCTTAGATAGGCAAGTACCAATATTCTCCGGCTCCCTGAGGCTCAAGAGAATTGGTCCCACTTAAACCTATCTTTACTAGACTACTTATTGTAATTTAGCATAGTTTGAGGGGGTTTTATGTAAAAATAATTTTGATATAATTTTAAAAATACACCTCAAGTATTTAATTGCCGTCTTTAGGGTTTTCATAAATGTATATTTTATAAATGTGAAATTTCTAGTGAGTAGAACCTAATTTTCATAGTATATGATATGTTCTTGAAATATTGGAATTGTTTTGTATTTGGATGGTATTTTCATGAAGTGGTGATTCCTTTGATTTAGAAAACTTGGAATATTTATATAATATAATTAAAATAGATATTTTAATAATAGTTATATATATTTTTAATAAAAAATAAATTTTATTTATTTTTCTAGAAATCTCATTTTCTAAAGAAAAATGCATTAAAAATTCCATCGAGATCGAATGCTCTTTTCGGAGGTCTGCATCTCGCTCTACTGGGCCCGAGAACGTGTGATAACCCACACCATCCCGATCGGGGTCCCCAAAATAGGTATAGAGGCACAATTGCAAGGAATTGATTAATACATCTTTTTAAAGAAATAGTTTTGCAAGTTGATGATATTTATTTATAAAGTCGTGTTATCCCATGAATATATTCCCAAACATTATCGTGCTATGTCAAAGATGTGTGTTGTGATGAAATAGGTCATTACCTCATGAGTTATTTAAAGCTATTCGAGTTTTATGTTGTTTTATGTCGTAAATGAAGTATGTGGTATTTTACCGTAAAAATACAATAAAAATCGCATAAATGATTCTTTTGAGATGAAACTTGTTTTAAAGTGTTTGTTAATGTTTGTTAAATATTATATGAGAGTAAGATATTGATTGTTTAAGAAAAATAACCATTTTAAGGAAAAACCGAATCGGAAGTCGGATTAACTCCGCTTCCGTCGGGTTATAGAAATTAAAGTTCTTAGAATAGAAGAAGAAAGGGGGGGAGGGGACTTACTAGTTTGGGAACAACAGAAGAGAGAGGGGAAACTAAGGAAAGTGTCGGGACGTCGTTTCGTCGCCAGAATCTTCTCGGAATTTCGCCGGAATTTCGCTCTTCGCTAACTCCACTTGCACACTAAAAGGACTTGAGAATTTTTGAGAGTTTTTGTGGGGAAAAATTGAATGAGGAGGGGTGAAATGGAGTGTGGTATTTATAGGGAAAATTAGGGTTTAGTGTATTGAATTGGAGAATTAAAAATTTGCATTTAAAAGGATTAAAGAGGTGATTTTAATCTCTCTGCCAATGTGCAGAAAAATCAAACAATATGGAGGAAGTGGGGTAGGCCAAACGGTGCCAGGGGCAAAAGTTTGGACCATTACCGAAGGGGGGGACCGGTGGTACCGGTTTTTGAGCCAATCTCGCCGGTCGAGTTGGTGGGGTCGGGGCTGGGATTCTCGCCACGTGTCTCCGTCGTCTCATATACCCTCGTGCACGCGTTTGTTTTCGTTGTGACTTTTCATTTTACATATTATGCACCTGCAAACCTTTAGGCATCTAAAAGATTAAAAGAAAAATCAATAAAAATAATATGTGGCTGAGAGGATTCAATCACAGGGGATACGTCACAGTAATGTAAGGCATTACCAATGAGCTACAAGTGCTTTCTTGCTGTTTAAAAGCAAAGCAAATTTATAACTTGTGCTCAGGCTCAAGTATTCCTTTCTCTATTTTTGAAAATTTTCGTACATAAAGTTTAGGGTTGTTACACTCTATCCTCCTTATAAAAATTTCGTCCTCGAAATTTGTAGAAGGAAAGTGTAACAGATTTAAAGCAATTTGGTGATAGATCTATTGATAGTGCATGAAAAAAATATTTGGAAGAACGAAAGAATGCAAAAGTTTTGGTAAGATTGAAGAAGATGTGAGGGAATTACCATGGTTACCTTGGTCTACAGTCTCGGCTTCTACAGCTGCTAATGTGGAAGCCTAACGCCGGGGTACATTCCTCCTACCTCGAAGCACATTCCTCTGTCCTTGGGGCATGTTTCTCTGCCCTCGAGACATATTCCTCACTGCATGATGGAATTGGCGATTAGGCTGTGCAGGAGGTCCACATGGAGGTGGAGCTAGGAGTGCATGACGAGGTGAGGGAGCCTGGATAGCTGACCGCTGTGGATAAGTGTTGTGAGTTGAAACTAGGTTGCGTCTATAAGGACATATTCCAATTCCATGATTGGTGTGCCACAAACTAAGCACAGGCCTTTTGCGTGCCTACAGTCCTTTCACAACTGTCCATCCCTCTTGCAATAGAAGCAAAAATCTGGACTCGGCCGGTTATTGGTTTCTTCCGGTCTCCTGGGTTCAACAGTTGGCCTTGAAGAGGCTCCTCCTGCCATCTGAGTAGCAGGGTGCTTCACTCCGGCAGATTGAGGTCTGCCCTTCCATTTCACTACTGTCTCATATCTTCAGGCAACCTTCAAAGCCAAATCATGGGTTGGAAAATCCCCTGTAGCTAAGGCAGCTTGGATTTCCTGGTCCAACTCTTGCTAAAATCTTCTAGCCCTGATCTCAGCAGTAGGTATGAGATGGGCCGCAAATCTTTTACGGTCTTGTGTTATCTGTGTAGTATGTGATATAAAATCGAACATTGAGACATATCTTACCTACTGAGTATGGTAAACTCAGCATCATACTCATCCACAGATTCGGTCCACATCGAACCTTGTTGTAGGTGGATGAACTGCTGCTCCATATCAAATCGGGCAGTCTCTGGGAAGTATTTCACGTCGAACATATCGTGAAAAGTCCTCCATTCGATTGGTTAGTCAAGACGTCTTTCTTCTACCTTCCACTAGACTCGTGCATTGTCAGTGAGATGCAGCTTCGCAACTCGAACCCAAGCGATCTCTGGCACTTGTGCCGCTGCTAGGTCATCCTCAATACTCTGAGCCCATTCCTCAGCTTCCAGAGGGCTTATCACGCCCCGCTTCCCAAAATACGGAATACGATGGGTGACAAGGCCATCCATGCTCTTACGGTCGAGAAAATATCCTGTCGTAGTCACACTTCGGCTTCTTGCACTACGTGGTAATCAGTAATCATAGCACAGGTAATGAGAAATGCAGTCACTAAATACTACCAAAATAGATACAAAACTAACCAGATGGAAATCAAGGAAAAGATAGCGCTGACATGGCTGATCTAGATGTCCACCATATCCTCGAGGTACAACTGATCCTGATCCGAACTAAGTCCACTTCTCACTTTGAGCATGCACACTCAGGTCGTCAGGACGACACATATAGCAATAAATATATATATAATGGGTATGCAATATTATTGAACATGAGAAGTACAACAAAATGCAGAACATGTGTATAATAAACATCAACTAAATATGAAAAGTGCAATATGGGTATCATGTCAGTAAACTGGCAATGCGTATGTCACTACTTATCGGTCACTAAGTCAATGAAATCAATTGGTGGAGAGGATACTCGTATTTAATAAGAGTCTCATGCATGCCCGAGACTACGGTCCACTGTGCCTGGAACATAACCCTGTCAGCTGTGCCGTTAGGCCCACGACCTAAAGTGTGTGTGTGTGTCTATACTGATAGCGAATGATCATCCTCTAAATCGTTGTACCTCGCTAAATAAGAGTTCCATTCCACCTTGATTTCCCCATTCTCCAGGTTATAGTATGCATTCATGTATTAGATAGGTTGTAAACAAATACGTATCGCTGTCACTTTCAATCACTTTTCCACTTATCAATATCACTGTCGTATTTGCCACAACCCAATCACTAACCCTAATATATCGAAAATGCAAAACAATCACTAGGTTTCAATGTGAATGATCACTATGCAGCAGGTATAAAGCAAATACGAAAAATAAGCAGAAATGCACTGAACAGGTATTCACTATTTCAATGACGACCAATACCATATAACTTGTAAAATTTACGATATATTACACGTATGGAATCGACAAAAATAATATAAAAGTAGTATAAAGTACACTTGATTATATAAGCATTAAAATTTATTTCATGTCGATCGGAGTTCAGGTTAGGTAATTATCATCATTTTAAGGCAGCGATCGATTTCTGGAATTCCAGTTTCAGAACAGAAAGCCCAACTTCACGCGCATTTTACCAGTGATTATGTTCAGATTAAGGTATTTCCCTAGTTGAATAAAATCTATTTATGTCAGTTAAGTTTCCAACGCATCAAACGGATTATCAATCGCACCTCTATATCAGAAGTTATGTTCAGCTTAAGGTGACGGTGTAAGGAATATTACTGCAGAAACTGCAGAACATAGCGACAATCTAAAATACAATTTAAATATCAAACAAGGGTGAAAATGTACAGGACCAAATTCATGTGTTAGATAATTAATTTATCTATGCGACCATATGGGGCTCCGCGCATTTCCAGTTTTATGAAGGTATGTACAAGTGCTTGAATTCAGATTTCCCCCATGGAATGCTAGCCCGGACTGCAGTCCAGAGTTGCATTCCCAGTCAATTCTCGTTGCCGTAATCTATCAATATCGAAAAATAAACCATATATGGTTCTATATTATCGAGTTAGATTTGATATGAGCTGTAGAACATCACATTCCAATCTGTATTTAATCTTCAATGATTTTAATAAGTAATATGCGCGGTAAAATTTCAGATTTGACATAGCTAGACGGAAGTATCATTACATAGCGATAAAGTCAATATTTTCATATCAATTTCCCATAGGTCATTTATTATCATTAAATAGTTTTATGCGCCATAAATTCCGCCATTTTGAAACGAGGTTTCCATTAGGGTAGTGTATCGAACACTCTTGCATTATATATATGTCACGATTGAAATATCAGTTTTACCCAATTAATTAATGTGTGATTCAATCACTATAAGTCCTACACGATACTAGAAAAGGAATATTAAACCCGAATATGTCATACTCGGTATGATTAAATAACGATGGTCACACATTAGAATTTAACGATAGTGTAAATATAATATCAGTATAACTACAATTTGACAACTAATACTTTATAGCATTTAAAGCAAGTGAGGGGTTCACTTGCCTTGGTCGCTTGATATAGGAGCGACACCACGTGCGGGATCCGTCTCGTCATACGAGATGATGCGATGCGTGACAAGTGTACGACACGGGCATGATGTGCGATGACTTGGTACTGGATGCAGTGGCAACGCGGGCGTGATACGATAGTGGACTTGGTGATGATGCGGGCACGACACGGTACCGGGCACGGTCTTGACTCGGGGCGTGGTGCGGGAGCGGCACGGCACGTGCACTGGATTGGGCACTGTGTGGCACGGGAGCTGGCACGACGTGGCACGGGGACTGATACGGCGTGGCACGACTACATATGGCGCGATCACGACCTGATTAGCTACGGCTAAACTTTGACTTGGCCTCGGCTTTGCTGTAGGTGTGTTGGGGGCAATGAAGAGGAGTTTTATCGATGTCAATCCAGGGGAAATGTCAAGACGATGATGATGGTGGCTGGGCTCGGAGCTCAGGCAGTGGCTCCGCGATGGCTAGGAGATGAGGTCTCGCCAGCGATGGAGGTAGCCACGGTTTTAATGAATAAATAGTTATGGAAAATTTTGGTTGCATCTCCTCTGTATTTTCTAAACTCCCAAATTGGGATACAATAAAAATAATGAAAATGAGCATATAATATAGTGTGGACACCCACGGACGATAAAATACTAATAGCCGCACAATCGGGCACTAAAATATCATAAAGCCACACAGTCGGGCAAATACAATAAATCAAACCCACACTCGATATATAATTTAAGGCGGTAAAAGACGACTACAACGATTTCAAGCGATATGAATGAATTAATACTAAAACGTGTAGCAATAATTCATGATGTTTACAATATATTCTGTGGTAGATAATTATAATTAAATATTAATTATAGAATGATGATAAAAGATAATGAAGCATAACCGTTTGTAGAATTTAAGCATACTTTTTTTTGTTATGTGAGAAACCATTATTTTATAGTAGTACTTCTGCACAATGTTAGTGTTCTGTGAATGCACAGTAGTTTCAATTTTCATTAGATAATTCTTTATATATAACGTAGATATAATTAAGAAGAAATCAAATTGAGCCAAGTCCTCGGACTTAGGCAAGCAAGTAGTAGACACTTGCCGCGGGGTTCCATGGGTGCACGGTTCGCAACGAGAACATGAGAAAACATCGGAAAGCTCGTTGAGCCAATTCACCAAACACTAGGCAAGCATCGTCGATACGTCGTTGGATCGGAGCGGCGTGGTCGAGAAAAGTTCGTGGAGCTCACATGAACTCACTCCCGGTCTTAGAGCCACGGTTCTCTGCTCGGAACAACATCAAATTGCTGTCGAAGTAGAGGATTTGGTTAGGGCAAAACGTCAAACATGTGGCGGATTTGGTTCCGAGGGATGAAGCGGTGCAGCGAGAGGTGTTGTCGGCGAGTGTGCATGGCCAAGGGGTGGAGCCAGACATGGAAGAGAAGGGGGCTCGGCACCGGTGAGGTGACGATGGCACGGGCTCGAGTGTGCAGAGATGGGGAGCTCGGCTAAGATGTGAGTGGAGTTTGGGTGAGAAGGTAGAGGTGATGGCAGTGGTAGAAAGGAAAGTGGTGGTGGGATCGACGGCAGTTCGGGATGTCGCCGGCGAAAGGCTCCGGTGGTGCTGCAGCATGGTTGTAGATGATGGTGGCAGTGGGTGTTGGTGGCATCCTCGAAGTGGTGGTGAGTTCTAGAGTTAGGTGAGAAGAAGGAGAGCTCGGCTAGGTGTCGCAATGAAGACAGTGGGTGTGCATAGTGAAGGCGAGGGCGACAAGGGGAGGTGAGGTAAAGGGGAGCTCGGGGAAAGCGAGGGTGAAGGGAGGGAAAACGCGTGGGGGAGAAGGAGGACAAGAAGAAGAAGAAGAAGAAAGGCTGGGGGTTGGGGGAGCTCGTCGTGGGTGATGGGCGCAATTGTCGCGGAGCAGCGCGAGGGTGTTGAGACGAGAACGGGGTCGTAGGGGTAACGCGAAGGAGAAGCGGGAAAAGAGGAAGGGAGAAGAAGATGTGGGTGTCTCGGTCGGGTCGGGTCTGGTCGGGTGGAGTGGGTTGGGCTGGGGTAGTGGGTTGGGAAAAAGGAATTAGGAAATATTTAATTAGGTAAAAGTTTAGTAAATTAATATTAGAAAATTGTAGAAAATTATTTATAGGAATTGTTTTTAGAAAAATATAGAAAGTTTTGTTTGAAAATTAAGGGAAGAATATCTGGAAATTATTTACAAAATACGGTCATGACATAAACGGAAGCAGGTAGCATACTACCATTTTGAGCAAGACTGTTATCATAACTGTGAATATCCTAAGCTTCCAATATGTAATATACAATCCAGTATGATACAATAATGGCCTCTAGGGTATATATCACTAACAATCTTCCACTTGCACTGAGGCCATGTATTGGCATATCTCAGACCTATCATCTCGATTAGCCACTCGAACTGTGTCTGAGGGATGGCCTTTGTGAGTGGATCTGTAGTATTGTACTCTATCTCTACTTTCCGCACCTCGATCTCCCGGCAATCAATGATCTCCCTGATCAGGTGGAACCGCCTTAAGATGTGTCTGGACTTCTGATGGGACCTTGGTTCCTTCGCTAAAGCTATAGCGCCGTTGTTGTCAAAATACAACGGTATTGAATCGACAATAGACGGAACCACCTGAAGTTATGTCACGAACTTCCTGATCCAGACTACTTCTTTCGTGGCGTCATATGCAGCGATATACTCCGCTTCCATGGTCGAGTCAGCAACGGTGTCCTGCTTGGAGCTCTTCCAACAGACCGCCCCTCCATTGAGGGTAAAGATATAACCCGACATGGACCTAGAGTCATCCTTGTCACTCTGGAAGCTGGAGTTGGCGAAGGCCTCGATCTGGAGGTCTTCTCTGCCGTACACCAAGAACATCTCTTTAGTCTTTCTTAGGTACTTGAGAATGTTCTTCACTGCTGTCCAGTGCTTCTCCCCTGGGTTCGACTAATACCTTCTTACAACGCTCAGGGCGTAAGCTATATCTGGTCTGGTACACAACATCGCATACATTATATAGCCTACCGCAGAAGCGTAGGGTATAATAGACATGTGATCCCTTTCCAAATCAGTCTTAGGAGACATCACTTTGGAGAGGGTGATTTCATGACAAGCCGATAGATTATCGTGCTTTGAATTTTCCATACTGAATCTTTTCGGTATGGTGTTGATGTACCTTGACTATGAAAGTCCTAACACCCATTTAGATCTATCACGATAGATCTGGATCTCCAGAATGTAGAAGGCATCACCCAGGTCCTTTATGGAGAACATTTGTGACAAGAATCCTTTGAATGATTGTAGCATAGGAATTTCATTTCCTATCAAAAGAATGTCATCCACGTACAAGATGAGGAATACCATGATTCTCGCTATAATTTTACTATAGATGCATGATTCATCTGGATTTTTGATAAAGTCAAATTCCTTGACCGTCTCATCAAAACAGATGTTCTAACTCCGCGATACCTGCTTTAATCCATAAATGGACTTAAGCAACTTGCACACCTTTCCGATGCTCCCACTCTGAATGAAACCCTCTGGCTGATCCATAGAGACACACTCTTTCAAATTTCCATTTAGAAAAGCGGTCTTTACGTCCATCTGCCAAATCTCATAATCGTAGAAGAAAGCAATGGCAAGAAGGATCCAAATGGGTTTGAGCATAGCCACTGGAGAAAGGGTTTCATCATAGTCCAAACCAAGTCTCTGACGAAAACCTTTTGCAACAAGTCTAGCCTTATAGGTTTCAACCTGTCCATCTACACCAATCTTCTTTCTGAAGATCCATTTGCAGCCTATGGGTTTTACCCCTTCTGGAGCAATGTCCAAAGTCCATACTTTTTCGGTGTACATGGACTCCATTTCGGTCCACATTGCATCCAGCCTTTTACCGAGTCTCTGCTCTAAATGGCTTTCTTGAAGCTAGTTGGCTCATCATCGTCGATGATGCAATCATCTCTATCCCCGTATCTCTCGGGCGGATGAGACTGCCTACTAGTCCTGCGGAATGGTGCGGGGATGTCCGGTTCTTTCGAAACTTCTGGTTCTACCATACTTTCAGTGATACCTTGTGGTTCTGGAATTTCTTCCAGTTCTATTGCGCTTCCACTTATCTCTTTTTTTGAAAACTGAGTTCCCAAAAAGTGGGCATGCCGAGAAACAAAGACCTTTTGTTCCTCTGTGTAATAGAAAAGATACCCCCTGGAGTTCTTTGGGTATCCCACAAACTTACACAGTACCGAGCGTGCCTCGAGCTTGTCTGCATGCTGCTTTTTTTACAAAAGCTGGACATCCCATATCTTCAAATACTGAAGAGAGGGTTTCTTCCCACTCCACATCTGATATGGTGTGGTAGGCACAATCTTGGTATGAACCTTGTTCAAAAAATATACAGCCGATTCTAGTGCATAACCCCAGAAGGATCGCGGTAACTCAGCATTACTCATCATGAAACGCACCATATCCAATAAGGTTCTGTTCTGTCTTTCTGATACACCGTTATGCTGAGGTATGTATGGAGGAGTAAGCTGAGAGAGAATTCCATTCTCCTTTAAGTAATCCAGGAACTCAGCACTTAAGTATTCACCACCTCGATCAGATCTCAGTGTCTTGATAGTTTTGCCGGTTTGTTTTTCCACTTCATTCTTATATTCTCAGAATTTCTCAAAGGCATCGGATTTATGTTTCATTAAGAATGCATGTCCATACCTTGAGAAATCATCCGTATAAGTAATGAAGTGGGAATAACCACTTCTTGCATGTGTAGACATTGGACCATACACGTCGCTGTGTATGAGTCCCAAGAGCTCGCTTGCTCTTTCTCCGTGACCAGTGAACAGAGTCTTTGTCATCTTTCCTTTGAGACATGATTGAAAAGTTACATAGGACTGATATTCGAACAGATCCAAATATCCCTCTTTATGTAACTTCGTCAACCGTGTTTTATTGATATGACCCGGTCTACAATGTCATAAGAAAACCTGATTTAATTCTGGAGACTTTCTTTTAAATGTGTTCTGGACGCTGAAAACCTAAGCTTGATTTAATACGTATATGTCGTTATCTAATGTACCTGACCCAATCAAATTTTGATTAAGGTGGATGTGTACCACATTGCTTACAAATGTAAAATCATATCCTTCTTTAGAAAGTAAAAATAGAGATATGATATTACAAACCAGACTAGATACATACAAACAGTTACGCAAAATCAATATCTGCCCACTTGTCAATCCTAGGTGATATTCCCCTACGGATATAGCGACCACTCTCATTCCGTTAGCAACCCCGAGAGTCATATCACCTGCCTTGATAACTCTACGGTTTCTCAAAGCCTGTAATGAATTACAGATATGAGATCCTGATCCGGTATCTAATACCCAGGAAGTAGAATTAATTGACATACAGTTTTCGATCATAAACACACCCGAAGACGAAGCCACAACTTGCTACGAATCCTGGTTTCTGGCTTTCCAAGTCATGCGGTCCTTCTGACAATACGATTTCCTGTGACAACAGAAACATCCTTCTTTCCTTACTGTTAGCCCCGAAACTTTTGCCATGTCCTTTCCCTCTACCTTACTGACACCGCCTATCGGCTTGGTGGAGGCCTTCTTCTTCTCTCCCTTGGCTTTCTCCTTAGATCTAGAAGAGGAAGATTCTCCAAGGAGTAGAGCGGATGTCTCCCTGGATTCCTGCAGGGTGCCCTCTGAGCTTCTCAATATATTGAGGAGTTCTAGAAGTGAAACTTCCTTCCCTTGAATGTTGAAATTCAAGATAAACTAGGCGTAGGTGGAGTGGAGGGACTGTAGAATCAAGTCAATACATAACACGTTCTCCAACATGGTCCTATGGTCCGTGAGCTGTTCAATATAGCTAATCATCATAAGGACGTGGTCCCCTACAGATGACCCGATAGCTAACCTCGCCTGAAGCAATATCCTTGAGATCTCATATCTTGTGATACGAGATTGCTCTCCATATAAAACTTTGGTATGGAGGAAGATGGAAGCTAAGTCCATCTTCTCGTGCTTCTTCTGGTGTTCACTATCCATTGAGGCTAACACGAGATACTTGGCTCTCGCACAATCCTTTTCCTATGTCTTACGGATATCAACATCCGCGATAGTGGAATCTGGACCTGGGACGGTGGGGGCTTTGGTAGTAAGGAGGTAGTCCAGTTTGTCGTGGGTAAGTACCATCTGGACACTTCTTAGCCAATCAATATAGTTTGGTCCAGTCAATTTATTATCTAATAACCTAAGTCTGGTCATAGTGATCGCTGCAATTAGGAGAGAGAGAAGAAACACTCATCATGATGCTCTTGCAAGTTTAGATTGGTTATTAATTTATCTAAACAGGATGGCTCCCATTATTTCCTCGAATCCTTCCTCAAACCATAAAAGAATAATTAGTCAGGATTAATCTCACTCTTACAATTCTTGCTTAACCTTTCAGCCAGGCTAGTGTCGGTACTTCGAGAGAGATTTTCCAACGCTTTTGCAAAGTTCCTTAATTACATAACCTCTTTTTCCTGGAGGCGTATCCCCGCTAACACCGTTCTAGACATCTACTTGGTTTGTAACATTGATTGTTTAGTGAAAAAATCTCCTGAAGAGTGGTGGATACTCATAGTAGGACCGGGATCCAAATATCATCATGTGAAAACTTTGAAGGAATCCTACCAAAA
The DNA here is from genome assembly GCA_030015575.1 of Agapanthus africanus. Taxonomy (NCBI): domain Eukaryota; kingdom Viridiplantae; phylum Streptophyta; class Magnoliopsida; order Asparagales; family Amaryllidaceae; genus Agapanthus; species Agapanthus africanus. The sequence goes on from JASDDO010000024.1 coordinate 310,329,171, forward strand.
TCATCACACTCCAAATGGTATGCAACACTAGCAAGTTTCAATTTCTTTAGAAACTCCCAATGTGTATCTTTGCCCCATGCTCTTATGACCTTGACGAAGGCCGGCATATCATAAGTCACATGTCAAATTCTACCCGTCATTGTCCAGGTTAATTTGAACCCACCCATACATACCCTTGACGAAGGCCAACATAGTAGTACAACTGTCCCAAACCAACACATCTATCTATGCTACATATGAATACCCAGCAGCTACCAATCACTATGCCTTGGCGAAGATCAAAATACATAGCTTGAATACTACTGAATACTCATATGAAATGACGAAGGGCTATGAATGGTATTGGCAAAACCGTGAACGTAATAAACCTGATATAGTTGAAGGAACCATGATAGCATTTTAAAGGAGTGGTTTAGGCTCCGCATTTAAAATTTTCTTTTTGAAGAAAACCGAGTGGTTTTGAAACTGTTCCAACGATTAAGCTTTGGTTTCTTTTTCCTTGCATTAATCAATGTTAATGCGGACCCATTATTTAACCCTATCATCGTAGAAAAGAAATGAAAATACAACGTACGCTTATGCCATCCGCATTCGCCACGGGTTCTCGTCATGCACCGTTAGGTTACCTAACTACCGACAAAGCGGGGGCTGGACTAGCACGGGTACAAAACATAAGCAACGCCTACTATATAAACTGAGTAGGCCACTCGGCACTTCAAGAACCCGGTAGTTTGTGCACCTCACCTTAGGTCTATCCTAGGAACAAAAACGGTAAAAGAAATAATACAACGGTGGCTACAACCTCAACCCGAATGTGCCCTGCAAAATAATATTACATCACTTTTATAAATTACATGAATGAAAGAAAAGAAAATACTCTTCTCACATCCCCCGACTATTCATCCACGACGATCTAATACTCCATATACACAACCACAATAGCATCACAGATATGTGCAACCCCCATTAATCGACGTATAGCGATTAGCAAACGTTCAGCATCATATATCAAACACAGAAAACCTGATTAGCCAAGTAATCTTAGAATTTCGATCGATTAACCAAATCCGAGTTTACCCCATGCACAATCCAACACACAAACAATCTAGGTAGTAACCAAATATTCCAGAAATCATAATTCTACAAATAAGACCCACTGAAGAAACTCGGAATGAGTCGGCCTTGACTCGGCCGCGGAACGGCGGCCAAACACACTGTTTGGCCGCGTTTCTGCGGCGGTCTTGGGGACTTAGGATCTCGTTTTTCTTCTGTGTTCTTAGAAAACCCTGCTTGTATTTTTAAGGCCTTTGAAAAGATTTTTAGACCAGTTTTCAAAATCGACAGAAAACAAGGTTTTTAGTTGTGATTTCAGGATTTTTCCGACGATCGAATTTCTAACTACTTGCTAACTAGCTAGTTAAGGTTTTGTAGGCTCTGATACCACTGTAAGCCGATGTCGCGCACCCCGCGGGTTCGCGGGGAAGCGGAATTTTCAAAAAACGATTTTAGCGAACTACGCAACACCAGCTAACTCCAGGATCTATACTAAAACCTTAACTGACTAAACTAACTAGGAGGTTTAGCTACTCGGTAAGAGTGTTATACCTCCGTATACTAGTCTTGCGGGTCTTTTTTCCTCCTCTCCTTGGCTCCTAGAAATATGGATCGAGCTTGCGACGTTGGCTTCCTAGCGTCAAAGATGATCCATCCGAGAGTATGTGTTTTGAGCTCCAACCACTAAACCGAAGTAACTATAGTACTTGGTTCGCTAATCCAAGTAGCCTAGGTGATGCAAAGAATGCTAGTGGAGTATTTTATCTCATGAGACTCTTTATTTCACAACTCATATGAGGGTAAGAATCTAGAGGAAGAAGAAGATGAAACTTGGAGAGAGAGCCAAAAGAGAAATAAGCTAGGGTTGTGAAGTGTAGAGCATGGCTAAAGAGTTTTCAATAATGAAGTGACCATTATTTTCACATAGAAAATAATAGCCATACTTCAATAGTGCATCCAAACCAATAAACAATTCCTTGAGCCATGCTTTACACCATGCCACATATGTCTCCAAATATCCACCTCATTAATCTATTTTGCAATAATAGATAAACCAATAATGAGGTGTCCCCTTCTAGAAGCATACCATGTAAAATTACAAGAATGCCCTCACCGTATATACATACACGTATTCGTATTCCGAAAAATACGAATACAATGAGATGATAACAATCCAATAATATAATACAAGGATCCGGCTTAAACCAAAGCCCACTAGTATTGTCCGCCCGAACATCATCCGTGCACAAGTATACGTATGTGATCGAACCCTGCTGTAAAACCATACGACCTCTACATCTTTTGCCCAAAGAAGGGAAACCCTATGTGTGGGACTCTAAAGACTCGACAGTACGCTGTCAGTGGGTTTAACCACAAGCACGTTAGCGGTACTAGTGTTAGTGTATATGCCCTAGAGGCCATTACTGTATCATACTAGTATGTATATTACTTGATGGAAGCTTGGGATATTCACCTTGTATTGAAAATCTTGCTCAAAATAGTAGTATGCTACTTGGTTTGTTTCTGCTTTAATGTGTGCATGTGTTTCTTTTGGCATATCGCCTTTACACATTAGTGGAGCCTTTAGGATCTTTGCTTGATTACCAGCGTTGTGATGGCAGTCACACTCGTGGGGGCTGGGTAATCTACAAGCACATCCTTATGCATGTCCCTAGTCGCAGGACTATCGAGACAGGGTATCGATACTCCGGAGTAGACTAGCGCATGCGCTTCTTATCCCAGCTTAGGAGACGGTCTGTCCCGCAGCCGTCAGTACGTCGTACTTGAGATAGTATGCGGATGCTCGTTAGGTTACGAGTACACTGGACAGGACTCGTCGGGAACTGTTGCTTGGTATTATACCTATCGTCAGTTATCAGTTCCCAGGTGACATGAGTACAGCTTAGTCCGTTGACTTGACACTGTCACTTCGCCTCGAGTGTGTTCCCACTGTACTTTGATTACTACCCTACCACGGCTCAAAGGAGTCGTGCAAACAGGTAGTTTTTGGGTGCAGTCCCGAAACACTTGGAGGCAGTGACGGTTAGATAGGATTCGTCTCTCCCGGTATTGGGGGTTGATATCGCGTTGTGTCTAGGAGAGCCATTACACAAAGTCCCTGGCCAGGGCAAGCGAGATAGACTGGTAGGTTTCCAGTGTTATCTCAGGTGTTCTGGGCTACACTCCGACATGACTTGTACCGCAAGTAGGGGACTGACGTTTACCGCCCCCCTAGGCCCTCCATGCGATGTTCTTAGAAGAACAGACCGGACTGTACGGAGACTGTCACATTCAGGCTCAGTAGGAGTTCAGATGGGTTTACCTCGTCAGTCTTCTTATCGGCATCTACCTGGGGACAGTTACGTACAGCTAGTGCCGCTTGCGGTCTGTGGTTAAACCCACTGCCAGCGTAGTGTCGAGTATTTAGAGTCCCACACAGAGGGTTATTCGCCTTTAGGCAAAATGAGTAGAGGTCGCATGGTTTTGCGACAGGGTTCGTTCACATCCGCGCACTTATGCACGTTTGGTGTCCGGACAGGTTATACTAGCGGGCTTTGGTTTAAGCCGGATCCTAGTATATGATTTGGGATTGGTTTTATCTCATTGTATTCGTGTTCCTCGGAACACGGATACGGGTGTGTATGCACAGTTTACTGAGACAGAGGCAGAGGACTTTCATTAAGGTTGATGACCATTATCATTTTCTTAACCCTAATGTTTATGTGTGAATTATGATTTATTAATATTAGTTAATTATAATTGTGCATGGTTAGGGTTGTTGACCATTTGACTATACTTGACTTGTTGACCTGGGTTGACAAGTTGACCATCATCATTCCATATGAAAGATGCTCTTTGATCCTTGCAAAAGCATTTAATGTGAAATAATAATGGTCATTTCTTGATCAACCATGACAATTATCTTTAGCTAATTATCTATTTTTCATAAATCACATATATGTGAGAAGGTTGCATTATTCTTCTCACTTGATAATTTTCATTCTCTCTCCTCCTCTTCCTCTCTCTCTAGCTCTCCCCTCTCATGAGTTGAAAACCATTTGAGCTTGAGATAATCCCTTCAAAAATACTCTCTACTCTTTCTAAGGTCCTAGGTTTAGCACATCAAGCACCTTAGTTACTTCTAGTTTGAAGTTGGAGCCAAAGGTAGAGGCCCTCGGATGGATCTTTCTTCTGCAAGAGAAAGCGACGAGACGATCCGTTCTTTCACTCCAAGGAGCAAGAAGAGAAGGACTTGAAGACCTAGGTATAACCCATTTTCCGAGTAGCTGAACTCTTTTAGCTTGTTGTTAGTTTTTGTTTAGCAAAGATCCCTCCTTTACATAGTCCATGTTGCCTAGTGTTGTAAAAATCAGATTTTTCATAACGTTTCCGCCTCCCCGCAAGCACCGGGGTGGGCAACGTGGACTTACAGTGGTATCAGAGCCTAGTTAAACACAAACTAACTAGTTAGCAAAGTATCTAGAACTTCGATCGGAAAAAATCGCAAAACACATTTTCAAAAACCCTAGTTTCTGCCGATTTTTATTTCTGTTTTAAAAATAATAAATCATACATGAAAAATCGGCTCAGGGTTTTCTAAAGACACACACCAAAAACGATCCACTGAACCGGTTAAAGCGCCGTGGATCCGCGGCCGAGTTGACTCGGCCGTGGACCGAGTTTGGTGCAGTGTACTTAGTTGCAGGTTTTGGGATTTTTAATATAGTTTGTTTCTACCCAGATTTTCCAGAGAACAAGTTAGTTTTTGGGGTGGTCACAAATCCGTATTTTGATCGAATTTCTTTACACTTTGGCTAATGGGTTATATCTGTGATGTGATATATGTATTGAACGTCTGCTAATCGCTATACGTCGATTAGTGGGGGTTATACATATCTGTGATCTGTAATGATTGATGGTTTGTGTATATGAATTCGTTGGATTGTCGTGGATGAATAGCCGGGGGTTGTGAGATGAGAGTTTTCTTATTCTTTCAATTCTTGTAATATGTAAATTGATATAATATTATTTGTATGGCCGCACAACCGGGTCGGGGTTGTAGCCGTCATTGTATAATTTCTTTTTACTGTTTTTGCTCCTAGGATAGACCCAAGGTGGGGTGCACAAACTACCGGGTACCTCGAAGTGCCGAGTGGCCTTCTCACGTTGTTGAGGGAGGTTGCTTCACTTCGGATACTTGAGGGGTAGTTTGCCACACCCGTAGGGGTCTAGGGTGGGGTTTGGCTATTCATCGCGACCATGTAATCCGTTCTTCGTTACAAGCTCGTACGAATTGCGGATCCTAGTATATCCAATGTATTCATCTGTGATCTGGAATGGCTATCATTGCATGTGACGAATGTTTATATATATCTATATGATATCTATTTATGCGTTGCTTATGTTTTGCATCCGCGCTAGTCCAGCCCCCGCTCTGTCGTTAGTTAAGTAACCTAACGGGTGATGACGGGACCCCGTGGCGAATGCGGATGGCATAAGCGCACGTCATATTTTCGTTGTTTTCTGCAATGGTAGGATTAAATGATGGGATGCATTGGAATTAATGAAAGAAAAAATAAACTAAGTAACAGTCGTTGGAACACTTTCAAAACCACTCGGTTCTTTTCAAAACCAAATTTTAAATGCGGAGCTTGAGCCACTCCTTTTGAAAGCTATCTCGTTCCTTCGATTATATCAAGTTCACTACGTTCACGGTTTCACCAAAACCATTCGTAGCCCTCCGTCATTTCAGTTAAATAATCAGTAGTATTCAAGCTATGTATTTCGACCTTCGCCAAGGCATAGTGATTGGTAGCTGCTGAATATTTATCTGTAGCATAGATAGATGCGTTGGTTTGGGACAGTCGTACTACTATTTTGGCCTTCGTCAAGGGTATGTACGGGTGGGTTCAAATTAACCTGGATAATGACGGGTAGAACTTGACATGTGACTTATGATATGTTGGCCTTCGTCAAGGTCATAAGAGCATGGGGCAAAAATCCACATCGGGAGTTTCAAAAGAACTGAAACTTGCTAGCGCTGCATACCATTTGGAGTGTGATGATTCTGGTAGGATTCCTTCAGTTTTGTCACGCGATGATATTTGGATCCCGATCCTACTGTGAGTATATGCTACTCCTCGGGAACTTTCTCACTTAACGATCAATGCTATAAACCAAGTAGGTGTCTAGAAAGGTGTTAGCGGGGCTACGCCCACAGGGAAAAGAGGTTACTTAATTAAGGAACTCCGCGAAAGCGTTGGAAAACCTCCCTCGAAGTACCGACACCAGCCTGGCTGAACGGTTAAGCAAGTATTGTACGGTGAGATTGATCCCGACTAATTCTTCCTTTATGGTTTGAGGAGGGATTCGAGAGACAGTGGGAGCCATCCTGTTTAGATAAATTAAAAACCAATCTAAACTTGCAAGAGCATCATGCTAAAGTGTTTTCTTCTCTCTCTCTTAATTGTAGCGACCCAGTGACCAGACATATGTTACATCTAGATAATAAAATGACTGAATCTGACTGTTATGACTGGCAAAGGTCTGTCCAGATGTCCATTGCCCATGACAAGCTGGGACACCTCTTGACTGATCCAACCCCTGCCGTCTCAGGTCTAGTTTCCCCTGTCACGGATATTCATATCCGCAAGACATCGGAAAAAGACTGTGCGAAAGCTAAGTGCCTCGTGTTAGCCTCAGTTGATGGTACATGCCAGAGGCAGCACGAGAAGATGGACTTAGTTTCTATCTTCCTCCATAACAAAGATTTATATGGAGAGCAATCTCGTATCGCAAGATATGAGACCTCGAACGAATTGCTTCCAGCGAGGTTAGCTATCGGGTCATCTGTAGGGGGCAACGTCCTTACAGAGACCAGCTATTTTAAGCTCACGGACCTGAAGACCACGTTGAAGAACGGGTCAGATGCTGACTTGGTTTTACAGTCTCTACCTTCTACCCTGAAGGAAACCAAGGAAGTAGAAGGAAAGGGAAGGGCAGAAGTTTCGGGACTGGATGTAGTAAAAGAGGGATGTTCCTATTGTTACAGGAATGAACATTGGCAGAAAGATTGCAGGGCTAGTAAAGCCAGTAGCCAGGATTCGAAGCATGTTGTGGCTTCGGCTTCGGGTGTGTTTGTAATAGAGAACTGTATGTCAGTTAACCCTACTTCCTGGGTATTTGATACCGGATCAGGATCTCACATCTGTAATTCGTTACAGGCTCTGAGAAACCGTAGGGTTATCAGGATAGGTGATATGACTCTCAGGGTTGCTAATGGAATGAGCATGTACGCTGAATCCGTAGGGGAGTATCATCTTGGACTGACAACTGGGCAGATATTGATTCCGCGTGACTGTTTTTATGTACCAGGTGCGACATGTAATATCATATCTGTATCCTTACTTTCTAAGGAAGGATATGATTTTACTTTTGTAAGCGATGTGGTCAACATCCACCTAAATCAAGTTCTGATTGGGTCAGGTACATTAAAAAACGAGATATACGTATTAAATCAAGCTCATATTTTCAGTGTCCAGAACACACTTAAAAGAAAGTCTACGGAATTAAATCAGGCTTTCTTATGGCTTTGTAGACTGGGTCATATTAATGAGACACGGTTGACAAAGTTACATAAAGAAGGATACTTGGATCCGTTCGAGTACCAGTCTTATGCCACTTGTGAATCTTGTCTCATGGGAAAGATGACAAAGACTCCGTTCACTGGACACGGAGAAAGAGCAAGCGAGCTCTTGGGACTCATACACAGTGATATGTGTGGTCCAATGTCTACATATGCGCGAAATGGTTATTCATATTTCATTACTTTCACAAATGATTTCTCTAGGTATGGACATGTCTTCTTGATGAAGCATAAATCCGAGGCTTTTGAGAAATTTCGGGAATACAAGAATGAAGTTGAAAAAAAAACAGGCAAAAGTATCAAGACACTGAGATCTGATCGAGGTGGTGAATACTTGAGTGCCGAGTTTCTGGGCTACTTAAAAGAGAATGGAATTTTCTCTCAGCTTACTCCTCCATACACACCACAACACAACGGTGTATCAGAAAGGCGGAATCTAACCTTATTGGATATGGTTCGTTCCATGATGAGTAAGGCTGAGTTACCGCGATATTTCTGGGGTTATGCACTAGAATCAGCTGCATATCTTTTGAACAAGGTTCCCTCCAAGACCGTGCCTACCACACCATATCATATGTGGTGTGGGAAGAAACCCCATCTTCAATATCTGAAGATATGGGGATGTCCAGCTTTTGTAAAAAAGCAGCATGCGGACAAGCTCGAGACACGCTCAGTACTGTGTAAGTTTGTGGGATACCCAAAGAACTCTAGGGGGTATTTTTTCTATTACGCAGAGGAACAAAAGGTTTTTGTTTCTCGTCATGCCCACTTTCTGGAACATCAGTTTTTAGAAAAAGGTGAAAGTGGGAGCGTAGTAGAACTGGAAGAAATTCCAGAACCACAAGCTATTACTGAAAGCTTGGAAGAACCAGAAGGTTCAGGAGAACCGGACATCCCAGCGCCACTCCGCAGGAGTAGTAGGCAGTCTCATCTGCCCGAGAGATACTACGGTTTTCTCATAGACGGGGATAGAGAGGATTGCACCATTGACTATGGTGAGCCTACTAGCTTCCAGCAAGCCATTCAAAGCGGTGACTCGGTAAAATGGCAGGATGCAATGCGGACCGAGATGGAGTCCATGTACACCAACAAAGTTTGGACTTTGGACTTTGCTCCAGAAGGGGTAAAACCCGTAGGCTGCAAATGGATCTTCAGAAAAAAGATTGGTGTAGATGGGCAGGTTGACACCTATAAAGCTAGACTTGTAGCAAAGGGTTTTCGTCAAAGACCTGGTTTGGACTATGACGAGACCTTTTCTCCAGTGGCTATGCTCAAATCCATTCGGATCCTTCTTGCCATTGCTGCCTTCCACGATTATGAGATCTGGCAGATGGACGTAAAGACGACTTTCCTAAATGGAAATTTGGAAGAGTGCGTCTATATGGATCAGCCGGAGGGATTCATTCAGAGTGGGAGCAGCGGTAAAGTGTGCAAGTTGCTCAAGTCCATCTATGGACTGAAGCGGGCATCGTGGAGTTGGAACATCTGCTTCGATGATACTGTCAAAGAATTCGACTTTATCAAAAACCCAGATGAACCATGCATTTACAGCAAGATTGTAGGGAGAACTGTGGTATTCCTCGTCTTGTACGTGGATGACATTCTCCTAATAGGAAATGATATTCCTATGTTACAGTCAGTCAAAGGATTCTTGTCACAGAGGTTCTCCATGAACGACCTGGGCGATGCCAACTACATTCTGGGGATCCAGATCTATCGTGACAGATCTAAGAGGATGTTGGGACTTTCACAGTCCAGGTACATAGACACCATACTGAAACGATTCAGTATGGAAGATTCCAAGCGCGGTAATCTACCGGCTTGTCACGGAATCACCCTCTCCAAAGAGATGTCTCCCAAGACTGGTTTGGAAAGGGCTCGCATGTCATCTATACCCTACGCATCTGCGGTAGGCTCTATAATGTATGCGATGTTATGTACCAGACCAGATGTAGCATACGCATTGAGCGTTGTAAGACGGTATCAGTCGGGCCCAGGGGAGAAACACTGGATAGCAGTAAAGAACATTCTCAAGTACATGAGAAGGACTAAGGAGATGTTCTTGGTGTATGGCGGAAAAGACCTCCAGATCGAGGCCTTTGCTGACTCCAGCTTCCAGAGTGACAAGGATAACTCCAAGTCCATGTCGGGTTATGTCTTTACCCTCAATGGAGGGGCGGTTTGCTGGAAGAGTTCCAAGCAGGAGACCGTTGCTGACTCAACTATGGAAGCGGAGTACATAGCTGCTTGCGATGCCGCAAAGGAAGCTGTCTGGATGAAGAAGTTCCTCACGGAACTTCAGGTGGTTCCTATCATTGTTAATCCAATACCGCTGTATTGTGACAACAACGGAGCTATAGCTTTAGCGAACGAACCCAGGTCCCATCAGAAGTCCAGGCATATTTTGAGGCGGTACCACCTGATCAGGGAGATCGCAGATCGCCGGGAGATCGAGGTGAAGAGAGTAAATACGGAAGATAACACTGCAGATCGACTCATGAAGGCCCTACCCCAGACTTAGTTCGAGCGGCTGATCGAGATGATAGGTCTTCGATACGCCAGTACATGGCCTTAGTGCAAGTGGGAGATTGTTAGTGTATATGCCCTAGAGGCCATTACTGTATTATACTAGTATGTATATTACTTGATGGAAGCTTGGGATATTCACCTTGTATTGACAATCTTACTCAAAATAGTAGTATGCTACTTGGTTTGTTTCTGCTTTAATGTGTGCATGTGTTTCTTTTAGCATATCGCCTTTATACATTAGTGGAGCCCTTAGGATCTTTGCTTGATTACCAGCGTTGTGATGGCAGTCACACTCGTGGGGGCTGGGTAATCTACAAGCACATCCTTATGTAGGTCCCTAGTCGCAGGACTATCGAGACAGGGCATCGATACTCCGGAGTAGACTAGCGCATGCGCTTCTTATCCCAGCTTGGGAGACGGTTTGTCCCATAGCCGTCAGTACGTCATACTTGAGATAGTATGCGGGTGCTCGTTAGGTTACGAGTACATTGGACAGGACTCGTCGGGAACTGTTGCTTGGTATTATACCTATCGTCAGTTATCAGTTCCCAGGTGACATGAGTACAGCTTAGTCCGTTGACTTGACACTGTCACTTCGCCTCGAGTGTGTTCCCACTGTACTTTGATTACTGCCCTACCATGGCTCAAAGGAGTCGTGCAAACAGGTAGTTTTTAGGTGCAGTCCCGAAGCACTTGGAGGCAGTGACGGTTAGACAGGATTCGTCTCTCCCGGTATTGGGGGTTGATATCGCGCTGTGTCTCGGAGAGACATTACACAAAATCCCTGGCCAGGGCAAGCGAAATAGACTGGTAGGTTTCCAGTGTTATCTCAGGTGTTCTGGGCTACACTCCGATACGACTTGTACCGCTTGTAGGGGACTGACGTTTACCGCCCCCCTAGGCCCGCCATGCGATGTTCTTAGACGAACATACCGGACTGTACGGAGACTGTCACATTCAGGCTCAGTAGGAGTTCAGATGGGTTTACCTTGTCAGTCTTCTTATCGGCATCTACCTGGGGACCGTTACGTACAGCTAGTGCCGCTTGCGGTCTATGGTTAAACCCACTGCCAGCGTAGTGTCGAGTCTTTAGAGTCCCACACAGAGGGTTATTCGCCTTTAGGCAAAATGAGTAGAGATCGCATGGTTTTGCGACAGGGTTCGTTCACATCCGCGCACTTGTGCACGTTTGGTGTCCGGACAGCTTATACTAGCGAGCTTTGGTTTAAGCTGGATCCTAGTATATGATTTGGGATTGGTTTTATCTCATTGTATTCGTGTTCCTCGGAACACGGATACGGGTGTGTATGCACAGTTGACTGAGACAGAGGCAGAGGACTTTCATTAGGGTTGATGACCATTGTCATTTTCTTAACCTTAATGTTTATGTGTGAATTATGATTTATTAATATTAGTTAATTATAATTGTGCATGGTTAGGGTTGTTGACCATTTGACTATACTTGACTTGTTGACCTAGGTTGATAAGTTGACCATCATCATTCCATATGAAAGATGCTTTTTGATCCTTGCAAAAGCATTTAATGTGAAATGATAATGGTCATTTCTTGATCAACCATGACAATTATCTTTAGCTAATTATCTATTTTTCATAAATCACATATATGTGAGAAGGTTGCATTATTCTTCTCACTTGATAATTTTCATTCTCTCTCCTCCTCTTCCTCTCTCTCTAGCTCTCCCCTCTCATGAGTTGAGAACCATTTGAGCTTGAGATAATCCCTTCAAAAATACTCTCTACTCTTTCTAAGGTCCTGGGTTTAGCACATCAAGCACCTTAGTTACTTCTAGTTTGAAGTTGGAGCCAAAGGTAGAGGCCCTCGGGTGGATCTTTCTTCTGCAAGAGAAGGCGACGAGACGATCCGTTCTTTTACTCCAAGGAGCAAGAAGAGAAGGACTTGAAGACCTAGGTATAACCCCTTTTCCGAGTAGCTAAACACTTTTAGCTTGTTGTTAGTTTTTGTTTAGCAAAGATCCCTCCTTTACATAGTCCATGTTGCTTAGTGTTGTAAGAATCAGATTTTTCATAACGTTTCCGCCTCCCCGCAAGCACCGGGGTGGGCAACGTGAACTTACAACTAACTGCACGTAACGGCTCTCCTGGTATTTGTCAATAAGAAGGTCGATGAGAAAACTCATCCGAACTTCTACTGAGCCTGTATGTGATATTTTCCGTACAGTTCGGTCTGTTCATCTAAGATACTCGCATATCAGACTTAGGGGGATGGTAAACGTCAGACCCCTAACCGCCCAATAAGTTGTTAGGAATATGTATGCCCTAGAGGCCATTATTATACATCTGATGTATATTATAGTGGATGCATGGACATATATATAGAGGACTTTCTTGCTCGACGTTATATTATGCTATCTAGTTACTCTTTATCTTAACATGTTGACCGGTATTCTTTACTATCTTGCTCTCACATGATGATAAAACCCTTAAGATATGTACTTGACTGCAAGGATTATGATGAGATCATACTAGTGGGGCCAGGGTGGTCCATAAGTACATTCTTTAATCATTTCCTAGTCGTGGGAATATTGAGACCAGGGCATCGATATTCCAATGTAGACTATTGTGTATGTTTCTTGACCCTTAGAGGGCGATGGTTAATCCCACAACCATTGGTTTGTGACATCAAAGATTGTACACAGGTGCTCATTGGAGAATGGGTACACCGAACAGGACTCGCAAAGGACTCCTATGTGGTAGTATACCTATCGTCAGATAGCAATCCTTTGGTGACACTGGTACAGGTTAGTCTGTAGACCTGAGATCGTCATAGTGACTTGTGTGGCTCCCACTGTGCTTTGATTTCCTCCTTACCATGACTTAAAGGAGTCGTGCAAACAGGTGGATTTTGGGTACAGTCCCGAGTCATATAGAGGCAATAAGCGATAAGAAGGGTTTTGTCTCTCCCGGTATTGGGGTTGATGTTGCGCTATGCTCAATTGGCTATACCTGGAAGTCCCTGACCAGGGCTGCTGCTGAGATTTACTGATAAGAGTTATCAGTAGTTTCTCAAACCGTTATACGCCAGACATCGGCATGACTTATCACGTTACTGGGGTATGACGTTTACCTCCCCTAGACATGATATGCGACATATCAGATGAAAAGACCGGACTGTATGGGAGTGTTACTGATAGGCTTCATGGAGAGTATGGACTAGCTTGCTTGTTGATCTTCATATCGCTCAATTCCCATGTAGTTGTTACATCCAGCTAGTACCGCTGACGGCTTGTAAGTGTTTGATGTGATCATCACCTACTTCTGGCGTATTGACGAGTCTTTAGAGTCCCACACAGAAGTTTCCTGGTTCGAGCGAAACGAAGTAGGGCACATATATGATATGTGCGTGGGCCTGATTAAATACATGTATGTGATACCGTATTGTAATCTGGCAGTTATCTGATGTCGGTCTGGTTATATGTGATATAACCGGATTATCGAATCAAGTGTTGGTTTGATAATGTGATATTCAGATTAATGATATTAGTCGGTTATATGTGATATAACCAGATTATTAGATCAAGTGTTGATTTAATAATGTGATATATATTATATGTGATATAATTATATCTTAACTAATATCATTAGCTCAATAATTACTTTATATATATATATATATATATATATATATATATTATAAGAAGCATGGAATGTTTTTCTATTTTGAGAAAATAGAAAAATGAGGTGTAAATTGTGGAGATATTTGTGGAATGGGCAAGGCATGGGTTTTATTATTTGTATATTAGTCTTGACTCACTATTCAAGCATGGTTGGAATTTAGAATTGCAATTTTATTCCATATTTGAATAAGTGAGGAAAGAGAGAGCCATTTGAGTTTACTCTCATCATTTTTATTCTTTATGCCTTAGCCATTTCTTGAGCTCTAGCTCTCTCTTACTCTCTACAATTTTCTTCACCTCAAATCCAAGTTCAAACCCTCACATGTGATGTGAATCATTGAACTTGAGAAAACCCTAGTGAACAAATTAAACCCCTACTTCACCATTACACATTAGATTAGCAATTTTATGTGGAGTGTTTCCTTCACTAGTGAGATTAGTGAAGGGTTAGCTTGAGCTTGTGGACTTCGGGTGGATTTTCTTTGGTGCGATGATCACGAAGGAGCTTCTTTCATCTTGAAGAGGAGCCTTGTGGAGTCGCGTGGACCACAATCCGGAGCTATTAAAGAGAAGGACTCGAACTACAATGGTTGTATACTCTTTTCTTTTCTGTAGTTCATCACATCATCATAGGGAAACCCTAATATTCTAGTAAAGATCTTGTTAGTCTAACTTAGCACCTAATAAAATTAAAATTTGGCATGCTTGATGCCTCTAAAACCTCATGGTGGTGCTAAGGTCGACTTTCATGGCATCAAAGCAACTAGGCATTGGATGTTGACCTATGGGGGGTTCTCACTGTGTGACAGTGTGGCGAAGCATAGGCTCTTATCCCCAGGGTGTCCCAATACCGGAAGGTGTTCCAGCGGGTTGTAGTCCTCATGAGGGGGCATGCGTAAAAAGTAGATGTTGAGGGACTTGTAGGTGCCACAGCGATCCCATTAGATGGGGTGGCTGCCTCACTTTCATGGTATCAGAGCCAAGCTGGAACATTAGGGTAGCTTGTAGCGACGTTAGAAATTCGCCGTTTTTGTCGCGTAAAAACTGCCGATAAAAAAAGTTTCCAAAATGATGTTTTGAGTTGTTTGCACACCCTGCGGGCTCACAGTTTGAACCGAGAAGCCGCAGGGTGGAGGTGCGCACCCCGGGGACAGCTGAGGGGGACCAGAGGCCGGACCCACACCCCAAGACCACCACAAGGTGGCCTTAGGGTTGGGTGACCCGAGAGCACCCCAACTGGGTGCTCTCGGGTCTGCCTTCCCTTAGGGGACACCTCGAGGTGGCCCCTGGGGGTAGGTACCCTCCCGAGGCCCCCATTCGACAGTTAATTTTGGTGTCTTTTCCTTCGCGAAGATTCGGGCAGATTTCGAGTTCGTTTCGACTCCCGAATTGACTTAAAACGATTGTTTTTGGAACTTTAGCTCACTGGATTTTTCAAAGTTTTGGAAAAATTGGTTAAGTTTGCTAATTGCGTGTGGAATTCTAATGTCGTTGTTACTTTACAAGCTTTGTGATGTGTGATACAATAATTAGAGTCCGGATTAATTAGTTTTATGAAAACTAGTTAGTATATTGTAAATCTAGTCGTTTAGTCTCAATTGATCGATTGCCACGAAGTTTTGATTCGGATTAAAACTCCGTCGCAATTGCGTATTGTACGTGATCGCTAAGTCGGGAATCTTGTTGAATTATCCGACAACCAATTGAAAATAGTTTTCAATTTGAGACCGAAATGCAAGATTTATAAGTTAGTCATGAAATCTGGAGATATTCCGGGTTTATGATGTCTAAAGATATTGCGGATTCTAATTATTGTAGTTTTCTGTTTTCTTTTCTGTGACCGTAAGTGTAATATGTGGGGTATCCCAATCTCGTTGCTATATGTCAACAAGTTTTAGAGATACATATATTTGCTTATGTTGATGATATGTGATATCATGTGTTGCTGTTGATATGATTTATTGGATCGTCGTGAAGAATAGCCGAGGGGTTTTATGTGAGATGAGGGTTTTTATTTTCATTCATGTAAAATATGTATGTAATATTCTTTTATTGGGACACTTCCGGGTTGAGGATGATGTCTCCACTGTTGTATATTATTTACTTTTCCGCATTAGGATAGACCCAAGACGAGGAGCACAAATAACCGGGTTCTAAAATCCAGTGGGAGACCATCTCAAGGAGTTGAGACCGGGTCTCCTAACTCTAGAATTGGCAAGGTTACTTGCCGCTCTCGTAGGGGTCTAGGGATGTGGGTTTGGCTATTCATCACGACCGTGGAATCCGTGTTGTACATTACTGGCTAAATTTAAATCACAGACATCCTAGTATATCCAATATTTTATATGTTGCTTCTGCTACTTGATTATGTGATATTGATCATATAACCGCGTGAGATGAATGTAATATTATATATATGATATATAATAAACGTTACTTATATTTTGCACCCGCGCTAGTCCAACCCCCGCTCAGCCGGTAGTTAAGTAACCTAACGGTGCATGACGGGGCCCCGTGACGAATGCGGATGACATAAGCGTACGTTCTATTTTCGTTTCATTTTTCTGTAAAGTTTAGGAAATATTAATTGATGGGACTTCATTAATGAGATTAATGAAAAGAAAGAAACCAAAAGAAGTTGTAGAATCAAAT
The DNA here is from genome assembly GCA_030015575.1 of Agapanthus africanus. Lineage (NCBI taxonomy): Eukaryota > Viridiplantae > Streptophyta > Magnoliopsida > Asparagales > Amaryllidaceae > Agapanthus > Agapanthus africanus. Next base: position 310,345,707 of record JASDDO010000024.1, read on the forward strand.
TTTCGAAAAGGGTAGCTCTAGTTCTTGCTTTGCATAGTGGTATTCCTCGATGAATATCCAGCAGCTCATTCGATGAGGAAAGAGCCGAGATCCCTTCATCGGGAGTGATCTCTTTAGCCAAACTAGAAAATGCTACAACCCACTCGGTTTTGTCTTTTGACTGCTTCTCTAGTTCTTGCTTTGCATAGTGGTATTCATGAATATCCAGCACTTCATTTGATGAGGAAAGAGTCGAGATCCCTTCACTGGGAGTGAGCTCTTTAGCGAAGCTAGCAAAAGCCTCAAAAAGACTCCTTTTCTAAATCACTATATTCTACAACGATATCGAGTTCATTACGCTCATGGTTTTCTTAAGAACTTGCGTAGCCCTCCGTCATTTCAGATAAGTACTATTCAGTATTCATGCTGCGTTTGTTGACCTCCGTCAAGGCGTAGTGCGTGGTAGCTGATTAGTTCTTATCTGCCGCATGTGATGCGATTGGATTAGGGTAGTTGTACGGCCTTGTTGACCTCCGTCAATGGTCGTGCGGGTGGGTTTAATTCAATCAAGAAATGAACGGGTTGAACTTGACTAGCAGCCTATGGTTTGTTGACCTCCGTCAAGGTCATTGGAAGGTAGGGGTAAAAACCATTATCAGGAATTTCAAGTGTTGAAATTTACAATGAGATTGCATACCTTCTATATGATAGTTGGATCCTGATACCCACTGCGAGTAAGAGTTACTCCTGGGAGAGTTTTCCACTTTACAATTAGCCGATCAAGTAGGTGTCTAGAAAGGTGTCAACAGGGTTATGCCTTTAGGAAAACGAGGTTTATTCTTATTAGGTCCGTGCGAAAGCACGGGGAACCTCCCTTGGAGTACCGATACCTGCCTGGCCGAACGATTGGCGAACCTGTAGGGTGTAATTAATCCCGGCTAATCTTACCTTTTATAGGTTGAAAGAAGATTTTGATAAAAACAGTGGGAGCCATCCTGATTAGATAAGATAATAACCAATCTAATCTTGTAAAGAGCGCACGCTAACGTGTTTCCTTCTCTCTCTCTCCAGGAAGCAACCAATGTCACGCCTTAATCAAGATAATAAAATAGATGTATTGACCGAACCCTCCTTTTATACAGGGCTAGAGAACGTTGGTCCCGCTCTTTCTTATGACTGTCATAAGTCTGAGCAAGGGATAGGGGAGTATCAGGATTCCCATGCCACCCATGCAAAGAAACAACATGTTGATGTATCTTCTTCGAGTGTGTTCGTTACCGAGAATTGTTTCTCAGTTTATGCTACGTCCTGGGTATTGGATACCGGATCAGAATCCCACGTATGTAATTTGTTACATGGGCTAAAGAAAGGTAGAGAACTGGGAAAGGGTGATAAATTCCTAACAGTAGGGAATGGTGCAAATGTTGCGGTGAAGGCAGTTGGCGATTATCACCCTGTATTACCAACTAGTAATACATTGATTCTGAATGACTGTTACTACGTACCGAAGATGATGTGCAATATTATATCGGTTTCTTTGCTAACTAAAGAAAGATATAATCTCACATTAAAGGATAATGTTATGAACATTTTCCAGAATCAAGTGTTGATTGGATCTGGTACATTATGTAACGGTATATACGTTCTTAATCAAAGTACAGTTCTTAACATACAGAACACAAACAAGAGGAAAAGTTCAGAAATGAATGAATCCTTCTTGTGGCACTGTAGACTAAGTCATATCAATGCGACAAGACTGACTAAGTTGCATAAAGATGGATATTTGAATCCGTTTGAATTTTTATCTTATGAAACTTGCCAATCATGTCTCAAAAAACAAGATGACCAGAACTCCGTTTACTGGAAATGGATAAAGTACTTTAGAACTCTTGGAACCGATACATGGTGATGTATGCGGTCCTATGTCTACACATGCTAGGAATGGTTTTTCATACTTCATTACATTCACCGATGATCTCTCAAGGTTCAGACATGTGTTCTTGTTGAAACACAAGTCTGAAGCTTTTGAGAAATTCAAGAAATATAAGTGCGAAGTTGAAAGCCAGACGGGCAAAAGTATTAAAATCCTACGATCTGATCGGAGAGGTGAATACTTGAGCGGGGAATTCCGAGACTATTTAAAAAAGAATGTAATTCTCTCTCAGCTTACTCTTTCGTATACACCATAGCACAACGGTGTATCGGAGCGGAGAAATCACACCCTGTTAGATATGGTGCGCTCTATGATGAAGACTGCTAAATTACCTATTTCCTTTTGGGGAAATGCGCTTAAGACAGCTGCATACCTATTGAATAGAGTTTCGACCAAATCTGTGCCTACCACTCCATATGAGATATGGAATGGGAAGAGACCATGTCTTAATTTCATTAAGATATGGGGTTGTCCGGCCTATGTCAAAAAGAAAAATCCGGACAAGCTTGAGGCAAGGACAGTTATGTGCAAGTTTGTAGGATATCCCAAACATTCGCGAGGGCATATCGTTTACCAAAGTGAGGAACAAAAGGTGTTTGTTGCTCAACATGCCACCTTTTTGGAAAATGAATTTCTTGTAAAAGAAATTAGTGGCAATGAGGTAGAACTGGAAGAAGTTCCAGCAGAACAAACCACAACTGACGATTTGGTGGAACCGGAGGATCTAATAGTACACAACGAACCCCAGCCACTCCGCAGATCTAGTAGAGTTCCTCATCCACCTGAGAGTTACTACGGTTTTCTCGTAGATGGTGGGAGCGAGGATTGCATCATGGAAGATGATGACCCAACTAGTTTCGAGCAGGCCATCATGAGTGGAGACTCTGTGAAATGGCTGGATGTTATGCGATCCGAGATGGAATCTATGTACACCAACAAAGTATGGACTTTGGATGTTGATCCTGAAGGGGTAAAACCCATTCGGAGCAAGTGGATCTTCAAAAAGAAGATTGGTGTAGATGGAAAAGTTGAGACTTTCAAAAATAGACTTGTAGCAAAAGGTTTTTGTCAACGACCTGGCGTCGACTATGATGAAACCTTTTCTCCTGTCGCTATCTTAAGTCCATCAGGATCCCATTTGCCATTGCTGCATACCATGACTACGAAATATGGCAGATGGACGTCAAGACCACTTTTCTAAATGGTGATTTAGAAGAGAGCGTGTACATGACACAACCATAGGGCTTCGTAGACAGTAGGAGCAGCGAAAAGGTGTGCAAGCTGCTTAAATCCATCTACGGATTAAAGCAGGTGTCGCGGAGTTGGAACATCTGTTTTGATGAAGCTATCAAAGAGTTTGACTTCATCAAAAATGTAGATGAACCTTGTATATAAAAGAAGGCCGTAGAGAGTAAGGCGGTCTTCCACGTATTGTCCGTGGATGGCATACTCTTGATAGGAAATGATGTTCCTATACTACACTCGGTCAAGCTCTTCTTATCACACAAGTTCTCCATGAAAGATCTTGGTGATGCCTCCTACATCCTGGGGATAAAGATCTATAGAGATATATCTAAATGGATGTTGGGATTGTCCCAATCCAGGTACATAGACACCATACTAAAGAGGTTTAGTATGGAAGATTCCAAGCATGGTAATGTACCCGCTTGTTCAGGAATCACTCTCTCCAAAGAGATGTCTTCCAAGACTGATTTGGAGAGGGCTCGCATGTAAGGGATATCCTATGCTTTGGCAATAGGCTCTATCATGTATGCGATGTTATGTACCAGACCGGATGTAGCTTACTTACTAGGTGTAGTGAGCAGGTATCAATCAGATCCTGGGGAAAACCATTGGACAGCTATGAAGAACATTCTTAAGTACTTGAGAAGGACTATAGAAATGTTCTTGGTGTATGGTAACGGTGAACTCCAGGTGGAGCCCTTTACCGATTCGAGCTTCCAGAGTGATAAGGACGACAGTAAGTCGGTTTCGAGTTTTGTCTTTACCCTCAACGGAGGGGCGGTGTGTTGGAAGAATTCCAAGCAAGACACCGTAGCAAACTCGACGATGGAGGCTGAATACATCGCTGCCAACGATACTGCCAAAGAAACTGTCTGGATGAAGAAGTTCATTTCTGAGCTTGGTGTGGTTCCATCCATTGAGCATCCAATACCTGTGTATTGTAATAACAATGGAACGGTGGCTTTGGCCAAGGAACCCAGGTCCCATCAGATATCCAGACATATTCTGAGGCGGTATCACCTGATCAGGGAGATAGTAGATCGCCGGGAGATCGAGATCAGGAGAGTTGACACGAAGGACAACGTAGCGGATCCACTCACGAAGGCCCTCCCGTAGATACAGTTTGAGAGACTTTTTGGGATGTTGGGTATGAGATACTACAACACATGGCCTTAGTGCAAGTGGGAGATTGTTAGGAATATGTATGCCTTAGAGGCCATTATTGTACATGTGATGTATATTATAGTGGATGCTTGGACATATATATAGAGGACTTTCTTACTCGACATGATAGTATGCTATCTGGTTACTCTTTATCTTAACATGTTGGTATTCTTTACCGTCTTTCTCTCACATGTTGATAAAGCCCTTAGGATATGTACTTGACTGCCAGGATTATGATGAGATCATACTAGTGGGGCCAGGGTTGTCCATAAGTACACCCTTTAATCAGTTCCTAGTCGTGGGAATATCGAGACCAGGGCATCGATATTCCAATGTAGACTAGTGTGTACGTTTCTTGTCCCTTAGAGGGCGATGGTTGATCCCACAACCATTGGTGTGTGACATCAAAGATTGTACATAGGTGCTCATTGGAGAATGGGTACACCGAACAGGACTCGCCGAGGACTCCTATGTGGTAGTATACTTATCGTCAGATAACTGTCCTCTGGTGACACTGGTACAGGTTAGTCTATAGACCCGAGATCATCATAAAGTCTTGTGTGGCTCCTACTGTGCTTTGATTTCCTCCCTACCACGCCTCAAAGGAGTCGTGCAAACTGGTGGATTTTGGGTACAGTCCCGAGTCACATGGAGGCAATGAGCGATAGGAGTGATTTTGTCTCTCTCGGTATTGGGGATTGATGTTGCGCTATACTCGATTAGCTATAACTGGAATTCCCTGGCCGGGGCTGCTGCTGAGATTTACTGATAAGAGTTATCAGTAGTCTCTCCAACCGTTATAGGCCAGACATCGGCATGACTTATCACGTTACTGGGGTCTGACGTTTACCACCCTTAGACATGATATGCGACATATCAGACGAAGAGACCGAACTGTACAGTAATGTTACTGATAGGCTTCATGGAGAGTACGGACGAGCTTTCTTGTTGATCTTCATATCGCTCAATACCCGGGTAGCCGTTACGTCCAGCTAGTACCGCTGACGCCTTGTAAGTGATTGATGTGATCATCATCTACTTCTCGCATATTGACAAGTCTTTAGAGTCCCACACAGAAGTTTGCTGGTTCCCGCGAAACGAAATAGGGCACATATGTGATATGTGCGTAGTCCTAATTAAATACGTGTATGTGATACCGTATTGTAATCTGGCAGTTATCTGATGTCGGCCAGGTTATATGTGATATAACCGGATTATCGAATCAAGTGTTGGTTTGATAATATGATATTCAGATTAATGATATTAGTCGGTTATATGTGATATAACTGGATTATTAGATCAAGTGTTGATTTAATATAGTGATATATATTATATGTGATATAATTATATCTTAACTAATATCATTAGCTCACTAATTGCTTTATATATATATATATATATATTAATGTATATTTGATATATATAAATGTATATATTATTATATGAAGCATGTCATGTTTTTCTATTTTGAGAAAATAGAAAAATGAGGTATAAATTGTGGAGATATTTATGGAATGGGCAAGGCATGGGTTTTATTATTTGTATATTAGTCTTGACTCGCTATTCAAGCATGGTTGCAATTTAGAATTGCAATTTTATTCCATGCTTGAATAAGTGAGCAAAGAGAGAACCATTTGAGTTTACTCTCATCATTTTCATTCTTCATGCCTTAGCCATTTCTTGAGCTCTAGCTCTCTCTTGCTCTCTATAATTTTCTTCAGCTCACTTCAAAGTTCAAACCCTCACATGTGATGTAAATCATTGAACTTGAGAAAACCCTAGTGAGAAAATTAAACCCATACTTCACCATTACACATTAGATTAGCAATTTTATGTGGAGTGTTGCCTTCATGTAATACCCCAGGTGGAGTTGGGGCTGAATACCACCTACCCCTTGAGAAGTGAGATGTTATCCGGTATCGAGGTGGGGATGTAACCGATACGGATGCACACGGGAACCCACCAGAACAATGGGGAGTATCGAATTCCATTCCGAAAAAGGGCACTATCTGAACTATAAATGGAATGATACCACTCTTATAACACAGAGGCGCCTTTTGGATGAATCGGAACTCCGGAGTTTGAAAACTCCGTAGTTAAGCGTGCTTAAGCCAGAGAAATTCTGGGATGGGTGATCTACTGGGAAGTAGCCCCGGGTTCATTCAAAGGGACAAAACCGTGCGGCTTCGGCCAGAGCGGACAATACCATCTGTGTTTGGGGATGGGCCATGAAGGTTTCGCTTGAGCTTGTGGACTTCGGGTGGATCGTCTTTGGCGCAAAGATCATGAAGGTTCTTTCATCTTAAAGAGGAGCCTAGTGGTGGATTCGCATGGACCACAACCCAGAGCTATTGAAAAGAATGACTCGAACTACAAAGATTGTATACTCTTTTCTTCTCTTTAGTTCATCACATCATCATAGGCAAACCCTAATATTCTAGTAAAGATCTTGTTAGTCTAACTTAACACCTAATAAAATTAAAATTTGGCATGCTTGATGCCTTTAGAACCTCATGGTGGTGCTAAGGTCGACTTTCATAAGTCGTGCCGGAGGAGAGTCCAATCACCCTGAGAAACTACTGGAGTGCCTACCAGTATTTCTCGATTGCCCTGGCAAGAGACTTTGTGTAATTTCTTTCCAAACACTGCATGATATCAACCCCCAATACCGGGAGAGACGAATCCTATCTGACCGCTACCGCCTCAAAATGCTTCGGGACTACACCCAACTACTACATGTTTGCATAACTCCTTTGAGTCGTGGTAGGGTAGTAATCTAAGTGCAGTAGGAACACACTTGAGACGAAGTAGCGATGGCAAGTCAACGGACTAACCTGTACTGATGTCATCTGGGAACTGCTTCCTGACTATAGGTATAATACCAACCAGCAGTTTCCGATGAGTCGTGTCCAGTGTAACTCATAACCTAATGAGAACCTGCATACTATCTCCAGTACGTCGTACTAATGGCTATGGGACAGACCATATCCCTTACTGGGATGAGAAGCATATACGCTAGTCTACTCCGGAGTATCGATGCACCGTCTCGATAATCCTGTAACTAGGGACCTGTATAAGGATGCGCTTATAGACTACCCAGCCCCCACTAGTGTGACTGCCATCACAACATAAGTAGTAAAATAAAGATCCTAAGGGCTTTACTATTATGTATAAGCGATATGCTAAAAGAAACGCATGCACATATTGAGGTGGAATCAAACCAGGTAGCATACTACCATTTTAAGCAAGACTGTTGTCTGTGAATATCCCAAACTTCCAATATGTAATATACAATCCAATATGATACAAAAATGGTCTCTAGGGCATATATCACTAACAAGTTCATATAGGTGTCGTTTAGTGACCATCTCGTGCTACGTTAATACATTCTGTACCAACTTACCCAGTTATCCCCGTGTAATGTATTGTATTGATTATAGATACAAGTCTTGCCGAAACTATGGATATACGTTGTTCAAGTAGTCAGGTTCAGGATGTAACCTTGTAAACATATCAAGTTATAGCCATGATTCGATCAAGTCAAGTCATGTATTCAGGTTTGATATTGAAGTTTGAATTCCAGTATTCTGGTTCATGTTCAAGTTATACATGTTAGTGTTTGGATTCATGTTTGAATTGGATTCTGATTTGAGTTTGGATTCAGGTTTAGATTTAAACTCAGACTTGAGTCAGACACTTGTAACTGATTTAGATTCCGAATTAGGTTCGGGAGTTATCGGTAACTGCAGCACATGGACGGCAGGACTTGTGTATTTTTCCTAGAAAATTACCATTGATAACTCCGTTATGTTTTCTACCTCAAATAGGCAAGCACTCACTTTCTCCGGCTTCCTGGGGCTCAAGAGAATTGATCCCGCTTAAACCTATATTTACTAAAGTCCTTAACTGTTGTTTTATATAACTCGAAGGGTTTTATGAAAAAAATATTTTTAATATAATTAAAAATAAACCTTGAGAATTTATTTATATTATTTAGGGTTTTCAAGGATGTGAATTTTAAGGATTTGAGGTATTTTAGTGGTAATAGCATAGCTTGGAAAGTTCATGATAGTTTATTGTAAAACTTTTCTTTTATTGGTATCTTGATGGTATTTTGATAAAACTTGTAATTCTTTCATTATACAAAATGTAAGTTTATTATATTTTGAAAATATATGGATTTGTAATATTTATATAATTATTAAAAAATTAAATTTTTAATTAAGTAGAAAAATTCGTTTTTCTTAAAAACCGTATTAAAAACCTTTCGAGATTGAATGCTCCATGAGGAGATCTGCATGTCACTCTACTAGTTCAAGGATGTGCGATAATCCGCACCATCCAATAGCGGGTCCCCTAAAGAGGGTTGTAGATATATATTTTCAAAGGAATTTAAAATACAATTTAAAAGAAAACCGGTTGTTATAGTAAATGGGATTTTAATGTAATATTGTACTCGTAACAAAAATTACAACAAAGATGTATTGTGTTATGGAACCATGTGTGTATGTGAGAGGTAGATCGTTATCTCGTGAATTTTCCTAAAGTTGTGTTTAAACAAAACAATAAAATATAATATATACAAAATTCATGGTATTTTAATGTAAAAGTTAAGTTAAAGTTATTTTGCATGATGTTTTTGATTAAAAGTTGGTTCTAAACATTGGTTTTATGATAACATGTATGGTGTAAGAATATGGATGAGCAATGTTAAAGAAAAAGTGGAATTTCTAGGGTTTAGAAGAAGATGTCGGTATTAACTCCACCTACCGACATATATTTTGAAATAAGATTTTCAAGAAAGAAGAAGAGGGATTGAAAAGGGCTTATAAGCTAGTTAGCCTATGAAAAGGTAGAAGAGGGAGGTGTGAACTTCGTGGCGTCATGGGATCGTCAGAAAAGCTTCGATTCTTTGCCGGAAGTTGACCGCTTGCTAACTCCTCTTGTACTTAGAAAATTTTGAGAGTTTTGGTTAGGGATTTCAGAATGATGAAGGGCTAGGGCATGGGATGGTATTTATAGTATGGAATTAGGGTTTTGGAATTAAAATGGTTAATTAAAATGCATTAAAATGATGATAAATGGGAAATTGAATGGTCTATGTTTGATTGTAGAGCAATCAAACAGTGTAGGGAAGTTAAGGGTAGGGGAAAGGGTTTGTGTGCAGACCCTAGGCCTCATTGGACTCGGGCCGACCGTCGGTTCCATCATAGGGAGAAGATCTATCGGTCGAATTGGGGGTGGGGCCGGTGGATTCTTTCCACGTGTTCCTCTCAGTGTTAATATTCTTTTGCTCATGTTTTAATTCTTCTAACTTTTCATTTTTTATGTGTATTGCACGTGTAAACTTTTGGGCTTCCAAAAATTTTAAAAATAAAATTAGATAAAATTATGTGTCTGATGGGATTCGAACACAGGGGCTACGTCACAGCAGTGCAAGGCTTTACCAATGAGTTACAAGTTGTTTCTTACTGTTCCTAAACAAAATTTACTTATAACTTATACTCAGGCTTCTAAACTCCTTTCTGTACATTAAACTGAAAAAATTCGTACAGAAAATTCAGAGTCGTTACAACTCCCCCATCGAAAAGCACTACTTGGCGCTGATCTTTGCAACAACAAATCTCAAACACTACGCATTGTGTTAGTGTATATGCCCTAGAGGCCATTACTGTATCATACTAGCTTGTATATTACATGAAGGAAGCTTGGGATATTCACAGTTGTATAGACAATCTTGCTCAAAATGGTAGTATGCTACTTGGTTTGTCTCTACTTCAATATGTGCATGTGTTTCTTTTAGCATATCGCTTATATACATATTAGTAGAGCCCTTAGGATCTTTGCTTGATTACCAGCGTTGTGATGGCGCTCACACTCGTGGGGGCTGGGTAATCCATAAGCACATCCTTATACAGGTCCCTAGTCGTTGGACTATCGAAACAGGGCATCGATACTCCAGAGTAGACTAGCGTATGCACTTCTCATCCCAGCGGGGGAGACGGTCTGTCCCACAGCCGTCAGTACGTCGTACTTGAGATAGTATGCGGGTGCTCGTTAGGCTACGAGTACACTGGACAGGACTCGTCAGGAACTGTTGGTTGGTATTATACCTATCGTCAGTTATCAGTTCCCAGGTGACATGAGTACGGCTTAGTCCGCTGACTTGATACTGTCACTTCGCCTCGAGTGTGTTCCCACTGTACTTAGATTACTACCCTACCACGGCTCAAAGGAGTCGTGCAAATAGGTAGTAGTTGGGTGCAGTCCTGAAGCACTTGGAGGCAGTGACGGTTAGAAAGGATTCGTCTCTCCCGGTATTGGGGGTTGACATCGCGCTGTGTCTAGGAGAGCTATTACACAAGTAGTCCCTGGCCAGGGCAAGCGAGATATACTGGTAGGTTTCCAGTGTTATCTCAGGGTATTCTGGGCTACACTCCGACACGACTTGTACCGCTATTAGGGGACTGAAGTTTACCGCCCCCTAGGCCCGCCATGCGATGTATCAGACGAACAGACCGGACTGTACGGAGATTGTCACATACAGGCTCATTAGGAGTTCGGATGGGTTTATCTCATCGGCCTTCTTGTCGACATCTACCTGGGGACCGTTACGCACAGCTAGTGCCGCTTGCGGTCTGTGGTTAAACCCACTGCCAGCGTAGTGTCGAGTCTTTAGAGTCCCACCTAGAGAGTTTCCCTGCACTGAGCGAAACGTGTAGAGGCCGTATGGTTTTACGGCAAGGCTACGATCACTTACGTGCACTTGTGTGCGTATGCTGTTCAGGCTGGCAATACTAGTGGGCTTTGGTTTAAGCCAGATCCTAGTATTGCACAGATGGATTTTTTTTTTCTTCTGTGCATTCGTATTCTACGGAATACGGATGCGGGTGTGTATGCACAGATTTACGGAGTGGAGAAGGAGGAGGTGCCTCATTAGGGTTTTGATAGTTGGTTCGGTCAAAACCATTATGAGCCGGGGACATTATTTACTAATCCTATTAGTGATAATTATGTTGTGGCTAATTGCATTGACCATTTGACTATCTTGACTTTGTTGACCGTTTGACCAAAGTTGACTAAGATCTTCTTGAAAGATCTAAAGTATTCTTTGGTTTTCTTTTTCTTTTTGTTATGATAATGGTCATGTCATTTGTAGCCATCAACTTTTTCATGATAGGATTAGTAATGATGAAAAAGGGTATTATTGCAACCATGGTTGTGTTTTCTCTTTATTAAGCTTTTCATTTTGTTGATTCTTATTCCCTCTCTTGATATAAGAAGCTCCATGGTTGCTAACCTTTCTCCTTCTTCTTCCTCCTCTTGATCTCATCTTTTGATCTCATGTGTTGAGAGAAAAAGATCCCACAAAGACAAATACATCCATACATCTCCTCTATACATTCTAGGGCTTCTTGACTAGCAATCACTTTGCCCTAGTTGCCTCGGCTTGAGGCGGAGCTTAGTGTACATCTCTCGGGTGGATCATCTTCGACTCAAGAAGGCCGCGGAGGTGCCCAAGGTCCGGATCGACACTTGGAGTTTGGATGGACGAGCGGGACGGCGGAATGAAGACCCGAAGGACCGGTATCGTGAGGTATACTTTCTACAGCATAGTAGTTGTAGCCTCTTGTTGTTTACTAGTTTCTTGTTTAGCAAATATCCGACTTTTAGTCCATGTTGTCTTGTGCCAAAATTATCGTTTTTCGCCGTTTCCGCCTCCCCGTAAGAACCGGGGTGAGCAACGTGGACTTACAGTGGTATCAGAGCCTGGCTAAACATAAACTAGTAAGTTAGCAAAGTGTTTAGAACATCGATCGGAAAAAAGTCGCAAAACACGTCCGCAAAACCTCTAGTTTCTGTCGATTTTCATTCTGCTGAAAATGTGATTTAAAATATATGAAAAATCGTCTCAGGGTTTTGTGAAAACACTGCAGAAAAACGAGCCAGTGAATCGATCAAACGACCGCGGTTCCGCGGCAATGACATGCTCATTGCCGCGGTTCCGCGGCAATGATATGCTCATTGCCGCGGTTCCGCCGCGGTTTTGACTCGTCACTGGATCGGGTTTTGTGTAGTGTTTTAGTTTGGCTGTTTTGGGATTTGTAATGCATGTTTTTTCCACCCAGATTTTCCAGAGAGCAAATTGACTTTTGGGGTGGTTAAAAATCCGTATTTTGATCGGTATTCCGTACACTTTGGCTAATGGATATTATCTGTGATGTGATACATGTATTGAACGTCTACTAATCGCTATAAGTCGATTAGTGGGGGTTATACATGTCTGTGATCTGTAATGTTGATGGTTTGTGTATATGAACTCGGTGGATTGTCGCGGATGAATAGCCGGGAATGGATGTGAGATGAGAGTTTCTTTTTCTTTCATTCATTGTAAAATTTGTAAATTGATGTAATATTATTTGTATGGCCGCACAACCGGGTCGGGGTTGTAGCCGTCATTGTATAATTTCTTTTTACTGTTTTTGCTCCTAGGATAGACCCAAGGAGGGGTGCACAAACTACCGGGTATCTCGAAGTGCCGAGTGGCCAACTCACGGTGTTGAGGGAGGTTGGTTCGCTTCGGGTACTTGGCGGGTAGTTTGCCGCACCCGTAGGGGTCTAGGGTATGGTTTGGCTATTCATCGCGACCGTGTAATCCGTTTTTCGTTGCAGGCTCGAACGAATCGCGGGTTCCTAGTATATCCAATGTGTTCATCTGTGATCTGTAATGTGTATCATTGCTATATATTTATATATGATAACTATTTAGGCGTTGCTTATGTTTTACAGCCGCGCTAGCCCAGCCCCCGCTCTGTCGTTAGTTAAGTAACCTAACTGGTGATGACGGAGCCCCGTGGCGAATGCGAATGGCATAAGCGTACGTCATATTTTGGTTGTTTTCTGCAATGGTAGGATTAAATGATGGGACGCATTAAAAGAACTAATGCAAGAAAATAAACCAAGTAAAAGTCGATTGGAACACTTTCAAAACCACTCGGTTCTTTTCAAAAACCATCTTTTTAAATGCGGAGCTTGAACCACTCCTTTTAAAAGCTATCTCGTTCCATCGATTATATCAAGTTCACTACGTTCACGGTTTCGCCAAAACCATTTGTAGCCCTCCGTCATTTCGTATGGACATTCAATAGTATTCAAGCTATGTTTGTTGACCTTCGTCAAGGCATAGTGATTGGTAGCTGTTGGGTGTTCATATGTAGCATAGATAGATGTGTTGGTTTGGGACAGTCGTATTACCTTGTTGACCTTCGTCAAGGGTATGTGCGGGTGGGTTCAAATTAACCTGGATAATGACGGGTAGAACTTGACATGTGACTTATGATTTATTGACCTTCGTCAAGATCATAAGAGCATGGGGCAAAAATCCACATCGGGGGTTTCATAAGTACTGAAACTTGCTAGCGCTGCATACCATTTGGAGTGTGATGATTCTGGTAGGATTCCTTCGGTTTTATCACGCGATGATATTTAGATCCCGATCCTGCTGTGAGTATATGCTACTCCTCGGGAACTTTCTCACTTAACGATCAATGCTATAAACCAAGTAGGTGTCTAGAAAGGTGTTAGCGGGGCTACGCCCCCAGGGAAAAGAGGTTCTTAAATTAAGGAACTTCGCGAAAGCGTTGGAAAACCTCCCTCGAAGTACCGACACTGGCCTGGCTGAACGGTTAAGCAAGTATTGTACGGTGAGAAAGATCCCGACTAATTCTTCCTTTGTGGTTTGAGGAGGGATTCGAGAGACAGTGGGAGCCATCCTGTTTAGATAAATTAAAAACCAATCTAAACTTGCAAGAGCATCATGCTGAGTGTTTTCTTCTCTCTCTCTTAATTGCAGCGACCCAGTGACCACACCTAGGTTACATCTAGATAATAAAATGACTGAATCTGACTGTTATGACTGGCAAAGGTCTGTCCAGATGTCCATTGCCCATAACAAGCTGGGACACCTCTTGACCGATCCAACCCCTGCCGTCTCATGTCCAGTTTCCCCTGTCACGGATATTGATATTCGTAGGACATCGGAAGAAGACTGTGCGAAAGCCAAGTGGCTCGTGTTAGCCTCAGTTGATGGTATATACCAGAGGAAGCACGAGAAGATGGACTCAGCTTCTATCTTCCTCTATAACAAAGTTTTATATGGAGAGCAATCTCGTATCGCAAGATATGAGACCTCGTACGAATTGCTTCCAGCGAGGTTGGCTATTGGGTCATCTGTAGGGGGCAACGTCCTTACAGAGACCAGCTCTTCTGAGCTCTCGGACCTGAAGACCACGTTGAAGAACGGGTCAGATACTGACTCAGTTCAACAGTCTCTACCTACTACCCTAAAGGAAACTAGGGATGTAGAAAGAAAGGGAAAGGCAGAAGTTTCAAGAACAGATGTAGTGAAAGAAGGATGTTCCTATTGTTACGGGAATGAACATGGGCAGAAGGATTGCAGGGCTTGTAAAGCCAGTAGCCAGAATTCGAAGCATGTTGTGGCTTCGGCTTCGAGTGTGTTTGTGATAGAGAACTGTATGTCAGTTAACCCTACTTCCTGGGTATTGGATACCGGATCAGGATCTCATATCTGTAATTCGTTACAGGCTTTGAGAAACCGTAGGGTTATCAGGAAAGGTGATATGACTCTCAGGGTTGCTAACGGAATGAGCATGTATGCTGAATCCGTAGGGGAATATCATCTAGGACTGACAACTGGGCAGATATTGATTCTGCGTAACTGTTTTTATGTACCAGGTGCGACTTGTAATATCATATCTGTATCCTTGATATCTAAGGAAGGATATGATTTTACTTTTGTAAGCGATGTAGTAAACATCCACCTAAATCAAGTCCTGATTGGGTCAGGTACATTACAAAACGGAATATACGTATTGAATCAAGCTCAGATCTTCAGTGTCCAGAACACACTTAAAAGAAAGTCTCCGGAAATAAATCAGGCTTTCTTATGGCATTGTAGACTGGGTCACATTAATGAGACACGATTAACAAAGTTACATAAAGAGGGATACTTGAATTCGTTTGAGTATCAGTCTTATGCCACTTATAAATCTTGTCTCATGGGAAAGATGACAAAGTCTCCGTTCACTGGACACGGGGAAAGAGCAAGCGAGCTCTTGGGACTCATACACAGTGATGTGTGTGGTCCAATGTCTACACATGCGCGAAGTGGTTATTCATACTTCATTACTTTCACAGATGATTTATCTAGGTATGGGCATGTCTTCTTGATGAAGCACAAATCCGAGGCCTTTGAGAAATTTCAGGAATACAAGAATGAAGTTGAAAAACAAACAGGCAAAAGTATCAAGACACTAAGATCTGATCGAGGTGGTGAATACTTGAGTGCCGAGTTTCTGGGCTACTTAAAAGAGAATGGAATTCTCTCTCAGCTTACTCCTCCATACACACCATAACACAACGGTGTATCGGAAAGGCGGAATCGAACCCTATTGGATATGGTTCGTTCCATGATGAGTAAGGCTGAGTTACCGCGATCCTTCTGGGGTTATGCACTGGAAACAGCAGCATATCTCTTGAAGAAGGCTCCAACCAAGACTGTGCCTACCACCCCATATCAGATGTGGAGTGGGAAGAAACCCTGTCTTAAGTATCTTAAGACATGGGGATGTCCAGCTTTTGTAAAAAAGCAGCATGCGGACAAGCTCGAGGCACGCTCAGTACTGTGTAAGTTTGTGGGATACCCAAAGAACTCCAGGGGGTTTCTTTTCTATTCCGCAGAGGAACAAAAGGTTTTTGTTTCTCAGCATGCCCACTTCTTGGAAACTGAATTTTTAGAAAATCAGATAAGTGGGAGCGCAATAGAACTGGAAGAAATTCCAGAACCACAAGTTGTTACTGAAACCTTGGTAGAACCAGAAGGTTCGAAAGAACAGGACATTCCTACGCCACTCCGCAGGAGTAGTAGGCAGTCTCATCCGCCCGAGAGATACTACGGTTTTCTCATAGACGGGGATAGAGAGGATTGCACCATGGATTATGGTGAGCCTACTAGCTTCCAGCAAGCCATCCAGAGCGGCGACTCGGTAAAATGGCTGGATGCAATGCGGGCCGAGATGGAGTCTATGTACACCAACAAAGTTTGGACTTTGTACTTTGCTCCAGAAGGGGTAAAACCCGTAGGCTGCAAATGGATCTTCAGAAAGAAGATTGGTGTAGATGGGCAGGTTGACACCTATAAAGCTAGACTTGTAGCAAAGGGTTTTCGTCAAAGACCTGGTTTGGACTATGACGAGACCTTTTCTCCAGTGGCTATGCTCAAATCCATTCGGATCCTTCTTGCCATTGCTGCCTTCCACGATTATGAGATCTGGCAGATGGACGTAAAGACGGCTTTCCTAAATGGAAATTTGGAAGAGTGCGTCTATATGAATCAGCCGGAGGGATTCAATCAGAGTGGGAGCAGCGGTTGAGTGTGCAAGTTGCTCAAGTCCATCTATGGACTGAAGCGGGCATCGTGGAGTTGGAACATCTGCTTCGATGATACTGTCAAAGAATTCGACTTTATCAAAAACCCAGATGAACCATGCATTTACAGTAAGATTGTAGGGAGAACTGTAGTATTCCTCGTCTTGTACGTGGATGACATTCTCCTAATAGGAAATGATATTCCTATGCTACAGTCAGTCAATGGATTCTTGTCGCAGAGGTTCTCCATGAAGGACCTGGGCGATGCCAACTACATTCTGGGGATCCAGATCTATCGTGATAGATCTAAGAGGATGTTAGGACTTTCACAGTCAAGGTACATCGACACCATACTGAAAAGATTCAGTATGGAAGATTCCAAGCGCGGTAATTTACCGGCTTGTCACGGGATCACCCTCTCCAAAGAGATGTCTCCCAAGACTGATTTGGGGAGGGATCGCATGTCTATTATACCCTACGCTTCTGTGGTAGGCTCTATAATGTATGCGATGTTGTGTACCAGACCAGATGTAGCATACTCATTGAGCGTTGTAAGCCGGTATCAGTCAAACCCAGGGGAGAAACATTGGACAGCGGTAAAGAACATTCTCAAGTACCTGAGAAGAACTAAGGAGATGTTCTTGGTGTATGGCAGAAAAGACCTCCAGCTTGAAGCCTTTGCTGACTCCAGCTTCCAGAGTGACAAGGATGACTCCAAGTCCATGTCGGGTTATGTCTTTACCCTCAATGGAGGGGCGGTTTGCTGGAAGAGTTTCAAGCAGGAGACCGTTGCTGACTCAATTATGGAAGCGGAGTACATAGCTGCTTGCGATGCCGCAAAGGAAGCTGTCTGGATGAAGAAGTTCCTCACGGAGCTTCAAGTGGTTCCTACCATTGTTGATCCAATACCGCTGTATTGCGACAATAACGGCGCTATAGCTTTAGCGAAGGAACCCAGGTCCCATCAGAAGTCCAGGCACATTTTGAGGCGGTACCACCTGATCAGGGAGATCGTAGATCGCCGGGAGATCGAGGTGAAGAGAGTAAATACGGAGAACAACACTGCATATCCACTCACAAAGGCCCTACCCCAGACTCAGTTCGAGCGGCTGATCGAGATGATAGGTCTTCGATACGCCAGTACATGGCCTTAGTGCAAGTGGGAGATTGTTAGTGTATATGCCGTAGAGGCCATTACTGTATCATACTAGCTTGTATATTACATGATGGAAGCTTGGGATATTCACAGTTGTATACACAATCTTGCTTAAAATGGTAGTATGCTACTTGGTTTGTCTCAACTTCAATATGTGCATGTGTTTCTTTTACCATATCGCTTATATACATATTAGTAGATCCTTTAGGATCTTTGCTTGATTACCAGCGTTGTGATGGCGCTCACACTCGTGGGGGCTGGGTAATCCATAAGCACATCCTTATATAGCTCCCTAGTCATTGGACTATCGAGACAGGGCATCGATACTCTGGAGTAGACTAGCGTATGTGCTTCTCATCCCAGCGGGGGAGACGGTCTGTCCCACAGCCGTCAGTACGTCGTACTTGAGATAGTATGCGGGTGCTCGTTAGGTTACGAGTACACTGGACAGGACTCGTCGGGAACTGTTGGTTGGTATTATACCTATCGTCAGTTATCAGTTCCCAGATGACATGAGTACAGCTTAGTCCGCTGACTTGACACTATCACTTCGCCTCGAGTGTGTTGCCACTGTACTTAGATTACTACCCTACCACGGCTCAAAGGAGTCGTGCAAACAGGTAGTTGTTGGGTGCAGTCCCGAAGCACTTGGAGGCAGTGACGGTTAGACAGGATTCGTCTCTCCCGGTATTGGGGGTTGACATCGCGCTGTATCTAGAAGAGCATTACACAAGTAGTCCCTGGCCAGGGCAAGCGAGATATACTGGTAGGTTTCCAGTGTTATCTCTGGGTGTTCTGGGCTACACTCCGACACGACTTGTACCGCTATTAGGGGACTGACGTTTACCGCCCCCTAGGCCCGCCATGCGATGTATCAGACGAACAGACCGGACTGTACGGAGATTGTCACATACAGGCTCAGTAGGAGTTCGGATGGGTTTATCTCATCGGCCTTCTTGTCGACATCTACCTGGGGACCGTTACGCACAGTTAGTGCCGCTTGCGGTCTGTGGTTAAACCCACTGCCAGCGTAGTGTCGAGTCTTTAGAGTCCCACACAGAGAGTTTCCCTGCACTGAGCGAAACGTGTAGAGGCCGTATGGTTTTACGGCAAGGCTACGATCACTTACGTGCACTTGTGTGCATATGCTGTTCGGGCTGGCAACACTAGTGGGCTTTGGTTTAAGCCAGATCCTAGTATTGCACAGATGGATTTGTTTTGTCTTCTGTGCATTCGTATTCTACGGAATGCGGATGCGGGTGTGTATGCACAGATTTACGGAGTGGAGAAGGAGGAGGTGCCTCATTAGGGTTTTGACAGTTGGTTCTGTCAAAACCATTATGAGCCGGGGACATTGTTTACTAATCCTATTAGTGATAATTATGTTGTGGCTAATTGCATTGACCATTTGACTATCTTGACTTTGTTGACCGTTTGACCAAAGTTGACTAAGATCTTCTTGAAAGATCTAAAGTATTCTTTGGTTTTCTTTTTCTTTTTGTTATGATAATGGTCATGTCATTTGTAGCCATCAACTTTTTCATGATAGGATTAGTAATGATGAAAAAGGGTATTATTGCAACCATGGTTGTGTTTTCTCTTTGTTAAGCTTTTCATTTTGTTGATTCTTATTCTCTCTCTTGATATGAGAAGCTCCATGGTTGCTAACCTTTCTCCTTCTTCTTCCTCCTCTTGATCTCATCTTTTGATCTCATGTGTTGAGAGAAAAAGATCCCACAAAGACAAATGCATCCATACATCTCCTCTATACATTCTAGGGCTTCTTGACTAGCAATCACTTTACCCTAGTTGCCTCGGCTTGAGGCGGAGCTTAGTGTACATCTCTCGGGTGGATCATCTTCGACTCAAGAAGGCCGCGGAGGTGCCCAAGGTCCGTATCGACACTTGGAGTTTGGATGGACGAGCGGGACGGCGGAATGAAGACCCGAAGGACCGGTATCGTAAGGTATACTTTCTACAGCATAGTAGTTGTAGCCTCTTGTTGTTTACTAGTTTCTTGTTTAGCAAAGATCCGACTTTTAGTCCATGTTGTCTTGCGCCAAAATTATCGTTTTTCGCCGTTTCCGCCTCCCCGTAAGAACCGGGGTGAGCAACGTGGACTTACACATTGGTGCATGAAGTCCATCTCATATCAAAGTTGGATCTTCTTAAATTTCTGATGTCAAAGGCCATACTAACTGGAAGGCTTGCCGAATGGGCCCTACTGCTGATGGAATTCTCGATAATATATCGACCCCTCAAAGCCATGAAAGGAAAAGCCATCACCGACTTTCTTCCGGAACTTCCGATACCAGTCGATTCTCCCTTAAACTACGAGTTGCCGGATGAACACGTGTTCGACGCAGTCGAAGAAGAGAAAAAAGACAATGAGTCTCAATGGGGGCTCTACTTCGATGGAGCGTCTTCTATGAAGCGGCGAAAAGTGAACACTCCCATAATCAAAGCCGGGGTAGGTCTTATCTTCGTGACCCCGCAAGGAGAAATATTGTATTAGTCCCTCTCCTTGACGGAACCCAGAACTAATAATGAAGCGGAATACGAAGCTTTGATAGCCAGTCTTGAGATTGCCATCGATATAGGAATCAAGGACCTCCTTATATATGGAGATTCTCATCTGATCGTCAGTCAAGTAAATGGTGACTATCAGACATACAATCGAAATCTGATAAGGTATGGTGAATGAGTGCAGCAGCTGCTGACCCAAATCCCTCCCTATACCTTGGAAAGCATACCACGAGCGGAAAATAGCAAGGCGGATGCGTTAGCCAAGTTGGCTAAAGAATTGGTCGACGAAAATCTCAATGACGTAAGGATCGTTGTTCAAAGCAGCATGATCCTAGCGCTAACAGATATACCTTCGAAAGCCCTGATAGAACTATCCGAAGAAAAAGAAATGACCGAATGAGAAGTTCTCCAAATAGAAAACGAAGAAGAGGTCAAGGACTGGGGAGTAGCCTTTATAGGCTACTTTAAGTCCCAACGAACACCCGAAGATGCGTCATTTAGACATCAGCTCATGACACGAGCTCTGTCGTTCACCTTTGTCAATGATACTCTATACAAGAGATCCTTCGACTTCGTATGGTTAAGATGC
This sequence comes from Agapanthus africanus, assembly GCA_030015575.1. Lineage (NCBI taxonomy): Eukaryota > Viridiplantae > Streptophyta > Magnoliopsida > Asparagales > Amaryllidaceae > Agapanthus > Agapanthus africanus. The sequence continues at coordinate 310,366,746 of JASDDO010000024.1, forward strand.
CTAGGGCCGAAGGAAGCAAAGAAAGTCGTCCAAGAGGTACATGACGGACTTTGCGGCTCCCATCAAGTGGGACCAAAAATGAAGCTGAAGATAAGAAGGATGGACTATTATTTTCCCACGATGATTCAGGACCGTCTCAAATATGCGAAGCGGTGTCACTCGTGCCAAATCACGAGGATTTCATACATCAATATCCAAATCCGCTGCATCCGATAGTAATAAGTTGGTCATTCGAGATGTGGGAAACGGAAATAATCAGCCCTATCGAACTAGCATCTTCCAAAGGACATCGCTTTATACTAGTAACAACTGATTATTTCTCAAAGTGAGCAGAAGCAGTACCACTAAGAGAGGTGAAGGCGGAGAATATCCTCCACTTCTTCAAAACTCATGTTATCTACCGGTTCGGAACTCCGCGACGAATAATCTCAGATAATAGACCCGTCTATAGAAGCCACAAAATAAGCCGCTTCGTGCAGCAAGATAAGATAGACTGGAGATATTCCTTGGACTATAATTCTCGGGCCAATGGTCTAGCTGAAGCATTCAACAAGACCCTGATCAAGATTATAAAGAAGATCGTGTCTATGAACAAGAAGGACTGGCATGAAAAACTGCATGAAGCTCTTTGGGCATACTGAACAACATTCAAGACGGTCACAAATACAACACCATATGCATTGGTGTTTGGTACTGAAGAAGTACTCCCACTGGAGATAGAACTCCCCTCATTACGAGTGGAAGTTCAATACGAGCTAACGGATGAAGAAAATGCTCATATTAGGCTTAAGGAGCTCGATACTCTCGATGAAACTCGCCTTGTAGCATAGCAAAATCTGGAAGCTTAAAGGCAAAGATGACACAATCATACAAAAGAGTAACCATGCCGAGAACATTTCGCCAAGGTAAACTTGTGCTGGTTATCAAAAGACCGATGATTCCCAATCATGCAAAACGGGGAAAGTTCGAGCCAAACTACGAAGGCCCGTATATCATAGACAAGTTCTACCAAGGTGGAGCTTACCTGCTCATGGATATGCATGGAGAAAGGCCGTTTCGGCCAATAAATGGTCGATTCCTCAAAAAGTACTACGCTTGAAGAGTCGCAACTTAGATCAATGATAGATGACGACACTTCTGTCCGCTCGCTATCTTCCTGAGTCAAAACTCTAAAAGTGGTACCGAATGATATGCGCCCGTTAAGGATGATGGACCGCGATGTTCTTAAACTAGCATGTTGCCTTACGGTATGGATGATATGACCAGTCGTACACAATCCACGGGCACAAATGATCTATGTTCTCCATGTCTCCATTGGACCGAAACGTCCCTAAACTAATGATGGACCGTTGCGTTCTTAAACTGGTATTAGACTGAAACATGCCTAAACTAATGATAGACAAACATATCCCTAAACTAATATGTTTAGCCCTACGGCATGGGCCATATAACCATCCGTATACAATCCACGGGCATAAACAATTCATATCTCTCCCAAGCCCCATCGGCAAAACTACGCCTGAAATCCCCATCGGCCAAGAAGCTCTATCAATGATGCAAAAAACATCGTAACCTACAACTCATAGTGTGTTACCTTACGGGCCGCATGTCTCCTCAAGCAAAGTGTGATCATTCGAAAAAAACAGTATGTCCACAAGCGAAATGGGCACGGATGAAAACCCGAAAGAGCGTCATGGATAAGAATGGCAGGGCTACCAGCGAGCTTGTGAAAACCCGAAAGGGCGAAAACTCGTTGAAAAGAAAAAAAAGATGTACTTGCAAAGTTCTCTCAACTTTGTAAGGAGAAAATAGCTGTGTGAGATCCTTACGACTTACAAAGGAACAACATACTTAGGAATCCATACGATCCCTAAGGAGAAAACGCACTTACGAGATCCTCACGACTTATAAGGAAAATATACCCCCTATAAGACCCTCATGGCTTATGGAATTCAAGAAGCCATAAGTTACAGGGATTTAAACCTGTTCTTAAGCCATCATAACCTCATAAATTTATACCCTATAAGTGGTCCAATATCGACTCTTGTATACAATCTATAGACGTAAATAAATATATTCCTGCCCAATTTCCACAAAAAAACGAGAAATATTGCTCAACAAGGTGAACGAAACTTTCGAGTCCCCTCGACTCGCAAGGAGAAAGTACTTATGTAAGATCCTTACGACTTATAAAAGTAAGATTAGCTTAGGAGTCCCCACAACTCCTAATGAGAAAATAAACCTATGAGATCTTCATGACTCATAAGGAAAAGTACCTTTACGAGACCCTTACGGCTCGTAAAGTCGAAAAAACCTTAGTTAGCGGGGATCTAAATCTGTTACCTAAGCCACCATTGGCCAAAATTAGTAATGGAATATGATAGTTGCTCCTGAAAATATTTCAGTCGTTGCAATACTGATACCAAATAAGGTACCATCATACCAAATTTTTGACTCATAACAAAATTGATGAGTATGAAAAAGAAAAATAGTCGAAATGATAGGGCAACTCACAATAAGAAGCAGCGAGTAAAAATAAAACAATATATATATATATAATAGCCGAAATGATTGGGCAATCGCGACTTTCGCAATACGAAAAGCTGAAATGATAGAGCATCATGAAAGATATAAAAAAAGAATATATAATATAAAAAGAAATTTTTCTACTCTGCAGATAGGTCAAATCTTGACACCTGTAGACAGTTCGTGGATGAAGAGGGGTTATATGTTATCCTACGCTCAGTCAAATGGATAATTGAATCTTGACGGTATAACACGGAGACCACATGGATGCCCGATTAACTCCGATGAAGTGTGAGCACGGTGTCGTTAACAGACCTAAGGGTCGAAATGAATCGAAGTGACGACATATTCCTAGTTTCAGGTCTTGATGCCCCCAGATTGTCTTATATGACGCAAGTTTCGACGTCGATGATGTCTTTTGACCGGAGTTTCTTCAGTCTTAAGATTTTGTTGTGCTTGCCTCCTGTTTTCTTTGATAGCATGAATATTATGCCCCTTGTGTTGATCTTGGTCTTTGATGGTGCCAATTGTTTGGAGACAGATTCCGTCGTCAAAGTTGAAGCTTGAGGAGCCAGCCTGTGGAAGACAGAGCTCTTTTGGGCTTCCTCCTTTGGCGTTGAGGCACCGAGGGTAGGAGGTGGGACCATTGCCCCAAAGATAAGCCCTTCATTTCTAGAAGAGCCGGACTGCAGAGATTTAAGGCTGCAAGTGGCCCGTACATGACTCCACCAGATGTAGTAGAGCTCGAGTTGTATTGAGTGGAAGCGAATGCCATTGATCCTTATATAGAGATGGAATGTTAGCTTCAGTATATCACCCAAAAGCAACTACAAACATGTATATCTTGCAATTATTTGATCACAGCAAAACACGACACACAGAATATGGAGTGGAAAGAGAGAGAGCTCCCACCGGGCGTGCCAGAATTTGTTTACTGCCGAAAACAGAGACGAACTGAGATGGATCGTTTTTCCTGAATTTGGAGGCAGATGCTATCTGGACATATCCATCCACCTCTCTGAAGATACCAAGTTAATTTATGGCACCATATACCGGAGGTTTGGATAGATGCGACCGGCGTAGCAGACTTCATCAGATTCCCCCTCATTTGTGAGGGTCTTTTGATTGTGGGGACGCTCTTCCGAGCAGGCGCTAGCCTCTGTAGTTAATTATGTTATCGCGTTATGATAACCATTTTCTCCTGCTCCAGTAGTTCACATCGTTGTTAGTGTATATGCCCTAGAGGCCATTACTGTATCATACTGGTTTGTATATTACTTAATGGAAGCTTGGGATATTCACCTTGTATATACAATCTTGCTCAAAATAGTAGTATGCTACTTGGTTTGTTTCCACTTCAATGTGTACATGTGTTTATTTATGATATCACCTATACGCATTAGTGGAGCCCTTAGGATCTTTGCTTGATTACCAGCGTTGTGATGGCAGTCACACTAGTGAGGGCTGGGTAATCTATAAGCACATCCTTATGCAGGTCCGTAGTCGCAGGACTATCGAGACAGGGCATCGATACTCTGGAGTAGACTAGCGCATGCGCTTCTCATCCCAGTGTAGGAGACGGTCTGTCCCACAGCCGTCAGTACGTCGTACTTGAGATAGTATGCGGGTGCTCGTTAGGTTACGAGTACACTGGACAGGACTCGTCGGGAATTGACTAGTTGGTATTATACCTATCGTCAGTTATCAATTCCCAGGTGACATGAGTACAGCTTAGTCCACTGACTTGACACTGGCACTTCGCCTCGAGTGTGTTCCCACTGTACTTTGATTACTACCCTACTACGGCTCAAAGGAGTCGTGCAAACAGGTGGTAGTTGGGTGCAGTCCCGAAGCACTTGGAGGCAGTGACGGTTAGACAGGATTCGTCTCTCCCAGTATTGGGGGTTGACAACGCGCTGTGTCTAGGAGAGCCATTACACGAGTAGTCCCTGGCCAGGGCAAGCGAGATATACTGGTAGGCTTCCAGTGTTATCTCAGGGTGTTTTGGGCTTCACTCCGACACGACTTGTACCGCTATTAGGGGACTGACGTTTACCGCCCCCTAGGTCCACCATGCGATGTATCAGACGAACAGACCGGACTGTACGGAGACTGTCACATTCAGACTCAGTAGGAGTTCAGATGGGGTTCACCTCGTCAGTCTTCTTATCGGCATCTACCTGGGGACCGTTACGCACAGCTAGTGCCGCTTGCGGTCTGTGGTTAAACCCACTGCCAGCGTAGTGTCGAGTCTTTAGAGTCCCACACAGAGGGCTATTCGCCTTTGGGCAAAACAGAGTAGAGGTCGCATGGTTTTGCGACAGGGTTCGTTCTCATCCGCGCACTTGTGCACGTTTGGAGTCCGGACGGATATTACAAGCGGGCTCTGGTTTGAGCCAGATACTAGTATATGTTTTGGGGTTAGTTTTATCTCATTGTATTCATGTTCCTCGGAACAAGAATGCGGGTGTGTATGCACAGTTGATTGAGGCGGAGGAAGAGAATTTTCATTAGGGTTTCGGAACGGGTGTGTATGCACAGTTGACAGTCGTCTTTTTCCAAACCCTAATGAATTTATGATATATCAATTAATAATATTAATTAAATGAAATTGTGTCATGGTTGAGTTTGTTGACTTGTTGACCAAGGTTGACTTGTTGACCATGGTTGAAACTTTGACTATCATCATTACATATCAAAGATGCTCTTTGATTCTAGCAAAACCATTTAATGTGTGTAATGATAATTGTCATTCCAAACCATCCATCAACTATTTCATTTAGATTATTATTATTAATTTGATAATTCATTTCATATTATGTTATGGTTGTAAAAAAGGGTTTCATTCTATCATAACACTTCTCTCTCCTCTCTTCTTCTTCCTCCTCCTCTAGTTCAAGGAGACTCACTCTCATGTGTTGAGAAACCCCCTTCTTGAGATAAAAACACCCCAAAACCACTCTCTACTCACTCTAGGGTTAGAGGTCTAGCAAGCCAAAGACACTAGTTCTCTCAAAGTTCGAGAAAGGAGCCCGAAGGTTGAACCCTCAGGTGGATCCATCTTTGACGGAAGAAGGCGACGAGGAAAGCACCATCCAAGCTCTACAAAGGTTTCAAGAAGAAGGAGTTCAAGTTAGGTATAATATCTTTTCCGAGTAGCTAACTCTCTTTAGCTTGGTAGCTAGTTTAGTTTAGAAAAGATCCCGACTTTTGTTAGTCCATGTTGCCTAATGCGCTAAAAATTTGTTTTTTATACCGTTTCCGCCTCCCCGCAAGAACCGGGGTTGGCAACGTGGACTTACAGTGGTATCAGAGCCAAACTAAACTTAAACTAGCTTAGTAGTAAAGTGTATGGAAGTTCGATCGGAAAAATCACAAAAACCTAAAACATCAAAACCCTAACTTTCTGTTGAAATTTTTTGTGCTCTAAAGATAAAAAGTTTTACTCCAAAAATTGGCTCAGGATTTTGTGAAGACACCCACCAAAACGGTCGCCGAACCCTTCAAACCGCCGCGGTTCCGCGGCAATGGGTATACATTTGCCGTGGAACCGCCGCCGTTTTGTCTTGTCTCGTGACCGGGTTTGGTGCAGTGTTCTTCTGGTAGGGTTTTGGGATTTTTAAGATGGTTTATTTGTGCCCAGGTTTTCCAGAAAAGAAATTTGTTTTTGGGGGCCTATAAATCCGTATTTTTGATCGAACTTCACTATACTTTGACTAATCTGTTATATCTGTGATGTTTATATGTATTGAACGTCGGCTAATCGCTATATGTCGATTAGTCGGGGTTATACATATCTGTGATCTGTGTTTGATGATGGTATGTGTATATGAATGCGTTGGACTGTCGCGGGTGAATAGCCGGGGTGGATGTGAGATGAGTGTTTCTTTTTCTTACATTCATTTAATATGTAAATTGATGTAATATTATTTGTATGGCCGCACAACCGGGTCGGGGTTGTAGCCGTCATTGTATAATTCTTTTTACTGTTTTTTGCTCCTAGGATAGACCTATGGAGGGGGTGCACAAACTACCGGGTATCTCGAAGTGCCGAGTGGCCTACTCACGGCGTTGAGGGAGGTTGCTCCACTTCGGGTACTTGGCGGGTAGTTTGCCGCACCCGTAGGGGTCTTGGGTGGGGTTTTGGCTATTCACCGCGACCGTGTAATCCGCTTTTCGTTGCAGGCTCAAACGGATTGCGGATTCCTAGTATATCCAATGTATTCATCTGTGATCTGTAATGTCTATCATTGCTATATATTTATAACTATTTAGGCGTTGCTTATGTTTTACAGCCGTGCTAGCCCAGCCCCCGCTCTGTCGTTAGTTAACCTAACGGGTGATGACGGGGCCCCGTGGCGAATGCGAATGGCATAAGCGTACGTCATATTTTGGTTGTTTTCTGCAATGGTAGGATTAAATGATGGGACGCATTAAAAGAACTAATGCAAGAATATCACGCATTAAAAGAACTAATGCAAGATAATAAACCAAGCAAAAGTCGTTGGAACACTTTCGGAAAACCACTCGGTTCTTTTCAAAACTAACTTTTAAATGCGGAGCTTGAGCCACTCCTTTTAAAAGCTATCTCGTTCCATCGATTATATCAAGTTCACTACGTTCACGGTTTTACCAAAACCATTCGTAGCCCTCCGTCGTTTCGCATGAATAGGCAATAGTATTCAAGCTATGTATGTTGGCCAAAGTCAAGGCATAGTGATTGGTAGCTATTGGGTATTCATGTTTAGCATAGATAGATGCGTTGGTTTGGGACAGTCGTACTGCCATTTTGGCCAAAGTCAAGGGTAGGTACGGGTGGATCCAAATTAACCTGGATAGTGATGGGTAGAACTTGACATGTGACTTATGATATTTTGGCCAAAGTCAAGGTCATAAGAGTATGGGGCAAAAAGCCACATCGGGAGTTTCATAAGTACTGAAACTTGCTAGATTTGCATACCATTTGGAGTGTGAAGATTCTGGTAGGATTTCTTCAGTTTTGTCACGCGATGATATTTGGATCCCGATCCTACTGTGAGTATATGCTACTCCTCGGGAAATTTCTCACTAAACGATCAATGCTATAAACCTAGTAGGTGTCTAGAAAGATGTTAGCGGGGCTACGCCCCCAGGGAAAAGAGGTTCTTAAATTAAGGAACTTCGCGAAAGCGTTGGAAAACCTCCCTCGAAGTACCGACACTGGCCTGGCTGAACGGTTAAGCAAGTATTGTGTGGTGGGATTGATCCCGACTAATTCTTCCTTTATGGTTTGAGGAGGGATTCGAGAGACAGTGGGAGCCATCCTGTTTAAACAAACTAAAAACCATTCTAAACTTGCAAGAGCATCGTGCTGAGTGTTTCTTCTCTCTCTCCTAATTGCAACGACCAATCGACATGACTGGACTTAAGTTACTTCTAGATAAAAACATACTGACAGGGCCAAACTACAAAGATTGGTTCATGAATGTCAAAATGGCAATCACTTACAACAAGCTGGGGTATCTTCTTACCACCAAAGCTCCCTCTGTCCCAGGTCCCACCTCCAGCGTCGCGGATAAGGAAATTCGTAAGACTTGGGAGATTGATTGCGCGAAGGCCAAGTGCCTCATGCTTGCCTCTATGGACAACAAACATCAGAGGAGGCATGAGAATATGGACCTGGAATCCATATTTCTTCATACAAAAGAACTGTATGGAGAGCAGTCTCGTATCGCAAGATACGAAGTGTCGAAGAAGTTATTTTCGGCAAAATTGGCCGTCGGATCATCGGTAGCGGAACACGTGCTTAAGATGATTGGCTACATTGAGGAGCTCGCGGAACTTGGGACCACGTTGGAGAGTGAGCTCTATACGGACTTGATTCTCCAGTCCCTTCCTTCCACTTACGCCCAGTTTATACTGAACTTCAACTTACAAGAAAAAGAGGTTGAACTTTCAGAACTCCTCAACATGCTGAGGAGCGCAGAGGGCACCCTACAGAAAAGTAGGGAAACATCCACTTTGTTTGTAGGAGGATCTTCTTCTTCTAGGTTCAAGGCGAAAGCCAAGGGAAAGAAGAGGAAAGCCCCCACCAAACCAAGGGGCGATGTTAGTAAAGTGGATACGAAGGGAAAGGCAAAGGCAACAAAGATAGCGGGGAAGCTTGTGGGTAAAGAAGAATGCTTCTATTGTCATAAGAGTGGACACTGGAAGAAAGATTGCAGGGCTTGGAAGGCCAGGACACAAGAACTGAAGCAGGTTGCGGCTTCAGCTTCAGGTGTGTATGTTATTGAAAACTGTCTTTCAATAAACTCTACTTCCTGGGTATTGGATACCGGATCAGGATCTCATATCTGTAATTCTTTGCAGGCGTTGAGAAATCGTAGGGTTTTGAAGGCAGGTGACATGACCCTCAGAGTTACAAACGGAGCTAGCATGGATGCTAAAGCCGTGGGAGACTATCACCTGGGAATGTCAGATGGGCATGTTTTGGTTTTGCGTAATTGTTTTTTTGTACCCAACGCAACTTGTAATATCATTTCTGTATCTTTGGTTTCTAAAGAAGGTTATGAATTTGCGTTTGTAAGCAATATTGTAAACATTCACCTTAATCAAGTTATGATTGGGTCAGGTACATTGAGCAATGGTATATACGTATTAAACCAACCACAGATTTTCAATGTCCAGAATACACACAAAAGAAAGTCTCCAGATATCAATCGGACTTTCTTATGGCATTGTAGACTGGGTCACATCAATGAGAGAAGGTTGACTAAGTTACATACAGAAGGATATTTGGATCCGTTCGAATATCAATCGTATGCCACTTGTCAATCCTGTCTCAAAGGAAAGATGACAAAGACTCCGTTCACTGGACACGGAGTAAGAGCGAGCAAGCTCTTGGGACTCGTATACAGCGACGTGTGCGGTCCAATGTCTACACATGCGCGAAGCGGTTATTCTTACTTCATTACTTTTACGGATGATTTTTCAAGGTACGGTTATGTCTTCTTAATGAAACATAAGTCCGAAGCCTTTGAAAAGTTCCAGGAATATAAGAATGAAGTAGAAAAACAAACCGACAAAAGTATCAAGATTCTAAGATCGGATCGAGGTGGAGTATACTTAAGTGCCGAGTTCCTGAATTACTTAAAAGAGAATGGAATTCTCTCTCAGCTTACTCCTCCATACACTCCGCAACATAACGGTGTATCGGAGAGACGGAACCGGACCCTATTGGATATGGTACGGTCATGATGAGTAACGCTGAGTTACCGCGATCATTCTGGGGGTATGCACTAGAATCAGCTGCATACCTTTTGAACCAAGTTCCCACTAAGACTGTGCCTACCACACCATATGAAATGTGGTGTGGGAAGAGGCCCCATCTCAGTCACATTAAGACTTGGGGAAGTCCAGCTTTTGTCAAAAAGCAACATGCGGACAAGCTCGAGGCACGCTCAGTACAGTGCAAGTTTGTGGGATATCCAAAGAACTCCATGGGATATTTCTTCTACTGCGAAGAGGAACAAAAGGTTTTTGTTTCTCGTCATGCCCATTTTCTAGAACACCAGTTCTTAGAAAAGGAAATTAGTGGGAGCGCAGTAGAACTGGAAGAAATTCCAGAACCACAGACTATTACTGAAAGCTTAGTGGAACCAGAGGGTTCAAAAGAACAGGACATTCCTACGCCACTCCGCAGGAGTAGTAGGCAGTCTCATCCGCCCGAGAGATACTACGGTTTTTTCATAGACGGGGATAGAGAGGATTGCATCATAGATTATGATGAGCCTACTAGCTTCCAGCAGGCCGTTCAGAGCGTTGACTCGGTAAAATGGCTGGATGCAATGCGGACCGAAATGGAGTCCATGTACACCAACAAAGTATGGACGTTGGACATTGCTCCAGACGGGGTAAAACCCGTAGGATGCAAGTGGATCTTCAAAAGGAAGATTGGTGTAGATGGACAGGTTGAAACCTATAAAGCTAGACTTGTTGCAAAGGGTTTCATCAAAGACCTGGTTTGGACTATGATGAAACCTTTTCTCCAGTGGCTATGCTGAAATCCATTCGATCCTTCTTGCCATTGCTGCCTTCCACGATTATGAGATTTGGCAGATGGACGTAAAAACCGCTTTTCTAAATGGAAATTTAGAGGAGTGTGTCTATATGGACCAGCCAGAGGGTTTCATTCAGAGTGGGAGCAGCGGAAAGGTGTGCAAGTTGCTTAAGTCCATCTATGGACTAAAGCAGGCATCGCGGAGTTGGAACATCTGCTTTGATGAGACGGTCAAAGAATTTGGTTTTATCAAAAATCCAGATGAACCATGCATCTATAGTAGATTTGTAGCGAGAACTGTAGTATTCCTCGTTTTATACGTGGATGACATTCTCTTAATAGGAAATGACATTCCTATGCTACAATCTGTCAAGGGGTTCTTGTCACACAGGTTCTCCATGAAAGACCTGGGTGATGCCTCATACATCCTGGGGATCCGGATCCATCGTGATAGATCCAAGAGGATATTAGGACTTTCACAGTCCAGGTACATCAACACCATACTAAAAAGATTCAGTATGGAAGATTCCAAGCGCGATAACCTACCGGCTTGTCACGGGATCACCCTCTCTAAAGAGATGTCTCCCAAGACTGATTTGGAGAGGGATCGCATGTCTATAATACCCTACGCTTCTGCGGTAGGCACTATAATGTATGCGATGTTGTGTACCAGACTGGATGTAGCTTATGCACTGAGTATGGTAAGTGTTCAGACCATAATATTGCATTTTTCATCCCTCTATTCTTATCCGTTTTATAAGTAAACAGGTACTCTTGACGCACGTTTGTTGCATATTACAGGATACAGGCTCTTGGAGCAAATACAGTGAAAAAGACGAAAGTTGATACAGAAAAGGGACTTTTGACCAACAAGTAGACGGATCCTAGTCAAGCCAAGTCGAAGAACAGTACAAGGTCCAAAATGTCAAGTGAACGGTCAAAAGATACGAACAAGTTTTCACTGAAGATCTGGAGAAGGCCCAGAAGCCCAACAGAGAAAATACATATGGAAATAGGAAGCCCAAGAATACAGGAAGGAGTCACAGAAGTTTGGTGAGCCAAGGACACCAATGGGCCGCGGAACCGCGGCCCAAGCTCCCTATTGCCGCGGTTCCGCGGCCTGTTCAAGCCCGTGTCGGTGCAGATTTCGAGAGTCGGTGCGTCAGTGCGGGTGTTGGGATTTTCCGTGGGCAAATCTGTAATTGCACATATGCGAGAGCCTGTAACCCTAGTTTCCTTGTTTGCTTATAAATTGTAATCAAAAATTGTAAAACCCGATGCCTCTTTTCAATCAATAAAATTCAGAATTGCTGGGAGTTATATTCAGATCTGTTCTTCTTGTTTGGAGGGAGCCATCGAATTAGTAAGTAATTTCATTCCTTTAATTAGTATGTTTTATCATCCCCTAATGAGCGAGTAGTCTCCTCGCTCGTTAGGGTTAGCCTTAGGGAAAGGTTTGAGAGATGAGATCTCTCACCCCTTTCATGCCATCCACACCTAAGAGTTAGAAATCCATGCATGCACGCACAACCGCTCCCTACGGCATCCTACCCTTTGAGGTAACGATGAACCGTAGTATAAAGGGCCGGTTGCGCGTGTTTTCCATGGGGGTTAGGGTAATTATCGATAAAGGAAGGATACGAATCTAGAGGAAGAAACATCTTCCCAAAAGATTCTTATCCACTTTATGGATAATTACTGTAACATCTAATAGATCAATAATAAGGCATTGAAAGCGGTGAGGAAACCTTAAATCTCCAAACTTCCCCTAAACCTAACCCTAGCGAGACTTTAAATTAGATTAATTTAATTCAATAATAGATCTAGATTTTAGAAACCAACCAAAACATCATTTTGAATCAACTCGTTAAAACACATTAAAGGAAATTACCCATCTCTGTGGATCGACCCGTATTCACCGGCTAGCTGCAAAGCGACGCCGTTTCTGATTACGGTAAACTTATAATTTTTGGACTAATCAAATGGCGCCGTTGCCGGAGATGGCGTAAAAATTCTTTTTGTGTAATTTCGGGTTGATATAAATTTTAAAAAATTATAAAAATCTGAAAATATAAAAAATTACAAAAATTATCAACTTTGATCTGTTTGAAGGGTGTATCTTTTGAATCTTGCAGGAACAGCGAAGAATTGAGGATCTGGAAATTTACAGAGGGCAAAACAAAAATTGGTACATAAGAACAGAGAGGAACTATCAGTACAGAGAAGCACAAAATTTTTCAGAGCATGATCCCCTCATTTAGCCGCCTTTCCGCCGCATAAGGGGCCCCCACGCCGCGGATCCGCGCCTCGTCTGCCACGTCAGCACACCAGATTTGCACTGTTTGTTCTCTCCTTCTCCCCTCTGCAACCTCCATATCTCCACTGTAAAAAATTTCTGCAGGAATTCTTTGCACTATAAAATCTTTCTCGCCCTTCTAAATAACAGATTTTCTGCAGGTTTCTTTGCGCCGCGCTAAAAATTTGATTGCAAGTGAATTTTATTGTTTTGCATAATTTAATCGGACTTTAAGGTGCTAATTGACCAAACTCAGATTGGGTGGGGATTTTATCACCCTTCCCAGGACCCCAGAAAACACCTAAAAGCATGTGCATCTACCACAATTAATTAAAAAATACTAGACTCAGACCTAAGGACATCGAGCTCAATAGGAAAAGGACTAGTATAGGCATCGACCGTTTATCCTAACCGACATTACGGTGTCTAGGCTAGTGGTTATTAATTAGGCCCACTTTTGTGGTTCCTTCCCACTGACCTGGCCGTACTTGTCCGTGAAGAGGCGGTTTGAGGTCCTATTTCTAGCCCTAGTTAGGAGCTGTCTAGCAGACCTAGGCGACCCTAGATCTAGGCCTGATTGTGCATGTGTGGTTGATACATTTGTGTCACGAGTATCTTTTCAAAACTTCTTTACAAAACTCTCACATAAATAAAAAAAAAAAAGAAGAGAAAAATCTTTTCAAAAACTTGCAACTTGCCGCTAAGAAAACTTGCAACTCACTTCCACTCACTTCCCTTCATTGACGTTATCTTACCCCCACATTCTGTTTTTCTATATTTCTGACTACACTACCCCTCTAGTGTATGTCACTTTGAACTAGGGATACTAACGCCCGTTTAGTCCGTGTTTCGTTGGTACCGACCGACGAACCTTTCGACACCGAAGTCGAAATTCCCTCCATTTCCTTACCTCCACCTTCAAATTCTTCTTTCGAAGGTATGTCGGGATTCAACCCCAACGATACCTTACCGATGGGAATGATTCCACCTCCGCCAGGTGCGAATAACCCGAATCTTCTGCCTGTTGTAGCGCCCGCACGAGTTGCGCTCCAGGATCTCTTCTACCCCGCCCGCACTTCTTTACCTACATGTCTTTCACCCCCACCGGCAAATGGGGACAACTTTGAAATAAAACCACATTTCATCAATATGCTGCCAAAATTTCATGGTTTGGAATCGGAAGATGCGTATATTTTAATTAATAAATTCCAAAATGTGTGCGCTATGATGAAGACGACCCAATTAAGTGATGACGCTATAAGGCTAAGGGTCATTCCTTTTACCTTATGTGACCTAGCCGAGAAGTGGCTATACAGCACCACATCACATTCCATTAGAAATTGGGACGAGTTTGTGAGAGCTTTTCTGAAAAAGTTCTATCCTCATCACAAAACTGCTAGAATCCGAAACGAGATTATACAATTTTCACAGCTTCCTTCCGAACCATTTTGGAAGTGCTTCGAGAGATTTAAAGACCTACTTGTTCCTCATCATGGGATCGAAAGTTGGCAACTTTTCCAAACATTACACGAGGGATTGAACTCGGCAACGAAGCAGTTGCTAGAAACCATATCTCAAGGTCATTTTCTCTCCAAGTCTAGCGACGAAGCGTGGCAGTTTCTTGAGGATCTTAGTGAGCAAACAATTCAGTGGGAGAGTACCAAGACCACATCATCTTCTTCTATTGGTCAATCTAGGGCCGGCATACATCAAGTAGATATGTCGATTGCTATGAAGGACGAGATGGCCTCACTTATGAAAAAGCTAGAAGCCATTGAGACCAAGATCTCATCGTCTTCTCCTGCCCCTGCTTTACCCACGCGAACTGTTTGTGCTTGTTGTTCGAATCCATCGCATTTAACCGAAGAGTGTCCTTATAATACATCTACTCAAGGGCAGGATCAAGTCAATGCTGCATTTCAGCAACGACAAAGAAACGATCCGTACTCTTCGACATACAATTCGGGGTGGAGGAGTCACTCAAATTTCTCTTGGAACCAAAATCAACAAGTCCAAGGAAATAACAATTTTCAAAGACCTCCTCCACAACAACAACAAGCACCTTCACAAACTCAAAACCAGCAACCTTTCCAACAACAACCTTATACAAATCAAACGAACAATTTGGTTCAACCAAATGATGATAAGGTTATCTCGCTCGAAAAAAGTCTAGATTCATTTCTCAAGCAATCTACAGAATCCGCAGCAAGATTTGAAAATTATGTTCAATCTTTGATGACTAACAATGCTTCACACGATCAAAGTATCAAATCTATTGAGGCACAAATTGCACAATTAACTGCTGCGTTGAGCGAGAGAGAAAAGGGAAAGCTTCCATCTCAACCATTGCCCAATCCCGGTCACACACAAAACGCATATCCTAATCACAATGTAAATGCGGTGACCACGTTAAGATCCGGAAGAGTGTTGCAAAATAATGTGGGAACTAGTGATGACATCCCCGCCGGTGGCTCTTCTTCTTCTTCTTTTTCTCCATTGTCATCTTCCCCTTCTTCATTTTCTTCACTTTCTTCTTCACCTCTTTCTTTAGAGCCTATTCTCCACCCTTCACACGGCTCTACTTCTTCTAGCTCGAACGGACCCATTTCTCACAACATGAACACATCTACACCGGGATCCGTTCCTACTCCACATTCTACTCCACAGACATTTGACTCAACGAATTTTCAAAATGCTCTATTCCCGAACAGATTGAGTCCTAATAAACCAAATGCACAAGTGGAGAAGATTGTGGAGATATTTAAGCAGGTTAGCATAAATGTACCTCTCTTGGATGCAATCCAACAAGTCCCTTCATACGCGAAAATCTTAAAGGGCTTATGCACCTCGAAGAGAAAGGCATCTCAAGTACCCAAGAAAGTGCTAGTGGCTAGTGCAGTGAGCAATGCTATTAACCACCATCAAACCTTACCCCAAAAACGAAAGGACCCCGGTTGTCCTACGATTTCAATCACGATTGGGGATAAGAAAATTAATCGAGCACTTTTAGATCTTGGGTCTAGTGTTAACCTGATTCCCTACTCCGTGTACGAACAATTAGGGGTTGGAGAGTTGAAACCCACTCGTTGTACTCTCCAAATGGCTGATCGATCAATCACCCATCCAAGGGGTCAGCTAGAGGATGTGTTGATTAAAGTTGGGGAGTTCATATTCCCCGTTGATTTTATCGTTATGGATACACAACCTGTTGCTAACCCAAGAAACCAAATTCCGGTGATCCTCGGTCGACCATTTTTGGCCACTTCCAATGCTGTAATAAACTGTCGCAATGGCTCCATGACTCTATCCTTTGGGAAGATGTCTAGTGAGTTCAATATTTATAAGATGGGAAGTCTGCCCCCCCCCCCCCCGTACCTAAAACTAGTACACGAGAAGTTTTCTCTATTCACGAAATCACGCAGGAGGACTGCGAGCTTGAAAGATTTCTATTTGATGAAAACAGTTTTGACGCCACTAGTGCGTCCCTCTTTGAGCCTACCACCGTTGACACAACCGAAATTGATTATGAATGTTTCACTTTTTCGGATGACGACGACTCACAGCCTGAATATGAGTCTTTTGAATTTTTGGATGAGTTAGTCGAACCATCCGAATCGGTTGTTTGCAGTGATTTCGAACCTGTGTTGGAGTCCTTTAAGTTCGAGGTAGATTCCGCAATGATTCTTTCGCCTCCGAAACTCGAACTCATGTCCTTACCGCCTCACCTTAAATATGCTTACATAGGTGAGAATGAGACTTTTCCCATTATAATATCAGCCTCTCTAGCCTTCGAGCAAGAGAACGCTATTTTAAAAGTCTTACAAGATAGGCGGCAAGTTTTCAGTTGGACTATGGCGGACATCGAGGAAATCAGTTCCCTTATAATTGAATATCATATGCAATTGATGGATGATGCCAAGTCAATAGAGGACCCACAGGAACATCTTGGGGATATTGTGGTTAGTCAACCTCTTCCTTTAGAAGTTGAACCACCCCCATTTCTTTTGAGAAGCTACGAGAATGCCAACATTCCTCTGATTGCTGATCATTCACATTCTCGTTTAGATGCATCACCACCTCCTGTATATTCACCTCCACACCCTCCATACCACCACTTCTATCTTCCCCAATTCTTTGTGAATCGCTACAACTTATTCTTCCACCAACTCATACTCTTTACTGATAAATTTTTCAACTGGTTGGTGTTGACGTTTGGTCTATGCAAAGTTTGGCAGTAATGTCTAACATAGTTTAAATGAAGTTTGGGGGAGGGCCTTTTTTGTGGGCTATTTTTGTTTTTCTTAACAATAAAAAATTTATAAATAAATAAACAGGGGAGTATCGGCATTTTGACCCTCTTGGTTTAGCATGACAGTGAGGACACTGTCAAGTTCAAGTTTGGGGGTATGCTCGGTAAGTCTTCTCCCTTTGCATTCATTTATATATATTTTTGCATTTGCATACTTATTTGAAAAAACCTATAAAAATTGAAAATTTTCAAAATTATAAAATTTAATGTATTCAATTTTGGCTAATTGACTTGAGTTTGACAAATAGGTTAACTGACTAGGAACAACTAGATCTTAGACTTAGTGAATTAAAAACCCTAAAGATAACATTCCTTAAAGTTTAACGGTAGAAAGTATATGCCTTGTAGTTTATTTAGAAATAGGCAAATTTTGGGTTCACTTCTTAGGCTAAGTCAAAACAAGGGAAGAGTATTGATGTTCTTATTAAAGTATAAGTTTGAAAAATAGTTCCTAGCTTAAGTCTAGATTCTGAAAACGTATACCCTACAATTTGCACTATCACGCACCTTGAAACTTGGAATAGTAGAAGAGACCTTGAAATGCTCTTATCTAAAGTCCTTAGTACGAAGAAAAAAATATATATAAGTGTGACTAAAGAATAAAAAAATGGACACTGGTTTTTGTGATTACTTAAGGCTGCAAAAATAGAAAAATATTTAGCCAGGGTGCTTCATCACCTAGTGCCTTAGACCAACTGGTTTGGGAGTCACTGCTAAAGCCTTGGGTGTTGCAAAGACTAAGAAGTACGCTTTAAAGTGCAAACGCATTTTGTAATCGGTCGTTGGTACCTCAAGAAGTATTAACGGTCGCATGAAGGATGTGTAAGCAAATTTCATTTAAATTCACCAACTAATTAGTACTTTGGACAATGGACGAGAGTACGATTGCTTGATTTGAATTTCCAAGTGTAGGGGTGACTTATACACACACGTAGGGGTATGTGATTGGAGTTTAAATGAGAAAAAGGAATGAAGAATAAAACTTGTATCTTTAATAGAGTTGATAGAAATTCCTGAGTAGAGATGTAACCCTAGAAGGAAAACTTAGGAGATGCCGAAAGCTAAGTAGGTCTACATAACATATATAATCTTAAGTTAAATAATAAGGAAGCGTGAAGAATATGGGTGGATAATTTGCGGGTCGATGATAATAGAATTCCTTATTAGAAAACCTAATTGGAGAACAATAGTCAATGGGCCGAGTTGATAGGATTTTGTGGGTAGTATCCGCTGAAAACCTTCAGGAGACAACACTCCTCCTACTAGGGACACCTAGAGGTTTAACGGCTTGTTGCACGTGCTCAGTGCAATCGCGTTTCCCTGCGAAAGTGTGGTTAGGATTTTAGTGAATAAATAATAAGTTTGCTCGAGGACGAGCAAAAGGTAAGTTTGGGGGTATTTGTTCAGACCATAATATTGCATTTTTCATCCTTCTATTCTTATCCGTTTTATAAGTAAACAGGTACTCTTGACGCACGTTTGTTGCATATTACAGGATACAGGCTCTTGGAGCAAATACAGTGAAAAAGACGAAAGTTGATACAGAAAAGGGACTTTTGACCAACAAGTAGACGGATCCTAGTCAAGCCAAGTCGAAGAACAGTACAAGGTCCAAAATGTCAAGTGAACGGTCAAAAGATACGAACAAGTTTTCACTGAAGATCTGGAGAAGACCCAGAAGCCCAACAGAGAAAATACATATGGAAATAGGAAGCCTAAGAATACAGGAAGGAGTCACAGAAGTTTGGTGAGCCAAGGCCACCAATGGGCCGCGGAACCGCGGCCCAAGCTCACTATTGTCGCGGTTCCGCGGCCTGTTCAAGCCCGTGTCGGTGCAGATTTCGAGAGTCGGTGCGTCGGTGCGGGTGTTGGGATTTTCTGTGGGCAAATCTGTAATTGCACATATGCGAGAGCCTGTAACTCTAGTTTCCTTGTTTGCTTATAAATTGTAATCAAAAATTGTAAAACCCGATGCCTCTTTTCAATCAATAAAATTCAGAATTGCTGGGAGTTATATTCAGATCTGTTCTTCTTGTTTGGAGGGAGCCATCGAATTAGTAAGTAATTTCATTCCTTTAATTAGTATGTTTTATCATCCCCTAATGAGCGAGTAGTCTCCTCGCTCGTTAGGGTTAGCCTTAGGGAAAGGTTTGAGAGATGAGATCTCTCACCCCTTTCATGCCATCCACACCTAAGAGTTAGAACTCCATGCATGCACGCACAACCGCTCCCTACGGCATCCTACCCTTCGAGGTAACGATGAACCGTAGTATAAAGGGCCGGTTGCGCGTGTTTTCCATGGGGGTTAGGGCAATTATCGATAAAGGAAGTATACGGATCTAGAGGAAGAAACATCTTCCCAAAAGATTCTTATCCACTTTATGGATAATTACTGTAACATCTAATAGATCAATAATAAGGCATTGAAAGCGGTGAGGAAACCTTAAATCTCCAAACTTCCCCTAAACCTAACCCTAGCGAGACTTTAAATTAGATTAATTTAATTCAATAATAGATCTAGATTTTAGAAACCAACCAAAACATCATTTTGAATCAACTCGTTAAAACACATTAAAGGAAATTACCCATCTCTGTGGATCGACCCTTATTCACCGGCTAGCTGCAAAGCGACGCCGTTTCTGATTACGGTAAACTTATAATTTTTGGACTAATCAAATGTTGTGGTAAGCCGGTATGAGTCAAACCCTGGGGAGAAACACTGGATAGCGGTAAAGAACATTCTCAAGTACCTGAGAAGGACTAAGGAGATGTTCTTGGTGTATGGCGGAAAAGACCTCCAGATCGAGGCCTTTGCTGACTCCAGCTTCCAGAGTGACAAGGATGATTCCAAGTCCATGTCGAGTTTTGTCTTTACCCTCAATGGAGGGGCGGTGTGTTGGAAGAGTTCCAAACAGGAAACCGTTGCAGACTCGACTATGGAAGCGGAATACATCGCTGCATCTGATGCCGCAAAAGAAGCCGTCTGGAAGAGGAAGTTCTTGAAAGAACTTCAGGTGGTTCCGTCCATTGTTGATCCAATACCTCTGTATTGCGACAACAACGGGGCTATAGCTTTAGCGAAGGAACCAAGGTCCCATTAGAAATCCAGACACATCTTGAGGCGGTATCACCTGATCAGGGAGATCGTGGATCGCCAGGAGATCGAGATTCGGAGGGTTGCTTCAGAAGAAAACACTGCAGATCCATTCACCAAGGCCTTGCCCCAGACTCACTTCGAGCGGCTGATCGAGATGATAGGTCTTCGATACGCCAGTACATGGCCTTAGTGCAAGTGGGAGATTGTTAGTGTATATGCCCTAGAGGCCATTACTGTATCATACTGGTTTGTATATTATTTAATGGAAGCTTGGGATATTCACCTTGTATATACAATCTTGCTCAAAATAGTAGTATACTACTTGGTTTGTTTCCACTTCAATGTGTACATGTGTTTATTTTATGATATCACCTATACGCATTAGTGGAGCCCTTAGGATCTTTGCTTGATTACCAGCGTTGTGATGGCAGTTACACTAGTGGGGGCTGGGTAATTTATAAGCACATCCTTATGCAGGTCCCTAGTCGCAGGACTATCGAAACAGGGCATCGATACTCCGGATTAGACTAGCGCATGCACTTCTCATCCCAGTGTGGGAGACGGTCTGTCCCACAGCCATCAGTACGTCGTACTTGAGATAGTATGCGGGTGCTCGTTAGGTTACAAGTACACTGGACAGGACTCGTCGGGAACTGACTAGTTGGTATTATACCTATCGTCAGTTATCAGTTCCCAGATGACATGAGTACAGCTTAGTCCGCTGACTTGACACTGGCACTTCGCCTCGAGTGTGTTCCCACTGTACTTTGATTACTACCCTACCACGGCTCAAAGGAGTCGTGCAAACAGGTGGTAGTTGGGTGCAGTCCCGAAGCACTTGGAGGCAGTGACGGTTAGACAGGATTCGTCTCTCCCAGTATTGGGGGTTGACATCGCGCTGTGTCTAGGAGAGCCATTACACGAGTAGTCCCTGGCCAGGGCAAGCGAGATATACTGGTAGGCTTCCAGTGTTATCTCAGGGTGTTTTGGGCTTCACTCCGACACGACTTGTACCGCTATTAGGGGACTGACGTTTACCGCCCCCTAGGCCCGCCATGCGATGTATCAGACGAACAGACCGGACTGTACGGAGACTGTCACATTCAGACTCAGTAGGAGTTCAGATGGGGTTCACCTCGTCAGTCTTCTTATCGGCATCTACCTGGGGACCGTTACGCACAGCTAGTGCCGCTTGCGGTCTGTGGTTAAACCCACTGCCAGCGTAGTGTCGAGTCTTTAGAGTCCCACACAGAGGGTTATTCGCCTTTGGGTAAAACAGAGTAGAGGTCGCATGGTTTTGCGACAGGGTTCGTTCTCATCCGCGCACTTGTGCACGTTTGGAGTCCGGACGGATATTAGTAGCGGGCTCTGGTTTGAGCCAGATACTAGTATATGTTTTGGGGTTAGTTTTATCTCATTGTATTCATGTTCCTCGGAACAAGAATGCGGGTGTGTATGCACAGTTGATTGAGGCGGAGGAAGAGGATTTTCATTAGGGTTTTGGAACGGGTGTGTATGCACAGTTGACAGTCGTCTTTTTCCAAACCCTAATGAATTTATGATATATCAATTAATAATATTAATTAAATGAAATTGTGTCATGGTTGGGTTTGTTGACTTGTTGACCATGGTTGACTTGTTGACCATGGTTGAAACTTTGACTATCATCATTACATATCAAAGATGCTCTTTGATTCTAGCAAAACCATTTAATGTGTGTAATGATAATTGTCATTCCAAACCATCCATCAACTATTTCATTTAGATTATTATTATTAATTTGATAATTCATTTCATATTATGTTATGGTTGTAAAAAAGGGTTTCATTCTATCATAACACTTCTCTCTCCTCTCTTCTTCTTCCTCCTCCTCTAGTTCAAGGAGACTCACTCTCATGTGTTGAAACCCCCTCCTTGAGATAAAAACACCCCAAAACCACTCTCTACTCACTCTAGGGTTAGAGGTCTAGCAAGCCAAAGACCCTAGTTCTCTCAAAGTTCGAGAAAGGAGCCCGAAGGTTGAACCCTCAGGTGGATCCATCTTTGACGGAAGAAGGCGACGAGCAAAGCACCATCCAAGCTCTACAAAGGTTTCAAGAAGAAGGAGTTCAAGTTAGGTATAACATCTTTTCCGAGTAGCTAACTCTCTTTAGCTTGGTAGCTAGTTTAGTTTAGAAAAGATCCCGACTTTTGTTAGTCCATGTTGCCTAATGCGCTAAAAATTTGTTTTTTATACCGTTTCCGCCTCCCCGCAAGAACCGGGGTTGGCAACGTGGACTTACAATCGTATCGTGTTATGTTTGTTTTCATAGGGTTGTTCTTAGATTGTATACGGAGACTAATCTTGCCATGCTTGTAGGGCATGTATTAGTCCAAATCCGTGTGTGTGTGTGTCTGTGTGTGTATTCATGATTTGGGTCAAGCATTTGCTTGACAGGGTTCACATTAATAGCTTGGTTTGCCAACAGGAATGAACATATGATGCATTTATTACATTTGTGAGGTCCATCGGTTCATATGAAATTTAGACTTTATCTAAGGGGTCATTAGTCTTATTTGAGACTAAGATCAAGTTAGATGTTTTGGGTCAAGCATTTACTTGAAAGGGTCCGTGTTGGTAGCTTGGTTTGCCAATGGAATGAACTTAGGACGCATTTCTCACATTTGTAAGGTCCATCTGTTCATTAGATATTTGGATTTGATCTAAGAATCGTTAGTCATGTATGAGACTAAGATTGACTTAGGAACAGTGAGCATATGGGCTCAACTGATTATTAGATCATATATGAATAGCCCATGGAGAATATACGGTAGTCGGTATGGAGACAGTACGCAGGGCAAAACATATTAGTTTCAAAACATCGCGGTCCATTATCGCCGTGTTTGGGGAAAAATGCTAGTTTTAGGGACGTTTCGGTTCAACATTCCCATGTTTGGGATGAATATTATATTATGGACATTTCGGTCCAACATTCCCATGTTTGGAACGAAAGAAGAGGAGTTGTTGGTTGTTGGGACCCGTCACATCTCTGAGAACGTTGAGGAATTACAACGACAGATATCAGAGGTGTGGAAAGATGTACCCTTGAACCAAATCCCGTATTTTAAGGAAAAGATCATGGTGGGTCTAAGAATCGTTAGCCTTATATGAGACTAAGATTAACTTAGAAGATATGGGATGAAGATCATTAGTCGTATATGGAACTAAGATCAGCTTAGATATCATGAGTATATGGGCTCAGTTGATTTAAAAGCAAAAAGGAAGCTCAAGCTTCACAGACTTAGCCAATTTGGGGCTAAGATTGGGTTTTATACTACCCAGCAGTGCTAAACATAGCATTCATGTGTGTTTCACATGGGGCGCTGAAATAGTGCTAAGCATTAGTCTTTTCTGGCGCTCACGTGTGTTTCACGTGAGGCGCTCGACTTTAGCTTCTTTTGAGTGCTCACGTGTGTTTCACGTGAGGCGTTGAATTTTGGCGATCACATGTGTTCACGTGAGGCGCTGAGTTTTGGCGCTCACGTGTGTTTCACGTGAGGCACCATCTTCTTAGATATTTAATCTTTGTTGATGTTTTTAGAGAGGTTAAACCTCTGTTAATAGTATTTTGACCATTAGCGATTACCAAGATCGCTGAGAATCTGGGATCGGGTTCTTTAAGAACTAAGTTCTTGATTTATGAGGAAACTAAGTTCCTAGAGTATAAACTCCATCTTCTTCATGTCCATTCTTCCATTGTTCTCTCTTGAATTTTTGATTCTCAAGAACAAGATCTTCCCGATGAGAATTAAATTCTCAACCCGTGGGAGACTTGTCTTATGGATTTCAGATCCAGAGAAAAAACTAAGTTCTTTTAAAGGGTTAAACCCTTAGATATGATATGATATGTAAAGGAGATATTTTGATCTCTGCTTTTTCTTTACCTAGGGTTTTGAGAATGAAGACGGTCTTTCTTCTTTATTGAGAATTAAATTTTCTGTTGTTTTGTGAAAGCTTGTGGTTAACCTTCTGTATAATTTTTACAGAAGCTTATGGGGGTCTCCTCTCTTTTTTATATCCAGTCCCTCCTCTCCTTTTTTCATCTCTTTGTTCCTATTTATAGGAAAAAGAAACGAATCAATTTGTTGAGAAAATCTCTCATTGAGAGATCATGATTGATTTAATAATCAATCAAATTGATCTTTTAGATCAACCGGTGAATTTTATTCACCGTTGGATTTTTAATCTAAAGGCTCTCTGTTTAACAGAGATGATAAGATTAGAAAAATATTTTCTTAAGATAGAATTTAATTCTATCGAATGAATATATTGTTAGGAAGATATTTTCTTAATCATAGAATTTTATTCTATTTAACAGAGAAGATCTTTCTTATTTTAGAAAGATCAGGAAAATATTTTCCACGTAAAATTCAGTTCTATCAGATGATTTAATTGGTGATTTTATCACTATTGGATTTTAAATCAAAGATTCTCTGTTAGAGAAAGATCTTTCCATATTAGAAAAACCAAGGAAAAATATTTCCCAAATAGAATTTAATTCTATTACATAGAATTTAATTCTATCAGATGGTTTAATTGGTGATTTTATCACCACTAGATTTTAAATCCAAAATTCTCTGTTAGAGAAAGATCTTTCCATATTAAGAAGATTAAGGAAAATATTTCCTAAATAGAGTTTAATTCTATCACATAGAATATAATTCTATCAGATGAGATTATTTTAAATTGGGGCGCTTACATGTTATCACGTGAGTGATGCCATATACATATATGGCAACGACGCTCACGTGATTTACATGTGAGCGCTGCCAAAAGAATGTGGCGATGGAACTCACGTATTTAAGACATGGGTGCTTACGTGCTTGACACGTAGGGGCTATCATAGGATTTAATTGTAAGGTTAGTATAGCACCCTATGAAGAGTTTTGAAGCATCACATGACCCAAAGTTATAATTTTTAAGGTGCTAAACAAACATGCACATGGATCGATCCTAGAAGTTAGGGTTATAAAACTATAAGCAAGTAAAGATTAGGGTTTGAAGGCTACAACCTTTGTAGCTCCCGTTTTTGCTTCACTCCTTAGGCTCTTTGGGTGTTGGAAGAAGGTCTTCTTGTTGTCCTCCTACGTCCACGACGATCCACCCGGAGTTTCCCGTCCAAGCTAGCAAATTTGGAAAAACCAAGATAACACTCTAATCAAGTCGGCTAAACTTGATTAGAATGATGTTGTGGCTATGGATCTCACTTCAAAATCCTATTTTTATGAGTATTTTACTCTCTTATAAGAACTAGAGAGCAAAGCATGGAGGTTGATGAAGATGGTGGAAGAAGAGAATGAATTATCCTTGAAAGAGAAAAGAAAAATAACTATATATATTTTTCTTTCTCATAACCAACCATGGTTAGATTTAAAGATATCATTTGATTTAAGTTAAAAGCATAATAAGAAAATAAACCATGGGTTAAAAGTTAGGTGAGCATGGTAGAGTTTAGAAGAGTGTAGAAACTCTTAAATGATTTAACCCATTTTTCATTTTCTTTTGCTTTAATTTAAATCCAATAATAATCCAAAAATAACCATGGTGTAATTCTTATATATCCACCATTCTTATTGTATAAACAACCATGATAAAAATTGATGTATGTATGCATGTGTGC
The DNA here is from genome assembly GCA_030015575.1 of Agapanthus africanus. Classification (NCBI taxonomy): domain Eukaryota; kingdom Viridiplantae; phylum Streptophyta; class Magnoliopsida; order Asparagales; family Amaryllidaceae; genus Agapanthus; species Agapanthus africanus. The sequence continues at coordinate 310,392,672 of JASDDO010000024.1, forward strand.
TTGCACATCAATATGTGCATGAACAAGTATGAATGCATACATGCATGCATACATCCAAAATAAGCAAGATAGGATTTGTAGTGAGAAACTAATGATGAATCAACACTTGATTCACTAATCCGGTCATATCACATATGACCCGACCATTAGCAAGCCGCCCAATTAATATACGGTATCCTATACACGCATTTTAATCGGGTCCAAGCGCATATCGCATATGCGCACCACAACTTTTCGCCTGGACTAGGTAACTCCTATGTGGGACTCTAAGACTCGTCAATACGCCGGCAGTGGGTGATGATCATATCAAGCACCCGCAAGCCGCAAGCGGTCAGCTAAACATAACGGCCACCCGGGTATTGAGCGATTAGAAGAAAACAAGTGAACCTGTTACAACTCCCGTCGAGCCATCCGGCAACACTGCCGTAAAGTCCGGTCTCTTCGTCAGATATGCTGTATATCGAGCCTAGGGATGGCAACGTCGACCCCAATAACTCAATAAGTCGTGCCGGTGAATGGTCTATAACAGATCGAGAAACTACTGATAACACTTATCAGCAAATCTCAGCAGCCCTGGCCAGGGACTTGCTGTTATAACCAGTCAGGCACAGTACAGCATCAACTCCCAATATCGGGAGAGACAAAACCCCTCCTATCGCTCAATGCCTTCGTGTGCCTCGGGACTGCACCCAACGGCCACCTGCTTGCACGACTCAGTAGAGCCGTGGTAGGGTGGTAATCAAAGTACAGTGGGAGAACACACAAGGCTCTATGACGATCTCGGGTCTACAGACTAACCTGTACCAGTGTCACCTGAGAACTGCTATCCGACGATAGATATAATTCCATATAGGAGTTCTCGGTGAGTCCATCCAGTGTACCCAGTCACCACTGAGCACCCGTATATGATCTTGATGTCAAACATCGATGAATGTGGGAACATTCATCGCCCATCGTATGGGTCTAGTATCATATACGCTAGTCTACTCTGGTATATCAATGCCCCGTCTCGATATACCTACGACTAGGGACATTCCAGGATACGCTTATAGACTACAGATGTCCCACTAGTATGATCTGCATCATAATCAGAGTAGTCAAGCCGATATCCTCAGGGCTTTATCAGCATGTATGAATGAATAGAAGCATGATCAAATAAACATGTCAGATAAAGAAGAACCAGATAGCATACTATCATGTCGAGCAAGAATGCAAACTGAATATATATACATGTATAGATACATCCACTATCACATAATGGCCTCTAGGGCATACATATATCCAACAATCTCCCACTTGCACTAAGGCCAGTTATTAGCGTATCTCATGCCCAACATCTCAAAACGTCGCTCATGCTGTGGCTGAGGGAGGGCCTTGGTGAGTGGATCCGCGGCGTTGTTCTTTGTGTCTACTCTCTTAATCTCGATCTCGCGGCGATCTACAATCTCCCGGATCAAATGAAAGCGCCTCAGGATATGTCTGGACCGCTGATGGGATCTGGGCTCCTTGGCTAACGCCATTGCCCCATTATTGTCACAATACAAAGGTATTGGATCAATAATGGTTGGAACTACTCCTAGCTCCGAGACGAACTTCTTCATCCAGACGGCTTCCTTGGCGGCATCATTTGCAGCAATGTACTCAGCTTCCATCGTAGAGTCTGCAACGGTATCTTGTTTGGAACTCTTCCAACTTACCGCCCCTCCATTGAGGGTAAATACAAACCCTGAAATAGATTTGCTGTCATCCTTATCGCTCTGGAGGCTCGAATCGGTAAAGGCCTCCATTTGGAGGTCTGTATTACCATACACCAAGAACAATTCTTTAGTCCTTCGTAAGTACTTAAGAATGTTCTTCACAGCTGTCCAGTGGTTCTCCCCTGGGTTGGATTGATACCTGCTTACAACACTAAGTGCATAAGCTACATCTGGGCGTGTACATAACATCGCATACATTATAGATCCTACTGCCGAAGCATAAGGTATAATGCTCATGTGAGCTCTCTCTTCATCGGTCTTTGGACAAGAATCCTTGGAGAGAGTGACTCCATGGCAAGCGGGTAAGGCACCCCGCTTGGAGTCTTCCATACTAAACCTTTTTAGGATGGTGTTGATGTACCTGGTTTGGGACAATCCCAATAACTTTTTGGATCTATCCCTATAGATCCTTATGCCCAGGATGTATGTGGCATCACCCAGGTCCTTCATGGAGAACCTCAGTGATAAGAATGATTTGACCGACTGTAGCATAGGAATATCATTTCCTATCAGAAGAATGTCATCCACGTACAATACGAGGAATGTGACAGCTCTTCCTACAGCCTTCCTATAAACACAAGGTTCATCTGGATTTTTGATGAAATCAAACTCTTTGATAACATCATCGAAACAGATGTTCCAACTCCGAGATGCCTGCTTTAACCCATATATGGATTTAAGCAATCTACATGCTTTCTCGCTGCTCCCACTGTCAATGAAGCCCTCTGGCTGATCCATATAAACGCATTCTTCTAAATCTCCATTTAGAAATGCTGTTTTAACGTCCATCTGCCAGATTTCATAGTCGTAGTGAGCAGCAATAGCAAGTAGGATCCGAATAGATTTAAGCATGGCTACGGGCGAAAAAGTTTCGTCATAGTCCAAACCTGGTCTTTGACGAAAACCTTTCGCCACAAGTCTTGCCTTATAGGTCTCTACCTGCCCATCTACACCAATCTTTCTTTTAAAGATCCATTTGCACCCTACAGGTTTTACCCGAGGGGGTACAACGTCCAAAGTCCATACTTTGTTGGTGTACATAGACTCCATTTCGGATCTCATGGCATCCAGCCACTTCACAGAGTCACCACTCGTGATAGCTTGCTGAAAACTGGTAGGATCATCATCTTCCATGATACAGTCTTCTCTGTCACCATCAATGAGGAAACCGTAGTACCTCTCCGGTGGGCGAGAAGTCCTACCAGACCTACGGAGTGGCCGAGGTTCTTCAGTTTCTGTTGCAACAGCCGGTTCAACCAAATCGTCATTTGTAGTTTGTGTCTCCAGAACCTCTTCCAGATCTACTACCTTGCCATCATTTTTATCTGTGAAAAACTCTTTTTCCAAGAATGTGGCATACTGAGAAACAAACACCTTTTGTTCCTCTTTGTGGTAGAACAGATATCCATAAGAATTCTTTGGATATCCCACAAAGTTACACATGACTGACCGTGTCTCGAGTTTGTCCGGATTCTGCTTTTTAACATAGGCCGGGCAACCCCAAATCTTAATTTTCTTAAGAGATGGTCTCTTCCCATGCCATATCTCATATGGCGTGGTAGACACGGCTTTGGTTAGAACCCTGTTTAGCAGAAACGCTGCAGTCTCCAATGCATGCCCCCAAAACGAGACTGGTAACTCAGCGTCACTCATCATGGACCGGACCATATCTAATAGGGTCCTATTCCGTCGTTCTGACACACCGTTATGTTGTGGTGTGTAAGGAGGAGTGAGCTGAGAGAGAATCCCATTCTCTTTTAGGAAGTTTGCAATTTCTGTACTGAGATACTCTCCACCTCGATCTGATCGAAGCATCTTAATGCTCAAGCCGGTTTGTTTTTCTACTTCTTGTTTATATTCAATGAATTTCTCGAAAGCGTCGGACTTGTGCTTTAATAAAAATACATGACCGAATCTTGAGAAATCGTCAGTGAATGTAATGAAGTATGAAAAACCGCCTCTAGCCTGTGTAGACATAGGCCCACATACATCACTATGTATGAGGCCCAGGAGCTGAGTAGCTCTTTCTCCGTGTCCGGTAAACGGAATTTTGGTCATTTTACCCTTGATACAAGACTGGCAAGTCGCATAAGATTTATATTCAAAAGAATTTAAATATCCATCTTTGTGTAACTTGTTTAGTCTTGTTTCGTTAATATGACCAAGTCTACAGTGCCAAAGAAAAGCTTCATTTAATTCTGAAAGTTTTCTTTTATTAGTGTGTTGTATACTGAAAACTGTGTGTTGATTTAGGACATATATTCCGTTATTAAGTGTACCATACCCAACCAACATTTGATTTAGGTGAATGTTCATAACATTGTTCTGCAACACAAAATTATACCCTTCATTGTCCAACAAAGAAACGGATATTATATTACATAGCATACTTGGTACAAAATAACATGGATTCAAAATCAAAATACATCCAGATGGCAACCCCAAGTGATACTCTCCCACTGCGACTGTATGTACATTGGAACCATTTCCAACGCGGAGAGTATGGTCACCTGTCCTCAAAACCTTGCTATTTCTCAGCCCCTGCATAGAATTGCAAATGTGAGAACCTGAACCGGTATCCAATACCCAGGAAGCAGAGTTTATAGAAAAACAGTTTTCAGTCACAAACGCACCTGAAGCAGAAGCATCACCATGCTTCTTCTTGAGACTTAGGTACTCTGTGCAGATGCGCTTCCAATGTCCTGTCTTGTGGCAATGAAAACACTCGCCCTTCCCCGGGTCTCCAGCTGTGGACTTTCCCTTTCCCTTCACCTTTTTGACTCCGCCCTTAGGATTAGTGGGTTTCTTCTTTTTCTTTCCCTTGGCCTTAGCTTTCGGGCGAGAAGAAGAAGACTGTCCAATAGTCATAACGGGAGTCTTTGCTGACTTCATAGTGCTCTCTGCACTCCTTAACATATTAAGGAGTTCAGGGAGTTCCTTCTCCATCCCATGCATGTTAAAGTTCACTATGAACTGAGCAAAGATGGAGGGGAGGGACTGCAGAATAATATCTATATATTGTTCATTGTCCATTGTCCATCCGAGGCCCTCAAGCTCTTCTATAAGAGCTATCATCTTCAAAACATGGTCTGCTACTGGTGTGCCAGGGGTCATCCGCATCTGAAACAGTTTCTTTGATGCTTCGTATCGTAATACGCGGGACTGCTCCCCATACAACTCCTTTGTATGGAGCAATATCCCGTGAATGTCCATGTCCTCGTGCTGCTTTTGATGTGTGTTGTCCATCGATGCAAGCGCGAGGCATTTTGCCGTGGCACAGTCAGCGTCCCATGTCTTGCGGACTTCAATGTCCGCAACTGAGGACTTTGGGCCTGGGACGGGCGGGGCTGAAGCCGTGAGGACATATGATACTTTATCATAAGTCAAGGCGATCTTTAGATTCCTCAGCCAGTCTTTATAGTTGGTCCCATTCAGTTTGTTCTTATCTAGTAGAAGCTTAAGTCCAGTCATTGGTATCTGCCATTAAGAGAGAGAAAAGAATACACTCAGCGAAAGCTCTTGCACAGATTAGATTGGTTTATTATCTTGTCTAATCGATGTTTCCCACTGCTTTATATCAAGTTTTTCTTTCAAACCTTAAAAAGAAAAACTAGCCAGGATTAATTACAGTCTACAACTTCGCTAACCGTTCAGCCAGGCCAGTGTCGGTACTTTGAGGGAGGTTCCCCGTGCTTTCGCACGGACCTAATTAGAGTAAACCTCGTTTTCCCAGAGGCGGAGCCCCGTTAACACCTTTCTAGACACCTAATGAGTTAGCTAATTGTAAACTGTAAAACTCTCCTAGGAGCAACTATTGCCCACAGTGGGATCGGGATCCAACCATCACATGGAAGGTATGCAATCTCATTGCAAATTTCAACACTTGAAATTCCCGATGTAATTTTTACCCCTAATACTTATGACCTTAACTATGGTCAACAAATCATAAGTACCAGTCAAGTTCTACCCGTCATTTCTTGATCAATTAGACCCACCCATATGACCCTTAACTATGGTCAACAAAGTCGCATGAATGTCCTAATTAATCTGCATCATATGCAGTGTAGGAAGACATCACTTAACTACCGTACACTACGCCTTAACTAAAGTCAACAAACGTAGCACGAATACTAAGTACTCTACTTCCTAAAATGACGGAGGGTTGCGAATGATTTTTAAGAAAATCTTTAACGCTTTGAACTTGATATCGTTGTAGAATCAAACAGTTTTCAAAAGGAGTGGCTTAAGCTCCGCAGTTTTGAAATGTATCTTTTTCATAAATAGCCGAGTAGTTTTTAAATCTGATTCTACAATATCTTTTTAGGTTTATTTTCTTTACATTAATCACATTAATGCAATCCCATCATTTAAGTCCTTAAGCCAATCACAGAAAAGAAACGAAAATAACACGTACGCTTATGCCATCCGCATTCGCCGCAATGTTCCGTTATGCACCGTTAGGTTACTTAACTAACGGCATACCGGGACGGGACTAGCGCGGGTGTAAAACATAAGCAACGTCTACTATATATCATATATAGAATATGTCATTCATCTCAGATATCACAGAACACAGGCAGCAGAAACATAGATATAACGTGGGATATCCTAGGACGTCCGTATTTAGTATTTAGCCAGAATAGAAAATACGGACTCCACAGTCGCGATGAATAGCCAAGCCCACACCGTGGACCCCTACGAGAGAGGCAAGTGACCCTACCAACCCTGGAGTTTAGGAGACCCGGTCTCGACTCCTCGAGATGGCCTCCCACTGAACCCCAGAACCCGGTCACCTGTGCTCTCTTCCTTGGGTCCATCCTAATGCGGAAAAGTAAATAATATACAACACTGGTGACACAACCGCAACCTGGAAGTGCCCCAAATAAAAGAATATTACAAATATTACATTTGAATTTACATGAATGAAAATATAAAACTCTCATCTCACAAAAACCCCCGGCTATTCGATCGCGACAATCCTACACATCATATCTCAGCAACACATAATATCACATATCATCAACGTAAGTAAGTATGCGTACCCCGATTGTCGTTGATGTATAGCAACGAAACCGGCGATATCTAACATACTACACTTACGGTCACAGAAAAGAAAGTGTAAAACTACAATATTTGGAATCCAGATTCTCTTTAGACATCATAAATGTGAAATATCACATATTTCGTATTTCATGCCTAAACTACATGAATTCCACATATTGTATCACATTCCAGACAAACAGACAGTATTAAAGTTTTCGAACGAACAACCAAGCACCCAAGATTCACTAAAGCCCAACACTTGAGCAGGGTTCAAAAATCCGGAGTGTGACACAGTAGTGGCGGTCCAGCCGTAGAAGGGTCAAGCCAACGCCTCACATGTGGCACGCCGTACTGCCCCAAACCCTAGGGTTCAAAGGGCAGTTCGAGACGGTCACATAATCGAGTTAAGGTTTGTTGTCTTCTAGAGGGACCACCGCAAAAAGACTTGCACGTATCTCCAAACTATTTAAACCCCGTGAATATTGAGTAAATGATATTCGTTCAAACACTTCAATACTTTCTAGTTTACCCGGAAAAGAAAACGAAATGAAAATTCCGATCGAAACCACGAGTTCAGAACCATCTCCAGAATTTTTCAACAGCAGATTCAGATTAAACATACTCAAAATACACTATAGCAGGTAAGGAAAAATACTGTGCAAAATGGAGTAAACGACCCCCTGTTATGGCGGCGGAACCGCGGCCTAAGCCTACTTAGGCCGCGTTTCCGCGGTCAAGATTACTGTTCATGGCCACGAATTTTCCAGATTGTCTTATTTTTACCTGCTCTATTTTTTAAGAATTTTTAATTCTGAAAAAAGTCAGTTTTTAAAAAATTTCCAGAGAGTGTCCCGTAAATGCGTATTTTGGTTCGATCGGACTTTTTACTTCGCAAAAAGGTCGCCTAATGTTCTAGGTCGGCTCTGATACCAATGTAAGGTTAGTATAGCACCCTATGAAGAGTTTTGAAGCATCACATGACCCAAAGTTATAATTTTTAAGGTGCTAAACTAACATGCATATGGATCGATCCTAGAAGTTAGGGTTATAAAACTATAAGCAAGTAAAGATTAGGGTTTGAAGGCTACAACCTTTGTAGCTCCCGTTTTTGCTTCACTCCTTAGGCTCTTTGGGTGTTGGAAGAAGGTCTTCTTGTTGTCCTCCTATGTTCACGACGATCCACCCGGAGTTTTCCGTCCAAGCTAGCAAATTTGGAAAAACCAAGAGAACACTCTAATCAAGTCGGCTAAACTTGATTAGAATGATGTTGTGGCTATGGATCTCACTTCAAAATCCTATTTTTATGAGTATTTTACTCTCTTATAAGAACTAGAGAGCAAAGCATGGAGGTTGATGAAGATGGTGGAAGAAGAGAATGAATTATCCTTGAAAGAGAAAAGAAAAATAACTATATATATTTTTCTTTCTCATAACCAACCATAGTTAGATTTAAAGATGTCATTTGATTTAAGTTAAAAGCATAATAAGAAAATAAACCATGGGTTAAAAGTTAGGTGAGCATGGTAGAGTTTAGAAGAGTGTAGAAACTCTTAAATGATTTAACCCATTTTTCATTTTCTTTTGCTTTAATTTAATTCCAATAATAATCCAAAAATAACCATGGTGTAATTCTTATATATCCACCATTCTCATTGTATAAACAACCATGATAAAAATTGATGTATGTATGCATGTGTGCTTGCACATCAATATGTGCATGAACAAGTATGAATGCATACATGCATGCATACATCCAAAATAAGCAAGATAGGATTTGTAGTGAGAAACTAATGATGAATCAACACTTGATTCACTAATCCGGTCATATCACATATGACCCGACCATTAGCAAGCCGCCCAATTAATATACGGTATCCTATACACGCATTTTAATCGGGTCCAAGCGCATATCGCATATGCGCACCACAACTTTTCGCCTGGACTAGGTAACTCCTATGTGGGACTCTAAGACTCGTCAATACGCCGGCAGTGGGTGATGATCATATCAAGCACCCACAAGCCGTAAGCGGTCAGCTAAACGTAACGGCCACCCGGGTATTGAGCGATTAGAAGAAAACAAGCAAACCTGTTACAACTCCCGTCGAGCCATCCGGCAACACTGCCGTAAAGTCCGGTCTCTTCGTCAGATATGCTGCATATCGAGCCTAGGGATGGTAACGTCGACCCCAATAACTCAATAAGTCGTGCCGGTGAATGGTCTATAACAGATCGAGAAACTACTGATAACACTTATCAGCAAATCTCAGCAGCCCTGGCCAGGGACTTGCTGTTATAACCAGTCAGGCACAGTACATCATCAACTCCCAATATCGGGAGAGTCGAAACCCCTCCTATCGCTCATTGCCTTCGTGTGTCTCGGGACTGCACCCAACGGCCACCTGCTTGCACGACTCAGTAGAGCCGTGGTAGGGTGGTAATCAAAGTACAGTGGGAGAACACACAAGGCTCTATGACGATCTCGGGTCTACAGACTAACCTGTACCAGTGTCACCTGAGAACTGCTATCCGACGATAGATATAATTCCATATAGGAGTTCTCGGTGAGTCCATCCAGTGTACCCAGTCACCACTGAGCACCCGTATATGATCTTGATGTCAAACATCGATGAATGTGGGAACATTCATCGCCCATCGTATGGGTCTAGTATCATATACGCTAGTCTACTCTGGTATATCAATGCCCCGTCTCGATATACCTACGACTAGGGACGTTCCAGGATACGCTTATAGACTACAGATGTCCCACTAGTATGATCTGCATCATAATCAGAGTAGTCAAGCCGATATCCTCAGGGCTTTATCAGCATGTATGAATGAATAGAAGCATGATCAAATAAACATGTCAGATAAAGAAGAACCAGATAGCATACTATCATGTCGAGCAAGAATGCAAACTGAATATATATACATGTATAGATGCATCCACTATCACATAATGGCCTCTAGGGCACACATATATCCAACATTAATCCTATCTGAAGCTAGGACTCATATGCTTTGCATGTGAGTGTTCACCTACTTTGCACGTGAGGTGCTGCTATACGATTTAATCCAATCTGCAGCAGGTACTCGCGTGCTTTGCACGTGAGGCGCTGATCTCTATTTTTATAAAAGGAACAACAAGTTTTGAGCCAAAAATTTTGGCGGGAACAGAGATTAAATCCTAGAGTTTCCACATTGGGAAGCTCATGGGTTGAACAATGGAATTAAATTCCAGAAATCCACAAAATGTCAAGATTGACAACGGGGTAAATTCTTGAGAAGAAAACCAATGCTAAACTTAAGAATGTCCATTGATTCGAACCCTTGGATCTGGACATCAAGATCTATGATCTACAAAAAAAGGGAGATTTTTTTAAGATCTCCAAGAGATCAACTGAAGAACAAGAGCTAAAGCTCTGGAAAATATGTTAATGGATTTAAAATTCGATAATGCCCAAAATATGTTTAGAGTTAAGCTCTGTTTATGGTCCTTATCAAAAATTTAGGCAGAGTCGACTTGGTCCAAAAGTTTTATTTAGGGCAGAGAACTAAGCTCTGAGCGAGAATTACTCAAGAAAAAGAAAAAAAACTCTATAAGGATGACGAAAAAACAGTAGTCGCTTCAAAGTCAAAGGCTCCATTTATAGGGCATGATGAGAACGGTTCAGATTCCCCATATCCAGAGACGAATCAGACGGTTGTAAGACTGACATCGTTACGTGCAAGGCACGTGAGAGCAACGTTGGGGAACATTTGTTCCCTTATAAAAAAAAGATGAAAAGAAATGAAACCCTCCCACGTGTTGAACACGTGAGTGCTAACATGCAAAGTATGTGACCGCCGACTTCAAAGAGGGTTAAATCTTATGACCTGGCTTCCGCGTGATATCCACATGAGCACTCACATACAAAGCATGTGAGCGCTGAATACAGATAAAATTAAAATCCAAACAAGCCCCACATGTTAAACACGTGAGCGCGGCTGTCATTTATATACGACAGTCCTCACGTGAAAGCCACATGAGCGCATTGTTATGGTAAAAAATTACACCCCACGGTCGAGATCAACAAGTCGATAAGTCAAAATCAAGGCCCAAAAAGTGGGCCCGGGCCCAAGCCCGAATCCAAGTCAAGTAGGCTTAAGCCTGAACCCAAGTCCAAGCAAAGGGGCCCAAGCCCAGGTCAAGTGGGCTTATGCCCAAGTCGAGCCCGAATATGAAGAGGCCGGCCTCCTCCATGCCAAGAAAAAAAATTATATAATAAATAAGTTTGATGAATATTCATGCATGAATGTAAAATAAATGGGCAAAAAGCCAAATTTTTGTAAAGCCAATAGCTCATGTGTAAAAAGAAATAAGCACATGAGGTATGGGATGGGCAAAATGCCATTTTGTAAAGCCAAATAGGCTATATGTAAACTTGTAAGCCTATGTAAGGTAATATTGTGATGAAATGAAACAAGAATTCATTCCCCATAAAAATTCTAGGGTTTTGTGTCTTCTTCTCCTTCCTCAAGGTTTTAACCCTTCTTCTCATTTTTGAATTAAATCAAGAGTTTAACTCTTCTTTTACCAAAATTAAATAGTTATTCACCATAAATCCCTCGAAAGGGAGCTCAGATCTCCCATCAAATCTCTAAAAGGGAGATTTTTAATCTCATCGCTCCTTTTTCTCTAAGATCCAACAAAAAGAGAGGAGAGAGAAGGAGCCCATCTCAAAAGAACCCATTTTAGGGAAGTTTAAGGCTTGAATAGGAAGAAAATGGAGCTATTTTCACTATCCAAGATCTAAACTCTTTGGGAGTTTAACTCCAAATCAAACTTTAAGGAGCTCAAGTTCAAGATCAAAATCCACAAAGGAGTTTAACCCCAAATCCAGATCTTTTAGAAGTTTAACTCCAAATAAAAATCCTTATTTTTCTAAGAGTTTAACTCCAAAGCCCCTCGAGAGTTCAACTCTCAGTCTAGGGGCTAAGCCCTTTTTTTTGCTGGCGCTCAGCGGCCGTTTGCAGGGTGCATGACCCGCTGGCGCCCGGCTTTCATGTGCCGGGTGCGTGACCCGCTGATGCCCAGCACCCACACGCCACGCACGTGACCACTAGCGCCCAGCGCCCACGCGCCATGAACATAACCAGCCGGCGCCCATACGCCACGTACGTGATCGCTGGCGCCCAGCAGCCACGTGCCATCTCATGCGTCCTTAGGACACTCCTCACCACTCATTTTTCCACACGCTCCACACTCAAAACACATCCCCCATAAACTCTGCTAGGCCCTCGATATGTCTAAAACACTATCTAAACACATCATACACACACTGCACATTGAGCTCGCATAACCAATTTTACCCATCAATCGGAGGTTCTCTCACTCCAAAAGCGAGGGGTAATTAACGGAAGCTTAGTCCGCGGCTGCCGGAGATTCGGATCCCCACAATCAATAAACCCTGGCCTACCCCAGGTAGGGGGAATCTTAAATACGCCTGACATGCGATGCGTATTTCCTATCTCAATAGAGTGATGAAAAACACTTTACAGATTCTGACACGTCTGGTGGGACCTTTTCTCTCCTCCTATATGTTGGGTTAAAAATTCATATGAACTCAATCAACATATACATCGATTGGCCGTACTAAAATCATGCTTCTTTTTGCAGGTTAACAATTTTCAATTGCAATCTCGAACTCTGCAGCCATGTCTCCCAAGATGAGCTTCATTTCTGACGCAACTCCGGCGACCTACTTGGTCAAAACAAACACACACGTGATCCTCCCGGCAAGTCTCATGAGGCAGTTGGAGGAGCCTCCCCGCCAATTTGGTTCCGTCATCATCTATCCTGCCGGAAGCGCTCATCTGGTGGAGACTCTGGCAAACCAAGTGGCCAAACCGACCTTAAAGGGCAAGAGGCCGAATGTGGTGATCGCAAGGGCACCACAACTCAAGTGCAAGTCAGTGTTTAAATGGATTTCCGTGGCTCCAGCTGGGGGCAAAGTCGTTGGAACAAAACACATCGTGAGCAAGCTCAGGTGATGCCTTCGACGGACGCGCGAGAGGATGTCTTCTCAAGGCTCCCCATCACTCGGCCTACGTCGGCTTCCCGAAGAGCATAAGCCCACCAGGTGCTCAAATCGGAAAAGATGAGGTAGAAGCGGCTCAGATATAGAGCCAATAAAGGGGCCAGGGCTCCGGCCAAGTTAAATTTTGTGAAGTTCAAAAGCTTGGACCGCTCTGCGACCACAGCCATGTCAGACATGAAAACCCGCAATTCTTTCGAACCCTTGAAGTGGGTTTAGAAGAATGCGATGTCTGCCAAAATCAAGAGGACCGCAATTCGAACTAGGGATGTGTCCACGCTCCAGTACAAAAAGGGAGACACCCACTATTCTGGAGTCTACCAAGCATTTCGTGCAGCATGAAAGTAGCGGGGCAAATCCAGAAAATGAGCACAAGAGCCACCCAAATTCAATCGGAATATGAATGTGGGTATGTATATACGGATGAGGGTTATTCTTGTAATTCGTTACAAGTTTACTTTAGAAGTTGCATTTTCTTTTTGGATTAAACATTTAGTTTAAAAGTTTATTGTGAAGTGTAAAGTGTGAGTGCAAGTTTTGACAATAGTTCTAGCATGCTCACTTAGTATGTCATGGGTGTGACTCATGGTGTGTCATAGGTGTGACTCATGGTGGGTCATGGCGACTCATGCTAGATATTTGTGTGTGTATTATGAAATATTTAGAGTGTGAGGCAGATATTTTTTTGGCAAGGGTTTTCTTTAGTTGCTTACACTCAAATAGCTTACAAGACAACACAAGAAAAGAGCAGACACATTTCTTTAGTTGCTTTTTCCTTTGAGCTCACACTTCTTTACCTCATGGTTTCTTCTTCAACCTCCACCCAAATACTCTCATGAGTTGAGAATCCTTGGATGTATTTAGACAAAGTATTCACACACACTCTCTACTTCATCTTGGATATCTAGGTTATCAAACTAGATACCCGAGTTGCTTCGGTTTTGAGGCGGGGGCCCGTATTACTAATCCTCGACGTGGATCGTCTTCGATAGGGGAGACCGTAGATCGAACTTGATCGAGAAAGACGCAAGGAGCTTGGGACAGAGGTTGAAGACCGAAGGACATGGGTCGTTCGGTATAACCTCTCTAAACTCTTTTCATATAACTAGTATAGGGTTAATGGTACGATCCATATATTAGGGTTTCGTTAGCGCCGGGTTTTAAAAAATTTTGTTCCGTATTTGGCCACGGATTGATGGCCGGGACGCTGCCGTAACCCAACATGGTATCAAAGCCAACGCATTAACCACATACTAGTTTGATTAGACGGTGTTAAAGTATCGAAACCGAAACAACTCCGAAATATCACTCGATGTATTCCATTCTCTGTTGAATTTTAATTGGTCTTCTAAAAATATTTAAGCAACTGCAGAAGACTACTCTGATGACCACTAGAACATACCCCAAATACGAAGCCATAGCTACTTCTTGCAAACAGCCTTTTTGTCCTAACCGCACATTTCACCTGAAATGACCTGGCTACTTTGATGAAAATTCCGGCCTGGACGGTTTTTGAAGGGTATTGGGACTTGTAATTTGTAGTGTGCTCTGGACTCTGGAATATTGGTTAAGTGGTATTGCTTGTTTAGCCCAGTTTGGATATGGTTTTATTTATTAGTTTGGGGCTATTCGGGGTTATTTCGAAGTCGGTATTTCTAACACTGTTTAAAGTTTACAGTACATGCATTACTATCTGCGACCGTGAATGTCATTAGAGCGGTACAAACTTGTCTATTTTCTATAGTTCTTTTAGACGGGTTTGCGAACGTGACATTCACATTGATGTTCTGTGTTGTGCTGTTTTTGTTGCGCAATCGTCGTGGAGGATAGCTTGGGTGCAATGTTAATACAGTTTAGTTTTATTTGTACATTTGATATCGTGGGACGAATGTCCGACATGTGGACTTCCGTCACTGCCTGTTTGTATATTATTTGTTTGGGGCACGACCGGGTTGAGGGCGATGTCACCATTGTATATATTTTCTTTTCTGTACTAGGATTACCCTACGATGGAGTGCACAGATAGCCGGGTTCTGAAGGGAAACGGGTCAGCATCTCATGGTGTTGAGATGGAGGATGCCTCACTCTAGAATTGGTGGGCTATTCGCCGCATTCGTAGGGGGTACAGGTTGACCCAAGGAGGGGTGCTCAAGTTACCGGATTCCGTGAAGTGCCGGGTGGCCCATTCACTTTGATGAAGGAGGATACCTCGCTTCTGGTTTTGGTGGGTAACTTGACGCGCTTGTAGGGGTCTAGGTTTTCATTTGCACAGGCTATCCACATGACCAAGGGAACGCCGGGTTTCACTTGCGGCTCAAAGGAAACCCAGGGCTCCCAGATTATCTGTATTGTTTTGTGATGCTTGTCGCTTATCTGTGATGTTGCATTTATCATGCCTATGAGCGATTATTATATATTGTTATATATATACTAGTAGATGTTGTATATGTTTTACACCCGCGCTAGTCCAACCCCCGCTCTGTCGTTACTTAAGTAACCTAACGGGTGATGACGGGGCCTAGTGGCGAATGCGGATGGCATATACGTACATCATATTTTCGTTCTTTTATAGTGTGATTAATTGATGGGACTGTGTTGATTCTGATCATTGCAAGGAAAAAGGCCTATTCGATATTGTTGGAACAATTTTCAAAAGTTGTTATTATAAGGGCGTTTTCTTTTGTTTTGCGCAGCGGTATTCGGTTATGAATATCCAGCATCTCATTCCACGAGGCAAGAGCCGAGATCCCCTCACTGGGAGTAACCTCTTGGGCAGAAGTTTGTGTCAGGGTAATAACTTCACTATAGTCGATTACTTTTTGCTTGCATCATGGTATTCTGTGGGAATACCCTGCACCTCATTCGACGAGGAAAGAGCCGAGATCCCTTCACCGGGAATGACCTCTTTAGCAAAAGTTTTCGCCACTATATATTTGTAAAAAACTATCCGATTCCTTCAACGATATCAAGTTCATTACGTTAAATGTTTTTCACCAAAAACCATTAGTAGCCCTCCATCATTTCAGACGGGCAGCACTTAGTATTCATTCTATGTTTGTTGGCTTTCGTCATGGCATGGTGTATGGTAGTTGTTTGTTACTTTTCTGTTGCATAGATAGATGCGTTGGTTTGGGATAGTCGTACTACTATGTTGACCTTCATCAAGGGTATGTACGGGTATGTTCAAATTAACCTGGACAATGACGGGTAGAACTTGACATGTGACTTATGATATGTTGGCCTTCATCAAGGTCATAAGAGCATGGGGTAAAAATCACATCGGGGGTTTCAAACATACAGGAAACTTGCCAGGCATGTGCATACCTTCTGGAGTATGATAACTTGAGTTGATTCCATCAGGTTATCATGCGATGATAGTTGGATCCCGATTCCCACTAATGAGTTGGTTTACTCCTCAGGTGATTTTAGATGATCCCGACTAATTCTTATTTCAGGTTAAGAAGAGAATTTGAGGATACAGTGGGAGACATCCTGATTAGATAAAATAATTAACCATTCTGATCTAGATTAGAGTGCACACTGAGTGTTTCTTTTCTCTCTCTCTCTCTCTCTTTGGAAGCAGCCATGTCCCGACCCTAGACCGGAACTCATAAACCAAGTTAACCAAACCTTCTTAAAACACACTCGCTTTTAAATTGTCAGAGTTACATACTTCATTGCCACTCCTACTTTTACCCTTTGCATTTCTCCGGAACATTCCGTATCACTACGAAGATCCACATTTATTGGATATGACCATTGTATAGTTACATACGAACTCTAAGAAACTTGTTTCAGATTCAAGAATAGTTTCCGGTTCTGGAGAAATTGAATAGGACTATTCAGTTGTCTTTTCCTTTTACCTTCTCTCAGGTTGTGAGGACTCCTAGTATTAGGAGAGGGTACACCTATTGCGCTTATTGGATAGTCTTCTTCCAAACCATAGGCAGGTGCCGAAAGGTGGGGAAGGAAGAAAACCAATTAGCCTAAGTGTGGTGTACAGAAGATAATAAGTAAAGACAAATAAAGAGATTAGAAAGAGAACAAAGTAAATTGTGACTGCTATCATTCAAACCAAACCGCGTATTTCATCGCCACTCCTACTTCACCTTTGCATTTCTCCATAACACCCCGTATCACTACGAAGATCCGTATTTATTGGATAATTCATCGTATAATTATATACGAACTCGAATGAACTTGTTCCAGTTCGAGGATGGATTCTGCTTCAGGAGAAATAGAATAAGGTTTATTCAGTTGTCTTTTATCTTTACATTCTCTCAAGTTGCGAGTACTCCTAGGATTAGAAGAGTACACATATTACGCTTATTGGATAGTTTTCTTCCAAACCATAGGCTGGTGTCGAACGGTAAGGAAGGAAGAAAACCATTTAGCCTAAGGATGGCGTACAGAAGGTAATGAGTAAAGAAAAAATAAATGGATTTGGAGAGATGGCAGGAAAATATACGGTTACAGTCATGAATCTGGATAATGGAAGAGGCATTACTAGGAATACCCGGCTAACCCTTCGAAACATTTTCATGTTTCAGTTTCACTAATGCGTTGTTAATTGAAAATTGATTTCCCAATTAGATCCTTACTCCAGGGTATGTATTTACCAGGTTTGATTCTCACATCTGTATGGTTTTACTGATGATGAGTGGGAGTAAGTTATTGGGAATTAGGTGGTTTCATCCTCCTTATATCGGAATTGTTGTAATTGGTGATATTTAAGGATATCACCTGGGGTTTTGCCTGACGGCAAATATTTAGTTTTGAATATCTGTTGTTATGCACCAATTTCAAACTGATATATCTGTACGTTTATTTTATAAAGTGAGATATAACCTTTTGAAATTATGTCCATGACATTTACCTATATCAGTTGATGATTGAGTAAGGAGTATTAAACAGCGGTGTAATTCTTCTTAACCATAGTACAGTTTCAACCTACAACGCACAGGGTTTGAGCTATTCAACTCAGGAGACTTATACAAAGTATTGTATGTTGTCCAGTGTCCATTAGGACAAAGGGGTTGGTCCTCGTACTATATTCTGTTTATTTGGGACTTCTCCATTTTTAGACAAGTGTTTCGTAGGAATACAAGGTCCAAGTTTTGAGAAGTTATAGGTATAAAAATAAAATAGAGAACCATGTGCTGCAAGTATCAGGATTCTTCAAGGTGATCGAAAATGTAGATACTTGTGTTTGGTATTCAGCATATGGTAATGGTTTTAAGAACTTGCTTGTCTTTCATTTTACTCATATCTGGATGCACTCTTAAGTTGAGTAATGCTGATCGGCCTCTCTCCATTTGGTTGACATGCACTAGAGATAGCTGCATGATTTGAATCTGCTTCCAATTAAATTAGTGCTTTTGTTTCTATATTGTATATAGAATGGTTCATATCTTAACGATGTTAAGGTAAATGGAGTTGTCCGGTTTATGCTTAAAACCAGACTCTGGATAACTCAAGGCACGTTTCAGTAATGGCAGTTTATGGGTTATCCCGGACTATGACGAGGGTTAACTTTTTACCATCTGGAAGATCAATAGTGATATTGTTCTTGACTCGCCACAGTTTTAGTAAAATGGATTTTTTCAAAAAACAGTAGTGGGAGTATGGTAGAATTGGAAGTGATTCCAGAACCACAAACGATTACTGAAAATTTAATAGAACCTAAAGATTCAATAGGGTTTGACATTCCATTAGCCACTCCGCGGATATGGTGGATAATCTCAGGCACCCGAAAGGTACTTCGGTATCCTCAAAGACGGTGACAGGGAGGTTCTTGTTTACCCAGACTTCCCATTACTGCTGTTCTGGACTATGAGACCCGGCAGAAGGATGAATATAGCGTCGTTCTAAACTAGCTTTAGAAGTGCACGTGTATTTGACTCTACCAGAGGGTTGTTGTAGTTAGTGGGAGCAGCATAAGCATAGTCTATTTTTAGACTAAAGCAAGTATAGCGGAGATAGATCATCTATTTTTTATATGACAGTCATAGACTTTGACTTCATCAGAATAGGAGATGGATCTATTAAGAAGGTAGTAGAGTGGTATGTCCTGGCATTTGGATGACATACACTTTGTAAGAAGTGGAATTCCTATACTACGATCGGTTATACTGTGGTTGTCACACAGTGGTTTCTCCACATAAGATATGGATATTATATAAGGCATTCTGGTTACTAGATCTATGGTTTTAGATCTAGATTTGGGTAGTTTTCCAATCTGGGTACTTTGACACTATTCTAAAGGTGTTTTAGAATGGATGACTCCTGGCATGGTGGTGTACCTGCAGTTGATGGAGTCACCCTCTCTAAAGGTGTCTTACAGACTAAAGGGGAGAGGGATGTGTATGATTGGCATATCACTTGTTTAGGCAATTGAGTCAATCATGAGATGTTAAGTCCACACCAGATATTGTTTTTGCACTAGCTGCAATAAGTTTATATATTAATCCAATTCTAGAGAAACGTTCGGAAGCAGTTTATAAACATAAGTGGATATTCTAGGGATTTGGTAACGGCAGCCTCCTTCGGGAGACGGTTATCATTCCAAGCTTCCAAGGTGACCTGGATGACAGAATGACTGTCAGAGTTATAGTTTTTCTTCTTGACGAGGGGTAGTAGTTTGGATAGGTGGTCCAAGCGGATACTGAAGGAGGCATGGCGCAGGATCCTGATTAAATTCAGTTGACGATACAGTCTAAGAATTTTGCTGGATTTGAAGTTCATTTATGAACTGGGTCCCATCGAATATCCATACATATTCTAAGACAGGTATTGCTCATTTCGGGAGATGGCTTTCTCCGTGAACTTGAGATAAAGAGAGATATAGAAAGAAACATTGGAGCGGATCCACTCACTGAGGCTATTTCTCGAACACAATAGTTTTTCAAACGAGCTTTGTGAAACTGATTAGTAAAGAAGTTGGGTGTTCGGTATCACACGGGCTGTGAGTATGTGACACCGCAATAATTAGCCTTAAGTGCAAGTGGGAGATTGTTGGCTATAGTGCCCTCAAGTCAATTATTGGATCGCAGGCACGTGATTGCAATGATTGAGGGAGGACCTATACCGGTAGAACAGTCTTACTCGAGATGATAGTATGTTATATGTCTTGTCTTTATCATCGTGTACATGCTTCAGGTGATATTACAGATCACTATTATATGTTGATAGAGCCCATAGGATTCTTGCTTAACTACCAGCAGTATGATGGCAATCATATACGACGAATACAAAGAGACGAAAATAATCCAACAATATAATACTAGGATCCGGCTTAAACCAAAGCCTACTAGTATTATTCGTTCAAAACATCATCCGTGGATAAGTACACGTATGTGATCGAACCCTGCCATAAAATCATACGGCCTCTACAACGTTTCGCCCGAAGCAGTGAAACCCTCTGTGTGGGACTCTAAAGACTCATCAATACGCTGGCAGTGGGTTTAACCACAAGCACGTCAGTGGCATTAGCTGTACGTAACGGCTTCCCAGATATTGAGCGAAAGGGAGGCCGACGAGCAAACTCATCCTGAAACCCTACTGAGCCTGACAGTGACAATATCCGTACAGTCTGATCCGTTCGTCTATGAGTATCGCATATCGAGTCTCGGGGGTGGATAAAGTCAGACCCCTAATAACGCGACATTTAGAGTCGGTATGAAGCCCATCACCACATGAGAAACTACCGATCCTAGATCGGTAATTCTCGTCTACCCCGGCCGAGGATTTCTGGTGATGGCCACCCGTGCACACTGCGATATCAACCCCCAATACCGGGAGAGACGAATCCCCTGACGATCTGCTCACTGCCTCCATGTGACTCGGGACTGTACCCAACTAAAACCTGTTTACACGACTCCTTTAAGCCATGGTAAGGTAGTAATCAAAGCACAGTGGGAACTCACACGAGATAAATGATGATCTCAGGTCGATAGACTAATCTGTACACATGTCACCAGGGAACTGCTATCTGACAATAGGTATAATACCAACTAGCATGTTCCCGGCGAGTCCGTCCGGTGTACTCATAACCCAATGAGCACTTGTATACATCTTAGGTGAACCAA